>OZ021732.1:14112587-14846754 GCA_963978545.1 Linyphia triangularis
ACAAGTGTACAGTGAAATATTGTTCAAATGGCAAAGAATTGTACTTCTACAAAGCCAAAACGAAACTAACGTAACAAAGACACATAAAAAGAAACCATCTTCAATGGTGGAAAGAGCATAAAAGCTGGGTTGATGATTGGAAAAAAAGTTATTTTCTGTGACGAAATTCGAATTGGTCTTGGAGCCAGGAGTTGGCAATTTAACAGGATTTCGTTACATTGCTCTACAAATACTGTTGCTGGTTTGGATTATTTTTTACGTTCAATGTAACTTTCAAAGCCTCAACATTAGATAACATGCATCCCTCTCAGATCAACAGTTTCAATCTATTATAATCATCAACTAAAAATGTTGTCACAACTTGCGTCGCATAAAAGATCGTGTTTATTAAATGCCACAAATATTTACACAAATGACTTGTTTTACTTTCTAACTTAATTTGTTTGCTCTTTAAAAAAAAAAAAAAAATCGTGTTTTTCATTAATGAATCCATTGACATCATTCAACTGCAGTCCTAAATACTTTCATCTTACCAATTAGATACCGAAAGCAAGAGAAACTAAATTTTTTTTTTTTTTTACATAAAGCATCTCAAGTCCCAAGATCTGCATTAAATTTATTTTATGTTTGCTGTAAAAAAAAAAAAAAAAAATGAAGCACCACCGCGGGATCCATTCTTCTTTCGGCTGAATATTTTTTTTTTCTCGGCGAGAGCCGTGATGTATTGATTCCTTTTTCCAGGAAAAAAAAAATAAATATATTATGAAAAGGATAATAGCATAAGAAAACAAACAATATTTCTTAATAATAACTGAGTTAGGGGATTGTAGAAAAGGTAAAAAAGAAACTGGAAAAAGGGAGAAAAGACCGACTTTATAAAGCATAAAAATCACCCCAAGAACAAAAATGAATTTCTTGGATCGAAAATGTAAATAATATTTCAGTAAGGGGAAATAACCGTGGCATGGAATCTCTTATTTTCCACATATCTCTTGGTGACGGGAAGAGTTTTCTCTTTTATATGCCTCTCTTTCATATTCCGAGGCACGTCACTTACATTTATTCCAAAAAGGAGGTCTATGAAAAAGAAGAAAAGAAGAAGGGGGGGGGGGGGGGATATTATAACCAGTAATTTTTTTTTAATGTAAATTCTTTATATTGATTACCATTTTATTAACACAGCTCCGATACTGTAAGCACTGTGTGATTGGTGTTTGCATATAATTTTAAATATTAAAAACATCTCTAACAGCAAAATATACGGTAAACTACATTTCAAAACTTATTCTTTAAAAATGAACGTGAATTTATGCACTCACATCCAAATACCTTTTATTTATTCTGATTCAAACAATTTTATTATCTATTTATTAAAAAAAATCTGGCAACAGGAAAGAGTTCCTTCAATGATCGGTTAAATGCTATTTCAGCGCGATTGACTGACGGCAAGTTGGTTTGTTAGTATTCCGTAAAAGCGTCCTTTTTTTGTGACCGTGACAGCCTCCAAAATTTGATAGAATGCATTGTCATCGACATTGAAAATTTCTGCCAAGCTCCTACTCGAATGGATGAAGGCAAGGGGGTTAATTAGGCATTTCGCAGATTCGCTCGTCATCGACATACATAACACAGCCATCCATCCCCACACACAAAATCGAAGTTAATATAAAGGATTAAAAAAAAAAAAAGATACTATAATGAATGTGAAATTTGAGGGTGATGGAGATAGAAAGCTGTTTGGTTTCACAATTTTATGATACACACACATGGTATATGACATCGTAATAAAAATGCGGCTACACAATATAATTAAATGTATGCTTTGGAAAAGAGGAAAAGAAATGGTAATGAACGGGAAATTTACATACGGTTGTGATAGAGCAACTTTGACCTCACAATCTTAACCTGTTAAAAATTTGGATCCTTGTACCAAAAATTGGTTCCCATTTAGCCGTTACCAACATTTGGGGCTTGGTATTATGATTTAATAGCCCTGACCGTAAGCAATTTCTAACAGTATACAGGTGGTTATCAAAATAATGGAAACTTCTTAGAATTATAAGAAATCCATTATTAATACGGCTTAGGACAGTAGTTGACATTTAATAGAGTTTGTATTCGAGCGGGAATCTTATCACACAAATGCTGAATAGTTCTTAGATGAATATTGTACCATTCTTCATTTCTTTGCAATCCGCTTCGAAACCCATCGGTCCCTTTCACTCAGCTTCTTCTTTCGCCCACAATTTCTATTTGCCGAGCTTGTCTTTGCCACACTGTGTGTACGCTGTCATGACTTTAGATACAGTACTTCTAGAAATGTCTAAAAACTTGGATGTTTTAGTCACATTTGTTCCAGCTAGTCGGGGTCAGCTTGTCTTGCCACACTGTGTGCACGCTGTCATGACTTTAGATACAGTACTTCTAGAAATGCCTAAAAACTTGGATGTTTTAGTCACATTTGTTCCAGCTAGTCGGGGTCAGCTTGTCTTGCCACACTGTGTGCACGCTGTCATGACTTTAGATACAGTACTTCTAGAAATGCCTAAAAACTTGGATGTTTTAGTCACATTTGTTCCAGCTAGTCGGGGTCAGCTTGTCTTGCCACACTGTGTGCACGCTGTCATGACTTTAGATACAGTACTTCTAGAAATGCCTAAAAACTTGGATGTTTTAGTCACATTTGTTCCAGCTAGTCGGGGTCAGCTTGTCTTGCCACACTGTGTGCACGCTGTCATGACTTTAGATACAGTACTTCTAGAAATGCCTAAAAGCTTGGATGTTTTAGTCACATTTGTTTCAGCTAGTCTGGCTCAGCAATTTTGACCTCTTTGAAAGTCTGTAAGGTATGACACTTTACGATTTTGAAAAAAATCCAAGACGTATACATCTTCATTGAAGTTACCTCATACGTACCATGATATCTAGGAACGCGGCAGTGTTCCGCTGCCAAGTCCGATGTCAAAGCGGCAAACATGTAAGTGTATGTTATGTTGACAGAGCTTAGGCCCGTTTTCGACCCCTCACAGATCAGCTTCTATTAGAGGTAGAACCCTGATTTTTTTCCATCATGTTGGCCCGGAAGAGTACATGAAAAATAACTACATAATTGTTAACTTTGAACAGGGAAGTAAAAAAAAATCCTTTGAAAATCTCTTAGTCACCGGAATTTTGTAGTTTTTCTTCTCCTTCTGATTCTTCTTCTCCTGATTAAGATTAATATTTTAGCCAGGGCTACAGCTAAAACTATTTGATGATTTTACACCATTATTTTTTATTCTTCTCAGCTTGATTAGAGGAAGTGCCTTTTGTATGATTTGATGGCTAAGAGGGTCTATACTCCCCGGAAATGATCCCTATGCTTGGGAATTTTAGCCAGGCCTACAGCTTAAACGCTTTGATATATTCATACTATTCTTTTTTTATTCTTCTCAGTTTGATTAGAGGAAGTGCCTTTTACATAAACTAATGAGTAGGAGGGTCCATACCCCCACAGAAATGATCCCGGAAGTTGCGAAATTTAGTCTGAGTATCAAAAAGATGTAATTAGAAAAAAAGAAAGAAAAAAACAACAACTTATTTTTCAATTAAATTACATGCTTATCAAAGCTCTGAAAACACTTCTTTCAATTTTTTACATAGAAAATCACTTTCAGTTTATAATAAAGTTTCCTAGGTGTCTGGTCGGATTTGAACCACGCACCTTCTGATCACTAGCCTGATATCTTGACGACTCCACCACTAAGGATTGCTAAATTTCTCTTAAAATAATAGAAATCTTATAATTCAAACTTGAAGTGAAAATTGCTTTGAGACGCATTTTTTTTTAATATATTCATTCGTATGTAAAAGCTGGTAATCCCTCAATTTCGCATAAAAGCAAGTAATTTGTTTGTATGCTTTACTTACTTTGTACAATTACTTATTTTTTGGTATATAATTGCATGTTTTTCCCCAAAATTATAATAGATACATATTTTCGATTATTAAATTTTTTTCTTGTTGTGGTAAGGAAGATTCCTTTTTAAATGAAACGAAAAAGATTTGGATTGCAAACTCAAATCTCTCTACAATATTTAATCATGATATGAATTGTCACTCTCGATACAAAGAATAATATGTGAATCTAATAAGGGTGTTTGTCGTAATCTAATAATTTTATATGTGAATCTAATAATGGTGAATCGATAATGGTATTGTCGCTTGGACCCTTTTTTTCTTAGAGCGACGATATGATTATTCACGCTAAAATATCCATTGGTCGTATTTTACACATTTAGAACATAACAAACACAACAAAAAGAATTGATATCTCCCAAAAAAACAACTAGATGTTGTAAAAAAAGCCCGCCAAGTAAAACAATCAGTCAGAAAAAGTTGTGAAATCCAATGTTTGCCACCAAGCGGCCGCGTTTAGTTTCTTTGGGGTACTTGTACACAATGAACTATATTGGGATTATTTTTGGGAAAATCCCCATGGGCAATCAGCACTTGGCATGCTAGAGTTTTTATAAATTTAATCTCAATTCATTGCAATGGGTATAAAGTAGCTGAAGCACATGAAATGAAATTAATCCGATATAACTCTAGCCTGCCAAGTTCTGATTGCCTTTGGGGATTCCCCCTAATAATCCCAATTTAGTTCATTGTGTACAAGTACCCCAAAGAAACTAAACGCGGCCGCTTGGTGGCAAACATTAGATTTCACAACTTTTTCTGACTGATTGTTTTACTTTGCAGGCTTTTTTTACATCGTCTAGTTGTTTTCTGGGAGAAAAAAATTTTATATTAAAATCCCTCCACTCAGCTATAGGATTATATTTTAATGCTTACGAAGCACATTCTTAAATGCCACTTTTATTCACAGTTGTTTCGGCTATTTTGATAACCACCTGTACGAGGTATATTCGATCATTATATAAATGCATGTACACAATCTTAATTAAAATGCTTACTCTATAAAAGAACAAAAGAAGAAAAATAAGAAATGATGATGAATACTAACTTTGAGTGTGATTTGGAAAGAAGCATCATTGGTCTCACAATTTTAAAATGCAAGTTATATCCGGTCATAATATAAATGCAGCTGTTACGAATTTTTGTACATTTGTAAATATTTTGTAGTGTTAATTTTGTAAATAGGAAAATTTATGTACATTTAGTATAAGGCAGTGCAATAGTTTGTCTTTAGTTTGTTTCCTTGCAATGAATCTCTTGATGCTTGATAACGAGTTTTACAGAGGTAACGCTGGGAAGCAAGTTTTACAAGGAGCAGAGCATTTAACATTATTGTAATTATTGCATTGCATTGTTGCATTGTCTTTTGCAGCGATTTGAGCAGTTGTGTTGTCAATTTTTTAACTGCTGTTTTGTGCTCTATTGTTGTGAAAAGAGCTGTATTCTGTCTATTAGAACTAGAAGTTCTGGAGTTGTAAGAGAATCTGCGAAGAGTTATATTGGAATAAATTTCTGCAACCTTTGATCTTTCATGCAACCTTTGATGGCTTCAGATCTTTCGAACCCATCCACGCAACACAGCTATACTATCTTAACAAAAATGTATTCATGTTTAAGGAATAAAAACAAACCAATCATAATTATAATAAATTATGTTATTCTAAACTGTAGAAATTTAAATTCATATATTAAATTGACTGTATTCCGTATCTTAGTTGGGGATACTTTCAAACATTTTTAAATCACACCACATTGTCGAAGTATATTTTTCAATCTAGTAGACATGCTCCGTTGTTGATTCCTAACTTGCATTCAATTATTAGATCAATGGTTTAATTGAAAGTAACACTGTTAACCCTTTGCACTCGAGGCTTTTTTCGCGCCGGGGGACCAGCAACTCGAGGCATTTTAGGTTCAGTTGGCGTTTATGGATTTGCTTCATAGAAACTAAACACAGTCATTGGCCTTGCATTAAATTTCTGCATCACACCTAGTGGTCTTCTCGTGTTTCGGCATCCAATCTTGTGGCGCTGAGAGGCGCCGAGCCGCTCGAGTGCAAAGGGTTAACCCATCCAGGACCAAACGCCATTTAGATGCAAGGTTGTTACATAAATATTTCTCAAGAAATAGAACAAAACGTTACGAGTAATAGGAAATAACAAAACCTTAACTGGGTTTATAAAACTAAGAAAAGCTTAATCAATTGAACATACAAATAGATACAGCTAATACAAATATTTAAGTTAATCATGGCAATTGGTAGAAGTGGTTGCAATAAGACAAGGCTTTCTAAACTTCTTTTTTTCATTTTTATTACGAGTGCGACAGAAGTTAAGCAGATTTTATCGATAGTCTAAAGTTAAAGCACGCTATCTTTATCGTTTTCCAATTACAGGTTACATTTTCAATATTATGTGTGTGTACCAACCCATTAATCAATTTGTAGATTTAGTAAACAACTTGCCCCTTCATTGTGATATTTTCTTTGATAAATTTTTAAAATCCAAAATGTGATATCATTTCTTTATTTTCGTAATTGACATTAATGTTTTAACCTTGTTGTGCTATTTTGTTTGTTTCCCTTTTTCCATGTGTTCTTATCCTACTATGTAATTGGAATTTGTCTTTCTGTTTGACAGTGTACTAATAAATAATAATAATAAAAAAAAATTGATGTTTAGATATTAGCGTGAGTTAATACAGTGTGGCGAGTCAGAGAACAGTCATTTTGAGGCAGTTATACACATTTATTTAGTTTTAAGTTGCTCGGGGAGAGAGGGGGGGGGGGGTAATTTACGTGTGATTAGAACGACAGACAAAATCGGACTACTGGACTAAATCAAGACGCACTGGAAACTATCATTGTATTATACCGTGGCAGTAGTGCTGAGCTGAGCAGAAATTAAAATACCAAGGGTGTGTGAAATATACAAGGTCCGGCTATTAATTTCCAGGACTGACGTAACTGTAGGAGAACAAAAAGCCGGAATTTGGCGCTAATGATTGCATATTGAAGAGCGTTTTCTTGAGCATGTGCAGTGCAATCGCCGCCATTCTGAAGTAAGTGGTTCTCGTGGAAAGGGGCATTAAAACGTAGCTCCTTAAATTCCTGTTGTCGAAGTGAAAATGGAGCAAAGAATTAACATTAAATTTTGCTTCAAATTGGGCAAGACAACTGCGGAAACCTACGAAATGTTAAAAAAAGTTTACGGCGAGGAGGCATAATCCCGCTCAAGAACTTTTGAATGGTTTAAACGCTTTCCGGACGGGCGCGAAAGCGTCGAAGATGATCCACACACAGGTCTGCCGCAGTCCGTAAGCACGCGGGAAGCAATTGAAAAAAGCTCGCGATATGGTGAAATGTAATCATCGATTGACTATTCGAGTACTCGCCAATGAATTGAACATGGACAAAGAGACGGTTCGGTGAATTTTGACGCAAGACCTAGGCAAACGCAAGATTTGTTCCAGATTCGTTCCTCACCATTTAAGGGACGAACAAAAGCAATTGAGACTGGATGCATGTGGCGAACTTATCGACAACGCTGATACTGACCCTGCGTACCTGGATAGGATACCCAATTTGAAGCAAAATTTAATGTTAATTCTTTGCTCCATTATCACTTCGAAAACAGGAATTTAAGAGCTACGTTTTAATGCGCCTTTCCACGAGAACCACTTACTTCAGAATGGTGCCGATTGCACTACACATGCGCAAGAAAACGCTCTTCATTATGCAATCATTAGCACCATCTTCCGGCTTTTCGTTCTCCTACAGTTACGTCAGTCCTGGAAATTAATAGCCGGACCTTGTAAAACCGTCTGACGCAAAAATGAGCAATACTGAATATTAATTACTATTAGACTCCCTGCTACAAATACGCTGACACCGAAAATCTCACACAAGTATCTGTGCGTGGGCAGTTATTGAATGAATTGGAGAAAGAATTAAAAATAGGACTAAGCGCTTTGAAAAGATGAAATAAATGAATGTCGATACTAAAAAGAGATTATTATTACATGTATATTTCGTGATATTTTTATGGTGGGTTCGCAAGATTGTCTCTGTTTTGCAATGGAGGTATTCATTTTCAAAGAATAACAACAGCAATAGAAAATTTTCACTTACTAACTTCGTGGGCTCACCTTGCAATATCAATGTGTTTGACGCCTAGCATCTCTTGCTTAAATTGTTCATTGCTACGCAAACTACATACTAAGTACTCCCTCCTGTTATTTTTGCCAGATTTTAAATTAGTTCAGTTGGTGAGAAAAATGTATTCAGTAAAAGTTAAAATTTTTAATAATTAATAATTATAGTTTTTAACATACGATAAATGTATTTTTATCTCAAATAAAGTTTTTATTACTTTTGAATATAATTACAAATGTGAAAAATATAAAATTTGCAAAAATTAGTATGGTACAAGATTTTTGGTATGTTCTAATAAAGTTTTTTTTTTTTTTTTTTTTTTTTTTTTACGGCGGATCACATTTATCAACAGCATCCCAAAAATCAAGAACCAAATGTTGTTTTTAGGAGGGCAATAACATTCTACACGGAACGTAACTGTTTTTCTGTGTGCACATGTCACATAAAACTCCAATCGAAGGTTAATTTTAAAGTACATCTATGGATCTAAGCCTTATTATTATTTTTTTTTTAGGAAAAACAGACTTTCATCAAGTCCAAGCGCATCATAAGTACATACTTCAAATGATAATTCAACGGAAGCTTATGAATTTTTAATGTTAAGTAATAAGGTGCAACAACAGTTCTTTTTCTGTTGTCAAGTTCTCCTCTTTTCGCTAAGACTTAATACTTTTTGTTCGCAGTTCTCGAACAATTATTTTTTGCGTATGTTCTTCATTCTCGACCATCTGCAGTTATTGCTGTCTCATGAAAGTGGAAAAACGTAATAATGCGGAAAGAACTCAGTGCAAGAGTAAGGGAAAATTATTGATGGTCAGAAGGTAAGAAGCAAACAATGGTAAAAATAGAGCTGTTGAACATTTTAAAACGTAAAATCATGTTGTCTTTTTTTTCGAAAAAATAAAATAAAGTGGTATATTTGCCCGAAAAAAGGTCAGTCTTCCAAAAATAAACTTAAAAATATTCTGAGGATAGGTAAATTCACATCAGAAGAAAACTCATTGTTGAGAATTTTTTTATTACCACACCTAATTTTAAAGACTGTAATAGTTTGATATTTTTAGCGTTCTCTATAGTCAAATGTTTGGAAATTATCTACTTAAATATAAGGTGTACCCAAATGAAAAGGAAATTTTAGCTGCAGTGACGTTGTATATAATTTCAGTTGGTTAATATGTTAGCCAATTGAGGACGGGATGGTATTCCCAGTTGCACATATGTAGTTTACGGCTTTGCATCAATTTCCTCATTTCTGGAGGGTTGTTTCCGTAGTTCGTTGCATGATAGATTCCTTCAGATCAGAAATTGAATGTTAATTTTTAATAGTTAATTGAATGTAATACATTTTAATCATTAAAAATTAAGCAAAAATCTTAAAGTTTATAGTTAATTAAATGCCATATTTGGTCAGCTATAATGTGTATGGGTCTTAAAAGAATTGCTCTGTGAAATTCGGTGGGTTGGTTGGTTGGTTGAACTCCCGGCTGGGAGTGGAAAGGAAGGACTTTGTGAACTAGCACCTGCCTCCGCGTTCATATGTGGGAGAACCGCCTCTCTGGAACAGGTTGAAGTAAAAAAAAAAAAAAAAAAGAACTAATAAAAAAAAAAAAAAAAAGTGGGGGATATCAAATCATTTCGGTGCAGAAGGAATTTTTTGAAGTGGACATTTCAATGCTTTCTCCGGGTGAGCTCGTATTTATTAAATTTGGTGGGTTTAATAGTGAACAACAGATATACAGACAAACCAACAAACTTTATAAATATAAGCCTAATGCATCATCATTACCATAGCCAACTAACCAAATCTATTACAATCTAATGAAGATGACACGGAATTTTAACACGTCCAGTTATACTACAAGAAACCTAACACGTTCATTAATCTAATAGAGGATTTTATTGCATCAGTTATAGTAATTAAACATTTTTAATACGAATTTTTCAACCGATACAAATACCGCTTTCATAACAAAAAAAAAAAAAAGCTGTTGATTATTTCGCAAGTACACCTTTCCCTTCATCCTTCCAACTCTCAATCTGAACCAATCCAATCTCTAGAAGAGCCAATCACCGAACCATCGACCTCTGCAACAATCACTAAGGCATTCAATTTCGGGCACAAAGGGAAACAGCTATAGCAACAGTTATTGCAATTACGCTTTACGAGTGTGGGTTACACAGGCTGTTAGCTTCAAGTAACTAAGGCCGCTAATTCCCAGAGCACATTGTGTTCCAGGAGATGGAGGGGGGGGGGGAAGGGGCTTTAATTTAGAACCGCGACAGTTGGTACAAGGCATGCATGTCACCTGTTATTAGCCCCCCATTTCAATGGTACTGAACTGTACGGGGCTTTGGGCTAATCGAGTTGCGGACCACCCCTTTCCTCTTCGGAGCTTTAATCAGGGAGTTGTGAATATTGAAGTATTCGAAGGTAACCCTCTATTTCAATTCACAGATAACGGTAGTAAATTTCGATTGGGTGGAAGTCATGTTGTAGGTTTGATCGTTTTGGGTGAGCACTTCGGAGGGCAAATGGAAATTGTATGTCTTGGGTGAAATGGGAACTGGTTTGGAGTGGTTGAGCCTTATGCAGTGTGGCATTCGATGGATAAGTGAAATTATATGGTAATATTTAAGCGGGTCCAGGACTCAAAATTCTAAAATCTTTACTTTTAGAATTATTTTGATGCAATATCGTATTATGCTTTGGAACTAAAATAACTATTTTAAACTTTCATATTTAAAAAAAGTAAAAAACTTAAAAATTTGACGTTACCTAAATTTAATATATATATATATATATATATATATATATATATATATATATATATATATATAAAAATATATATTTTTATATCACTTCATTTTTGTATTAAGTTACTTCTTATAATTCACATAAAAAAAATTCTTTAAGATTCTTCGATAAAATAATTAGAAAACATTTAAAAAAAATATTTTGTGCACAAATTGTATAAAACCCATTGTATGCTAAGTCCTAAAAACCTTTTGAAAAAAGTTAAATGAAAATGCACAATTCTTGAAGATAAATTAAAGAAATATATATGAAAAATAACTGTGGAAAGTTTCATATATTTATAACGAGCAGTTTTTAAGTTATATCAATTTAATCTCAAAAAAGAGACAAAAAGCCATCACCGAGGAAAACAGTTTAAAAGTTTCGAAATAGCAGATTGGAGTTACAGCTGTCAGGTAGCAAAAATTTAAATATTCTAAGTTCTACTAATCATAGAAACAAAATTTGTATGTTGTTTTATCCAGAAACATTTTTATTATTTTTCGCAATAATAAAAAATTTTGTGTTCCAGACCTCCTTAAAGGAGGCGATAAATAATCTTAATTTTTTAAGTTGATTTTTCTAAATGGGGGTGTCTTTAACAAATCTTTTAAATTTTTGCTGTATTCTGACACTTTTTTGATGTGATAATTGTAATGATTAGAAATCAAGTTTTTTATTTTTAGTTTCAACTATCCATATGTATACATAAGGTAGTGAAAGTATAGTATTCGGTAATTTTTCTTTTTTTTCTCTTTTGCGTGTCTCCATGTTTTGGAACATTCTGATTTCAAAAAAGTGATCTAAAAAAAATATCTGTCTGTGTGTCTGTGGTCAGCGTAAATAACTAACAAATTGACCTACGATTTTAAAATTTGGTGTGCGGTTTGGTGATGGCACAGGGACCTATCATTAAGGTTTTCGTCAAAATCGCGCTTGCGCATAAGGTAGCTGCCATTCAAAAAACCAAGTTTTTAGTAATTGCTAAAAAACTACTCTAACGATTTTGTTCAGAATCGCTGTGGTAATGCCTCTTAAAGGTGTTTTGAACATTCCCAAATCCGAAATTCCCTTAAATATGCTTTAATGGCATAAAAAGTTGAAAAACGAATGCCTTTAACACAGAGTTTTCTTTCCTCGAGCATACCTTATCAACGATCGTTTTTTCTTCTCTCTTCATTTCCACTTATAAAAAAGGATAATACAAGAATTATCGAAAAGTATATCGCCAAAATCATAATTTTAGCGGAATTTTTTTCCCCAAGGCCCATTCAAGAATTATCGCAAAAAATTTCGTCAAACTGGTCATTTTTGCTAAATGAATGATTTCAGTATAAAAACTGTAAATTACACAAATTCACGTCAGTATTATAGTGTAATTGAAAGTTGTGCGATGTACCACACCCCTAGTTATATTATTATACCTGTCAACCACCTTTAATGTCTACTAATAAACCTCCAAAATGACTTCAAATAGTTTATGTATTCTAGTAAATATCTATTTCATAAAATTGTAGATGAATTTTTGGATAAAGTTAAAACATTTTTCAAAACAAATATAAAAAATATATAAACTATTGTAAAATATATAGGGAGAACAATGGATACTTGACCTAATGCCTTTTTCTCACAATAGGGAAGGTTTTATAATTTGGGAAGTGGTATCACTTTTTGCCCTTCAGTTAGTTAACTACATGGTGAAAATCACAACTGAATCTTTGCATCCGTTTTTAAACTATAAGACACATTAAATTTCCATGCTTCAAAAGTAATATCTTTGCATTGGCGGTCCAGCAAGAAGCGGAGGGGGCAATCCCCCCTCCCTCTCCGTTATTCCTGAACCGCTCATGTTTTAACGTGGTCGAACAAACGGTATAGTGGTTAGCGTGCTAGACTCTAAACCGCGAGGTTGCGGGTTCGAGTCCCGTGTTAGGCATGGGTGTTTGTAAGTGTATGTTGGCTTGTCTAATGACTAATGTTTCGGGGCATTATAGCCCTCGTGTTGCTGACGGCGCCAGATAATCTCAAAACAACCAACCAACCATGTTTTAACGTACTCTCTCTCTCAGGCTTTGGATAAAATCAATCAAGATTTGAAAAATCCGCAGTGGAAATTTTTAATATAAATTTTCTCATCCCTAAAAAAGACGATGAAAAAGCTGAGGACGAAGTATGACAACAAAGCAAATTATTGTTTGAAAATGTTCAATGTGCATATGTATTTGTTGTTAGATTATTCTGTATCATATTTAATAATAATTTATCCTGAATCAAACAGTTGTAGACAATTTTAATTTATTGTCGTAAATTCAGACGTAGCCAACCATTGCGTCGCCTTTATGTTATTGAGACTTTTTACCTCTTTGCAACATATTATGTGTAATCCAAGTTAAGTTATCCCATGGTATAGTAGTATAATTTAAGAACAACGTAATTTACCTAAGCTATTCAACAGCCACCGTCCCTTCCGTAATAAAACTCTGGATCCACTCTTGCACTGATGTGAAAAGGGTTTTTATTTAAAAGTAAGACTTTTTTTAAATTGTTTATTTTTGCGTGTATACCTTTAACTACAATTGCATTCATAATAGTGTTTATCCACTTACTTGCAAATGGTTGCATTTTAGGGTTATGTAATAAATGTACATTTAGGGATACTTGACCCAAGATAGGGGTACTATTCGAATGCATTTGGAAGGTTTTATTGATTTTTTTTATTCTTCTTACACTATTTTGTTAACTATGCACTATGTTCAAATGATAAAAAGGTATTGTTAATGATGGATATTCTTGAAAGTTGCATGTCGTTGCCTACCATCGATGTAACATGAGTTAACGGTATTACAATTCCCTCCACATAGTTTTCACTGATTACAACCATTAGGTGTATCAGTTTACTCACCTTCCAAAATATTATTTAATGTTTAATGCACAAATCGCCTGAATATACTCAAACCTGACTAAATTCCTGCTATTTTTCATGCACCTGAGTTTTCAATGAAAAATTATAGAATTACAAACTTTGAGTTTTAATGTGAGTTTACATATGCAGTTAAATAAATAGTTATTTTTTTATTCTTGAATTTGTATAAGAACATAAATATATTTCAAACTGCTAAGATTTTCTAGCTTTCTGCAATAAAAATTAAAAGTGGATACCATATTAACATTATGTAGCTAATAAAAATAAAAGAATTTACCTCATTGAACAAGTATAGAAAAATATAAACATTGGACTTAATTATGTAAAAGTGTTGCATTTATAATTTTAAATTGTATACTCCCAAATATATGACTTGGGTCAAGTCCCTAAGTGGTGGGTCAAGTAACCCTAAGTGGTGGGTCAAATATCCCTATACATTGGGATACTTGACCCAAGTTGAAAATTGTTATGTTTAATATTTTACCACCTTTAAATATAATACTTCAGGAAAATATTCATAAATATTGTGTAATATTTAATGGAGTATAAATAGACATCATTTACACACCCATAAGTAATGCGAAATAAAAACTAAACACTAAAAACTAAAAATTGGGTCAAGTATCCCTAGTTCCTCCTATGTGGTTTTTACTTTTTTTTCGTAGTTTGCTTACTTATTAATGAAACCCAAACCTTTAAGTTTAAAAATACATATTTGAAATTTTTTTATAAAGATAACGAGAATAATGTTAAAAAAAATTAAATTTCATTAATTACTTTAAAAAAAAAAAAAAAAAAAAAACTTAAAACCTCTAACCATCAAACAAACATTTCTTTCTTCTAAATTTAGTTTTTAGTTGGCAATACTTGAAATTTTGTAAAAAATATAACTTTAAAGATTTAAAATTGAATTGTTTCAGGGATATCAAGTCTCATTAATTTTAAGAGTTCAGTTCATTGTCACACAATGCTCTTTCTTTCATATTGTCATCATAATTTTAAATAGATTTTATTATTTGCATACTTCAAACAAATGTTAAATGAATTATTATCTCTATATATATAAGGCAAAGCCCTCACTCACTCACTCACTCACTCATCACTAATTCTCCCACTTCCCACATAGTCACAACTCTGAAAATCGGCACAAATATCAACAATGGTAAAAATAGAAAAAGTAAACTATTCCGATCTCGATTAACCCACTTTAAGGGGTCGAAAAGGGGTTAAACGTTCCAAACGGGGACAATCGAAAATCCTACTTCTCACATAGTCACAACTCTGAAAATCGGCACAAATATCAACAATGGTAAAAATAGAAAAAGTAAACTATTCCGATCTCGATTAACCCATTTTAAGGGGTCGAAAAGGGGTTAAACATTCCAAACGGGGGACATTCGAAAATCCTACTTCCCACATAGTCACAACTCTGAAAATCGGCACAAATATCAACAATGGTAAAAATAGAAAAAGTAAACTATTCCGATCTCGATTAACCCACTTTAAGGGGTCGAAAAGGGGTTAAACGTTCCAAACGAGGGACATTCGAATATCCTACTTCCCATTTGGTCACAACTCTAAAAATTGGTACAAATATTAACAATAGTAAACATAGAAAAAGTAAGCTATTCCGATCTCTATTAACCCACTTTAAGGGCTCGAAAAGGGGTTAAACGTTCCAAACGAGGAATATTCGAATGTCCTACTTCTCCTTTCGTCACAACTCTGAAATCTGGTGCAAGTATCAACAAAAACAAACGTATAAAAAGTAAGCTATTCCGATCTCTATTTACCCACTCTAAGAGGTCAAAAAGGGGTTAAACGTTCCAAACGAGCGATATATTCGAATGTCCTACTTCTCATATTTTCACAATTCTGAAAACTGGTGTGAATATCAATAAAGACAAACGCAGAAAAAGTAAACTATTCCGATCTCGGGTGGATCAAGGGGTGGAAAAGGGGTTAAACGTTCCAAACGAGGAATATTCGAATGTACCACTTCCCATATGGTCACAACTCGGAAATTTGGTACAAATGTCAAAAAAGATTAAACATAGAAAAAGTAAGCTATTCTGTTCTCGATTAACCAACTTTAAGGGGTCGATAAGGGGTTAAATGTTCCAAACGAGGGATATCCGAATGTTCCTCTTCCAATGTAGTCATTTTTCTGATATTTTTTTGCAAATGTTAAAAAAATAAGTCATTCCAATATCGATTAACGAATTTTTAAGGGATGAAAAGACGACGCAACATTGAAACTATACGAGGATTAACTTAATGTCTAATTAACTTAATTCCAATACAGCTACTACTTTGAAATTTAGAACTAAGAGCAAACATAAACACAATAAACTATTCTAGTTTACTATTCACAATTATAAATTTCGTTTAAAATGTCAACAAAGGAAAGTTCCTATTTTGATAAATCAATTTGTCGGGATCGAAATGGGAGCAAACGTCTGAAGTGTAGAATACATGAATGTCTTTTGATCGCTAAAATGCTAATGGTAAAATTTCGTAGCGCAGCAAGGGTATTCAGCTAGTTAAATATATATTTGATAATTTACAATTCAATGAATCATTTAAGTAGACTATGAATATTATTAAAAATAAAAACATTAAAGCACTAGTTATTTCAATAATACAATTAAAACAATATCACTTAGTTTTACGATTTGTCATATGATTTAAAAGAAATCGAATTTTTTCTCAGGACAAAGCATCACTTTTTTTTTTGCAAATGTTCGTGGACGTTTATTTTTCAACTTAATTTAACTGCTCAATTAATAATTATATCATAATTTTTAAACCTTTTTTTATACAATTATTCAAAAGTTCGTACTTAGAATTAATGATTCTCAATTGTACGTATTTCACCAAAATATTTCTAAATAAACAAAGAAAATAAAGACTTTCCGAACATATCTCTATTTCTTTCATTAATATTTTTATTAATAATTCATCTTACTTGAGCTATACCTGTTCGCCAAACTGCGTTACTAACGTTACATTTATTAAGTAATGGATTATATTTTATTCATTATTTTTTTTTGGTGAAAATTAGCGCAGGTAATATTGTGGCATATCTATAACTCTATAACATCGAACGTATTAAAAAAAAAAAAAAAGGTTTTTTCATAAGCGGAATAATCAACGTACTTATTTATTTTACAACTGACGAGCTTATTTGTTTTATGACCAGAGATTTCTATTTTTAGATGAGTATAGATGCATTAAACACTTTTTGATAAAATTATTCAATTAATATAATATTTATTAATTTCAATTTCTAAATTTCCCCACAATCCAGTTAATTATTCTTAACCTAAAAAGTTAACCTAAAATGTTAGTTTTATATTAAATTATATTACAATTGTGTTGATGTTAGTTTTTTCATAAATGTAGTTCGATTTGATTGAAAAGGAATATATTCTGAAATCCACATTATACAACCCACAATTTTACAAATTTAATATATTGTACATTATCAAAGTGTGATACGAATCTCTCGACAAAGCTCTGTGATACGAATTAAGAAGGTATTATACTACCCACATGATAAATTTCTATACAGGGTAATTCAAAATGCGTATAGCGATTACAAGCTTCTATAACTATTTAATGAAAAATAATTTATCGATAAGATAAACACAGAATGTAGACGGAACAGACATAATTTTGAAGTTCCATCTACATTCTGCGTTAATCTTATTGATAAATTCTTTTTCATTAAATAGTTATAGATGTGTGTAATCGCTATATACATTTTGAATTACCCTTTTTTTTTATGTACTTTTTCTCAGGAAGCACGACACACAAAGGTGTGGCATTTTTTTCTGCATACAAAATGAACTTGTCTATTTTACTCTTTTTCAAAGTAGATATTTTTTATAGTGGTTTCCCTGTTTAACCCAATTTTCTTCAGAAGTAAAAATAAAACAAAATAATAATAATAAAAAAATAAATAAATTAAAATTTTTTATATCTGTCTGTCTGAATACATATATATAATAGAAATCCATTGCTGAGTTAGTAAGGGTATTGTTATGAATTTCTCCACTGAGGCAATGATGGCACAGTTTTCACGGTATACAAATATTTATTCTCTCTTCCGGAAACTCACAAAATTTATTCACAGGCAACAGTTTAATTACTCTCAAGCTTCAACACAAGCTTCAACAAAAATAACTTCGAATTCAGCGATTATACAAGCTCACTCCAATAGGTAAACAAAGCGATCAGCTTTCAACGAACTCCGAAGTCCATCTGAAAACTTTCCCGTTCTCCAATCTTTTATATACAAGCGCGTGAGACATTCTCGAAATTTCCAGCCAATTCATCGGAAACGAAATATCTCGAACCTTCTCGATTGCTTTAGGTGTTGCCACCTTTATCTAACTTGTATAATCGCTATTAATTAATAAATAAAATAAGATAAAAATAAATTACAATAGAATTTTGAAATAATACGTCACTATTTACAATATATACAGACAATTTGTGCAACAGTTCCCCCTTCTTAAAGACTGCACGTCCCGGGCAGTGAAGTCCTTAAGAGGAAAGGTCATTCAATCACTTCTATCATAATATGGGGCTAGCCTATTGTGATGTACTACTCTAGGTTTACAGGAGGGTGTCCGTTGAATCCTTACCACGACGTAGTTGATCTTCTTAAGGACCACATACGGCCCTTCCCAGTTCGTCTGGAGCTTAGGAGAGAGTCCTTTCCGACGTTTAGGATTCCATAACCACACCTTGTCACCTTCCTGGAATGAACGTTCCGTGGCCTTGGCATCGTAGCGGACCTTCATGCGCTCTGTCATGATGTTGATTCTTTCTCTGGCGAACCGATGTACGGCTTCCAAACGTGCCTGGAGATTATCTAGATACTGGACAGGCGAGGAAGGGGTGTCCGGTGGTCGTCCAAAGAGGAGGTCGCAGGGTATTCTAAGGTCTCTTCCGAAAATCATTTGAGGTGGTGTATATCCGGTGGTCTCGTGAGTAGCACTTCTGTAGGCCAAAAGGAACAACGGAAGTTTCTGATCCCAATCTTGCTGGTTCTTGGAAACAAGCAAGGAGAGATGATTCAGAATCGTTCTATTAAATCGTTCAACCATTCCATCGGATTGTGGGTGCAGGGGAGTTGTACGAGTCTTTTCCATGTCGAGCAAGTCACACAGCCCAGTGAAGACGGCAGAGTTGAAGTTCGTCCCCTGATCGGAATGTGTCAGCAGGGGTACGCCAAATCGGGAGATCCAATTTCGTACGAGGACTTCTGCTACGGTTGTGGCTTCCTGATTCGGAATCGCGTATGCTTCTGGCCACTTGCTAAAGTAGTCCATGACAACTAGGATGTATTTGTTGCCATTAGTTGTGTGAGGTAGGGGGCCTAAGACGTCTAAAGCAATTCTTTCGAATGGTGCTCCTACGTTGTAACGTTGCAACTTTCCACGAGTTCGGGTCTTCGGTCCCTTTCGTGAATTGCATGCATCACAGGACTTGCACCACTTCTCCACGTCGGATTTTGCTTTGTCCCAGAAGAATCTCTCCCTGACTTTCTGAAGAGTTTTCGTGACACCAAAATGTCCTCCAGTAGAACTGCTGTGAAGTTCTTCTAGAACGTTGGTAACTCTAGAACTTGGAAGGATTAATTGCCACCGGAAGCTTTTGCCATCATCGGACTCCCATCGACGGTAGAGTACTCCATTCTTCAAGTGCAAAGAGTCCCACATAGCCCAATATCTCTTCATTGTTGGGCTATAGCGTGCAATTTCCTGCCAACTGGGTTTTCTGGTAGCTGCTTCCATGAATTCAATTAGAGGTTTCAAGTCTTGATCTTCAACCTGACTCTTTCGAACATTCTGGTCACTCCAAGGGTCCACGTCTGAAGTAGTCGACTTGGTGGTTATTTTCCGAACGGCCGATGTGTTAACCCCAAACTTAGACTCGGCATTGGAACAAAATCGACAATTCTCCGGACATGGTCTTCTAGAAAGAGCCTCTGCATTTCCATGGAACGTTCCTTTTCTGTGATGGATATCCATGTCGTATTCCTGCAGGCGCTGAATCCACCTTGCTATTTGTCCCTCTGTATTCTTGAAATTTAGCAACCAAGTCAGAGACGCATGATCAGTACTTAAAAGGAATTTTCGGCCGTACAAGTAATGATGAAAGTGCTCCACGGCCTTTACTATTGCCAGTAACTCCTTTCTTGTGACGCAGTAGTTCCGCTCGGATTTTGACAGGCTCTTACTAAAATAAGTGATGACTTTCTCCTGTCCTTCAATTTCCTGGGAAAGAACGGCGCCCACTCCCTCATTGCTGGCATTTGTATCCAAAATAAAGTCCTTGTTAACATCGGGAAAAGCCAAAACAGGCGCGGATGTTAAAGCGTTCTTCAGTTGATTGAAGATGTCGTCACAGTCGGCAGTCCATAGGAACTTCTGCTTGTTCTCTGTTAGTCGATGCAAGGGTCTGGCGATCTTGGAGAAACCTTTCACGAATTTACGGTAATACGTGCACAGTCCTAGGAAGCTTCGCAATTGATGAACGTCTTGCGGTCGAGACCAAATTTGCACAGCATGGATCTTGGCTGGATCTGTGCTTACTCCATCGGATGAGATGATGTGTCCGAGATAACTGACTTTCCGCCTAAAGAGCTTACATTTTGATGGGCTAAGTTTCAAGTGGGCTTTCCTAAGCTTCAAGAACACGTTTTTCACATTTTGCAAGTGTTGATCGAAACTCCGCCCGGTGATAATGATATCGTCCAAATATACCAGACAGGTCTCGTAGGAAAGTCCTCTAAGCACAGTCTCCATTAGTCGCTCGAACGTAGCCGGTGCATTACACAAGCCAAACGGCATAACTTGAAACTGCCATAATCCTTGGACGGTAGTGAAGGCAGTCTTCTCACGATCGTCGGGATGTATCTCCATTTGCCAGTATCCACTCTTCAAATCCAAAGTCGAAAACCACTGGTTCCTCGATAGAGTGTCCAAAGTGTCATCGATTCTTGGCAGAGGGTAGCTGTCCTTTTTCGTAATTTCGTTCAGCTTCCGGTAATCCACACAAAACCTGGTGGAACCATCCTTCTTTCGAACGAGTACGATTGGAGAAGCCCATGGACTTGAGGAGGGTTCGATAACTCTATTATCTTCCATTTCCTGTAACAGTTTCCCGACCTCCTCTTGTTTTGCGAAAGGAAGTCTTCGAGGATGTTGTTTAATCGGTAAATGGGTCCCAGTATCGATTCGATGTTGAGTAAGCTCTGTTCTTCCTACATCTTTCGATGACATGGAGAAAATGTCTTGAAATTCTTTTATAAGGTTTCCGACAATCTTCTCTTGCCTTCTTTCCAACCGAGAGTCTTCGAGAAGCTGGTCCACTAAATCCGCGGGTGGTGCGGTCGGAAGCTCCTTCGATCCTCGTTCGATGCTTGTAACAGGTGTGCAAGTGGCAATTTCTTCTCCTTTCTTGATAACTCTCTTAGAATCACCGATGTTGGCCATTCTCACATGCACCACCTCTTGAGAGAGATCCACAAGCGTCGCTCCTACTACCACTCCTTTCGGGACGCTATTCGATGATGGGAAGTCCGTTACTCCAAATCGGAAGGCCTTCGGGAGCTCTGTTGAACCTTTTACAACCAAATCTGTCATGGAGGGGATGGTGATGTCTTCAAGAGCTACTATTCGATATGCACACGGCTCTTCCGAGTCCAAACCGAACAATGGAACTTCTTCTTTCCCCGTTTGAAGCTCGCCTTTCTCGAAATTCAAAGTAATTCCATTTCTCTTTAAAAAGTCCAATCCAAGAATACATGGGTCAATAATTTCAGCGACGTAAGCGGTGTGAGTGTAGGTGTGAAATCCAAAAGAGATGTTGACATTTAATTTCCCATGCACAGAAATTTTGTCACCAGTCACAGTCTGTAGTGAAACTGAAGGCGCCGTGTAAAGAGGTTGGCTGTCCAGGCGCCGGGCTACATCCGTCCGTAAGATGGTTACATTTGCCCCTGAGTCAACTATTAGAGTCAGGGAGTTCCATTGATCTTGCCCTCCACGAATAAACCATGGTTTCCTCCTTGAAGGAATGAGATGTGATAGAGGCTGAGTGGGGCACCACCTGCTCTACACGGCGACCTCCGCCTCGCGAGATAGCCGCTCTTTAGTTTAACTGCTGAGGCTCGGACGAGGGTCTGTCCCCTCTCCTGTCCAATTCAGGGCAATCACGTCTGAAATGTCCTTCCCGGTTGCAGAGCCAACAAACCACTCTAGTTTTTCGATCCTTCGAACCAGGAATATTTCTCATAATTCGCTCCATCTTGTTTTCCAGTTCTTGAAACTTCTTCGTGAAAAGTTCAGAGGAATCGTCTGCCAATGTTCCACGTACGAAACGCCGATCTTTTCTAGAAGCTTGCTGTGCGGCTTCTACTCTCATGGCATAGACGAGGGTGGACTTTAGATCTTTGCTGTCTGACATCCTGGTAGCTTGCTGTATGTCGGGATCTTTGATGGCATCCACGAAATACTGAAGAGACAGGTTATCTCGTACGTCCGAGGGACAATCTGGGAAAGCGAGGAGCGACAGTCTTTCTATATCCGATGCCAATTCTTGAAGAGTTTCATTGGCCTTCTGCTGTCTCACTTTCAGTTGCAGTCTGTTATAATCCTTTAGATGTTGCTCCCCAAACCTTAATTCCAACGCACTTTCCAGCGCCACGAATTCTCCCCGCTTCTCTTCAGGTAGTGTTTGTAAAATGTCAGCAGCTTCACCTCGAAGAGATGCCGCGAGATGGAATGCTTTCGAAGTATCGTCCCAACCATTCGCAGAAGCAATCATTTCAAACTGCGTTTGATAAACGCGTCAAGACGACCTCCCATCAAAAGTGGTCACTTTGATGCTGGAACGTGGCGCAATAAAGGGAGTGGAAACGTTATCCGAATTAGGCGTTGCAATGGTCACAGCTTCGCGAGTTTCTATTTTCCGTAGCCTTTCTTCTACAGCATCCATGAATTTTCCCTGCTCTTCTTTGATAGTGGAAACCTTTTCTTCCATTTCATCTCTTATAGCAGTGAGAACGTCTTCCTTCACGGATTGCAGGACCGATGATGTTGTCTCCATAATAGTAGATTCTACCATTGACGCTAGCTCGGTTTTCATTTCTTCCATGATCTTGATTACGGCTGCGGATGTGGACTCGCACTTATCGGCCAAAGCTTTCATGTCAGATGACGTTGCATTTTGCAAAGCTTTAAATTCTGATGATGTCGCTTCTTGTAAAGCTTTAATGTCTGATGATGTCGCTTCTTGACTGGCGGCAATTGCGGCGGCGAGTTCGGCATTTGTCGTTTCTTGTCCGGCTTTTATTTCGGCTTTCATTTCTTTCATTTCGGCTGAGGCGGTTTCTTGGCAGGCTTTCATTCCAGCAAGCATTTCCATCAACTGTTTCATTTGGTCTTCCATCATTCCTCTAGTAGTCGGCATTCAAGATGACTTGATCCCACTTCTGACACCACTGTTATGAATTTCTCCACTGAGGCAATGATGGCACAGTTTTCACGGTATACAAATATTTATTCTCTCTTCCGGAAACTCACAAAATTTATTCACAGGCAACAGTTTAATTACTCTCAAGCTTCAACAAAAATAACTTCGAATTCAGCGATTATACAAGCTCACTCCAATAGGTAAACAAAGCGATCAGCTTTCAACGAACTCCGAAGTCCATCTGAAAACTTTCCCGCTCTCCAATCTTTTATATACAAGCGCGTGAGACATTCTCGAAATTTCCAGCCAATTCATCGGAAACGAAATATCTCGAACCTTCTCGATTGCTTTAGGTGTTGCCACCTTTATCTAACTTGTATAATCGCTATTAATTAATAAATAAAATAAGATAAAAATAAATTACAATAGAATTTTGAAATAATACGTCACTATTTACAATATATACAGACAATTTGTGCAACAGTATTTTAAAAACATCGAAGTGAGAATGCAAGCATATTGGCTCCAGAACGGAATACTAATTATGGGATATGAATAACAAGAATGCTGACTCTCTGCAAAGATCTGGCACATTAATTTGGCGGGGCCAGTAGTTATCATAATAAATTGGTGAGTGATTTGGTTAAAGAGGATTACGGGCTTTGAAAAGACGAATTAATTTAATGTTGGTTCTAAAAAAGGATGAAACTTATACAAAAAGTTTTAGGTTAAACTACATGTAAGTTTCTTAAAAAAGGTACAACAAACACAGAAATACTCGTTTTGAAATGAACGGATTTAAAGTTAAAAAAACATAGTTCCCTTTGCATTAATTGAGTTTTCAAAAATGTAATTTTTATATTTCTGACAAGGTCTCAGAAATAACCGATAAGTGGAAAAGAAATAAATTGTAGATTCAAAATACGTCAAATTCTCAAAATTGATGTTTAAAACAATTTCATTTCCAGCTATCCTTAAAGTGACTGCACCCCCCCTCTACCAATAAACTTGAATCAAGTTCATCAGTCGACGGTTAGCCTTCAACATGTGTTTTGTAAATAACAGTATTTGAATATGTATGCGTGTACCTAGAATGTCCATTAAAATTATTATACCCAAGAACCAAATAAATATTCATTATAAAAGTTTACTGTGGTAATTACACCCGGTAAAATAGTTTTTTTTTTTTTATCATTCCCATCTAGTTTTCTAAATATTATGTTTCTTTGTTCATTTTTATTAAAAAAACAACATATTTATGGATATATTTAAATAAATTGTGTTTTTTTCATAAAGAAATAAAAATGGTTACAATAATACTAACATAAATTTAAAGTTATCGTCATTATTTTAAACAGATATAAAACTTCGATTCAGTAAATATTTTCCAAGAAATGAATTGTTTTTGGACTTGCAATAACTTACAATACCGTACAATACAGCACTCCAAAAACACAGTTTTCGAAACAAACAAAGCAGTCCCATAAAAAGAGGTAAACCTAAGTAATTTGCTTCCAAGAATTCCGGAAACGAAAGTAAATATTTTCGACTCCAGAACCCTAAAAGTAAGAAGCATCAAGATAACTTTACACCACTTCCCCTTGCATAGTAATCCCAAGATGTCTGTAACTGAACAATGAACAATAAAATTCCTTAAAGCATTGAACTTTCTTCGAGGTTCAAATAAGCACAACTTTTTCTCGTGGATTCTAAAAATAGGCTCAATTTCGAGAGAAACTCTTTTCTTGAACAAATAGAGTTTGACAAAGCTAGAAATCTATTCCGTTCCTTGACAGCTTATTTCAACGGTACACATTTCGTCGGGGGATATAAATTTATCTTATATAGACCGACTCGTATTCGATATCAATTTTATACCTTCTTACACAACAAATGGTGTCATTTTTTTTTTTATCATTGCCTGCCAATAAGTGGTGTAATATACTTGAACAGTCCGTTACTCTTAGAAAATAAAATATGCTTGAAAGAATTTCTGAAATGAAAAATCTATCAAGTATGTGCACATTTCATGTATGAAAAGGTTTCGTATGAGATATTATATGTATATATTATTATCGGATGTTTAAACTGATATTCGACTCAACCATATGTATGATAGTGCCAAATAAAACAAGCTATACTTGATCATATTCTAGTGCTGTCACTATTTTAATTTAAAAACATTAATTCCTGTAACTTTATGGATTGATTAGTTCAAAATGGTTCACTAAAAAGTAGTAATTTTTTAAGTAGTTTAACCTTTTATTTACTGATGGGATTCCTAAGTCTCGTCAGTTTTTTTTTATGGTACTGTAATAATTTAAACATTACGAGACTTTGAAATCCATTTCTATAAAGTTCGTTTTTCAATTGTTGGGTGTAGCACGCGCTTATTTCTCTTTATATGCAAACACGTTTCAAACTTCTCTAGTTAATCCATCATTGCCTTGCATTGTCTAATTGCCATCGTCAACAGATGGCGCTGTAGTTGCAAAATTCTAGAAATATGTTGTAAATTTGTCCTCTGCAATCAATCGTTGCAATTACGCTTACTTCCTTTTGCGTTTAAACAGTGGAACTGTCCGATGATTGATCACTCTGAGCCTCAAAGCACTCTTTATTCATAAGAACTACAGTGTACAGCGCCATCTGTTGGCAACATTTGTAACTAATTTTGAAAATTTAGTATTAGATTTTTACAGCTTTCAAAATAAGTATACTTTTTGTTTCATTATTATATAGATTTTTGATTTTGAGTTATTTAATTTTACAAACAGGGAGTTCTTCGCTGGATACCTTGTACTTGTTTCTAGCAAGCTTCCAAAGAGAAATAAGCCATTCAACAATTAAAGAACGTACTTCATAGAATTGAATTTCAAAGTCCCAATGGGTCTAAAAGCGTTTAAATTAATGCAGTATCGTAAGAAAACTAACGGGACTTAAAATTATTGTCAGTAAAAAATTGTTTAACCGTACAAAAATTAGTTTGATAAACAATAGACATTAAAAATATAGTTTGTTTAATTTGAAATATTTAAAAACTAACTAATTTAATATTCGGAAAAAAAAAAACCTAGTTTAAAAGAACAGTTACTTTAAAATGCTATTATTATTATTATAAGGGATAATTGTTTTAGAAATGAATTTTATTAAATGAAATCAAGTTTTTTTTTTTTTTTTTTTTTTTTTTTTTTTTTTTTTTTTTGAGATACAGTTCTTGTTTCTTAAATTGTATAGTCATTAAAAATGGCATTTGTAATAACTTTAAAATTGAAATATGTGTGATCTTAATATTTGTTAATAATACGCAGTAAATGAATCTTTATCACTTTAGCATATCAATCAACTTTTAATCGCACTTTAAGAAAAGCGCTGTAAGAGACCGCTCACATTAGTTATACAATAGGGAATGTCACAGCAATTGAAGGTTAATAAATAGAATAATCTGCTAGATATGATCAACATTGGTCGAACAAACTGGCAAGACAGTAGTTGGTCATCAATGTTGCATTTGTATTAATTAAAAACTAGAATGCTAAATTTTCTACCATCACTTATTTAAATCGTTTTTAAAAAATTGAAGAACTGCAAGTGCTATGAGGTTTGGACAAAGAAATATGAATTGATTGCAGAGGACAAATTTACAACATATTTCTAGAATTTTGCAACTACAGCGCCATCTGTTGACGATGGCAATTAGACAATGCAAGGCAATAAGGGATTAACTAGAGAAGTTTGAAACGTGTTTGCATATAAAGAGAAATAAGCGCGTGCTACACCCAACAATTGAAAAACGAACTTTATAGAAATAATATAAACTGTAGTTAAATCCAGTTTCTACTCGAATCACATCAAGTTTACAAAACTAATAATGGAGGGTTTATGTTTTAAAAACACGAATAATAATGTAAGCCCCCCTCCCCCCCCCACTCCACCTTCTCCAAGTCGAAAGAATTTAAAATTTCCTAATTTGTAAAATGTGCTGTTCTATCAATTGATTATAAGTAAGATGCCATAAGAAACTTTCAGGAAACTTATCAACATTTTGGTAGGAACTTCAAAGATATAAACTTCGAAGTATGTATAGATAATATAACATAACATTTCATATTGTTACTAATGCATTGCACCAAGATTTCAACAACCAATCAATAACTTAAGACCATAGCATACTTAGGAATAATGTTCTATCATTTTTAAAAAAGACCTGACATTTTTATCACTTAAAAACTAACAACTTAAAAAAAACTTTTTCTTTTAAGATATTTAATTACTTAATTACAATTTAATCCCATAATTAAGTATAACGAATCGTTAAAAGCTCAGCTCTTGTACTTCTAATTTTCTAATTTATTTGCAGGGGATACACAATAATGGTCTGCAAGGCCACCTACTAGAATTATAAATAAAACTTAAGTAGCTTTTTTTCCCCAAAGAATTTTGTTTTGAAAGTATTTAAACATAACCACTTTTTATTAAAGATGAAAATTAAAAATAAAGTTCAAAATCAATTCTTGCATGTAGGCATAGGATCCTACTAGTCGGTTATCTACTATGAAGATAGCTAATAATTTCTACCTTTAAATGACTTTTAATTGGTTGATTAAAATTAAACTTTTCACCAGTGAAAAGAGCCTTACACTTTCGAAAACTAGCTCCTCACAAATGAAGTTTAAAGTTTGCAGTAGTAAGCTTTTAACAATGTATGTATACGTTCTTTAAGACATAACACAACGTTTTTAGGTGATAAAAACGAACGTACTTATAAAAAAGTATTTTGAATACCATAATTAACATAGTTCATTTTTAAAGCTGCTAAGTTTAAGAGTAGAGTAAAAAAAGTAAATAAACATAAATAGTAATTTTTCCTTAATTTCGCAATTTTCAATGTATATTGGCACTTTAAAATGTAATGGGTTCTAATCCTATGAAGAAGCTTTAGATTGCGGCTGTTTAGGCATTATTGTGCACTTGATTCTTGTTTAATACGACAACAAAACTTTCTTGTTCGTTATTTTCTCTATATAATCACATCAAACAAAAGCCATAAGCAGTAAATTGCATTGGATTTTTAAATATACTTTATACTTCTTGAGAGATTTCCAATAAACGTCTCAAGAGGTGTACTGTCTGTTTTTTTACTGCTAATGCTTCTGGATAGCTGTTTTCCTCGAAACTCGTTTATTGTTTGTATTTTATAAAACCGGTAATCATTCACATTTAAGTGCACAAGTAAGTAAACATCGTTAAGCAACAAAATGCTTACTTTTGATAAATGATAATACGATATAAATGATTTTATAAATAATAGAGAGTGGTTAGATAGATAAAATGATTTAATTTCTGTGTAGTTTATGTACTAAGTTTTGGAGTTTTCTGCAATAAATTCATATCATTTCTCAGTTTTTAATTTTTAATAATATAAGTTGCTTATCAACGAGTTATATTTAAAAGGGAATCAAAAGCAACATGACGTTTGAGATATCAATAATTCACGATGATTAGTTGCCCATAGTATAACAATGCACAATTGTTCACAGATTCATACAGAGCCATCTGTTGATGAAAAACTGAGTATGCTTTTCTTTGCAAGAAAAAGACTCGATTCTTTTCTGATTATTTCTATCTGTATCATTTTACTCTCAAATGCTCATGAATAATCGATTTTTTTAAAAAAAAATATCCATGTTACTTTTGGATTTCTTTAGACTTTTCAAAAGGTGTTAAATTTTTATAGTTCCAATTTATTACATCAATATTTTTCCAATTAACGAATTCATACAAATCTTCAGAGTTTGAAATTTTTAACAATTTATATTCAATATTAATCGATAGTCTTTCTATTGAGAAAGAAGAGAAAAAAATCTTTGGCTTTTGGATATTGAAGAGAGGAAAAAAAAAATAGAATTCAAGACTATCGCTTCCCTCTAATGTGCATCTTCAGTACGCATCCATTAAATCGATTCATTTCAGAATCGCGTCTGTTGCGCAAAAAGAAATGAAACATTTTCACCTAGATATAAATCCAAACCGAGAAACCCATTCCACTCCTTAAAATGGGTTACTTTGCTATTCAAGACGTTTAAAATGCGCTTCTTACCTCAAAATAGGCTCCTAAATGCCCATTTTCCCATCGAACTTTTACTCCTTACTCCTATTGAATAGATTTACGTTGCATCAGCCGTCCTTTTATTTCTACTTTTTAACTTTGAAAGACGATAAAATCGTTTTATTGATGCTTTAGGGGGTCTCTCAATTCAATTTCCAGTGCCACAGGACACTGTCAATCTCTTCATAATTTTATCAAATTCGCCATCCCATTATGTTTATCCGCTCTCTTCCTTTCTTTTTAAACTTCCAGATGTAATTTGCCAGTCCATTTCCCCCGGAATCTTATGTTATAGTGGAGGATCGATTTATTTTTTCTTTGTTTGGTAAGACCCTCTTTAAAGTCGAAAGAAGTATATTGTTATTAACAAAGAGTATAGAAAGAAAATCAAGATCGCTGAAGCATTTGGATGATACAGTAAAAAAATTATTTCCAATTACGGTATCTTTCTATTGAAATGCGTGTTGTCAACTTAGAAACTTTAATATCTAGTGAATCCATTTAAAATCGGAGTATCCCATCATTTAAATTATCAAGGCGCACTCTACGTTGGAAATTGAAGAAGGAATAATAGTTTAAGCCCCCCTTTTCTGAAAATACAATTCCTTTTTGTGTTCTACTCCTAGGAAGGCTTGGGTAATTACAGTGACTTAGGTATCTGTTGGCATATTTCAGGTTCTAATATTTGTTATAGAGTCAAGAGGATGCCAAGGACCTACTCTACTTCAAATTTAAGAAATCTCGCCGTAAATATTGCATCCATGCTTCAAAAAGTAACTCAATTTATTAATTTTTAGTTAAAGACTCCTTGTACTTGAAGCTTGTTGAACAGCACACTCCTTGTACTTGAAGCTGGTTGAACGGCACACTTCTTATACGTTTGTTGAACGGCAAACTCTTTGTATTGAAGCCGGTTGAGCAGCACACTCCTTGTACTTGAAGCTGGTTCAACGGCGCAATTCTTGTACTTGTGGCTGATTATTATTATCACCCTGAAGTGATTATAATTAAAGTTCAATTTTCAAAAAATATGTTTTTAAAGCACGGCACATTTTCTTATACAAAATTATGAATTTCAACAAAATAGAAAATAAATTGTTCAAAATAGTTTTTTCCTTGTGTCATATCGCTTTCTTCTACCTCGAGCATATTCAGGTGGTTATCAAAATAACGGCAACACCGGTTATTTAAAATAACATTTAAGAATGCGTATCGCAAAAATTGAAATAAAATCCTAGCTACCACTTTCTTTTTATGGTACTAATGAGGTAGCTTTAGTGAAGATGTATACGTTTTGGATTTTTTCAAAAGCGTAAAATGTCAGGTCTCACAGATTTTCAAAGAGGTCAAATTGTAGGAGCTCGACTAGCTGAAGAAACTGTGACCAAAACATTACAGTTTTAAGCGTTTTTAGGAGTACTATGTCTAAAGTCATGGCAGCGTACACACAGCGTGGAAAAGCAAGTTCAGCAAAGCAAAGTAGTGGATAGTAGGAGAAGCTGAGTGAAAAAGAGGTTTTGAAGCTAATTGTAATGTCTAAAAAGAAATGAAAAATGATACAATATTCCTCTAAACACTATTCAGCACTTGTATGATTCGATTCCCAGTCAAATCTAAGCTGTGTTACATCCTACGCCATATTAGTAAACCAGATTCGTTACAAATCTTGGGTGTTTCTGTTATTTTGAAAAACCCTCTGTGCAGGTTAAAATTTGTGTCCTGACCAGTGTTTATTTTAGTTTCTTGATAGGTTTTTGAAGGTTTATTACCCCCTGTATTTGTTTGCCTCAAACAAATAAAATGAATAATGCCAACTTAAATGTCTGGGTAATTTACAAAATAATATATTTAATTACAAGACATGAGGCTTATGATAAACATTTAATGACTACAATATGTTTTAAGATGGTGTTAAGGTAAAAAGTCATAACTTACTATACATTACACTTATTTAAGAAATTTGCATTGAGAGCTAATGCTTCGAATTCAATTTAAAGTACCCGTTAATTCTTTTCATGACAAACAATCCATTTGTTTTATATGAATCTTAAAGAGCTTGCATTTCAAACAGAAATAAAAACACGACATTTTATTAGCATAATAATTTTCCTTTTTACTTGTCATATTATAAGTAAAAAATCAGAATGGAAATTAAACACTTTAGTGCTCTAAAAGTACATTCTACTTTTCATAGTTTTCTTGAATGCTTCGAGAATTATCAACAATTAAATTAAATTAATTTACGTGGGGAAATTATGCACCTCCGTTTAATTAATAAAGTGTCAAGATGATTTATGTTTCCGTACTTTTCAGATTATTTTAATCTCTTAATGTGTTTTGTAGCAGAATGAACAATGTATGTTACATTATTTTATTAAAGTGTGATAAAAAAAAAAATGACTTGAATTAAGTTTGATACATATCTTTGAAAAAAAAACAAAAAAAAACGTAGATTGAATAACGTTTAGATTAATGTATCGATAAACTCAATTTCAAAATAAAAAAAAGGGGAAAAAAAAAAAAAAAAAAAAAAGGTTTTCAATTACGAAATATAAATTTTTCTTTAAAAAAAAAAAAATAAATAAATAAATAAATAAATAAGACAGGTTTCTACAATTTATTAGCGACACAGAAAATATTTATTCAGAAATTCAAGCTTACTTACATAAAAATGACGACTTTTTCACGCATTATATTATAATATTTTCAACTACATTCTGAACATGATTTACAGAAATAAAGTGATTAAGAGTATAGACAATATGAGAATATTTCAAAAATATATGCGAAATGGAACCAGTAAAGGCCATCACGTGGTCGATGCAATCGTGGTAAATAATAAAAGATATTTTTTTAGACAGTCACATGCACAGTTTATTATGGAGCACAGCAACGCACGTTTGATTTACATAGGAGGCAGATATAGAGTAAAAGGGAAAATTGGGGTTCTTGGAAAGAGTAACGTCACGAGTCTGGGGATATTAACATTGTGTACAATTATTTACAAATGCTCGATTGTAACAATACTACAAATTCACGACATAGCATATTAGATATGTTTTGGCGTTAAGTGTGCACTCGAAAGTTCAAATAGTGAATGGTATTTCTCAACAACCCCTTTTATCCTACAGTTTCTATAAGTTGGGACAGAAAGCAGTCATCAGATATTGCTCACAACTCAATGTTTACAAAAATATTATTTAAATCGCTTTTTCCCCTTGGACTTCAAGTTTAAAAGATACTGAGACAAAGTGTTTTATCAAAGTAAACTTAGATATGTACATTCAAAAGTCACGAACCGTGGTAGTCATGATGTATGATTGTTCCATGATTTGAATTTAAATATATACTCGCAAGTACAAATAGTGCATAGTATGGATGTTAGATTTTGTAATTTTTTGTTTTATTCCAACAGTTATTTATAGCTTGGGTAGGTTGGTTGTTTTCAGATTATCTCGCACCGTCAGCAACACGAGGGCTATAATGCGCCGAAACATTCGTCATTTGACAAGCCAACATACATTTTCAAACATCCATGCCTAACACGGGACTCGAACCCGCAACCTCGAGGTCCAGAAGATTTATAGCTTGGGAAAAACGACTATCTGATAAAGACTCTGATCTATTCTTGTAAATCCGAGATTGTACCGGTGAATCTAGATCGTTTTCAACAACAATATAGGGTATGTGCTATACATTAAGATATGCTTACTTGAACTCATTGATAACGATTCAACGATGTGTGAACCGGTTTTTACTACGCCCTGATTGGCTGATTGGAACGATGAGTGGCCGATTTGTTCAAACTCATACTATTCCTGATGGTTAAAAAAAGTAAGATATTAAACGCTTTTAACCCATTGACGGTCATGCACGTATATATAGGTCAAAGGATCCCCCAGTTTTTCCAGCAATACACAAAATTTTTAAATTTATAAATAAAATATTTTTGGGATATTTTTATTAGGATGATAGTCTATAACCTATCTAAAAAAAAAAAAAAAAAAAAAAAAAATTATATATATATATATATATATATATATATATATATATATATATATATATATATATATATATATATATATATATATGTATTTGATGAATTAGAAATATAATTTAAAAATTATTGTAGGTAAAACAACTGGATAATTTTACCCATTCTAATGACCGTCAGTGGGTTTTAAGTTTTAATTTTAATTATTTTAATTTTGTTACCAACATAATATAAAACCACGAGCGCAGGCTATCAATACTATCATAAAAGTTGTGATTTGTCTGGAACTATATCTTTGCGCGGAAGGATACATTCTACAGCGTATACTCATGGCTCAAGTAATGTTGTCCCGAGGTATAACACCAAGCTATATCATCGTGACGACGAGACAGTACCAATACCAAAATTGAACCAACATTAACAAGCGATCTAAAAGTAACAATCCCTTCCCCCAAACTAATCTTCCTACTTTTCCCTCTGCTACAAGTTAAAGGAACCCTTTGTTATTAGTACCTTCAGGTATTGATCTGCAAGGAAAAGAAGCCGGAAGGAAACCTTTTCTAATATTCCGTTTCATCGGATGCGATTCTTTTTTACTCTTTTCCGATGGCTCTCCCATTTTGTCCAAAATGGACCACCCTCTGTGGGAAATTCCTCCCAGCACTAAAATTACAGCTCACTTTAGCACTTAAAATTGCGTTCACTGACTGAACCGCGATTTCTTATTTTTTATTTGGATTCAGTTCCGAAAGTACTTTGTGGATTTATTATTTGCCTGTAAATCTAGTTATTTGAAATGTCTTTAACCGCACAGCAAAGTTTGAGAAGAAGACTAATCCCCCAAAAAAACACTTTTGAAAAGTAGAAGAACCACCAACCTCAAAAACACAAAAAACTTTCTTACAATAAAAAAATCATAAACATGATGACAATTTTCAGCCACAAACACAGTGATATAAAAAAATGGCCAACCTCTGATTAGAACTCTCGGTTGTGACTCGCTTACGAATGTATGCTTACTTAATTTATTTTTAACATTTAAGTTCCGCTCCCATAAAAATTTACGCTGCTTGAGGTTGGCGCCCGTCATAGGAATATTAACAATGCTTGCGTTTAAACTAATTTATGGATGTTTGCACGAATATTTGAGTTTATGATTTCATTTGGATGGGTAGGAAATACAAAGTGGTGTAAATATTCATGCTCGTGTAATTTTCAAAATAGTATAGAGAAACTGTGCTCAAACGCTTGCATTTGAATCGTTATTAAGAATTTTTTACGTAGGAAACTAAAGTGTTTCTGGTAAGCTTTTGTTTGGTTGATACATACATTTTGGAAAGTTTTTATGTGTGGGGGTTTTAAAGGTTAGTAATTAAGACGGGCGCCAACCTCAAGCAGCTTAAATTTTTATGGGAGCGGAACTTAAATGTTAAAAATAAATTAAGTAAGCATACATTCGTAAGCGAGTCACAACCGAGAGTTCTAATCAGAGGTTGGCCATTTTTTTATATCACTGTGTTTGTGGCTGAAAATTTTCATCATGTTTATGATTTTTTTATTGTAAGAAAGTTTTTTGTGTTTTTGAGGTTGGTGGTTCTTCTACTTTTCAAAAGTGTTTTTTTGGGGGATATCATAAATTTTTTTTAAACACTGACGACTTCTCTTTTTGAATTTGTCCGTTTCATCGTTTTTCTATTTATCCCCTATGGTAAACCTGGTACCAGGGATATTCATAATTCTTCAAACTGAGTTCGACGATACCTTACATGCAATAATTATCTTTAAAATTGATAAACCGAAAGTGGTACCAATAGCATACCTGGTACTTTAAACATTCATAATTCATCAAAACATAAGTCCAACATGCCATATTTAGCTTGGAAATTGATAAACCGAAAGTGGTACTACCTATGCTATATCTAGTACCTTAAACATTCATAATTTTTCAAGACAAGCCTAACGACACCCAACATGCCATATTTATCTTCAAAATTGATAAACCAGAAGTAGTACCACCTATGATACACCTGGTACCATGAATATTCATAATTCTTCAAGTTGAGTTCAATGATATCTTGCATACCAAAATCTACTTGAAAATTGACAAATTGGTTGAATGCGGACGGCAGTAACCATCAAAATCTACCACGAACGAGTACTAGAAACTTGTGTAAGGCAACTCAACTCCCAAAACTTAAAGAAATACGTTGCCATTTACAAAGATCCTGTCTACCAAGTTTCAGCTCGATTGGTTAGTTTGTAAGCACAACGACCTATTTTGGTGCATAATAACGACTAATCAGTCCGGGACCCACAGCTTAACGTGGATTCCGAATCACAACGAACATCCACACCTAACACAGGAATCAAATCCGGCACCTTTAACTTACAAGGCCAGAGCGTGCATCCCATTGAAAGTTTATACTAATAAATTGTTACAAATAAATATTACAAGTTTTTTTGCAGTCTAATAAATATTGCAGTATAAATTATTTTTATTATACCAAGCATTATTTTGGTTCACATAATAACCCATTGATATTTGACAAAATTTAAAATATTTTCTTAACAACAATTTTAAAATTCACTATGAAATTACAATTTTGATGATATATGATTCTACAATTTGATTTTACAACGGAAAGTAAAAATCAACACATCTTTAAAAACGAATGACATTTTTGCAAATTCCATTAGCCAATCGCAATGCGTGGTTCATTTAGTCCTCTGTAATGAGTTGACTGTGACGTCAGCTCGTATAACCTCCACGTTTATATTTTGCCCATAGTATCTTGCAACAAAATGTGATTGTTTTCATTTTTCAATGGAGATTTCCCGAAATTAAAATGTTTTTGAAAGTTAACTCTCTCTAAATTGGTCATACAGTTCAAATAACACATGCAACTTAAAGAACAAATATTTCTCTTTAATTCTGTCTCTTCAAAAATTAAATTATTTAAATTTTAAAGATGTTATAAGCCATATAATTATAGTCCAATTCGTTCTCCTATACTTTAACATTACGTTAAAACTCACTTAAGCCTAACATGTCGGAAAAACTAACTTCCAAATGATAGCAAACCTGTTTGGCAACTTTTGGCATATATATCTGAACCTCAATTACAAGCTGATCGCCTTTATCTGTCGCCAAATTATGAAATGAAAAAAAGTGGTTTTAAATTAATTAAAAATAGAAAGAATTATTTAATGAAGTTCAAACTAGCGTAGGATTTTAAGTTGAAACATTCCGCATCCTATAATTCAATCCGTTTGAAGATCTATAGATTAGTTAGGGCTGTACGTTTGTCTAAATTTTTACATCAAAATCGGGCTAGAACTCGTTTTTTTATTTCGTTTTGGAATTTTCAATATTTTTTTTCTTCGTTATCTTTTGTCCCAGGTACTCAATTTTTTTTTCTTTGAAAGATATCACCGAGACGAATCTATGGTATTTTTTGTATAATTATGTTAAGTTTCGTAAGCGCGTTAGAAAATAGTCAATTTCGGCTTTTTCGCTGGAAGTTATGCAGAGAACAGATACTTACTGTCGTTTCTGCCTTTTTTAAGGTTGGCGGCGAAACGACCGTTTCGTCTGATATACGTAGAGTTATACATCTATATTGATAAGCAACTGGATAGACTGCTTACCGCTGGGAAAATGAAACCGTTGCCATATCTTTGGGTGGACGAAAAACATAGATTGCCGAGGATTTAAAAAAAAATACAGGGCTGTACACAGCAAAACTGCCAATGGTAGACCTTAATTAGTAATAATGTGCATAAAAATTAAGAGGTCGGCCATATATCGATATGACGATATTTGCATTGATATTTCTAAAAAAAAAATATCGATATTAAAAATATCGATAAAAGTCACCAATATATCGATATTTTCAAGCATTTTTAGTTTTTTAATGATCGTTTTGTAATTCCATGTGTATTTTCGATTTTCTTTATTCCCTTTTCAAAAACTTCAAAACTAAAGTTTGAACTTGGCTGAGAGACAGTTAAAATGTCACCAATATTCAATATTTCCCCATACACTTAAAAGCTATTTAAAATTATCTAATTTTTTCTTAAAATCACTGCAGCGAAAATACAATTTTTTTTTTGTAATAGATCCATTTCAGTTGGAAAAGTAGTCACCTTCCAAAAATACAATCATGAAAAATAGAAATTTGCCCCGAAAAACGTTGTTTCTGGCAAAATTGAAAATCAAATTTAAAAAAAAAAATCAATCATGTATCGATATATCGATATTTTTTCCTATGCAACGATATAGTATCGATATTTATTTTGATAGATATTTCCGACCTCTAGTTAAAAATATCTACACCAACACTTTACAAGGTTTCCTGCATTCCTACTCGACTACAGAAATGAACTGTGATTGGATAATCGTCCACCCATCTTCATCATCAACCCACCGGCGCTTTTCTTCCCTTGCATTGCCAATCGGGGCAGTATATCCAGTTGTTTATCTATATCGATGATATCCTGTCTAACACAAAAACAGCTCCCACAAAGAAGTCTAGCGTTGTCTTTTGCATGAAAACAAGATTGGTCAAAATTTTCAGTGGGGGATTCTATGAGAAAGAAGTCAGCATTGACTTGCTGAAGGCCCTGATAGCGTATTGGAGCGATATACAACAAATTATCAAAATTGATTGATTTAAGTTGGTGATTACTCATCAGAAATTCCAATGTCCTACTGAAACCTTTTAAACTTTCAATATTTTGCATGCAACTCCCCAATTCTAAATCAACAAGTCTTATTTCTATAGCGATCGCCTTGATCTAGTATTTCTTCCGGAGAGCTATAATTCTGATGGATAGGCAGTATGTAATCATAAGATTTATAATTTGACGTTTCTTTATTCGGATGAATATTGAAGGCGTACATAATATCATCCAAACTTCTTTTAAAGACTACTCGCTGATTCTTTCAGGGACATTTTTGAAAGTACTAATTTCACAATGTCGAATAGATGTGTTATTTTGACAGAGTAATTATGAATCTATTCTTTGCATTCTCTTGCAATTACATGTGGTATGTCTAGAGTTTTTTCAGCTAAGTGTTAAACCTTCCGAGTTCAAAACGAGTTTTATGGACATAGCAGGTGGCATTTAGGGGACAATCTATATATATAAAAGAAAGTCGTGTTAGTTACACCACTTATAACTCAAGAACGGCAGAACAGATTTGGGTGAAAATTGGTATGGAGGTAGCTTAGAGCCAGGAGACGGACATAAGATACTTTTTATCCCGTTCGACAGCGTTCCCGTGTGACTTGACAACAAAACGCAAATGATAGCTATGTAATTGACGTATAATGACAGCTATGTAATGACGTATAGATGACAATTTGATATTTATAAAACTCGGTATGGTTGAAAATTTGAGTTTTGAAATAAATTTTTAGGTGAATTGAAGTGAAGTGAAGTTTAATTAATATTGCCACGAGCAAGACGATCGAATCTTTCCCGACAAAGCCGTAATGCAAGAAGAATACGAAATACTGCAAATGAAAGGACTGAAGAAGAACAAGAAATTGCACGTGAACAGCGCCGCGATAGTATGGCTCGACTTCGTGCTTCTCAATCACGAGAGCAAAGTGAAGCAGCCCGTGAAACAGCTCGGTTGGCAATGCGGAATCGTCGAGCGAACAACAGAGGTCAACAAATAGATAATTTGCGACGCAGAACAAGATATTTATCAAGTGCTGATTTGAATCGAGCAGCGTTTCGATACGATTGCAGCAATGATTACAGCTTGCATCCTAGCGTTTGTATTGGGCAAATGGACGTTGTTTGTGAGTATTGTGGTGCATTAAAGTTTTCCGGAGAAACGGTTGGATTATGCTGCCTTAATAGTAAAGTGAAATTACCGTTGTTGACTCCGCCACATGAGCCATTGTATTCATTGCTTTGAATATTTGTTTTTAAAATAGAAGCTGCACTATAGACACCAGGCATATTTTATTGAGTATGTTCACCGGTGTTTTGTACGTATTAAAAAAATATATACAAAATTCTTTTAAGCAATAGCAGTAATATTATTTCTACGTTTACAAAATTTTTAATGGTTAAATTTTTCTAGCTGGCTTTTTTAACCCTTTACACTCGAGGCCACATGATTGGATGCCGCAACTCGAGAAGACCACTAGGTTTGATGCGGAAATTCGATGCAAGGCCAATGACTGTTTAGTTTCTATGAAGCTAATCCCTAACCTCGGATTGAACCAAAAATCCCGCGAAACGTCTCAAGTTGCTGGTACCTCAGCGCGAAAAAGGCCTCGAGTGCAAAGGGTTAAAATTATGAATCTAACTTTATTTAATGAGAGTGAGTCAAAACATACATAGAATCTGGCATAGCAAAGGATTATTTAGACTCAATTTGACTTCACACTTGCAACCTAAAACGTAGATTCAGCGAAGATTAATGAAATTCACTGAAAACTTTCAAATCATTTCGACATTTGCCACCAAAGAGAAGAATGAATATAGATTCAAAATATAAAGCATCTGCGGCCAAGAGAACTAGGGCATCACCGCTGTAAAAACAGCATCAACTGGAGAATGACAGAGCTCGCTATTACAAAATGAATCAAAACATGAAACTGTTATTGTACTTTGGAAGCAACAATTAATCCGAAGAAATTCCGCGTCTATGTAACACAGCAGAACAGATAGATATCCTTCAGCGGGTCCCCAGCAGCGCGGGGCCACACAGCTAGTTTGTAGATAAAAGGGTAAGACGTATAAGTCGGATGGTTGGTTGTTTTCAGATTATCTGGCGCAGTCAGCAACATGAGGGCTATAATGCGTCGAAACATTCGTTATTAGACAAGCCAACATACATTTACAAACACCCATGCCTAACACCTGACTTGCAACCTCGCGGTCTAGAAGCTAGCACGCTAACCACTATACCGTTTGGTCTATAAGTCGGATGGACATTTAACACACAGTGTTTCTTTTTCAAACTTAAACCGATACTTTTCATTTAGTATATTGAAAAGAGGTCTTTGATGAACTTAGTAGGATGAACAGATCCTTTGTTTATGCTTAATTACTTTTTGAACTGTATAGTGTAGAAAAAAAAATACATAGAAGAATTATTTTTGAAGATATTACTGTTATTTTACATTCTTATTTTAACATTCTATCAAATAATACATTAACGAGCTTGAAAAGGAAATTGACTCCATTTAAATAACAACGAAAATACTTGATTACATGAATTTTCCTAAAATCTAGTTGGTTTTCCTTTAACTCAACGATTTTTTTCTTGCATTTTATTGCATTGAATTTAATGCCTTTCGAGACGTCCAAAGAAATACAGATTGCATATTTAGATGATGAAGCTAAAGTTTTAAGTCTGTTGGACTCCCGTCTTGGACACATAAAATTCTATTTAATGTAAGTGGTCTTGGGATCAAACCTCGCCTCTGCAATCTCTATTTCCGAAATAAGTAGACGAAGCAGAAATTTTGATAAATAGTCTCCTGTTGATTTTAAGGCTGTTTGGCGAGAGTTTCCTTCATTTCGAGATTCATACGTAGATTGGTTTCCCTTTTAAAGACCTCCCGAGAGATATTTTGATTTGGAGCAATAGGTGAGCAACTCTACCTCAAATGACATCGGAATTCAACGCTGATGCCAACAAGCATGAATATTAAAACTGTGGAATGCTCCCATCACCATGATTTGTGCTCATGATATATGAGCGATGTTGAACTCTATTGCAACTGATGAGTATTGGTTATTGTTGTTTTGGAAAATATTAGCTTAATGGCTGCACGAAGGGCCTACTGCACCTTAAAATGATAACTCTACTTATTTCTAATCAGTGACGGCACGTGGTTTGAAATGTTAGTGCAGGAAACATGTGAATTCCCCAACCACACACAGCCGACCAAACGGTATAGTGGTTAGCGTGCTGGCTTCTAGACCGCGAGGTTGCGGGTTCGAGTCCCGCGTAGGCATGGGTGTTTGTAAATGTATGTTGGCTTGTCTAATGACAAAAGTTTCGGCGCATTATAGCCCTCGTGTTGCTGACGGCGCCAGATAATCTGAATACAACCAACCAACCCAACCACACACATACTTTCCACAATCATGTACAATCACACTTAGAAATATTTTTTAGTTATCATTTTGAAAATCGGCTTGTTTGCACTTAAATGTACATAATTAGTAAGAAAGAAAATGTCAGTTTTGTTCAAAAATTAGTTAACTAATTAACTTAACTCGTTATAATTAGCATATTTTCAAACAGTGATTACTTGAGTTTTATATGGTCAAGAAAAGAAATTATGGTTTGAAATTGTTCCTAATATCATTCTTAATGTTATGAACCTCCATCTAATTTCTAGAGTATACAATTTTCTTTTAATATAATTTTAAAACATTTAAAGTAGAAAAAATCGCAATTTTTCTAAAGACTTTTGCATTTAAAAATCTAGCAAAATTCATTTTCTTTTTCAATCAATTTGGTTGGTTGTTTTCAGATTATCTGGCGCCGTCAGCAACACGAGGGCTGTAATGCACCAAAACATTCGTCATTTGACAAGCCAATATACACTTACAAACACCCATGCCTTACACGGGACTCGAACTCGCAACCTCTCGGTCTAGAAGCTAGCACGCTAACCACTATACCGTTTGGTCGGCTTTCAATCAATTTGACTGAGGTTTAAAACATCTAATAGTTATTGTGAATTTGAATTCTCAAATCATTTTTCAAAAAGATATGAGAATTCAAATCTTCCATCAATTAAACTTCAGTTATCACTGTTTAAATGAAGTTTCACTTGCCAAAAATACTATTTTTTTGATAATGAGTATAAAATATTGAAATTTATTTTCAGAACAAGGTAGTACTTCAAACTAATAAAATAACTATCTAGTCTTCAGAGTGTACCATTCTCTATCAAAAATTCCTTCTAGAGATTATTTTAAAACATAAATTCTCAAGGGCAGCCAAAGTCGTATAATCGATGATCCGGCTGCCACACTACACATTACATGGAGAAAAGGCTCTATTGGATTCCATTAGTTACCATGGCAAAATCGTAGCTGAAACGCTTTTCAGGAACACATGGCTGTCGTTCGTAGGAAGATCACCTTGATTGGAAACGTTTATTTCCCCCTCTTGAATTGAGTATTGAGGCAAGAAGTTTTCTGTTTATCGGATTGTTTTACACTTATCGTAGGGATTAGATCTTCATTTTAGAAAACTGTAAAATATATAATTTTAGTTTTGAAGCAATAAATTTAGATGCATCTCGACTGTATCGATTGGTTGGTTGTTTTCAGATTATCTGGCGCCGTCAGCAACACGAGGGCTATAATTCACCGAAACATTCGTCATTTGACAAGCCAACACACATTTACAAACACCCATGCCTTACACGGGACTCGAACCAGCAACGTCGTGGTTTAGAAGCTAGTATCCAGCTGTATTGACTATAGTGCACGAGCCGCCACTGTCTCTAATTGCAACTTATGGATAGCTTGTCGCCGACCAAATTGTATAGTGGTTAGCGTGCTAGCTTCTAGACCGCGAGGTTGAGGGTTCGAGTCCCATGTTAGGCATGGGTGTTTGTAAATCTATGTTGGCTTGTCTAATGACGAATGTTTCGGTGCATTATAGCCCTCGTGTTGCTGACGGCAGCAGATAATCTGAAAACAACCAACTTACCAACCAACCTGGATAGCTTATACTTCTGTTCTGCTTGCAGATGAAGTCAATTGAATTGTTGTCATAACTTTCCCCAACAAATGCTTCGCAATAGGTTGTCATTAGATGTTAACTAGTGTTGGGGTAAGTTGCTAACATATATCTTTATGGTGATTGCTAGGCGTTCTTCACCTTCAAGTTAATAACCGAGCATACGCTATTCAGAAGTTTTAATTAGAGATTAGTGGAAAACAACAAATAGCTGCAATTGCGTCTCGTAATTCTAAACTCGGTTAGCTGATGAAACTATGCCACCTGAGCTAGCACCTCCTCTCTACCGTGAAGTTAAGTATAGTGGTTAGTAATTGAATTACACTTGCCGTAACAAGTAACAATATGTATTCAGTCAGTATTAGTAATAAATACTAAATCCTCAAAACGTTTACAATGATTAAACGTCGAAATCCAAATCAATCAAGTAAAATCAGTTTTACATAAACTCTCATTGTGCTGGCTGAGTAGTTTGTGAAAATCAAGAAATGCCACTTACTGGTTAACTATGCGATGACAAGTGGAAACGCTCGAGATACCATCAGGAACATCACCCAGGAATTTTCAAAAATAGCCATGATAAAAGCAGACCTCTCATACTGCTAGAAAATCGGCAAGTCCCTGCCAGTGTCTACTAATCCAGGATTCAATACTTTTCTTGTCAACCCAAACCAAACCTCCAAGTCAGAATATTTAATTAGTGCCAAATCCCATTCGTCTACAGGGCTGTATGACGTAAGTAGAATTGTCCTTGAATGGTGGTGCCGACCAAACGGTATAGTGGTTAGCGTGCTAGCTTCTAGACCGCGAGGATGCGGGTTCCGAGTCCCGTGTAAGGCATGGGTGTTTGTAAATGTATGTTGGCTTGTCAAATGACAAATGTTTCGTCGCATTATAGTCCTCGTGTTGCTGATGGGGCCAGATAATCTGAAAACAACCAACCAATCCCTGAAGGGCTATTTCACAGTGAGAAAAATCCACCAATCCTCCCCTTCACTTACTTATTCTGAAACATCAACTTCGTAAGTTGGTTGTATTCAGATTATCTGGCGCCGTCAGCAACACGAGGGCTATAATGCGCCGAAACATTCGTCATTAGACAAGCCAACATACATTTACAAACACCCATGCCAACACGGGACTCGAACCCGCAACCTCGCGGTCTAGAAGCCAGCACGCTAACCACTATACCGTTTGGTATGCATCAACTTCGTAAGATCCGGTTGGTTGGTTGTTTTCAGATTATCTGGCGCCGTCAGCAGCACGAGGGCTATATGCGCCGAAACATTCGTCATTAGACAAGCCAACATACATTTACAAACACCCATGTCTTACAAGGGACTCGAACCCGCAACCTCGCGGTCTAGAAGCTAGCACGCTAACCCATATACCGTTTGGTCGGCTGTAAGATCAGGAAGGGGGATATGTAGTTATTACCCTACTGGAAAATCCCTGAATGAAAATTACAAAAATGTCTGAGAACAACTTATGACACTCTCTACATTTACGCCACACTAACGGGACATAAAGATTCTGACCTATTTAAAGTGAAGCGACCAACATTAATTCTGTACACCAGTGTTATGGCAGTGCACTGGCAAGATCTCAAAAGCCTCCAGACAAGTAACCTCCACCAGATGGCTGTGTGGTAAGAGCCCTGGTCTCGAATGCCATAGGTGTCAGGTTCGAATCCCGTGTGAGGCATGGATGTTCGTTGTGGTTCGGAATCCACGTTAAGTTGGAGATCCCGGCCTGATTAACCTCCGATGTGCATAAAAATAGATCGTTGAGCGTACAAACCAACCAACCGTTCCTGTAACCATTGCCACTGGCGTATCAGTAAGTACTGTAGCGTTAAAAAATTGTATTATGTGTAATTTACAGTGTCTAATTAAATAAAGAAATAATACAATGTTTGTTTTTTGTTTTTATCCCATTCTTGGGGACATTATTTGTTCTTGTTTAACCCTTTGCGCTCGAGAGCCGTCTCTCAGGCACCACATGATTGGATGCCGCAACTCGAAAGGACAACTGGGTTTGATGCGGAAATTCGATGCAAGGCCAATAACTGTGTTTAGTTTCTTTGAAGCGGATACGTATCCGCGGACCGAACCAAAAATGCAACGAAAGGTCTCAAGTTGCTGGTACTTCAGCACGAAAAAGGCACCGAGTGCAAATGCTAAACCCTTTTGTCTTGACTTAAATAGACATATATGTTCCGGAGATTATACTTCATTAAATATTGGGTAAATAAATCCCGCTTTTTTTTTTTTTAATGTTTTCAGTGCTTTTAAAGGATTAAAGAATATAATTTGATTAAAGAAACCTGGAAACACTCTCCGGTTGCAAATAACAGACTTATGTTCCTGAGCTCGTACGCTTCTAAAGTTTCAATTGGTCTATTTATTTAATTTTACAGTAAGTACAACTACATTTATCCTATATTTGAATCAAATAGTTTTTTTTTATTTTTTATTAATCTTGCCTTCTAAGGAATATTGAAAAAAGTTTTTGTGGGATGTATAGTCCCGATTGTGTTTAACAGTTGGACAATATATCTCATCAGTAATACAAAATTACTAAAAGATTATATATTATGTGCGAGTTTATGAAAAAAAAAAAAGATTTTATGATTATTTTGCAATATCCTTGAAGATTGGAGTAAATAGACTCAGTCAACTATAGGATTTGATTTACATATTTCCAGGAGATTTTCAAGTAAAAAACTTTTAAAACTCAAAGTATAATTTATTTTAACATGTCAACATTAACTTAAACTACTTCCCATAGTCCAATTTTAATCATGATAATGTCAGATTGAAAGGGTTAAATTACAAATGGATAGGTTGGTACTCTCAACTACCTATTTTTATGCACAGTGACGACTAATCAGGGTGGGACCTACAGCTTAACCTGGATTCCGAACCACCGCGAACATCCATGCCCATTCGGGGAATCGAACCCGGTACCTTTGGCACGTGAGGCCAGAGCGATAACCACACAGCCATCATATGGGTAACAAAGGGTTAGAAAAACTTCGCAAATCATAACATAACATTACCATCTTATTTTAAGAGCTTTCTTTTGTTGAAACGGCCCCCATCAATTCCCCAACATCTGCCTACAATAAATATCTACAAACTCCGAATAAACCGTTCTAGAGTAGAAAACCCAAATCCGATTCTCCGATACCCAATAGCGTAGGATTTAACCGGTAACCACCCTCCAATGTTCTGCAATCCCAGAAAGCTCACCTGTTCATCACAAAACGGCCGTTGGTAACTCTAGAACCAAAAATAGAAGGGGGGGGGGGGGGGGTCCAAGTGATTGATACTATTTCTCGAAGTATAAAGGGGAAACTCGGAGAAAAAGGGGGAGAGAGAAACACAGGAACACACAGAAAAGAGTTCAACGCTCGGTATTCCGTCAAAGTAGGGAATGACGTCCCACTGAGTCCTTTTTGAAGGAGGAGGAAATCGCTTTTTAAAGAGACAGGGAAATGAATGGAATTTGAATACATGCGATTGAAAAAAGCGATTCAAGAATATAGAGAAGGAGGGGGGGGGGGGGAGAGAAAAAAATATACTAAAAGAAATAATGGATCGGTAAAATACGGTTTCAAAGAACGCGTGTTTCAGCTCGAAGGGAATATACGAAATAAAAATTGAGGAATCAATAGTCGGAGTTCTTCTTGCTGGGGGTGGCATGAGTGGAGATGAGAAAGTATGGAATTTTTCATCTGCTCAAACTTAAACATCTGCCTAGCTTGGTATTTATCCCATCTGACGGTGAATTGAGCGCATTATACATCTTTACCGCATTATGAAACAGTGAAAAGTGATTTCTTAAACATCTGCCTAGCTTGGTATTTATCCCATCTGATGGTGAATTGAGCGCATTATGAAACATTGAAAAGTGATTTTTTTAAAGACAATGTGTGCCTAGACTTTATAGTTGGTTGGTTGTATTCAGATTATCTGGCGCCGTCAGCAACACGAGGGCTATAATGCGCCGAAACATTCGTCATTAGACAAGCCAACATACATTTACAAACACCCATGCCAACACGGGACTCGAACCCGCAACCTCGCGGTCTAGAAGCTAGCACGCTAACCACTATACCGTTTGGTCGGCCCGAGACTTTATAGAGAAGCTTGATAAGAATGAATTATTTGCTCTATGGGTTTGATACCAGTTTATAAAATTAGAGTTTGCTATTTTGTCGAGGACTCTTAGAGCTATGCATGGATGTTTTCTTGCGCTGAGACTATATCTCTCCAGAAAATCTTGAGACCAAGAATTGGACTTCATCAGAGACAGAGAGTAGTCCGCTGCGAGTAACGGCTAAAGTACTGTTTCGTGTTATGATGTAGAATGGCCTTCGTTCAGCCTTAGCGCCAAATATTTTAAAACAACAACGACCAAGACTTGACAGTAGTAATCGAGTTGGACATCAGATCTTAAAACATTTATCATGGTGATAGGAGTGCTCTACAATCCACATTACTCATATTGATGTGCGTTGTGTTGGTTGGTTGTTTTCAGATTATCTGGCACCGTCAGCAACACGACGGCTATAATGTGCCAAAACATTCGTCATTTGACAAGCCAACATATATTTACAAACACCCATGCCTTACACGGGACTCGAACCCGCAACCTCGTGGTCTAGAAGCTAGCACGTTAACCACTATACCGTTTGGTCGGTTGACGTATGTTGAGAGTCAGGTGTTGAATTCTGGTATCATTTGAGGCAAAGTTGCTTGCCTATCACGCGAAATCTTACTATTAGCTTATTCTTTTCACATACTCCTACAGTCATGTTCTATTCATATTGCTTCCGTAAGTTCAAATATTCCCTAGAATTCTTGTATTTACGATTTACTCTTTCAATTATGGTAAGGAAGAAACCAAATGTTTCTTTTCGATTTGGAATGCTATGCCCTATTTCTTGAGTTCAATTTTATTGCAGTAAAAATCAATGAAAATTTTATATCTGGCTATTCTAAGTAAAACACGAATTAAAAAAAAAAAAAAAAAAAAAATGGAACACGATAGAAATGTACTATTTACTGCATTGTACTTGGGCAGATACGGAATTTTATTCATCAATTTCCGAAAATAGTTTAAAAGTTCACCTTCAGATGGCGCTGTTGAATTAATAAAAATAAAGAAGATAATGGATTGAACATTTTGGATGAAACACAAAACGATGTTTAGAAAATAACCACCAATTCTAGCAATAATTATACGCAATTGAAACATAATTTTGTAGTTTTTCCGAAATGTTCAGACGGTTCTCTTTAAAAAGATTTTCAATAAACAGAACCATTTGTTGATGCATTTTTCCAGTGAAATGCAGCAAATGGTACAATTTTAACTTCTTCACTTTGTTTTTCAATTCATTTTGAAAATGTGAGAGATTTTTTGAGACCACGTTTGCCAGTCCCTTAGTAACAAATACACTAATGCTTAAAACCAATCCATATTCATAAAAGGTTAATTTTCATAATAAAGGTTGAGGTTAATCGTAAGAAAAGTTTATTAATTCCATCGTATATGCATTTTTCTGTTTAAAATTTTGAACGGGACCATTTTGTGTAGAAAAAGAGTAGAAAAGTTAAAGTAGGTAAAAAGGTAGAGTTGTGGAAATTAAGTTTTAAGGTGCTGGATCAGTATGGGAATTAAAGCTTAGTTTGTCATCAAGCCTTTTTTGTAGGAGTTGTGGAAGATCATAAAATTTACAATGCGTTGGTTTAGGGCTAGTTCAGAAGAATATATATGAAATAATTAAATGGGAATAGATTTTTCAGATTTATCTACGACTAGCTATGTGGCCCCGCGCTGCTGGGGGCCCGTTGAAGGACATCTATCAGTTCTGTGTTACATAAACTCGGAATTTCTTGGGATTAATTGTTGTTGGTGATCAGCTTCCAATACACTAAAACAGATGTATGTATTCGTTCATTTTGTAACAGCGCGCTCATTCATTCTCCAGTCGATGCTGTTTTTGCAGCGGTTATGTCCTAGCTCTCTTAGAGGTAGATGACTTTTACTTAGCATTTATATACGTTCTTCTCTTTGGAGGTATATTAGCAAATGTCAAAGTGATTTGAAAGTGTTCAGTGAATTTCAGTAATCTTCGGTGAATGTTCAATTGAGTCTGGAAGTGATAAAGTCAAAGTCTAAATAATCCGTTGCGATGGTAGATTCTATGTATATTTGGACTCTCTCTTCAAATGAAGTTAGATACGTAATTTAAATTAATCCAGTGAGAAAAATTTGGACATTTAAAATTTAACATATTTTTTAACGTGTACAAAACACAGGTAAACATACTCAACAAAATATGCCAGGTGTCTATAGTACAGTTCTAGCCTCTGTTTTAAAAATAATCAGGAAAATATATTGTACCAAGTTCTTAATTTTTGTTTTAAAATAAAACAAAATCTGAACTGAAAGAAAAATTAGTAGGCATTGAAACGATAGTGTTATCTACCAAATTGCTCACAAACTGAAAAATTATCGCCAAGTGGTATGGATCTAACTTAATACACTGCGATGCAAAAGTTTAGACAATGGCGTTATTCGGTTTTAAAATACCCGCTGAGCACAATACATTTTTGATGAGAACACAAAATGTAAACAAAAACAGGATGGATTTAAAACGTAGAAAAAACACAATGATGCATAAAAAGTAACGCTTTAAAATAGCACATGCGCAGAAGTTTACGGTATCGACTGACAGTAAATATATTGCAATACTACAATAAAATTCGAATTGCTTATCACACGGACAATTGTAATACATAAAAATAATCAGAAAAATAAGGGGGACGCATTAAAGTAAGTTTTAGTTTTATTCTGATGTAATAAAAAATATCGTTGCCATTCTAAGATTTTTTTTTATGTCATTAAATTTTAATGAAAGCTACTTTTAATCGAATTTAAAAGTTGTTTTCTACAATCTCCATGTACTAAAGCTTCTATGCACCAAATTTTGTACCTCTAGGTGCAAACCTGTGGATTTGTTTAAGGTTCAGACGCACAGAAAACTCAGTTTTAGATATATAGATTCAATGCAGTTTCAAAAGAAAATTTTAATTCTTTCATAAATATTTACCAAAATATAAATAAAAAGAGTCAATGGTTAAATAAATAAACAGTTGATGTCTTTAAATGATAATGGTTGAAGATCATGCTAGAGCTAAATCTAAATCATCACATCGCTTAATTTGTCTTCTTCTGGCCAATAATACGTCAAACTATTTTTGTTTTTAGTTTTGAACACAGTTCTTCAAAAGCAACTAATATTTAAGTAATTTCTTTCATATCTTTAAACCTGAAAAACTAAATTAAAAATGTCCAAGAATTTTCCACTAGTGAAAAATGTAATTCACTTTCTAAAATTCACTAATAGAAAATGTAATTTTTTTTTTCACTTTTACTTAAGGGTCAAATCACGTGTCATACTTTCATTTTTTATAATATCACCTTACAATGCATAAAATGATATTTAAAAAAATTTAAACATGACTGACAGAGTTTTATTACATACAGTGCGTAAACAAGGAAATAAATTGAATGAAACACCATATGGGTGCAGGATGTCCAGCGCAAGACTCCCTGATTTTAAAATTAAATAACTCAAAAACAAAGATTGATAGAAGAATTAAACAAAAAGTAGTTATTTTGAAAGCTGTAAAAATTTGAAACAAAAGTTTCAAAATTGCGATGTAGTTGCATAATTCTAGAAATATGTTACAAATTTGTCCTCTGCAATCATTCGTTACAATCACACTAACTTTATTTCACGTTTAAATAGTGGAAAAGTCCGAAGACTGATCTCTCTGAGCTTCAAATCACTATTTATTCATAGGAACTACAGTGTGCAGCGCCACCTGTTGGCAACATTCGTAACTAATTTTGAAAATTGAGTATACAATTTTTACTGTTTTCAAAATAACTATATACTTGTGTTTCATTCTTCTATCGATCTTTGTTTTTGAGTTATTTAATTTTATAATCAGGGAGTCGTCCTTCACTGTAAAGTCACACCCTGTAAAGCTGTTATACGTTCACCAGAGCTTTAATTATATCCTGCAGTACAGCTGTGAAATCCATTTAATTCTTTTCCAAAATCTTTGCACCTGATCAGAGAATCTTATTTCAGTATATCCACTCTCTGAGCCACAAAAAGTTTTTCTCTCTCCAGCTGACATTAAAGTGTTACCAAATAAAATCCCAGTCGCAGACGCAACACTGTAAATTGAATTGGACTTTTAAAGCTTTTTCGGTTTTTTCTGTTTAAAGGTTTTGATACCACCGCCCCATCGGAATCTTGTAGGAGTTCTTAAATTAGGATTGAGCGATTCTTGAAGTTCGTCAGTTTATGGGGTTTGGTGTCGATGGAAAGGAAATGAAAGAATGAAAAGTGAGCTTGGTGCTTAGGAAAAAGTAAAGCTTGTATTGGAAAAAGCATTAAGTAAATGGTAACAGAAAATAAGCATCAGCTATGGCTTGGTGACAAGTTCATCTGGATATCTTTTGGACTCGTGGTAGAAGTTTGCTGTGTTTGTGAATTTTACTTGATATGTGACATTATTTCTTATAAAAAAAAACTTGTCTTGGTCTTGAAGTTAAACTTGTGTATTCTCGAAGGAGGAAAAGGTATGACGTAGGAAATAAGACTATTTCGAACTATATTTTTTTTCATATAGCATTCCATTTCCCTTTTCTTCGAGTCAAGTACTGGTCAAGTTTTACGTCAGTTACCAGTGGTTTTCTTACATCTTTTTTGAACTTGGACTTTAATTGTAAAACCCCTGCATATGCCATATTGTGTGTTTAAAACCATGATTAGGTTTTTCTGTTAAACAGTAACAATTATTTTAAATTTCGATTTTGTCTCTTGATTATAAAAGGCTGGAAAATAAAAAGGCAAGAGTGAAATTTGATGATATACTGTGTAATATTCAAAAAGCATTAACGTTATTTTTCTTAATATACTTTATTTTAAAGAACTTGATAGATATGATATTTGTGATTTTTTTTTACATACTAATTCAATTTATTAAAAACAAAATAATAAGTTTGATGACAATAGCTAAACAATTAACAATTAATTTAATTTCTAAATTGGAAGATTCACTATGCATTGTATGACACTGATATACTATGCTTATGATTAATTGTAAAATTACGAAACATTGGCTTACATTTGCAGGTCCCATGTCTATATCTTCCTGAGTTTGAGAGGAGGAAATTTAATTTCTTAATAGAGTTGAGTTCGTGTTGATTGTTATTTGAATATCATATTATGGTACCATTCTCATGCATGATACACCACAAAGTAACCCAAAAGGTCCCCCCCCCCAAAAAAAAATAAATTATTATAATTTATGAACGATTAAGAACATACCATTAGGGTTTTCTAAGAAATGCTTAGTAATTTTTTTTTATCAAAAACAAATAAAATATTTTTTTATCATTAGAAGACGGTTTACAGTAACATCTTAATGGTTCACACTCGTAGCCTGTTTTAACAACATTAGTCAGTTACTGAGCTACCTACAGCACCATCTGTGAATACAAAGAGCAACTAATTTTCCTTTGTGAGAAAAAAATGTTTTTTTTTTTTTTTTTTTTTTTTTTTTTGCATGAGCATTTTTGTGAAAACAATGTGTAACAGAACGGATACACTTTTCAAGAAATGTCATCTTCATATCGGATCTGAGCAACTGAATTGCAACAAGCATACACAACTTTGTAACAGAACGGATACACTTTTCAAGAAATGTCATCTTCATATCGGTTCTGAGCTACTGAATTACAAATAGCATACACAACTTTGGAAACACCTTAGATTTTTACGGAATTCTTTACTAATATGGCGTAGGACCATTTTTGATATTCAATACAGCTTGGATTCGCTTGGGAATCGAATCATACAAGTGCTAAATAGTGTTCAGAGGAATATGTACCATTCTTCATTTATTTTTAGACATTACAATCCGCTTCAAAACTCGTCGCTCTCTTTCACTCAGCTTTTCCTACTGTCCACTATTTTGCTTTGGCGAGCTTGTTTTGCCGCGTTGTGTGTAAGCTGTCATGACTTTAGACACCGTACCTCTAGAAAAGTCTAAAAGCTGTGATGTTTCGGTCACAGTTGCTCCAGCTAGTCGGTATCCTACAATTTGGCCTCTTTGAAAGTTTGTGAGATCTGACATTTTACTCTTTTAAAAAAAAAATCAAAGACGTATACAACTTTACTACAGCTACCTCATGCGTACCATAATATATACTTTTATACATAAAAAAAACCCCTAGTAGCTATGATTATATTTTAAGGTATACTTATAGGCTTCAAATCGCAAAACTCGCGAAAATCGGGGAAGATTTGTAAGGCTGTAAAAACAAAAGCAAATAAAAACAATTGGCCAAATAAAAACAAAATAAAGTCAAACAAAATAAGTCAAAATAAACTAGTTTGATGGAGGATGGATGGAACCCTATGATGGAGGATCATACTAAAAAGGAAATATATAATAATTAGTATAATAATAACAGTTTTTTATATAAAAAATACTTTTCTAAAAATTATCAGATTGTAGTTTTTTCTATTTTGCATTTCATTCAAACAGTAGTAACTCCAGTTTAAATAATATTTTTTGAAATTTGGTTTTTGCTATATAATCTGCATACATTGTTGAATGTTTTGACCCTAAATACTAAGTGATTTGTAAATAAATATTTTTTTAATTGAATTTTAAAGATAAGATTCTGTATAAAAAAACTTGTTTTTTTTCTAATAGATTCGGTTAAAGCAAGATATCACAAAATATACACACTGTAAAATTCTGTTAATAGGGTCAAAACACAGAGCAGGGTATTTCGCATTATTGAACACCAAAATTGGATGTGTGGGTGAATTAGAATTTTTGTCATTAGCGTTCGAAATTAGCCTAATTAGTAGATTAAATGTTAATTAATTATTAAAATTGAAGAAATTAAAAAACATTTTACTTGAAACAGTTCAACAAATGTACTTTTCAAAGTACAAAGGTCTAATTTTTAAATTAAAAATTAAAAAAAAAAATGTTGAAACCTATACATATACCTTAATGTTTATGAAGCACATTCTTAAATGTCCATTTTAATCACAGGTGTTTCCATTATTTTGATAACCACCTGTATATTCTAATGCTAAGAATCCAAAAAATTCAGGAAATGATATCCTAAAAATAAAATACGTTACTTTTGTATAAACTGAATATGAGTTACATAATGGAAGCTTCTTCGGGAAATAACCAACGTAAGAATAGCGAATGTCGACTAAATCCTTCCGATAAAGAAAAGCGATAAACTAGACTGCATTGCCGCAGGGGAATCTTATCAGGACATCTTTGGCCAGAAAATGTCACATTGTCATTTTCGAATGATTGGACTAGGTTATGCCATTGGCCACATCTTTATCGTGACATGACTTATGCGCGGTTCAAAAGTACTGAAATTCCAATGGCGACTTAAAGGACAATTTTTTGAATACTGTAGACATTTTTTGATCGCTCATACCCTTTTAGGTGACTATTTTTAATTCATGTCAAAAATAAATAAGAAAGGGGATATTTTCATAAGAGCAGATCACATGCAGGAGTTTGCTTATCCAAAAAAAACAATTTTTCCACACTTTTGTATTGACGTATACATATTGTATAACAGATAACTTATAAAATTATATAATAGATATAGATATGTAGGATGTTAGAAACTGTTAGATCATACGAAAGATCTTTTAGCAGCTTAAATAGGAGGTACGTTGGACACTTTTCACCCAACTGAATTATTTCAATTAGAGTGTGCGCATGAGCAAGTAGTTCTAATTCATGGGCTTTTCTTCATGCTGAAATGAAGGTGAGCTAACTAAAAAATGTCCATGAGTAGTACAGCCCCATTGATCTTTGTTACATACAGTCAACTCGCGATAACTCGAAGTTCAAGGGACTGGCCGAATTCTTCGAGCTATCCGAAGTTCGAGTTATAGGAAGTAACTCGGAAGTTATTTTCTATTACATTAAACTGTCTCGTGACCTAATGAAAACTTCGAGATAAACGAATATTCGACTTATGAGACTTCGAGTTATCTCCAATTGACTGTATTATAAAAACTGTTTTTTATTTGAGAAAATGTGCTGGTTGCTTTTCAGAATCGCTAGAGCAATTTATGCATGTATGAGCTAGTATTTATTCCTGATGATATGGAAACAGTTAATCAGTTCTTCTTTTCATTGAGACAGAGTCCTACTTTATAAAGTGTGCATTGTCTTGTTGGGCTATTGGGTTCAGCCTTTGTACCTTTTAGGCATATGACATAGATGTGCTATGTACTGGAATATACACTGGCTCTTGGGATATTCTTTGACATTCACAAATGTGACAATCCTTATGCATTTTATGGCAAACGTTCTGAAGAAAAAAATCGAACACTAATGAATGGAAAATTTAGTACAACTTTTTGGCTTTGGCGTCAATAGATAATTCCAGAATTTTCTATGCTTCTTACTCAAACATGTAGTTACGCAAGTAATATTCTGGATATCAACCTTCAAATTATTAAATAGGTGGTTTCAGAGACTACCCGCAGAGAAAGGATGAAATAATATGTGGATTGAAGTACACGTCTTTCTTGCATTTTAATGCCTTGCAGCCTTCTACAGTATATAGTATACTTTAAAATTAATTCTAATATTAGTACTGCATTTTAGTACTAAATACATGGTCTTAAATTTGTATTTCTATATGCAATTATGGGCATTCTGTATTATAACTATATAACTGTATTATAAATCGATATTTTTGAAAGAATTTGGAAAAATGTTTACGGTTAATGGTCCGTATGTTACTAATTTTGACACGCATTTGCAGAAAAAATTACCACTATCTGTCATTTTTTTCAGGTAACATTAAATGATGGCATGACAAGATACGTTTGTTTACTCTTCTTCCTCTTCACATACAGAACCGTCTACTCTAATAAAAGTTCTGCCTTAAAAATCTTTAAAGAAAGTTTGGACCTTTTTACTAAATAAAGACAAACCCATAAATATATGATTGAGGACTACATTTTTATTAGTTGTTATCGAACTTGTTTTCTTCACAGAAACACTCACTTGTTTATCGCTCGTATTCTTCTAATTTGTTATCAGTAACAAAAAAAATGGCCAGAACAGTTCTTGGTTGCGTGGTGAGTCTTCATCAAAATATGTCACCGGGGTGGCCCTTTTCATGCGAGATAAAAAAGAAGAATGTCCAATTCTTCCAGAAGTGTCAGATCCTTTTAGTGTTAGGTTGCTGTTTTTATCGGCTACTTGAGAAAGGACTTGGCGTCCATCAATCCAATAAATGTCGCCAATATTCCACTTTTTTCGCCAGCTTATTTGTTAGGTCTTTGAAAGAGACCTGACGTTGCAGATTTATCACTTTTTGCATAGCTTTTTTTTTTTCTCCTTCTTATGTCTTCTGAATAGACTGTCCTTTTAAGACTTTGTCATTTTCACTTTTGAGTTTGATGTCAGTGATATAAAGCTTGGGAAATAATGCATTAATTTTAGTGTCACGCAGACATGTACTTGCTTTCGATATTTATAGGGCAATTGTCTGCTATACACACACGAGACATTTTGGCTCTTTTTCTCTACTTGTAAAGACATTAGAATTCTAAAATTATGATGATTCTAGCAGTTATGTTTTTGTTTAATATAACTCTATAGTTGTAACAAAGTTTTATTGAAAAATAATTATTTTAACTAGGTCAAATATGCATTTATAAACCAGCGACAAATATGCATTTGTATTGTGGCGTCGCAGGGGATACGTCTGTGTAAAATGCGTTGCAACGTTATAAATGCAAACTTGACCTATACTAAACTTCAACTTAACTTGACATCACTAGACGGTAGATCGTCACAGTGCTCAAAGGCAATTTATCCATTTTGATGGCGTGAAAGCATAATGCTCGCCAAACCACAACCCTGTAGAGAACAAAAGGCTATAATGTTTGGCGAGAATTATGTCTTCACTCCGCTGAAATGGATTAATTGCCTATGAGCACGGTGACGATCTACCGTCTAGTGATGTCAAGTTAAGCTGGAGTTTAGTATAGTTAAAGTAATTATTTTACTTTATAACTTTGTCACCTAGAAATATGACATAAAATAAAAACAAAACTATTAGATTCATCTAAGTTTTATAATTCTTATCTTTTTACCAGTAGAAAAAAAGAGCCAAAATGATCCTTGTGTCAGGAAAAGAATTGTCCTATGATATTTGACAGGTTCGTGACGTTAGGAAATATATGTGATACATTTATTTTTTTATTTCTAATGGAATGTAAGTAATTTGAACCAAATTTCAAAAATGAAAATGAAATTTTATTTTAAATGCTAGTAACTGCAAGCATAGAAGTTTTAAAATGTATGCAGAACAAAAGTTGATGTGGTTGTAACATACATTTCACACAGAAGAATATTACAGTTTTATCATTTAATGGGTTGAGCAGTTGTTATTGAATTGTTTTTCACTATTAATTACTTTGTTTTTTTCTTTGATTTATGCAATTCAATACTTCATCATTTTGTAACATGCATACATCTCACACTTGCTACAACAGCGACATAACTCAAAATTCTTCATTATTAAATCTTTTATATTAGCTTCGATTTTGTGTGTATGGCTTGCTGGGTATGTCGATGGCGGGAAAATCTGTGTAGATCAAATTAACCCACTTGCGGTAATTCAATCGGTCTGAAACATGGCAGATAGATTCGATGTAGTTAAAATGCATTATATTGTTGCGTGGACGGGTTCGAAATATTTGAAGCCAAAGCAGATCAAAACTTGCAGAAATTTATTTCAATATAACTCTTCATAGATTCCTTTACAACTCCAGAACTTATCGTTCTAGTAGACACAATACAGCTCTTTTCACAACAATAGAGCACAAAACAGCAGTTAAAAACTTGAAAACACAACTGCTAAAATCACTGCAAAAGACAATGCAATACAGTTCGCTTTCGGAACTCTGTGAATGCTCACTGAGACTCAGTATCTCAATACAGTAATTCCAGTCAACTCACTGACTCAATTCAGTCAACTAACTGACTAACCTCAGTCAACTACTACTCCCCGCTCACTTGGATGGCAAATGGTCGCCAAGTTTGGCGACATTTGGCAATTTCTCGCCAAATTTGGCGACAAAAATTAGTCGTCAAAACCGTCGCCAACTTGGCTCTATCTCGCTAATTTGGCGAGATTGCCATTACCATAATGTTAAATGCCCTGCTCCTTGTAAAACTCGCTTCCCAGCGTTATCTCTGTAAAACTCGTTATCAAACATTAAGACACATATTGCGGGGAAGCAAACTAAAAACGAACTATTGCACTGCCTTATGCAAAATGTACATAAATTTTCCTATTTACAAAATTAACGCTAGAAATATTTACAAATATACAAAAATTCGTAACAATATCAAATTTTGGAGCTGTCACTCTCACTAAAAGGTGTCTTTTCCACACGCTTTTATGATCGCTTCGGAATACTAATAAATCCCATTTAACCGATCATTTGTTGAAACTCTTTCCTGCTGTAAAGTTGTTTGAATCAAAATAAATAAAAGACGATTGAACGTGTATGCATCGATTCATTACGAAGTGGAAGCTCAGTCTATTCAACTTTGCGTTGCTTAGCAACGCTATTAAGTGAAATAATTTTAACCGATCATTGTTGAAACTCTTTCCTGTTGCCAGCATTTTTTTAATCAAAATAAATAAAATATATGTGTTTTTATTGCCTTACGTCAGACTTGTCAGCTTTCGTATATCGTGGACTCGTTGTAGACGACAATGTATTCAATCAAGTTTTGGGTGGAAGAAAGAAGTTAGTAAATAGTTCAAAATGTATCTTTTGTTCTTAGTGGTCAAACACTATGAAAACTCGATCTGAGCCCAAGAAGTTGCAATTGCACATAAAAATTGGCAATTCATATGTTGGATTTATATTAAAAACTTTGTTTTTATGTGTTATGTTATTAGATTAAAGTGCACTCACTTTAACTTTTGAAAAACCTCTGATTATATGGACATGAAGTTGGAACAACCACACAAGTCAGTTTTAACATGAATTCAACTTTTAATCAATTTTGTGCCTTTCAGCCAAATTCAAGTTCACGCCACTCTCAGAATTTATACCCACTTTAAATGATTATTTTTGAGCTGTGACAGTTTTGTAGAAAGCGTCTGGTTTTACGAAATACAAGAATAAAAAATCTATTTTCGATATTATTATTACAATAAGTATTATGGACAGATATTGAAAATTAGTTGTTTTCTTTTAGAATATATATATATTGGACGTTATATTAGAGTTGCTTTCAAGTAAATTTTCAAATAATACTAAAATAATTGATTTTTACGAGGTCAAAACCTTATCACGCAAATCTTTCTCGCCAACCACACCACACCAATGAGAAGATATTGAGGCCCCGACCTTTTTATATAATCTAATATCTATCAATCTTTTAAACTAATTATAACTATTTTAAACGTGTTAAGTTTACAATGTACTGTTATATCAAATGCCAAACTTATCTGTTAAATTTTCTTTATAGGATATATAAATTTTTTTTATAAAATATTCAAATTTGAGTAAATTTGATACGAGAGTAATTTTTTTCTACTCATCAACACCATTTATGCAATATTAATGACAATAATTTTTTTTTTTACTTTATAGTTAGTAAATGTAGAAGACCATCTTTAAATATAAATTTCTTAGAAGAGCAGTTTTGAAATAAAGTAAACCACACTTTATGCATGCTAAATGGTTAATAAAAAAGGGTATAAACTTGGCAAGCAAATTTACTTCCTAATTAACTAAAAAACCACTAAGAGCAAAAAGTACTAAAAATGAAAAAAAAAGGAGGTTAATTAAAGAAGAGAATGAAAAAAAAAAAGTTCATTCACAGGGCAATGTCTTTTGTCAGTGATGAAAAGTTTATATGTAGTTAATGCTCATTCTTATTATTTCTACTATAAAAATATTTGCATTGCGAATAACTTTAAATTATATTACTTTATGTATTTTCTTTGTAGTTATATTTTTAAGACACATTTCAGTTTTCATCCCTTCATGCGCTCATTAGAATTAAAAAAAAAAAAAAAAAAAAAAATGTAGTTGAATGATATTACGGAATAGAAATTTTCTATTCAAAAGTTTTTAAGTCGAATAGTTTATATTGATATTGTGTTTGTTGAAAGTGAATGAATACAGATCGTGTTTTGTTTGGGAATGAGGATGTACTTTTCTCACCTATTTATTCTGTCTGATGGTATTCGAAAATTTTAGTGTTTAAACTTAATGGATTTAAAAAGCAGTTAAATAGATTTTGTTTAACTATAAATTAGCATAATTAACGAAATAAACAGTAAACCAAAATGTTTAAGGGTTTAAGATAATTATTATACTTTTAGGGATTTTTTTTTTATTCAAGCTATCATATTCTTTCAAGTTTTCTGAATTTGTATAGGAATGCTTTTCATTAATGGGCTTCATGTAGAAGTCTGTAGTTTTATTCCGATTGTATTCAAATGTTGAGTCATTTATTTCTTACATAAGAAAATTGTTTGCATGATATTTCGAAAAACCATCCCGAATTCTAATTTTCCCTAAAGGGAAAACTTCCCTCTCCTAAACGGATAGGATTAGAAATTGAGAATTAGTGAAATAAATTGAATCGTTTTTTTACTGGCATCTTGACTAATTCTGATTATTGGGAACACAATATTCACATTTTCAGTGGTAGAGGTGGCAAAACCGAAGTTAAGAGGCGAAAGAGGGAGTGGGGAGGGGGGGGGGGAAGTATGCTCATAATTTGTAGTAGATTAAACTAATTGGATCTGTTTTGTACCGTGCTACTACGAGCTATATGTATTTGAATTCAAGCAGTTCCTGCTACTTCAGCTAGTTTTTTAATGAATGAATGAATAAGATAATGAGTGAATGAATGATTGAATGAGATAATGCGTGAATGAATGAATACATATGTGAATACATGGATATATACATACATGAATACATGGATATATACATACATGAATACATGGATATATACATACATGAATACATGGATATATACATGAATATATAATACATGAATATATACATACATGAATACATGAATATATACATGAATACATGGATATATACATGAATATATAATACATGGATATATACATACATGAATACATGAATATATACATACATGAATACATGGATATATACATGCATGAATACATGAATATATACATACATGAATACATGGATATATACATACATGAATACATACATTAATACATACATGAATACATGGATATATACATACATGAATATGTAATACATGAATATATAATACATGGATATATACATACATGGATATATACATACATGAATACATGGATATATACATGCATGAATACATACATTAATACATACATGAATACATGGATATATACATGCATGAATATATAATACATGGATATATACATACATGAATATATAATACATGAATATATAATACATGGATATATACATACATGAATACATGAATATATACATTCATGAATACATGGATATATACATGCATGAATACATACATTAATACATACATGAATACTTGCATATATACATACATGAATAAAACGATATTAAGGTGCCTATAATTTATTCATTTAGTTTCTTATATAAACGAAACTATTCTTGTTAAAATTGAATACTTCAGATAATACAATAAACTGAACATGAAAGAAGGATGAAAGCAAAATGAAATGCAATATCCAATTTAAATTATTTTACAAACTCTCAAAACTCAGAAAATTCAAGTTATTTTAAAACTCTGAATATTCAAGTTATTTAAAATATAACTTCCTACTGAGTTGAACACTTCAAGTTAGGATTTAAAAGCCGAGAAGTATTTCTTTTTTTATTTCTTTTTTATTTTACATATAATTTTTTTTTTTTTTGGCATTCTTAGTATAACTAGGAATTATAAAACTCCATATTGAACTTCAAAATTTTCCTGAGGTTAAAAAGTCTATACTATTTTTTTTTTGTATATAAATTGTTTATTTTTTCCAAGTTGTAATTCTGTTATTATATTTCATTGCGTAGTTTGAGTTTATTTTTAAAAATTAATTAATTTTATGTCATTCGTACTTGTTGCATTAAATAATATTTTTTCAACTGCGATATATTCTAAATCCTATATAGGGGAAAAAATACTTTTATTCGATGACTTGTCTGAAATCCTTAAAAATTATAAAAGGAAGTTTGTTTTTTGTAGTTTTGGATGATGTTTCTTTTAAATTTAATTTGTTTAGTTTCCGATTTAGTTTTTTTTCTTAATATATATATTTATCAATGCATTTAAGTTTTTCTTGCAATAAGAATTTCACGTATATTAAATCTTCTTTCTTACTTTCTGGTTTAAATTTTTTTTTTCTAATTTTTCTAACTTTATTTCTTGCAATTTTTCCTTATCTATCTAACTTTATTTTTTTACGTATTTGCCATCAATTTAATTTTATTTGTTCAGTTCAACAATGTTAAATGTATTAAATTACAAGACCACTTTTTCCCAATCGTATTATTTATCTTTTCAGAAGAAATATTTCACTTGTTGAGTGTGTCTTTAAAAGAAAGAATATATATTTATTTTGAGGTCTAGAAGCTGTTATTTTAATTTAAGTAGTATATTTTTAAATACATTTTCTATCGATATTATGTTTTTTATCTTTTCACCAATTTCCCATTTGTGGTTGCCGACCAAACGGTATAGTGGTTAGCGTGCTAGCTTCTAGACCCCGAGGTTGCGGGTTCGAGTCCTGTGTTAGGCATGGGTGTTTGTAAATGTATGTTGGCTTGTCTAATGACGAATGTTTCGGCGCATTATAGCCCTCGTATTGCTGACGGCGCCAGATAATCTGAATACAACCAACCAACCCATTTGTGGTAAGTAACAAAATAATAGACGAAGGGAAATGGTTACCAAAAAATCAGCTAAGAAGCATAGTTGCCAACTTTTCATTTTTTTTTTTTCACTTTCACCACGGGAGCGAGACTGGGTGGATTAGCTCTGGGGAGATGGGGGGGGGGGGGGGGAGAGTGCAAGATTTCGGAACACCACTTCTTCATGATCTACCTACTGAAAAAGTTGAACTTTCCATCTCAATCTGTTTGACTGAAGTAGCTAAGTTATTTGTCTAAAATTAGAGTAAATTAGGTCCGAAACATTTTATGGGGGAAAAAAACCAGTTACTTCATCATTATAATTTTTTTTATTTCAATACCATACATTATTTCACATACATATATTTCTACTATATTGCACCAAAATGAAGAAGGCAAATTTTAATAATTCTAAAATAATAATTAATGGAAAAAGAGTCTTTACTAGTAATCTCATCATTACAACATTATTTATTTCAAAATCATACAATTTATGAGATTGCACAAAATATTTGCTACACTTGATTCTCATTTGGGAGTGACGAGTGGAGAGTGACAGTAGGCTTTCAAATATTGCGTTTATTTATAAATATGGAATTAAATATAAAAACGGTAAATAACAGCATAAAGTTTAATGCAATGACCAATATTATAGTGCAATTGAAAGTTGGGCGATTTTCCACAAGCGTAGATTTTTTTTTTTTTTTTGTCGCTATTGTGTTTTATTGTGTTGTTGGGTTTATTGTTAATTAATCGATCCATGTTCAGAGTGCTATTTGAGAATGCTTAGAAGAACTACTTTTTTTGGCTTTCTTCAATGCAGAATATATAGTCTCATCTAAGTAGAATATCCTCTACATAAAGTCTTCTATCATAGAGTACTTAAGTAAAAAAAAAAAAAAAAAAAAAATTGACAAATAACAGAGAGTGTTATTACAAAGAAAATGAGCCAGAAGCGTAATTGGTTACTTTAAATTGGTAAATTATTTACAAAATATTGATTTTGTATAAATGGAACAATTGGGGTTATGTCTGAAAAAATACATGACCAGAAATAATATAAAATATGAATAAAATACATAAGTCAACCCCGACTGATACCCCAATCTTACCGTGTGTTTGGTAAAAGAAAGCATTCAGACTTATTAGTTTATCTTTATAAGAAAACCTCGTCTTGTGTAGTCTGGCCCACTGACAGTCATGAAAATGGGCGAAATTCTATAGTTGTTTTCCCTGCAACAATTTTAAATTATATTTCTAACTCAAATGCATAATTTTGTTTAATTATTTTTTATTTATTTTGCTTTAGATAGGTTATAAACTATCATCCTAATAAAAATATTTTATTTAAAATTTTATTTATAAATTTAAAAATGTTGTGTATTACTGGAAGAACTGGGGATCAAATGTCGTATAGATACGTGCATGACCGTCAGTGGACTAGTGAATGATACTTTAAAATCAACGTGTTTAATTTCTTACTTAATTTGGTTATCGTAAATTATGCTTTTAGGTTTGCTGTTGTAGTTTTCCAATTCCATGGATACTTATGTTTGGGTACTGTTGGTTTTTATAAAATTTTGTCAGCTTGCATTATGTATTGCATTTTTCCGGTATGATTGTCAAACGCTGTGTCAACTTTGTGTATTGTATTATGTATATTTTATAATATTATTAATATTTTATTGTATTATGTATATTTTATTGTATTATGTATATTTTATTGTATTATGTATATTTTATTGTATTATGTATATTTTATTGTATAATTCTGTAACTATTGTATATTGTGTCAGCTTGTATATATTGCTTGCATTATATATTGCATTTTTCCAGTATGATTGTCAAACGCTGTGTCAACTTTGTATATAGCATTGTATTATGTACATTGTATTGTATTATGTATATTGTATTGTATAATCCTGTAACTATTGTACATTGTGTGTATAATCCTGTAACTATTGTATATTGTGTGTATGATCCTGTAACTATTGTATATTGTGTGTATGATCCTGTAACTAAGCTATATTGTATGTATGATCGTGTAACTATCGTATGCAAATTATTTTCTATTTCTATATACGTGTATATATATATTTACTCGACCAACCCTGTTGGGCCTTGAGCCTGTTCTTGGTCTTAAAATTTGTATTTGTATTTGTAAAATATATTGCATTAATCACAAAGTATTCCTCAATCCTATTGTATATTTTTAAGGGAAAAAAAAATACTTTTACTTGTTGAGTTTGTCTTTGTTACAAAAGAAAAATTGGAGAAGAAACTCACCTAGTGTACTGAAGGAGTCCAGAGGATATAAAACCACTCTTTTCTCTCGTCCCCAGTGGAATCGATTGGACGTTGGGATCATGAGGGCATTTCAGAATGTATCCAGTTTGTGCCTTGTCTTTCGATTCGATTATCGGTTTTCTCCTTTACGGTATGTGATGTGGAGAGAAAGAACAATCGAAGAGACCCTACGCATGATTGGATTAGGTTGCTTCGAAAATGAGAATTTTCATTCCCAGGCATTAAAATGAATGTCCAATCACCTTTATTTGGTTTACAGGGAATCTGGTGTATGATTGAACGTAAATTAATATTTCGAAGGGTATTGTGTTCAGTTTAAGATGATTTCTTAATGGTCTGAATTTTGTTTCATTTTAAGGATTAATATGAGGTTTATGTTATTTTTGCCATATCTAGTTGAATTCTATTCGAACTAATTATTGGAATTTATTTCGATGATTAAACTAAACCTCATGAATTTTTTTTAGTTATTGAGAAAATACTTAAAATTTTTTGTTGATTTCTTCATAAATTACGTGTAAACAGTGAACAATGAAAACCAGTGAAATTTGCTTTCCATTGTGGTTTTCTATTAAATTTTGAAGAAACTAATATAACTTACAAATTTCATAAGACCAATGATTTTGTGCAGCTTCAAATTCGTATTGCAATAAATTTAAATTTTTTGAAACTGAAACCAGAAAATACTTCAAGTATAATGTACAGATCAAAAATGAAAAAAACTTCAAATATAATGTACAGATCCCAAATGAGAAATACTTCAAATATAATGTACAGATCTCAAATGAGAAGTACTTCAAATATAATGTACAGATCTCAAATGAAAAAGGACAATAGAATTAATATGTATCCCCTCTGAATCTTATTTCATTTAATGCTACTTATTCTCAAGTATATCATTATTTTCAAGTTATTTTAAATATAGCATCTTACTGTTTACAAACTCTTCCAAACTTGCCAAGATGGAAACTACAGCAGCAAAGTGTAAGAAACTTTACATCCTCTTATTAAGATTTTATTACTAGTGTTGTACCTGGTAAAAATTATGTGTTATAACGTTATATTACTGGAGTAGATGTTGTGGACGAAACTTTAGAGGTTACGTCTAATTTAATTTTGCCTTATTTATATTTCGTCTAATTTAATAAGGTCTCAACGAATGGCTGGTGTCTGTTTTAAGATGCCAACCTGCAACTGTTCCATAATTCTAATGCCTTATTTTTTGGTCACATTATGTGTCGAAATATTGCTTACAAAAATATTGATTTTTGCGCCAGATCTCAGGTAGAGCAGAGGTATTGGTCATTATTGGATTGGTTGGTTGTATTCAGATTATCTGGCGCCGTCAGCAACACGAGGGCTATAATGCGCCGAAACATTCGTCATTAGACAAGCCAACATACATATACAAACGCCCATGCCTAACACGGGACTCAAACCCGCAACTTCGCGGTCTAGAAGCTAGCACGCTAACCACTATACCGTTTGGTCGGCCACTCATTATTGGAAACTGGGATCCTGGGAAGATTAACCAGTCCATGCCGAATCTCCCGAATCCTTCCAAAAGACACTATTTTTTTAGTTAAAGTGTAAAAAACATCACAAAACATATATTCCATCCCTCTGTCCTTAATAACATTATATTTTAATTTCCAAACTCTGCATCAACATTTAAAAAACTTCCAGTTTATTTTACCCAGCACTAGACGAGATTGATCAAGATCCGTAGCAACGGCCAGTCTACAACGATCCACATCGTGATTGGCTTATGTCGAACTGATCCAGCGGATTTGTGCTACTGGGGGTATAATGACAATAAAAAAATCATTAACAAAACTTGAAAAGAAAATAATTGTTTTTGATTTTTTATTACATATTAAAAACTTTTGATAAGCCAGCTTATAAAATCTTTTAGAGTTGAATATAAAAAAAGCACAAGTTAGTTTCCTTAACCCTTTGCACTCCAGGCCTTTTTCGCGCGGAGGAATCAGCAACTCGAGACATTTTAGGTTCGGCGCTGGTGTTTGTGGATTTGCTTCATAGAAACTAAACACAGTCATTGGCCTTGCATCGAATTTCCGCATCACACCTAATGGTCCTCTCGTGGTTTGACATCCAATCGTGTGGCGCCTGAGAGGCGCCACTGGAGTGCAAAGCGTTATAACAATGTTATTAATTTTTTAACTACTGTTATTATTCAAGGGATAAAAATTTTCATATTTCAAAGCAATATTCCTGCAGATATTATAGCCCAAACAGACAAATCTTCTTAGGCATATATTGTAGTATGGGGAAGGGGAAGATTGAACTTAATTTGATTATTATTGAGATTATACACTCACTAAACGACTTTTTATTAAAACTACCTGCCACATTATAAAACATGCATCTTCTCAACATTCTTTTCCGTGTGGATACACGAAGTATCTACGATTTCCCAATTAACAGCATTCACCTGCCCAAGACTCATACATAAAATTAACCCGGAAGTCGATCCAGCGGGCAATAAATCGCCAATTCTGTCGCTCTAATGATCTCTGATATATATCCATCATTCCTCATACCAATCTGCTCCTGACGTGCAATTCTTGCTTTTACTTCTTGAAGATAAGAGAGAGCTGTTGCGAAAGGATTACAACTGGGAGTGGACTATTGGCATCTTTCCGCTGCAAGCAGTTGTCGCCACGTTCGATTGTTGACTTTTCCCGCCAGCCCTTTTGTTCCAGGTGTTACTGACAAAATGTTGTGACCCTTTGATATAGGAATCCAGATCTGTGGAACTACGCTTTATTCGCCATTCTTTTAAACTAGTACCGAATACGGTTTTGATTTGCGTAAGGGTATATCATATTTATTCTGGGAATTAAATGTAAATTGCTGCCTTAGTTCGAGAGTTGTTTTGTAGTGACGGATTTGTAAAAGTAATCCAGTTGTGTTGGACTTTGGGATTTGTTTGGTTAGCAAGGATATTGTTCTTTTTTGTTGAAAACCCTATGAAATTTTGTTATGTTTTTGATAAGATATTTGTTTTGGGAAATGGATGGTTAAGTAGCATATTTGATTGCTGGTGAGTTATTTTCAATGATTGGATTGGAGAGTTATCAATAAAATGATTTCATAGAATGGGTAGTTTCTTTGTCTTGGAAACTTGAATGGATGCTTTTTTTTTTAATGTTTCTCTTTCTTGCATTAGCATTTCTTGGAAGCAATATCATTTTTATAATATATGTATTTAAATATTCCTGAAAGAATATATAACCATTACTTAGTGCATTTTTAGTTGATTTTACTACGAAAACAAGATAAATGGATGATATAATTTTCCTAAAATTTTTTATTATTTAGAATTTTAAGATATTAAGTATCAATGTATGTATTTAAGCATGTGTAGCATTTTATTTAATTATGTATTATATTTCAATTGTACTTAGCATTTATTTGTATATTGAATAGAAAGATAAAACTTAATTTAGTAATAAAATTAATCAATTAAGCAGTAGATTACTTTAATTTCTAAAATTTGATTTGTTTTATTAAAAAACTTTTAATCTAAAACTGGTAGTAAATGAAATTTTTTAAATTCTGTTTACTAAGTTGTTTCAGATTATCTGGCACCGTCAGCAACACAAGGGCTATAATGCGCCGAAACATTCGTCATTAGACAAGCCAACATACATTTACAAACACCCATGCCTATCACGGGACTCGAACCCGCAACCTCGCGGTCTAGAAGCTAGCACGCTAACCACTATACCGTTTGGTCGGCCTGTTTACTAAGACTTTTTGGAATATACAGCATATGTAAGCGTGCAGGATTTATATGTGCATTTATTCTGTTTACATTTCACAGAATTTTTAATGTAGTTTTAATTGTATCGAGATATTGAATTGTATTTAGGTATAAAAATATAACCATGTACTTAATTGCATCTAGATATTGAATTGTATATTGATGTAACCTATTGTAGGTTTTATTTGCATTTGTAATACACTAAGTGTTTACTTTTACATAATCTTGCTAACAAACAAAACGTTTTCAAATAAAACCAACTGATTATTAAATTCTGATTCCTTGAATGCATTTCTTTAAAAAAATATTCCAATGCTATTTGAAAAGCTGCGTCTATAATCTCCTAAAAATATATATATATATTTTTTTTACATTATACAGAAATGGAAGATTTTGCAATGTTACAAGTCCATTTGAAGTTGGTTGGTTGGTTGGTTGTATTCAGATTATCTGGTGCCGTCAGCAACACGAGGGCTATAATGCGCCGAAACATTCTTCATTTGACAAGCCAACATACATTTACAAACACCCATGCCAACACGGGACTCGAACCCGCAACCTCGCGGTCTAGAAGCTAGTGCGCTAACCACTATACCGTTTGGTCGGCACAAGTCCATTTGAAGTAAAAAACAAACAAAAAAACACTCTTAAGTACTAGAAATTTAAGATACACATTTTTTTACGAATGCTGTTTTGGCATGTGAATGCAATATCTTTTAAACATATGCTGTACTAACGCATTAAAACTCTTAACCTATTTTGAACCAAATAAAAAAAAAATCTCCACAAAAGAACCTACTCTTAGCATCTATTTCCGAGATATATCCTCTGCATAAATGTGATTAATATCATTCGCGAGATAAGCTTTTCCGAGATACAAATGATATGAATCAGCCGGCGTTTGCATAAACAAACCTGCAACTATTGACTGGTGAGTGTTATCATTATCTGAGCTTTAATTAGATCTCGAGGGCGCAATCCATCTCTTTAATTAACTAATAAGACAGTTCTCGCCTTGTGAAGGAAAATATTTAGCACCACATCAATCTTTTCAGTCTGGTCTTGATTATTGGGAAGGTAAAGCGGCATTTTGTTTCCTGATGAGAGATTTTGTTTGTAAAGAAAAATTGCTAACTGGTAGAGCTGGTGTGATATTTTAATCAATGACAAGCTTACCTTTGGAAGCTTAATTTAGTGGTTTTCAATGTATGCAGTAAAATTTTGACGTGAGTGCTTAGTTAACGTGTAAGTCTTTCATGAAGCACAGCTTTTAAAGAAAGTTGTTTATTGCAATCAGTATCTTTGCAGGAACTGTTATTGTTTTAGTTGGTCTCTGAAGAGCGTAATTGGGATTTTGTCAATGTATGTTTTTGGTGGATAACAAGATGTGAAATTAAGTGTAGTTCGTGGTAATTGTATTACCGCAATGAAAGATTTCTCTGAATAAATTAGTATAGAATATCGCGCGCTAAGGACGTTGTTAGCGAAATTGCTTGTTTTTAGATTTCAGGCCACTGGATTCTATTCACCCGTCTTATTAATATTTTAATTTATTCACCTAATTTTGTAATATACATTTTCACAGTGTTTTATGATGTTATGGGGGTAAGGTTTACCATCAAGTCAGGCAGGGAATTAGAATAAGAATATATATATATATAAAAAAAAAAAAAAAAAAAAAAAAAAAAAAAAAAAAAAAAAAAAAAAAAAGAGAGAGAGAGCTAAGAAATATAAGAAAGAAAAGAGAAAACGGCAGTGATCTAGAGCTGATCACACTCTGTGGTCGCTAGCACTTGATTCTATTCTGAATAACATCCCTTGCAATTTCGAAGAAGTGGATGCAGAAAAAATTATGCATACAGAAAGGCAGGCCATTTTTGCACTGCCTTTTGCCTCTACTGGTAAGTGGGAGATTATGAAGACACATATATTCCTATTTGGTTGGTTGTTTTCAGATTATCTGGCGCCGTCAGCAACACGAGGGCTATAATGCTCCGAAACATTCGTCATTTTACAAGTCAACATACATTTACAAACACCCATGCCTTACACGGGACTCGAACCCGCAACCTCGCGGTCCAGAAGCTAGCACGCTAACCACTATACCGTTTGGTGGGCATATATTCCTATTTGATAACTATCCTACATTAATTGAATATATACCAAAAGGAGCTGGCGTCTTTAGATTTCGAATACACGTTTTAGCAGATGATTTTACTGAAGAATTTGATCTTAAAATGTTATATTTAAGTACGAGTTTTGTCAATTAATAACTTCAATATATTAACAAAGTATTTCAATAAGTCTGTCAAACTCTCATATTATTTCCTTCCTACAGTTCGGATGCCATTGAAAAACAATAAAGAGTAAATAAAATAGGGATTTCAATCTTTTACTATCATCAATTCTACTTTTGAAAAAGTTTCAAAAGTAGAATTGCCTGTTAGAGCAGCGCTAATGTGTAAATCAAATTTCAACGAACACGTTTACGACTAAATCGCTTACGCGGTGAAATAGTTGCAATGATACAAATTGTAGGAAATTTTGTTTTGTTCATTTTTAATTGTATGAAGTTCAACCAAAAGTTAAAAGCTTTCAAAATAGAAATAAAAACCGGGAGAAGTCACTTTTCGATACTTTTTTGCCATAAATCAAATTCCATGAATATGATTTGTTGACAAAATCCGTATTCTTCAAAAAACATAAAAGCATTGAAATTGAAAATTACATGAGAATGTGTTATATAAGATCCTTTTAGAGCACTGCCCATCTGATGGCTGTGGGGTTAGCACTCGGGTCTCGTATGCCAAAGGAGCCGGGCTCGAATCCCGGGTTAGGCATGGATGGTCGCTGTGGTTTGGAATCCACGTTAAAATGTAGGTCCCGGCATGATTAGCCGTCGTTGTACATATAAATAGGTCGTTGAGCGTACAAATCAACCAACCTTTTACAGTTCCAAACGACTGAACTGTTATTGTCATAAAGAGATATGTAGCGGCACTACAATTCACGAATAATAAATCAAATAACTCACCGTTTTTAATTCCATCAAACGCTTCCAGGAAGTTCTATCGCAAAGCATGAACATGCAGAATTAAGTGCATGCTATGCAAAGAACCACCTAAACCAAATCGCTAGAATTCTGTCGTTCAAAATGGAAGTACAACGCGGCAAAGTCAATCTTCATTCCTAGTGAAACACCCACCAAAGAAAGTGTTGCCACTCGAACGAAAGGAATCCAGTACGTTTGAGTTCGATTATCGTGATCTGTGCTACAGTTTCTCACCAGTGTGCCGTATGGGTCGTGATAAAATATCGCGTGCCCAAATATCGAGTTATGTAAATGTGGAACAGCATAAAAGCAACCGCAAGAAACCAGATTCATCAGATGCCATCGGTCTGATTCCCCAGCAGTCGCTTCAAGCTGCCTTTAAAAGCGATGTTGGTTGGACTGATTTAATTGACCTTTGACTGTAAATACTTGTATATAATCTTGTAAATATAAACTTTAAGATTTAATTAAACTTCAAAAATGGATTTAAGTCTGTAGTATCTTTAATATGTAGTATAGTAGGAATGACAAGCAATTACTGTAAAAGTAGCCGTCCTATTCACTATAGATACTTACCATGAAATTAAAATTAATCGTTGTTAATATGTTGAGATGGATGTGTTGTTTTTTTTGCTTGGAATACATATGCAAGAATTTTTTGTACTTTCAAAGTTGAAAAGTGTTAGATGACTATATTTTTTAATGAAACTGACTATAACATTAAATAGAAAGGAGACTGAAAAATCAATTCATAATCCATTTTTTGAAATTTGTAGATTTGTTTGCTTTTGCATGACATCTTCTCAAATAGAAGCCTGATATCATTACAGCTATCATAACCAACAACATTATAATTACATTTCGGTTGTTCATATAGTTTTGTACACCATCTGAAGCAAACATTGATAGTTGGTTTATCTTAAAGATTTGCATTTTAAAACAAATTAATGAGTTTTCGATACGTATAAGTGATTCTTAAAATTTCCTTTTTTCAATCTTAACATATATGGTGCTTTCAAATAAAATGGTTTCGTATTGCGGGTAATCAGAAAATGTATAATAGGTGAAGATTTTAGTATATATAATTATAAAATTACTCGTGATTAATTGTGTCAATGACCAGTAAAGAATGACAAGATTTGTTTTGAAAACGATCTTTATTTCGAACGAGATTATTTTTAAATATAAGTAAACTTGTTCCACATAAACATGCACAGAGGGTGTAAAAAGTACAAATATTTCTTTGTCTACCACAGTTTGAAAATATTAATTCATTAATTGAATGGATTAAATAGTTTACGTTAGTTATAAACATAAGATTACTTATACTGTATTGGTTGCAAGCTTCACTGATTTTAACTATTTTAAATATAAAATGAATTTATTTTAAAGTAATGACCATATTGTTTTTGATGTTGTATTACTTTTCAAATGAATATTGAAAAACAATAGGAATTAAAAAAAAAAGGATAAACTAAAAATTGTCCATAGATAATAATGTCGATAATGCCCACACATATTGAGCTAAAATACATATTTGGTCATTTTCAAGATCCTATTGAACATTTTGTAACGTCCAATTTTTTTTTAAATTTTATAGATTATTTTTATAACTATTAATTTTTTTTATTTCATAAATTTTTAACTGTGCCATCATGTTTCTAATAGCCTCTATAAATAATTAAAAATGTTTATATATAATTAAAAAAATATGTTTGTTAAAATTTTCGTACTGGAATTGGCTTATTATTTTAAAATTGTGTGATTATTGCAATTTTTGTGACGTTTTAAATATAACCATTATATTTAACATAAATTGTCATAAAATAAAGTAATTGTTAGCGAACGACAATTAATAGTTTTTATAAAATGTTTGTAACAATGCTATCCTTAATGGTTTAACGGTCAATAATCTTGATAGTTCCAAATTTAATAGACAGAGAAATATATACAACATTTTGTCCACACCTCAATTCATATGTTTACTTAAATTACAATAACCATATATTCGATTATGAAATATCCACAAGTATTTATTTCAGAAACAATGATGCATCTCAGCCCATTTGATCAGCTCATAAGTTTTCGATATTTTATCGATATGACGTATTTGGTCAAGAAGGCACTGATTTAAAACAGTTTGCAATTGAAAAAGATTAAACTGAAATATGTTATCGATTACAAAAATTTTGCTAGTAACCAATCATTTACATTAGATTTTAACATGCTTTGCGTTTTCAAAAAGTTAGTGTTTAAAGTTTTTATTTTTTAAATATAGTTTTAGTGTTTGCATAGTGTTTAAATAGAGGTAAATTAAATGCATGCGGTAATCATAACAGCTTTAAAATATTTTCGATATTTATGTTATCGGCATGAACTTTTTATAAATGAGTTCCATGAATGTCTTATCGGCTATTTAAAATAAAGTGTACGACAGTTGAAACTTTTCGTAAAAAGTATTTTAAATGGATTTTTTTTATAAACTGTTTGAACACTTTTTTTTTAAACTTTTTGTATTGAATAGGGATTGAATACACTTTATATGACAGATGATTTTTTAGATAGCTGTGACCTACCAGACGAATTGTTCCACTGACGTGAAAATTTGGTTTAGCTAGATGAAATAGTTTATAAAATAGAATTTGATCCGGAAGAAACAGGACATCTGAGGAAAATAAAATGACTATTAATTAACATTTGAGGGTAGAAAGAATGAGTTTTCTTCAAAATGCTCAGAAAAAATATGAAAGTTTATCCCCGAAAAGAAAAAATGTACTTAGTATTTTCATCAACAAGTGGCTTTGTTGACATCTGTGAGCAACTTTCCAGATAGTCGGAGAGGATACTGAAAGTTTAAGTACCCCATTGAATATCATTCTGAATTTTTAGAGAATTTAATGGGCCTCTATACTAAACTTCAACTTAACTAGACATCACTTAGACGATAGATCGTCACAGTGCTCATAGGTATTTAATCAATTTTTGGCGGAGTGAAGACATAATTCTCACCAAACCTTATAGCCTTTTGTTCTCTATAGGGTTGTGGTTTGGCGAACATTATGCTTTCAAGCCGCCAAAATGGATTAAATACCTATGAGCACTGTGACGATCTACAGTCTAAGTGATGTCTAGTTAAGTTGAAGTTTAGTATAGTAGATAATGAATATACTAGTTGGGCTTGGAAGAAATGCGGCAAAACAGTTCAAAAATCGACTTTGGGTGGGTTGGACTACACCTGATGTCAAATATGTCATAACCTGCTACAATATATAAGCATGCTTATATATTTGGTAAGTCACTGCTCTTTAATTTTTATGAGAATGGGTGTAGACGATTTCTAAGCTTTGGCTTTTAAAACTTGCATCTTTTAAAAGCGAGCCTCATTGACATCATCAGTTGCGTCATCAGTGTTGTAATATTTCCAAATTTGCTCTCTTTTCAAAGATTAAAAGAGACTTTTTCTGAGACAGAGATAAAAAATCGTCTGCACCCTACCTCATTGAAAATTAAAGAACTATCGGTTTCTAAATGAATAGAACACTCATTACTTGACAAGTTGTGACATATTTTGCAATTGGATTCAGTTCAATTAATTCGAAGTCGATTCTTGAATGGTTTCTGCCACTTTTGCCCTGCAGATCAGTATATTCAATCTCTCTACCAGCATTACTTTAAATTCTAAAGAAAATCCCGAATGATGTTCTATGGGGCACTTAAACTTAAAGTCACATTTCAATCTACGAGTAATTACGTAGGCTTTGAAGGGCTTATAGTTAAGGTTTGTATGTAAAGCGCCATGTGTCGATGACAGAGTAATTATTTATTAATTTTTGTGTGTGAAAATAAAATGTTCATGAATTATTGATTATATTTTTCAAACGTCCTGTTACTTTTAGATCATCGTTTAAATAACTTTGGCCGATTCTTCCAGACAATTGGTATGCTTACAACGTTGTGACATTTAGGCGAGAGTCTGTTTCTGTTGTTCTGTTCTGTAAAACTCCATCTAGGATATAGGAATTCTTGGATTAAACTGATTAGATCATAACACAGTCAATCTCATTGGGCACTTTTCGGAAAAACTGAATCGTCAGCCGTGAGTCATGTACCATACAGCATCTTCAGTACATGAGAACTCTGACCTCATCAAAAATTGTACCCATTCATCCTTAATTTCTGTTAAACTCCCCTGTATTTGCAAGCCTTTGGTACTCATGATCAGCGAGTGAATGGTGCACACTTAGCGCAAAATTATTGGTCACCAAGACGCAAGTAGTGACAGTTTAGTGTTAACATTTATTTAACTTATTGATGATTAATGGTGTCAGTACAAGTGCTAAATGTAATAAACCTTTAATAAAAGTATTCAGCTATTAATAAGTTAAGGATAGTTTTTATAAACTGTCAAATACTTAGAAAACTAGCAGAACTGTTGGTTGAAGTATATTATAGAATTTATTAAATAGTTTCATTGAAGTTTCACTCAATCCATTATTAAATTTTCAAGTCAATTAAATATGATAAATTTCATTTGTAATCAGTTTTGATATGTCTTTTGTGATTATTTTGTTCTTGTAGAATCATATGTGCTCAATCCTATTTAATTTTATTGTTTAAAAATATTACTTAATGTTGTTATTAAATATCTTTTTTTATGTTGTTTTTCTAATAAAATTATTGATGATGTTACGTAATTTCTATGTAGAAGGAAAGCTTCAATTTATTAGCTGATTGAGCTTTTGTAGTGATATGTTATAGGTTTTAATGTAAATCACCTTTGCAAAAAAAACCTTTCAAATTTAACATGACACTTGAGTAAAATGCGTGTATGATCAAGAGCCAAGTAGATATTGAAAATTAATAAACTTACATATAGAAAGTATTTTGTAAAAAAATTTCTTATACATATAAAACTGTTTCGAAACAGATCTGTAGTAACATTTTATGAATTAACCATACTTTTTCAGAGACTGGATTAATTTCTACCGACCATGAACCAATCAGATTCACCGTAGAGTTACTAATTTTCTTTCAAGCAAAATATTATTTTAAGACAATAAAATTAAATTTTTAAAACTTATGATAGTTTACATTTAGGTGTTTTGTCCTGAAATTACATATCAGCTTCCCTCCATAAGACTGTTTACTTTTTTACTCTGAAATATTTATTAAATACATTAAAAAATTCTTTAGCTAATCAAATCTGAAATCGTTTCAACAAAGAAATTTTAGTAACTTTCTTGACTCAATCAAAAGCACCAAATTCAAACAATTGAGATTTCTTTGTAATGATACGGCATGTAATATGAAAATGCAATCCACAGATATGCTATCAATCACATTGAAATTCAGCTGACTGATATGCATCGATTTAGCGGATTAAACGTCATGTATTTTCTTGACGCGAAGAAACCTCTATTGTCTTTGATGACGGCCATTTTGTTTCATCTTAATTGTTTCACTATGGCTCCCTTTTATTTCAATCGTATGTTGATTTTTTTTTCGTTAATATAGCTCGAGTAACTATATTAATGTAACGGTATTGCAATGACGATCTCGAACACTGGTAGCCAAATACAAATCTTTATGCTATGGCTTTTCCGAATTTCTCTTTTGCTTATGGTAACGTTCATTTCTGTTGGATAAGTGTATTTGTTTCTGCTCGGTCTTTACTCTTCTTTATTGATCAGATCTCGTGTGTTTGTCTGTAACAGTCGTTTTCCGTTTAATTTATCTTGCTTTCTATCAAGCTTTTCCTAAATATATAATATCAGTTTTCTTGTTTTGGTTCCACCTATTGCAACAAATATTGTAGATATTTACTTGGCTGTTATGGAGATTATATTCGTTTGATTTTACAATAAGTCTCTGTTAATGAATATTATTCAACCACTTATATCTATTACCTGTTGAAAACACACTCTGTATAATTTACTGTCCACCACATCAAATCTTTAGAAATCAACTGAATTCTGCTTGTTTTGATCCTGCTAGAAGATTACCACCGATAATTTTGCTAGCATATCATTCCAACTTAATCTATTAGAATGACTCACCTGTACCATATTCAAGGATTGCTCAAAAGGGAATTTGACCGTCATAGCGCGCGAATCGAAAATGACCTGGCCCGTTTCGAATAAATAATAACACTTAAACCCGAGTCGAAGTGGTAGGTATATGTATCAAAAATGCGACAAGACCATCGAGTGAGCAAAAGATCTCAAGATATGATTGAATCCAACAATGACGCAAACAACCTTTACGGCCAGTTAAGGACCATTTGTCCCAGGGATAAGAAACAAGACTCTCCTTGCTCACAGTCATAAAAAGTGACCGTCTAGAGTCACCAGGGATGACTGGTTGGGCACGACGTCGTGGTGTCTGTTGTGGGGAGGGTGGATCACAATTGTCTTTGTTTTCCCGGATGTGAGGTCGACAGCTGACACCCCCAGGGCCATCGTCGCGCCCCCTGGTTTCAGCAGGGGATCGTCAGTAGCTAAGGGTGGGGGTGGAATGAAGAGTGGGGTGTCAGCTTCGTTGTTGAGCATGGACCCTCGAGTTAGATCTGTGATGTCGCTTTCCGAGGTGGTGGAGTTGCAGCCGTCCTAGAACATACAATATATCAGTAGCGATAACTTTACAGTTCAGATTTCTCTTTCAACGCTCAGTTTTAATGGAATGACATTCAGTATGCAATTTGTACTGAATAAGCATTCATTTTGCAATGAACAAGTTGAGTATGCAATTTGTAATAAAGAGGAACGTAATTAATTCGATCATGTAACTAGAAACGGCACCGGATGCATTATATCAATTTGGAGGTGCTTATTTTTTTGGTAATTTCATTTTACATTCTAAATATGACAAGTACTACCTACACAACTAAACAAAGATGTATTCTGCATGCGACTTTAGATAATAAGTATGTTTGTTCAATTCATAGTATAAATTCCAACAATAAATTAACAATAGAATTGTTGCATTATAAACTTCTTTGTGCCACGATCCTTAAAATATATTTGCTTGCATCAAACTGTCCCAATATCAGTTTGGGTGGTCTGCTGTATAAACTTATAAAGTTGTTAACCGTTCTACTTTTACTGTTATCAAATGTTTTACCGAATGGGATTGATCGTTAATAAACAATAAGAACTACTTTTTTCAGTGATCGGACTCTTACCAGAAGATATTGATAATTAACCTTTTGGATGCCAGTACAATTAAATGGCATCATACAAAATTAAAACATTGTTTTGGTTTTCCCCTCAGGGGAATTGTTTTGAACTGAAACAGAAAAATTTGGTAAAAATAAAAGTACCGGTTTTAATTATTATACACATTAGTTTATAACTTCTTAGGGAAAAAATCCCTGATAAACTACCCTGCACAAATTAGGCTTAGAGCTGAAAGGATTCATAAGGAGAGGCAGGGGACAAAAAACCTAGCTTAAATGCACAAGACAGAACATTGTCAAATACCGGTAATTTGCCACCACAACTTAAAAGGGGTGGGTAAGAAATCACTATACTGTTGAATTTTATACGTTACATTTTGAAGGGATGATACCTACTAACACATAACACTTTTCATTCATATTAGCAAAACTCTTTTACTATACTGATTTTCCCTGCTATTTTTTTCATATTAATATCATCCATTACTCCTTATACATACTAATATTGTATAGAGAAATATTCCTGGTGTACTCCTGAAACCCAATGTGATTGTAGACGATCTACGTATCAAACGCTTAACCGCTAACCATACTCTTATTACAAAAGGTAAAAAAAATAAAAATAATAATAATAATAATAATAAAAAATAAAATTAAAAAAAAAATATTTTATTTGTATTTTTAAATTTTTTTTACTGTTCCTACTGATACATTCAATCATTATTTTATTAATTTACTTATTTGATAGAAAAATGCATTATCTACCAAGGTTTACAGGTTATAAGATCAGGGAGTTTATCTAAATTAGATGAAAGGAACATCAAGTTTTGAAAATGAAGAAAACGATGAAGTTGTTGCTAAAGCAATTTAAGCCTTTTGGCAACAAAAAATTTCAAATCAAAACAAAAGCAGGATAAAATCGATCAAACATCAAAATTTTAAAATACCACCCTGCCTTATTTATTAAAATTTTACTATTATTTTCAAACTACTTTTTTAATGATTTATTTAAATACGAAGAGTTTTAAAACACTTAATATTCGAATTAAGAGTTTATTTGACGATTTTTTTTTTTTTTTTTACTATTACAAACTTTCAAAATGAAAATATACTTCATTTATACATTTTGGTGCCAGATATCGCTTACCTTATTCTTCTTGCTGAATATATAGATATAAAAACTTTGAAAATGGTTTTATGCAATAAATTACTGATACTAAATTATTCAGTTAATCAAAACATGCCTTCCAAATTCTAAACTTTGTGATACAATTTTTACGAATAAGCAAAAATAAGTTAATAGGGTTCTTAATGTCATTAAGTAATGTCTTATCTTGTATTTTTATTAATTATTTGAAGTTAACTTCGATTTATTTGTGGGCGTGGGATGAATTAGGTTAGTAGTGGGGTTAATAAGTTCACTTGCCGTCATCCAATTAAGCTTAAGCTGAAACTTGACAGATCATTGTCGATGAAAAGGCATTCTATTGCCCTTATCTACATTTTTGAGGCAAGAAAAGTTATTCAATGGCAAGGAATTGATGGTTATTTTTCGAAGTGGTCAAACGCCATAAAAACTCGATCTGAGTTTAAAATCGCTTAATTAGATTGCAAATGCACACAAAAGTTGGCAATTCAAGGATGTATAAAGAAACTTCTTTTTATAGGTTTATTTTTAAGAGTATTTAAGTGAGATATTTTTCACACATTACTATGAGGAAATAGATCCCAGTAAAGCATTTAAATGTTGACAAATATTAATTAAAAGAATTAAAATTAAGCAAAAAGCAAAATATCAAAATACCAACTAGAGTTTTGGTCTCGTTTGAATTTAAATATTAATTCAAAAGTCGCCTCCTAGCTCACTGTTTCTACCCCCGTATAAAAAGCCATTTTTATTATTTTCTTTTACCTAATGTTCACAGACAGTGGTATTTGTGCTCAATTCCGAGAAAAAGTATGACAGAGGGAATTCCAATCGGCCAATAAACGTCAATAAAGATCTTTACTAATTTATTTTAACTACTCTAATTAGCCAGTGGCACAACTAGTCAGTTAGATAAAAAAAATCCGACAATTTCATTTTCTTCAAATCGGAATATATGTTCTTAGCTGGCTTTTGTTAGATCCCTTAAGGATTATGGATAGGATTAAGTTCCTCTCCCCAATAAATTATGAGACCCATTTCCAGTCCCATCCCTACATAGTATAACTCGGTGATATTCTCAAATAAAACATATAATAGCCAATCCATGACAATCAAGCAACTAACTCATAACCTTTCTCGTCGCATCAATTCGATTACGTATGAAAGGAAAATCCATTCAAATATCCCATCGGCAAATTCAAATGTTGACTCTCCCGCTCGGATGGTCTCCGGTCCGTGTTTGGATAAGCCGGACAATGGTCAATGCAGTGGCGCACTATTACTATTCAGATGTCGGGGCATCGCATATCTCTGCTTTGAATAATGCATATAGCCATTCATAAGGTAAACTCGGATAAGTGGGGAGGATCAGTCCCTATCAGTTGTTATGGGCATGGACTAGTTGAGCTGCTGTAGTACAGTACTATATACAAAATGGATTTTCATGTAGGTAAACAAAAGTGGTTGATAGATATCAGTATGGGGGAATGTCTGGAGTGAAGGATGCTTAAGGATGGAGACTTCGAAAGTGATATATTGTATCTGTGAGTACGTGCATTTGAAAATCTCGTGTTTGATTTAGGATGACTAGCAGGTTGAGAGGAAATCAAACTGCAGTGGAAAGTTTGAGCTGTACGTTTCTATGAAATAATTTTGGCGTTTAATATTTTATAAATCAGTTGTTAATTTTGAAGATAAAGTTCATTGCATTTTTTACCTAAGTAGAAGCGAGACAAATTTCGCAAATGAGTTTTTTCTCAGTATTTAAGGGTTTAATTCAAAATTCCATTTCGGGTAGATGACGTTTTTCGAAAAATGTTTTTTTTTTTTTTTTTTTTTTTTTTTTTTTTTTTTTTTTTTTTTTAAACTCATCAACTGGTTTATAAATGCTAATGATATGGCTGAATTGTGTTTTTTGTTATTGAATTGTTTAAAGAAATCTCTACAATTTGCAACTAAAAACTATTTGCATCAATGAATTGTTAATTTTGGTATTTTACAAATGGACGGTATTTGGATTCAAATTTCCACCACATAATGCCTTTTTTACGCAAAATTGGCGTATGATTTTGGCAGTAAAACAAACTACATTTTGTGGTTGAGTCGATGATGTTTCGTTTTCTTTTATATTTAATTTTTTTTTCTAGAAAACCTGGTCGATATCGTGAGAGTACTTTTATAAAAGCAAAATCCCTTCTTATCATACTAATTTTGCTGAATGTTAAATGATATATTTTTTTTAATTAATAACTATACTCGAAATAACTTTAGTTCCCTAAAAAGATGTTTACATGAATTAAAAACTCTAACAAATATAAACATTTATTAAGCGCACTGTTTTAAAATAAAAAATAAAATATCTTTATGACTATAAAGACTTATAAAAGTTTGGAATATTATGTAAGTTTAACAAAATGTCCATAATTTGTTGAGTTTGCATAAAAAATGGAATCTCGCCCATTATAAAAATTCTATGTAATTGTTTATTATGCTCTAAAAGAGTTTTCTAAAAAGTTACAACTATAAATTAAAACTTTTAATTAAATTAAAAGTAGCATAGAGGTTTAATAAGTGCTTACTTTTACGTAATTATGCCCATTTTTTAAAATATCTGGACAGCTGTTTTCGACTGTATTGGGCCACCTTTGCGTTTGGTGCGTTCCTAAAAAAGAAAAAATGCTCTATTAAATATTTTGCAACAATAAGTGAAATTTTTTTTTTGTTCTTTATTTATTCAAATTTATTATACTGATAAAAAGTTGTTTAAATATGCAATTTCTGTGATGTAATTTTAGTGGAATAGAAAAAAAAAAAAACCTCGATGCAATGAATTTAATAATAAATTTTTTAGCCTGTTCTTTACTGAGCTAAAAATTTATAACTTTTTTTTTCCCAAGGGAGGCATTTTATTAACCACGAAGAAGCCACATACTTCTAAAAAGAATAAATATGCCGAGATGATAAAAGCGTAATAAAATTTTATAATATATGCGATAAAAAACATAAACTTCCTTTTATGTATTGTGTTTTCACCGGAAAGTAGGGGAAAATGATGAAATGTCCTTTCTTTTTTTTCCCTTTAGGGGAAAATCCTGGAAGGAAATAATTTGCAAAGCTGTTAATCAGCAGTAATTTGCATATAAATAGTTTTAAATTAAAAAAAAAATCCTTTATGTAGTCGCAAAGAATCTGACATCGTTTTAAAACCTCAAAGAAACAAGTCTGGTGGAAGAAGTTTTAATTATCTCTTTTGGAGCGGATTTTTTAATCAATGGACGAGAGACGACAGAAAGTATTTTGCTAGATTTTAAACTTTTTTCCTAATACTGGCGTTTAAGTAAAATGTTCAACTATTAAAAATATCTTTCTGGTTGATCAGTCTGTGAAACAATTTAGGAATAGCGTGCGAGCTGTAAAATGACTTTGCCTTTGGGGAGACTTATAGCGTATTGTCAAGATTAATATCAAATATTTTTTAGCAATACTGAGCAAATACTAAAATGAACGGCATTATATTAAATATAACCATGGATCTTCATGTTTGAGATGTTATTAAGCGAATATGTTTTTCTGCCATATAAAAATTCATTCAACTTTATAATAATTTCATTTAATTGTTTTTATTTAAATAAATTTTACGATTAAAAATCTACTCTGAGTGATCATTTTACTGTGCAGACATTCTTAATGCTTTGTTTGTCCGCATCTTGCATTTAATACTGCAACTGTTCCTCCTGGTATGTACTTTAAGGATTGAACAAAATTTGATCCTTGATTAAGATGAACTGTAATGTTATCTTTTTTCACTTCTGGACAATATACTTTCCATCCGTACATTCATTTGTTGATGGTGACCACAATTTGCACGTTCAATAAAGTTTTAGCTGAAGTTCTGGTTTTTAAACATTTCGACCGCTGGTATTGAGCATTTCACAATGACTCCGAGCTCCATGAAAGCTTCCTTAGTCAATCAAATTATATTTTCTTACACATTTTCACGACTAAATAACTTCTACTACAACTACAGTAAGCATTTAGTTTTCTCTTTTATATTAGTCTCGTTATCTGACAATAAAAGGACGCTATAGATAATTTGATTTAAACTGTAAGATTTGAATAATATAATAAAATATGATAATTGCTGATATATAACTCCGTTCATATTTTGTAGATTTTTTCAACGTTACCTCAGCCTTCATCGTCAAACACTAACGGAAATGTGGAGTAAACGATTGGAGTAGGTTACTCCATATATTCACCAGATGCATAGGATATAATACCTACAGCATTTCACAATGACTCCGAGCTCCATGAAAGCTTCCTTCATAGTCAATCAAAATATATTTTCTTACACATTTTCACGACTAAATAACTTCTACTACAACTATAGAAAGGATTTAGTTTTCTCTTTTTCATTAGTCTCGTTATCTGACAATAAAAAGAAGCTATAAATAATTTGATTTAAACTGTAAGATTTGAATAATATAATAAAATATGATAATTGTTAATATATAACTCCGTTCTTATTTTGTAGATTTTTCCAACGTTACCTCAGCCTTCATCGTCAAACACTAACGGAAATGCAGGGTGAACGATTGGAGTGGGTTACTCCATATATTCACCAGATGCATGGGATATAATACAATTGATAATATGCCAATATTCAGCATGCGTTTGCATATTTGACCTCGGAGTCCATATATCTATACCTGACAGCTGTTATGGAATACTCTGGATGTTAATGCTCACATTCGACACTGCTTGACTAATAACATATGCTTCATTAATGTGTCCAGGTGCGTCTGTTATTATATGCTTAACCATTTCTTTGTAACTCTGTGATGATGATGCATTAATATCTAAGGACTTGATAGTCTAAAAACTTTATAGTTTTTTATTTTCACTCTAATGAAAGATTCTTGACTCTTAGTACAGTCGAGAAGAATGTGGGTGGGCTTGCGCAACTCATATTGCGGAAGCCATCATCATTAATGGCTAATATTTAGTGATCAATTGTAAAACTAGTTAAATAACTTATTTTACAGTATAAGTGCAGTATTTACAAAGTTTTTATTGCATGTGAACGATGTGTCTTTGCTTTTTATGCAATAAGAGTTTCATATTAATTTTTTCTATTTTAGAAAAGTAAAGTAGGTGGAAAAGATTGCGATACTAATTTTTAAGGTTTTGAATTGAAAAGAGACGTGAAATTTTCTATGCATCTTCAGTATTTTTTAATTTGGTATTTTAGATTACGAAATTTTTTACGTCTCCTTCCAATTCAAAACCTTAAAAATTAGTATCGCAATCTTTTCCACCTTCTTTACTTTTCTTTTTACCTAAGAGTACACTAAAATACATTGTACTTTAAAAATAGAACTATAATGCAAACTAATTGAAAATGCGATTTCCAAATAAAATAAGTTTTTCTCTTACTAGGTGGAACTTTTGGTCCTATTTTGGGAGTTTTAATAGGCTCAGATTCTTGTTTCTGAAATACAAGATTAAAATATTTACAAAATATGTTTAGGTTACAGCAGATAAAATAGAAGAAGACAAAATATGAAGAAATATTAACTTCCTTTTTTGAAGGTGCTTTTTACATATTGTTAAAAGTTAACATCTAGCAATAAATAAACGCAAACTAAATTATTATAATTAAAACCTAAACCAACGTAATTTTTGTTCTTCTTTTTAAATACAAGTAACATTAGATACTTTTCAATAAATACACTACACTATAAATGTTGATGGAAGTACTCAAAGTTTGAAAGTTTGGTTAACTTAGAAAAAAAAAAGTATTTAACTAGATTAAAATCGTGTAATTCTTTCCATACGTAACACCTTTTTCTGTTGAAAATCAAAGGCCTTTCAGCATTTCACATAAACGTTTTCAAATCAAAAACAAACAAACGATCCTATTAAATAATTGATTGTGTGATTTAACAAATTCAAATTCTCCAAAGCATTGCTTTTTTCATATAGATTTGAAATACCCAACCCCAAAACAATTTGACAACTTAGGATTTCCAATAGTAACCTTACATTGGATTGGCAATTTTGATTCTGCATCGAATCTGTTCCATGTGTGACGTTGAATACGTAAAACAAGCTTTAGACGTAACTTATGATTGACACGGTTTAATTATTTGGTTGTTTTAAGATTATCTGGCGCCGTCAGTAACACGAGGGCTTAATGCACCGAAACATTTGTATTTGACAAGCCAACATAGACTTACAAACACCCATGCCTAACACGGGACTCGAACCCGCAACCTCGCGGTTTGAAAGTTATTAATTTTAATTATTTGAGTAAGGGACATAATTCATACTTGTAAAAAGGTTGTACTTAAGGTGAGGTTTATAGAAAACATTAACAAACCACATTAAAAGTTTCCTCGTTACCAAATGCTAGAAGAAATTTATTAAAAGATTGGAATGAACAAAAAGAGTACACAAAATACATTTACAAACAACGATTTAATTTTGGAATATCTGAATAGTTATTTGATAAGCTTTCTTTCAAAATGGACATGATCTATTTTAGAAATCTGTTTAAAATTAGCAGTATTTTGAAACAACGCATTTAACATCCTAAATTTTGTTTGACTATACTTATTTATTGCATGCAATATTGTTAAGACATATTTCATTGTATTAATTGGATACAACAAATATCGATTACGTTGGACGGTTTTTCTAAAATGATAAGGCCCATTTTGAACTCATACTTCTCACTAGTCTTCTTTCTGTTGGAAATACAACACATTAATTGAAATTGTATGTTTCTAACACAATGGGCCAAGCTTAGTTGGAAATAGTCCTCGTATCTACACAATCTTAATAAAAGTTCTGATTGGCAAAAAATTCCATCTATCCAATCAGTGGGTTAAAAGAGCTCGTGATTGGTTGGTAATGCGATCAGTTTCTTATCATAGGCTAATCATAGGTTAGGTTTATCATAGGTTAATTAACTTTCTGATGGAGTGATAGTTCCTTGTATCAGATGTGTTCAAAGAGGACAGGTATTGTTGTAATTACTCTTGGTAGATAAAAAATATCATTAACTGCTGTTAAATATTCCCAATCTGATCACTCAAAAATATCAAACTTAGTTACAAATACGTCTTTGGTGTAAATCATGGCTCATTAAACTATCTAATTGGCCGATGATTGTTTATTTCCAATTAGAGTATTAAAAGAGGACAAGCATAGTTGTAAATACTTCACATATTCCAAGAAAATCTCAATAAGCACTCGGCTTGGTGAATGATTTTTTCTATCCACTCACACTTTTCAAAGAGGACAAGCATAGCTGTAAATACTCTATGAATCTAAACAAAAACTCAATAAGCACTCGAATTGGTGGATGAGTTTTTTTCTATCCAATCAGTGTGTTCAAAGAAGAGAAGCACAGTTGCAAATACTCCCCATATATAAATAAAAACTCAATATGTAGGATTGATGGACGATTTTTATTTTATTCAATCAGTTTGTTCAAAGAGGACAAAAATAATTGTAAATTCTCTGTAATCGCTCGGATTGGATGATAATTCTTTGCATACAGTCAAAGTGTGAAAAAGTGCATTAGCATAAGATCTCAATTCAAACTAAGCTTTGTCTGAGAGCACTGGAGTCACTCACCGTTATTTCCTTGAGAAGTATCTCCTCATGGAATGTCTCCTCCCCCTCACTCAGGGATGTTCTCAGTGCCTCACCATTGATGGTGTCGTGGTACTTGTCACGAGAGTACATGCTGGAACCGAACGGAGGTCCACCTTTCCCATCCGCCACTGGATAGCCTGGAAGGAGAAAATCACGTTGAAGCCAAAACTAATTTTAAAAACAATTGTCACTTTTCTCTGGTAGACCGGGGCGTACAGGGACATAATATAGGCTTGGTGATTTTATATTTATGGCAGCCCAAATTTTCAATAAAATCATTAATCGAATTTTCAATAAAATCATTGGTCGAATTTTCAATAAAATCATTGGTCGAATTTTCAATAAAATCATTAATCGAATTTTCAATAAAATCATTAATCGAATTTTCAATAAAATCATTAATCGGATTTTGATTAAAATCCTTAATCGAATTTTCAATAAAATCATTAATCGAATTTTCAATAATATCATTAATCGAATTTTCAATAAAATCATTAATCGAATTTTCAATAAAATCATTAATCGAATTTTCAATAAAATCATTAATCGAATTTTCAATAAAATTATTAATCGAATTTTCAATAATATCATTAATCGAATTTTCAATAAAATCATTAATCGAATTTTCAATAAAATCATTTATCGAATTTTCAATAAAATCATTAATCGAATTTTTAATAAAATTATTAATCGAATTTTCAATAATATCATTAATTGAATTTTCAATAAAATCATTAATCGAATTTTCAATAAAATCATTAATCGAATTTTCAATAAAATCATTAATCAAATTTTCAATAAAATTATTAATCGAATTTTCAATAATATCATTAATCGAATTTTCAATAATATCATAAATCGAATTTTCAATAAAATCCTTAATCGAATTTTCAATAAAATCATTAATCGAATTTTCAATAAAATCATTTATCGAATTTTCAATAAAATCATTAATCGAATTTTTAATAAAATTATTAATCGAATTTTCAATAATATCATTAATCGAATTTTCAATAAAATCATGAATAATATTTTAATATTTTTTTTTAATACTAAAGTATTTCTAGCAATTAATTTTAATAATTAAATTGTTATAGTTCTCTGGTGGGAGTAATTGGGAATTTAAAATTTTGATTGGATTTTTTAAATTATAAAAATAAATCTTTAAGCAAGGCAACTACGCATATATATATAAAAAAAAAAAAAAAAAAAAAAAAAAAAAAAATTGAACTAAAAATTAAAAAAATAACTTCTCAAACGGTCAGTTTTTTGCCGACTTTGACAGGCCCGGTGATTATAGCGGACATTCTGTGGTTAGTATGCCACTGTTGGTAGACCTATATATTTTCCCAAAGGCGGAGTATGGGAAAATACTGCAGTAAAACTTATGTTTTTTAATCTGGAAACGTATCATTTTTAACCTGAATAGCGAAACTTGAAGGTAAAAGAAAGGGTTGCCTCTTTATTATTAGAATTTTTAAATTAGTGTCATGATTTCTTTCCCTAGTAGCTTCGTACTTACATTACTTAACGAAATATTTTATTTATTTAGCAATTTTCTAACGATGTTGACAATTCGATTATACGATAAATATTTCGAAACCAAAACTGGATAACTATTTACTAAAAAAAAAAAAAAGAAAAACAGACAAATGTAACAAAATATTATTTAGGCTTAAAATATCATGTTGACTTGCTGGAAATACTCCTTCTGTAATGTTTTTCAAAAGAATTTATTTATGAAATAGTTTCTTAAGAACAAGATTAAATTTCTTTAACTTAAGAAAAGTTAATGTAATTCATACATTACCTTTTTTCCAAATTTATATATACTTTTGCCAAATAAATTATTGAATGTGAAAATAAAATAAACAGATAATATAACACACGAGAATTATTTCTTAATATGGTTACGTCTGCTGAAAAAAAAAAATCTAGGGATTTTTTTTACGGGTGTACACATTTACCGATAACTTTCCAAGGTAACTTATGCTATCATCTTTCCCTACAGACGCCTTTATTTATAATTTGTATTCTAATTTACATTCCCGGGACAGAAACGCAGTTTGAAATTTAAATTAAAACACTTTTGGCATGCAGCCACGGCACATTTAAAACATTATCCCAGTTACGCAGCTGCTATTAAAAAGATTTACATCAAGATTGGAGATAAATAAAAGTTCAACTTGGCACGCATTCAAATCATTGCGAATTCTTATATATGGCATCAGAAAAAAGCAATTACGAAGACAGTCAGCTTTGGGAAAGATATTGTTTTTGAAAGCAAGAGGATTTCTTGTATGATTGTTAGTTTTATATGTTATATTTTAAACAAAGTTTTTAACTTAGAGATGAAGAAAGGGCACACACAATGGCAAAAATAAAAAAAAAGGCTAAATATTATCAAGACATTAGTAATAGTTAGACATTTACAACTAAATTATTTATAATTCCATTAATATAATAAAGTATTAAAAATTCAACATTAGAATAATATATCAACTTAATAATAAAATTAAAAAATTATATAATATCTATAATAAGTCTTATATATTTATTTTTTCTGGAGAGATCTTTTTTGTGGCAATCTCTTTTTTGCCCTTTACACAAAACCAAATCTGATAAAAAAGTCTTTGATTTCTGGAATAGTTTATTTACAGATGGTTATCAAAATAATGGAAACACCGGTGAATAAAGTGACATTTAAGAAAGCGCTTCAAAATATAATTCTAGCTACCAAATATTTTTAATATAAAAAGTATATATCATGGTATGTATGAGAGGTAGCTTTAGGGATGTTGCATACGTCTTTGATTTTTTTCAAAAGCGTAAAATGTCAAACCTCACAGACTTTCAAAGAGGCCAAATTGTAGGAGCCCGACTATCTGAAGCAACTGTGACCAAAACATTACAGCTTATAGGCTTTTCTGGAGGTACCGTGCCTGAAGTCATGACAGCGTACACACAACGCGGCAAGACACAAGCTCGTTAAAGTAAAATAGAGGACGGTAAGAGAAGCTGAGTGAAAGAGAGAGACGAGTTTCGAAGCGGATTGTAATGTCTAAAAAGAAATGAAGAACGGTACCAATTTCCTCTGAACACTATTCAGCACTTGTATGATTCGATTCCCAGGCGAACTCAAGCAGTATTGCATGCCTAAGGCCGTCCTACGTCGTATTAGTATAGGATTCCTTAAAAATCTAGGGTGTTTCCATTATTTTAATAACAACCTGTACCTTTGTTCCTTGCTTTAGTTGTTTAAAAACCAAAGTTAACTTTTTTTTTTAATTATTGTTTTGGTGTTCTATGAGAGGAGTCTATGTAGAGGATATTTTGTTATTCTATGTAGAGCAGCTTTCGCCACTAACTTTTAGAGACGGGCCGTATGACTTATGTTGGAGCTTTTCACGGGCCGGATACACCAATAGTATATGCATCTTTAATTATCATCGATTTAACAATATACAGCATATATGAAAACTAAAAAACATTATTTTTTTTTTTAATTTAATTTTAATCAAATTACAATTGATATTTGATTTTTTTTTCTTTTTTTTTCAAATAATTAAAAAATAATAATTTTTATTATTTTTAAATTAAAGTCTTAAAAAGAAGTAAATATTTCGTTCCAACGGTACAATGGGACTTGATCTAACTTCAAAAGTATTTAGACTGTACTTGCAGATTACTCTGTTTCAGTCGATGTCAGTTGTGAGATGATGGCGGTCGAAATCGTCCAGTTTATTTTATGATAGAGTCGATGTCTGTCGCAGTATTTGTTGCAACCAGTCTTAATAAATTGTCCAAATGAGATTCAGTTACGTTATTCCTGTGTTTTTTCTTTATGAAAACAATCTTGCTCAAAGTTTCTTCGGGCATGTAGTGGAGAACTCTGTTCTACATAGTTAACACATGCTATTTCGGGCAAATTACACTTACGTAAAAAAAAAAAAAAAAAAAAAAAAAAAAATCCATACCATGAATTTTTTTTTTAATTTTCTGTGCTGCCGGCTGGCCACAGAAAATCTGTCGCGGGCCAAATCCGGACCGCGGGCCGCGTAGTGGCTAACGCTGATGTAGAGGATATTTTGTTACTCTACGAGAGAGGAGTATATGTAGAGGGGACTCTACGTTGCTGATACCTTATACAGGGTAATGGTCGGCAAACCGTGGATTTTCTCATGGATACTTGCAGCTCTTCAAGTACTAAGTAACTCAATTTAGGAAAAAAAAAATGGTAATAAATGTTTGCTTCGTTTGGATAAACCCATTATAAATAATTTAAATTTAAAACCCGAAAAATGTGACAAAACACTGTAACACTGTTCTCAATAAAAACTTAAAATCAGTGTCCCATAGCATCCCCCCTGGCATATTCCTTCTCAAAATATGTAGCAATCAAAATACTCAGTAGGAATGAGCTTAACTAACATTACAGTCTCAGTTGCATCTATCTTTTGTTGACGTTCGTTACTTTCTCGTTTCCTACTGAAAAATATATCTTTCGTTGTAAAATTTTCGCAGTTGCATGTGTGTTGTCAAAAAGCGTATGGGTAACATTTCATATTCATATGATATTCATTTCATATTCATGGGTTACGATTAATCACCAGATCGTCCAGTTACTCAAGCCGTGCTGTGCTGAGTTCTGCTTTCCAAATAAAGTTTCATTGTATTTCACAGCAACTGAATTCAATATATAATTTTGATACACTTCCAAAAAAGTAATGTATCTAAACAATAATAAATTCACAGGGTGTAAATGAGACCACTTGTAATAATATGTAATAATATAATTAATTAAAAATGTACAAATAATATAATGCATTTGTATGGTATATAATAATAATAATAATAATAATAATATAAGTTATGCAATATATATAATGTTTAATAATATATATAATATATTAATAATAATATAAAAGATTGTAATAATCTAAAATAGTATCTAATAATTTAAACTATCAATGATATAACTAAAATAATCGTATGAATATGAAATAACGATGTAATTTATAAATGAAATGAATTATTGTGATATACATAATATAATATGATACAAATTATTAATGAAGTAAATTGCTATTAAGATAAATAATGTAAATATTATAAATTACCAATGGCATAAATAAGAATATAAATTGTTCATGAAATAAATGTTGTAATCATGTAAATTATTAATGAAATAAATGTTGTAATCATATGAATTATTAATAAATCAAATAATTTTAAGATTCTATAATGAACATGAAGGAGACATTTAGTATGCTTTTTAATAGGATTTGTGCGAAACAGATCGAGTATGAGTTCCTCATTGCATTTAAGTTCCTTTTTTTCCAATTAATTACACATTAAATGGCATCATTATATCCAAATATGAATTCCAATTTTATCCATAGACTTATTATTATCAATAGACTACTCTTTCCCACTTCAATTATACAACGAGAATGAAACCAAAATGAATCACATGAGTAGGGACTTTTTGGGAGCAGGGTTGCAGATTTGGCGGGTTTCTCCTCACTCAGGCGATAAAGGATAATAAGATTATTAGAAAAAGGATTAATTTTACGACGTAGCCAAATTAAAAACCACGTGACTGATAGACGAATTTTGTGAGTCATTTTGGTTTCATTCTCGTTGTATGATTGAAGTGGGAACGCGCAGTTTATTGATAATAACAAGTCTATGATTTTATCTATGCATCGTTATTTCAGAGTAGGTATATTTTACCACTTTACATTATTTTTCTGTGAAAGTATTCATGATATCAATGAATATTTAGAAAATGAGCAAGTTTATGAAGAAGAATACTGGAACTTCATAGACTTGGTATTTAATTTATTAGTTATTCCTAATAGTTCCGACTTTAGATAATTAAATAAAGGTGTTAATTAAATTAGATTAAGAGAAATGTAAAGATAATTTGTTTACTTGACAAAAAAATGACATTTAAAGTTCTATGCAATTTTGATCTAAAGCACATTAAAAATTTAAGGAAATTTAATTGGAGATTTTTCATTTCTCCGTTTAGTTTGAGTTGATGAAACATTATAACAGCTTCTTGAAAAATATCTCTCAGTATTTACTTTGCTTTAACAAGTGTATTAAATATTAACATTCAAGAACTTAACATTCTTTCTAATAAAATTCTTCTAAGCATTATTTTTATTTTTGAATTTATATGAAAGAAATATTGTTTGCATTTGCGTGATTATCTAAACAATATTTATAGAATAAAAAATATGATTTTTGAAAAAAATGTTGCAATTTTTAATTTCTTTGAATAATATTTGCCAAGAGTTAATTTGATATTATAACATAATAAAAGTTTTAAATGAAATGATTCACAGTAGTAGAAACATCGGGAAATGTAACGTTTTTAAAATTATAAGTAATGAATAGTAACTTACAAAGGAATTCAATTACGTATATTAATTTTTTATAATAGAATGTTTTGAAAAAATTTCTATTAACAAGACATGCTCTAAAACGTCTTCTTGAAAATTGGACTGATTTTAAAAGCATGAAATGAGATAAAAAAGTAATACTTTATTAGTTTTATTCAGTGAGTAATAGTATGTTATTGAACAAATATGTTGGTTTTACAAGGTCTAATACGAAGCGTTTTCAGTTTTTCAATCGGCTTTTAAAAATTTTTAAAGCCAAGTTTTAATCAAGCTTTATTAAGGTGCTGCATCATTTTTATTTATTATTTTAACTAACTTTTTTTTAACTTTACTTTTAGTATTCAGTTCCACTTGAATAATAGGTGAACCAGAATATTGACAATTAGTTGAAATTGACATAGAAAATACTTAAAGTAATATTGGAGGATATTCACAGTCTTCTGGGGAAAATAATTACTTTTTTCACTAAAGCTAACAGGGTAAAATACTGGAATCTTCAGTGTTGACAGCCGATCAATCAACTTTGTTGAAAACTGTAACAATTTCGGGATCATTATTTTGCTAAAATTATATCGCAATTATGCTGTATCAGATTAGAAAATAATGCTCCAGAAAGTTTAAATATAATATGCTACTTTATAAAGATTGCGATGTAAAACACATATTTGTTTTTTCATAAACAATATTTATTGTAAAATATATCCTATTGGAATGAGGCATGAAAGAAAATGCTCAACATAATTGGAAGCGCCTTTTTATTGAGAGAAACAGGATTTATTTTTGAATGCAGTTTTGTTCATAATGTTAAAGGCTATTCGAGACTCATCTAGACAAGTGGGAATACATTTTTATCTCTAGGAATTAAAAGAGCAATTTGGATTTTTATTGAAATTTTTCTTCTAGATTGTCATGCAAATTTTTATTTTTATTAAATCCTTTATATTAACTTCGATTTTGTATAAGTATGTGGGGGTGTATGTCGATGACAGATCTGCGAAGGTTTAATTAATCCCCTTGCCGACATCCAATCGGGCTGAAACTTGGCAGATAGATTTAATGTTGATGACAATGCATTCTATCAAATTTTGGGGACTGTAATCGTCACTAAAAGTTCGCTTTTAAGGAATACTAATAAACCAACTTGCCGTCATCTAATCACCTTGAAATAGCATTTAACCGATAATTGAAGAAACTCATTCCTGTTTCCAAAATTGTTTTAATAAATAAATAATAAAATTGTTTTAATCAGAAAAAAGAAAAGTTAGAAAGTGAGTGCACACATTCATATTAATTTTTCATGAATATGCAATTTTTGTTTTGTCAAAATTTGTCGAACGTTTTAACAGTAACCGTTTTAAAGTATTTTTGAGTATTAATGTGGAGAAGGGTGTACCAGCTGGGAGAAAGTAACCAGACTGGGAATTGGTCTCTTAGTTTATTAGATTGACATATTAACGCAGCTCAATGCACGCGCGTGTCACACGCGGTAGATCTACAGGAAGTGTGTGATGGAGTGAGTTGTTATGTGGTTCTGCTCCTTCTCGCCAGAGGGCGTTGCAATTATGAGAGGGGAGTATGGTGTTGGATTCCACATTATTGTTTGTAACTTCTACTTTCACTTTCTATTTCGCTTTTCATAGAGTTCGTTAATAAACATGTTTCTTTTCGTTACTTTCTGTAATTATTAGTGTATTAATATTGAGCATAAGGAATTCCATCAGGTTATGGGCACGCGCGGATGCATCTAAGGAAAGTTGAGTATCGATTTGAAAAAGTTATATATTTTTTTTACTTTCTACTTTGACTTTTGTTCATAAAGTGCTAGAACCAAATGGCAGATCAAAGTAACATTCTAAAGCTCAATAATGGGAATCACTCCAACTGGAAATATAAAATTAAACTACTTTTGATGAAAGAGTGATTGTATAAAAAGATTATTGATGGTGAAAGGCCAAATGTGGACTCGGATCCCAACGGAAAACTTATTGCTGAGTGGGAAATTACTGATAGCAAAGGAGAAGCATATATCGGATTTTCTGTGGAGGATGATCAGCTTATTCACATCCGAGGTAAATATACAACGGAAGAAATGTGGTATGCTTTAAAAGAGTATTACGAGAAAAGTACCTTAACAAACAAAGTGCATCTGATGCGAACGATTTGTTTTTGAAGCTCGAAGGAGGTGGAAATGTTCCGCAGCATATTATGCACATGCAAGAATTGTTCTTGAATCTTAGGGACATTGGTGAAGAGTCTCCATCTGATAGTTGGAATGTAGCTATTTTGTTCAGCAGTTTGCCTAGAAGTTACGATCATTTAATAACAGCATTAGAAACTCGTTCAGAAGATGAATTGACGTTTGTTGTCGTTCAGCAAAAGGTTATAGCTTATGGAGGTTTGGTGTTGGCGCGATCTTGTTAGAGTCATTGAATTCAGAAGGTTGATGGCATGTTAAACTTTTAATCCCACACAACACATTACATTTAAACAAAGAAAAGAAATTAAAAAAAAGAAAGGAACATATGTCCATTTGCATTGGTATCATAGCTCAGAAGTGTGTCTGTTCGGTTCTGATCTCTGGGAGGAATGAATTGACTCCATCTTATTCGTGAGGTGATTGGCTAAGTTAACTTTTGGAAATATTTTCGTTTGTTAAGAATTTTGATTGACACATTTTGGTTTTAGTTTGCAAACGAAAGTTTCACTTCGCAAAAATGGTTGACGCTTAAAGAAAGGTGAACAAACTTATCGCGTCACCTCAAACTTAATTTGAAAGGAGGCAACGTGCAGAAGCGACTTCATACAGCTCTTCTGAAAGGATGTTAAGGTCAGTTTCAAATAAAGATTTAAAGATACCTTCTATAGTTTGTTATTTCTGCAAGAAAAATGGCAATTTCAAAGAGGATTGACAGAAGTACAGAAAATGGACGGATAATCAGCAGAATAAAGTTAATGCCTTTGAACATAAAGATCAATTGTTTACATTTGACGTTCAATCAGATGGTTGGATTTTAGTTTCTGGTGCAACTCGACATGTAACCAATGACAGAGAGTTCTTCATATCACTAAACACATCATATAAGGATAACATCGAAGTTTCCAATGGGGAATTAACTGATGCAGTTGGCATTGGATTTGGAAAGTTGATGTTTAAAAATCAAGAAGTAATAGTACTTACTTACTTCTTGATTTTTAAACATCAACTTTCTGAACTGTGTACTTACTGAAATGTTTCATGCTTCAAAACGTTGGAAACATAATTTCTGTCAGGCAGCTAAATTTGAGTGATTTTTTCAGTTACCTTTAACAAGGAAGGCTGTAATATTTTTAAAGATGGTAAGAAGATAGGATTTGCTAACTCATATGGACATTTATATCAAATATATCTAGCAAGTAAAGTCCATACAATGATGGAACACAAGGACAATTGCATTGATTCGTGTCCTTGAAAAATGGGACATCGTGATCTTGAAGCAATAAAGAAAATGCATATTGTAGGTCTTTTGGATGGTTTAGAAATAGTTTATTGTGGAATCAAAATGTCGTGTGATACATGTATGAAAGGAAAGCTGACCAGATTACCATTTCCATAACCGTCCTTTAGTGAATCAAAAGCTCCATTAGACTTAATCCATACAAATGTTTGTGGGACAATGTAAACTGTGACACCTAGTGATAAACGATATGTGGTGAGTTTCATAGATGACTACTCAAGGTACACTCATGTATATTTTTTTGTCAAACAAATCAGAAGTTGCTGATACTTTAAAAGGCAATGCAGCACTTGTAGAAAACAAGTTTGACAGAAAAATAAAGAAAATTCGTTCAAATTGAGGATGAGAATATCTGAGTACTGATCTCAAGAAATATTTTGTCAACAAGGGCATCCAGATTCAGTTAACTACAGCATATTCACCACAACAGAATGATACAACAGAACAAAAGAACATATATCTTTTAGAAATGGCACGTTGCATGCTCATTGACACAGGCTTAACCAATAAATATTGGGATGAAGCTGTGGTAACTGCGAATTTCTTCCAGAACAGAGTTCTCACTCGAGCAAAGAAGCTAACTTCTTATGAACTTTGGAATAAAGAAAAGCCTAGGTAAAGAATTTCCAAACATTTGGCTTCAAATGCCTCGTTAATGTACCAACACAGAAACGTCCAAAACTGGATAACGCAGGAATTGACATGATTTTCTTGGGATATGATGAACATTCAAAATCTTATTGTTGCTACAATACATCTTCACAAAAGGTTATCATCAGTCGAGATGTAAGGTTTAGTTTGGAAGAACATTATAAAGAACCTGAGGACTTTCACAAATAAACAATTGATTTCAAGTTTGAATTGGGCTTAGCAGAAGTGGAAATTGAGGAGGAAAGTAAAAAGGAATCTGAACTCCCTACGATTCGTGTTTCACAAATATCAACCACAGGTATTGCTCCAAAAAGGTTGATTGAAGAATGTAATTTTGCTATAGACGAAATTAAAGAGCCAAAATCATACAACGGAGCAATTTCTAGCAAATACAAAAATGAATGTCTTAAAGCAATGCAAGAAGAATTAGCATCATTAAAAGAAAATAGTATCTGGGAACTATGCAATCTTCCTGAAAATATAAATGTTGTTGGAAGTAAATGGATGTATAAAGTCAAGCGAAGCATAGATGGAAGCATTTAGCAATTTAAGGTTCGTCTTGTGGCTCAAGTTTACTCCCAGAAATATGGTGAGGATTATGATGGGATTTTTGCTCCAGTTGTACGCCAAACAACTTTGCATACTTTATTATCAGTTACGTTAAATAAAAGCTAGAAGTCTATCCTTTTAATGTAAAAACAACATTTCTAAATGCAGAATTGAAGGAAACAATATATATGAAACAACCTCCAGGGTTTGGTGATGATCCTTCTCAAGTGTGCTTATTAAAGAAATTTATTTTTGGTTTAAAACAAGCAGCTAAAATTTGGAATAAAACATTTCATAAAGTTATTATCAATTCAAATTTCAAGCAAATCGAAGTGGATCTATGCCTTTATTCCAGAAAATCAGGACATGATCATTGTTATATTCTTATTTATGTGAATGATATAGTCACTGGAAAGTGTGAAGAGGAGGTAAAAGAAGCAGAGACAATGTTATCTAAAGAATTTAAAATGAAAAAATCTTGGCGTTATTCAAAAGTATCTTGATGTTGAAAATACGAATGATTCGGATGGAAATTTCCAACTTAGCCAATCTGATTATATAAAGAAAATTGCGATTGATTTTGGTTTGGAAGATGCAAAACCAATTAAGACATCAATGGATCAGAATTATGGGAAGACTGAATCTAACGATTTTCTGAAGGTAACACCAAGTATAGACAGTTAATAGGTCGTTTATTATTATATGTCTCTGTCAATACATGATCAGCCATTTCAGCAATTGTATGCATTCTAGCACAAAAGGTTTTCTCACCAAAACAAGAAGATTGGACACAATTGAAGCGAATTGTAAAATATCTCCAGTTTACTAACAATCTGAAGCTGAAGCACAGCAACGTAGGTCAAGAAAAATCTATACATTATGGATATGCTGATGCAAATTGGGATGAAGATAAGGAATTCCATTAAAATTCACATTCATTTTTAATGAATATTCAATTTTGGTATTTCTATATTGTATTGAACAAATTATGTATCTTTTATTATATTATTCATCAATTTATGTATTTTGTGTTATGCAAATTCTATTTATATATATGTATATATTTTTTTACTCGGTCAATCCTGTTGATAGTCTTAAAATTTGTATAAATTTTGAAAAGTAGTTTATCGCATATTTTACTGATGTTTTTAATATTTAAAATTGAATGCAAACACTAAATACACGCTGACAACAGAAACAGCGCTATGTTATTGAACATAAAAACTGGCAATGCATGTAAAGGTTCTGTATTAAAAACTTTGTTTTTATGGGTAATATTATTTTATTATTAAACGTAAAAAGTTTTTATAAGCCAGCAAATAATTACTTAAAAAATTAATGATACTAAAACAGCTCGTTATATTACCTTAAAATAATTTTAATAAACTTTTATTACTGATGTAGTTCCTATTGTAAAATTTCATATGATCCAAAGCAATACTCCTGGTGACTATGTGGGAAAAAAATAAAGCTTTACTTCTATGGGGTGGGGACAGACTAACATGCCTTCCTAGCTTGCAATTTAAAAGGTCTCAAAATATGTTTTACTTTTAATAATTCTCGGAATGAGCTTTACAGATTGTAAAAGCAAAATGTTTCAATAATGTAACAATAGCGATAAATACCCAACAATAGCGCCAGAATAATAAAGATACTTTCTAAGGAATGTTCTACCTTTATACTATAACAAATTCGTATATTATAACTCGCGAATTTTTCTTCAATATTAAAAATGGACGATTTATAGCCTGCAGCATCGTGAATATGAAAGGTAGTATCGGAATATTGTATGAGCAACATTTTGTTTCATCTTTATTTTGATAGCATGCTAAAATGTGTAACGGATGTTGCTTTATTAAAATGCCCCCCGGAGGAATGTGAATTTTGATTGGTCTATTGTGTTTCGATTTGAAACCACTTTCAGGAATATTAGATATAGCGCACATCTATTGTTTAATATTTAATGTAAATAATATATTTTGCTCTAGAAGTATCAGAATTATTTTTAACGTGGGCTGCATTGTGAATTCTGTGTCTGTTTCAGTTGTGCTGCTAAATATTGTATTTGTTGATATAAATTAAATATTTTGTAAAGCTTCTAAAATATAGTATTCATAAACTTAAATGAATTGTTAAAAATATTTTAATGTATGTAATGTTTTTTTTTTTTCAGTCCCACACTAACTGAAAAGATTAAAAATATTTTAAGGAATGTAATTACTTTCCTATCGAACCACACATTAACTAAAAAAGATTCAAAATATTTTAATAAATGTAATATTTTTCCCGTTCAATATCACACTAACTGAAAATAATCAAAATATTTCACTGAATGTAATGTATTTCCTGTTCAACACACACTATCTGAAAATGTTCAAACTATTTGGTCCTAGCCCCGTCAAATACTGGTGTGTACCATAATAAGGTCTGGTGGACATTAAATAGGTCGTGACATCAATGTCCTCTCGTTGGTGTGGTGGTGTTGGAGAGAGGTATGCTCGATAAGGTTAATACCTCGTGATCTTATCGTAGTTCAAAATTACGAGGCGTATGTGGCTGTAAATAAGCACTTCATAATGGCAGAAATAGACAGCCGAAATCATGCAAACTAAACTAGTTAGTTAGAACAAATACTTTGAAGTTTTTAATTTCCCGTATAGAGAAAATAGCATTAAAAGATCAAGTCTTATATAGTTGATAGTATTCTTAATTAAAACAATATATAACATACTTTTAATTTAAGTAGTAATTAAAGTAAATAAAAGCAATGAAAAAAATAACGTGAAATTTTTTTTTCCAAATTGACTGTTTTTATTTTTAGGATACTGAATGTAATGAATATGGTGTATTTCCTTTATAATCGCACATTAATTATACTACGGATGTACTTACTTTTGCTTCAAACTAATTTTTTAGATTTCGACAAATTTCCTTCTACACCATGCGTCAATGTGTTAATAATCACCATTTCAATAAGTGTTAAAGTTAAAACTATATCGAATGTATTTACAAAGTACAACTGATTTGATATGCCTTATTTACTTATGTAGGTTGATAATGTATTTATGATGCTATAAGAGGTTTTTAACGGATAATCATGTTTCAACATTCTGATTTTCATCATTTATAAATTCGGTTAAACTAAAAAGCAATTTGTGTCTTCTTAAATTTAAGGACTGTTCCTAATCTTAAGACCAGTTGATTATGTATCTAAATAATGTTAAAACTGTTTGTTTTCAAAGTAACTTAAAAAATACTAATCAAGTTCAACCTCTAATGTTTTGCATGCCATGAATTTTAATTTTATGAACTATTTTGCAAATATTGACCCATTAATTTAATTATGTTTTTTTTAAAGGTTTTTTTACGCGTATTGCCCCCCCCCCCCTCCCTCCTTTCTTTAAAAAAAAAGGAAAAAAAAAAAAAAAACTTTTTTTAGCTTTACAGTTTTTCTAGTTGTTTTATGCATAAATCCATGGATAAAATGTTTAACTCTATCTGATTAAACTGATTATTACATTTGTAAAGTGTTTATATAAACGAATGAGTAGTTTTTAAGAAAATGCTTCTTTAAGTACATCGAAACACTTAACGATCAATACTTGCATATATTGCATACCTCTTTAAAAACACGAAAGAAACATAATATCACTATCATAACTTAAAAATCGAATAAAAAAGTGGAGTTCATGTCATTTATTTCTTGGGTAACCGACTTGTTATGAAATTTAGTGTGGTTTGGTGACGACTAAATTTTAATTATTCCTTGGCGAAAACCATGGAAATAAATCTAAATATGAATAAAAATACCATCAAGATGATTAGGTGAAAAAAAAAAAGAAGCTCAGACTCATGTTTTTATCTAACACATTCACTATTTAACAGCTTATTGTGCGCATTGATTCAGAGTCACAACTTAGAAGCAAGCATAATGGAGATGATATTGAAGATGGCCATTACAGTTCCAGCTTATCATTTACAAGACATAATCTCTATATTACAAAACAAAATGATTTATCAAAATCATCCCTATGTGGTTTATTCAGCCGAAATGCACATGAAATGCTCATTCACAGGACTTTACTTTCCATTTCCGTCTTACGTTACCAAAAATCCCAGCACTTTAACTGATACTCACCATACCACCATTTCCTCCACTTATACCATCTTCCCGTCTTTATTATACTCTACCGTCGCACTAAAGCCCAACACTAAACCCAATCAAATCATCTCTACCCTACTCCAGTACCATTGGTGCACGTGTACCACTCTGTACGGTACCAATTACTAACAGGATCGCAAGAAAAATTATGCATTCTGAGTACTTTCCTTGCCTTTTTGCATTCCGTCTCTTCCAAATGCTCTCTATTCTTAGCGCGTGTTTTTTTTAAGACGGCATTTTAAATCCTTCGACCGCTTATGAATGATTCAGAGTCATGCTAATATAAAGCGATGAATCCCTTAGCTTGGAGGTTCGTTGTAAAGCGGGGGAGTAAAAACATACAAGGAATTTTTATTCTATTACGTTCCCGAAGATTTAGGGTGCGGGCAACCCGACTTAAAAGATATATCTGGGACTTACGTAAAAATTGTTTAAAATGTCGGCTTTTTTTTTTTATCGAAGATATATGCGCTTTCATTTTCCTACCTACTTTTTTTGATGGGTTAGAGTTAAAAAGTGTTGGAGGGGGAAGAGTTTTCTACTTTTCATGTGGAAGAAGCTCTTTGAGTAATTGCATTTGAATAAGGGTAAAATGATTTATTCTCCAGAGTGCTGCGTTTTGGTGTGCGATAAGTGAAGTAGCATCAGTGAAATCGCCACATTTTGCAAATAATATAATAAGTTTATTTTAAATCGTAGATGAATTTTATTATTTGGTATTTGATAAATTGTATGAGTTTAAAATTTATCCTTTGTTAAAGCAATTATAATTGGGAATTGCAGCATTTTTTTTTCTTGCTTGAAATCTTGATTGCAAATAGTCATAAATCAAATAAAAGCCAATTTTTACCTTTTTCTGATACCTATTTAGTTTTTACTTTAAACTTTTGAAATAGCTAGTTTCTATATCAATCACTGATCTCTACTACAACTTCTGGATTGCTTATTAGCGATATCTGCTCTGAAATCAGATGATGTCATTTGAATACTTCTCCCCATAATGCTTTGAAATAGGTTGCCCATAGTTACAAACAAATTTGTACTAGTTTTGGGGGAAGTTATTAGTATAGATCTCTATAGAAATTATTAAGCCTTCGTCAACTTCAAGTCAGAAACCAAGCATGCGCTATCCAGAAGTTGTAGTAGAGATCAGTGATATCAATCTGAAACCGGAAGTCACGTGATATTCTGCCGATTGACGTACTTTGTGCCTGCATTTGTAAACAAACTGACTTTTCTTGCTTTGCTGCTTTCATTTCCTTGATTGTTTTCCTCTTTTTAGTCGCTTTTTACGTTATTTAAATTTTGAATTACTTATTTTCGTTGAAAGAATGTCCAACCGTTATAAATATGGTATTGTGCACAATCACGACATCAAACAATATGGTGTCATTCTAACTTGGCATCCATTTTGACCAACCTGTTGTTTGATGTCAATTCCACTTGGCGACATATTGCAAAGTTTCCAATTGGGCAGCTTAAAGCACATTTTAACCGAAATCGTTTGTGTATTGTAATGAATTGAATAGGAATGAAAAGAAAAATCCTCCGTCAGAGCAATCCGTTGGATATGTTTATGAAGACTATTTTGATGTGAGTACTTTTTCCCCTACTTTTTATCATTTACTTGTGATAATCATGCTCTCTTAATAGCGTTTGCATTGTTATTGAATTACATCATTATTAGTACGCAGTATTTTAACCTTGTCGCCAACTTTTCAAAAACGCGCCAACCCATACTCACTGACTAGGAATTTATCGCTTTACTGAAATCGGCTTCCATACTTATATTTCTACCAATTCAAATCACACGAAATACGAAACAACTCAATTATGATTTACAAATTCTCACAATTACCAAACGAAATGATCTATTTACAAGCGAAATCTCGAAGTCAGTGCAGGATTGCGCATGCGCAAGAACAGATCCACAGCCATCAGGCACTTAATACGTCACGGCCGTTTTTGATTGCATCATGTTTCCGACTGTTTTTAGTGATTTTAAAATTAATATAATTAAATAAATAATTTTATAAAAGAAGTTTTAACCACATATTCAGATTCCTGATAGTTTTTTTTTGTCTGAAAAATCTCTAATTAAATGAAAATTAAAAATAGGCTGTAGTTCCCCATTGAATTAAACTTGTCAGTTCCTGTAATGTGGACAAAGAACAAATTTAATTTTTCGCACTTTGGAGTTTGTATCACGGATTTGACACTTAAGAAACTGATTCCCAAAATATGAAAACATATGATAGTGATTACTTCTAATTGCCTAGCTACCACTCCAAAACTTCGTGCAAAATAGCTGTGTTTTCTCTTATATAGTATATGAAGTTATGTGTAACAGTTGTGGTAAAGCTCATTCGTCACTTCGTAAATCATTGATTATTTTAGCATGACAATAATACTGTGAGTAAGGTTTGTGCTAATAGAAATAATCATTCTGTTTAAAACATGTTTCTTTGTGGAAAATCTTTTAATGTTGAAATCGAGATTTTAACTTTTGTATCACATTATCATAAATTACTATAACTATTTCAGTTGCAATTAGTTAGCCATTAGTTTTGAATAAATAGAAAAAATAGTAAATTTTTCAAATTAAACTCCATATTTCTATATTAATTGGTATTGGAGTAACTGAACATTTTCTACTCGGAAAGTGAATGTCTAATTAAATAATTGTAATTCAGTACATATGTATCAGAAAAGATAAATCAACCATTAAGTGAATACCAATTATTTTCATCACTGTTTGATTGTTATTGTATTATTTGGGAGGTTAAATGAGATCATTTAGTTCAATAGAGTAAACAACAATCTACACTAACACTGGACAGATTAAATGCTAATCAACTTTCAACGTTATTCATATTTATATTGAAATTAAAAAGCAGGAGTGGTTTAAATTATATTGCATTTTATAATTAAAAATTAACATCCAATAATAAATTATCTTTAGATTAAATGTTTTGGTATTAAATATTGATGATATTATCAAATTTATCAAAATATATTTTATTTTTCTTAACATAGGAAGAACTGGAAGTGGTACTTTCGTTCCTACTACTTACACGTCTCCAACTAACTGAAAGATTTTAGTGCGATACGGTTGATGACATCAGCAAAACATAAGTGCAAAGAGTATCTTACTTTGTGTTTGTCTCTTCTTTTTCCGCTGCATGTAACAAGCCACGATCGCCCCATTGATTAGAATCAGAAGGGTCCCCGCCACACATATCACAACCAATAAAAACACTGGCACGTCATCACTGTTTTTAGCCAAGGCATCTACGGATGTGCTCGGAAGACGACGAGGTACTGTAAAAATAAACATACATAAATCAAACAAAAAAGACTTACTTATAAACAATATGAAAGGATATTGTATGCAATCCTCAAAATATAAGAAATTGCGCCAATTGCGATTGACGGGACTGCAAGTGTCAATTCTGAAGAATTCAGATTTGTAACAACAGGGTCCCCACTCAAATCACAGAATGATAATCAATGACTTTTAAGGACCTAATTAATGTTTTAAAGGATCTTTAAAAAATTGTTTTCAGGCATCATGTCTATATATACATTTTTCATAAAGTTTATTCGACCAATACAGTTACAAGTTGGCGCATGCGTAATACAAATATGTCAGAAAATTCCGATACCGTGCGGATAAGTGGGGATAGCAAGTCTGAGTTGCATTTTTATAAATTTTGCAGTTGGGCAACATACACAAAAATTAAGGTTTTTTTAAGGACCTCTAAGCATTTTTAAGTACTTTCAAGGCCTTAAAACATGTTAAAAAATATTAAGCACTTTTAAAGACTTTCAATGACCGTGGGAACCCTGAACATTGTAAGTTCTGTTATCAGACTTCTTAAGCCGTAGTTTATAAGTGTACGTTTATCCATAAGGAGCTGGTTAGGTGATATTATAAGTTTAATAAGTATAATGATACCAATGTGCTGGTACCAGAAAGTTAGCAAGAAAATAAGCGATATTTTCTTGTATGTAGACATGTAACTATAAGGAATGGTTAATCTTTTATATATAGTGATGTCTACTGATTAGTTTAGTCATAGTGGAAGTAAAACACGCTGAAGCAAATAGATGTAAGAAGATAGCTACATGTAATTTTGAACATTAGAATACAATACTATAAGAAAGCTTTCAAGTTAAAAATAAAATACTTAATCCGGAAAAATGGAACAATCAACACATTCTTGACTATTTAAGTTTTTTTGCTAAATTGTTAATATTTTGTCCCTTTTTGCTAAAGGATTAAGTAGAGAAAATTTGATGAAAAGTATTATTTATAAAAACATAAAAATTAAAATTCATTAAAATTATAATTTTTAAATAAATTTAAACAGTGGAAGTCGTGTCATAAATATAATATATAATCATAAAGTTTCATATGAACCACATTTTCCTACAAGAATACGTATAGCACACATATTCATACTTTCAGGGGAACAAAAAATACATTTAATAATAGACTATTCATAAAACTTTTAATTGTCCAAACAAATAAATTACCTTTAAAAGTGTATATAAGGTAATTGAGATGATTTCAATAGATTTGCTGTTAGAATTCGTAAGTTACCTTAAAATCGTGCACAAGGCAACTGCATTTGAAATTATAAAACACTCCAAAAAAGTTTTTTTTTTCTTCTCATAATGTGAAGTGTACTTTTATGATATCCTTTATAAAAATCTTCTTATTAGAAAGCGATTGTTCAACGCAAAGAAACCGAATTTTTTTAAAACACCCCCAATCAAAACAAACTTAAAATTTCCAAAAAATGAAAAGAAAAAAAAAAAAAAAAAAGAAAGAAAGTAATTAGTTATTCAGAAAAAAAATCACGTCTAGTCAAAAGGGCAATTAAAAAAAAATAATAATACAAAAAATAGAGATTCCCAAAATACCAAAAAAACAATCGCCACATACCCTTTGAGTTCCATGATACACAAAGCACACATTTAAAATTATCTTTCCCTGTAAAAGCTGAAGGGCATCATTTATTTCTTATACCGGAAAGTCATTTTCAAATTCTAAAGGACAGTACATACAATTGATTTCCCCTTCAGAAAGCACAAAAAAAAGTTGCCTTTTCTGCAAATGATGGAGGATTCCTTCCTTTTAGCCATTGACCGTTGGTGCTCAAAGGGACGCCATTAGCCACTGGGTCCTGAATCAGCACTAGTCCTTAAAAGCAGAGATCTGAACTTCCAGCGGTGGCTAAAAGGTGCTCTTGATGTCGATTTTGGATGGTACGTGCTCACCCGTTACCTTTTATCTTTCAAGTTTCGGTGCTATTTTCGGCCTCTTTTTATAACTTACCCATCTGTAAGAGTTGGGTTTATATAAGGGGTGTTTTTTTGTTGTTTTTTTTTGCTAAGGGATGCAGTAGTGGAAGGGTGGTGAAGGGGCTCTTGTATTAGAAATTGTCTGATGAAGACAGGAAAAGGGCGTTGGGAGATGCGGTAGCATTAATTGTTTTCGAGTTTTTTTTTTCAGCTTAGAATTTGGTTTTGTAATGGTTCTTTTGTTCACGTATTTAATTGTAAAATATCTTTTTAAATCATTGTATAAGGTATCCTTGATTTTTTTTACAAGTATTTAGTGTTGTGGTCAAGTTTTAGTGTTTGGTTATTTGGAATTCAGCGCAAATGAAAGGCGGTTCAATGAACCATACCTATGGTATTGTCTTTAATTCATTATAGATTATGTCAAAAATTCAACAATTCTTAAGGACACTCTCATTAGAAATTTTAATTAATAATCTTTTTTAATCATTGTATGAGACATCCTTGATTTCTTAGAAGTATGTAGGGTTTACTATTTGGATTCCATCGCAAATGAAAGACTGTTCAAAGAACCTTGCCAATGGTATTGTCTTTCAACAATTATAGATTACATTTAAAAATTCTTAATGTCACTTCAGACTTTATATAATCGTATATCATGCAATTAGTATTATCTTTAAAATTGAGGTCCAAATAAAACCCTAAGCTTAATATTTGCATTTTTGAAAATACCATATTATTTTTTAGACACGCCATATTTTTTAAAAAATCTTTTAAAATTATCATAACATTTCTGTATAATGGTGTAAAATAACTCATTTAAATTTTAGTATGAAGCTTTTCAGTTAGATAGTGTTTTACAATATAATATCATCACATAAATCAGATTACTAAATTTGCGACAGTGATTAATAGAAAATCTATGGAGGACTATATGCGACAGATTTCTCCCTGAAATCTACCCTTTTCATTAGATATGATGAAGCCTAGCCAAATACCTAATGCATGAACCATCTCTAACAATTAAAATCTGGATTAAAATGAGTTTTATTGTATTGCTACTTCACCGCAGAAAATATCTACTTACCAAGAATCCATGAACTCATGAAAACGTTTTATCAATTGAAAATACTAATGCTAAGGCTCATATTTACTTCTTAATGAACGCATAAGGAATCACATTTTACATTTATTCCTACACTGCACTGTTGTTGTCAGCACAAACTTATAGACAAAGACGGCGTCTGTCTGTTTGAAATCAGTGTTTCTAACCAACATTTAAATACAGGTTATAAAAAACAGGTGTTTTATGTAAAAATGAAGTCTCCTCATCCGGAAGTTACAGCCTCATGTACCGGAAATTACGACCGCAACTCAATTTTTAATTTGACAAAACTATAAAAGAAACAACCGAGGTATTTATCTCAGTTTGAAGGTTGGTTGGTTGTTTTCAGATTATCTGGCGCCGTCAGCAACACGAAGGCTATAATGCGCCGAAACATTCGTCATTAGACAAGCCAACATACATTTACAAACACCCATGCCTAACATGGGACTCGAACCCGCAATCTCGCTGTCTAGAAGCTAGCACGCTAACCACTATACCTTTTGGTCGGCCAATCGGAAGGGAAAGGTTTTGTTTGGAATAGCGGTAACATATATTATAAGTAGGATATTCGGTGATAAGTTTTCTCGCCATCTTCGTCGATCAACTCGCTAACTTGGCCACATTTTTGTTCATAAAAAAAAAAAAAAATCTCTTCAAAATGGACGCCTAGGATCTGCCTAGACGAAGTACGATAGCAAAAATCAAGCAACTTGATGGATTCAATTAAATAAAGTCTACTTAAAGCTAAAGCATTAGCTAATGCACCTTTAATAAAACTACTCTAAGACTTCAGCTATCATGTTCCACTCATTGATTGCATCATAAAGCTATCGGTACTTAATTTTTTTTTAAAAAAGAATTATTACACCACTTCCTAGCTACTTCGAGCTCTTGAGGAAATCATTCCATCCAAAAGAACCAATCCTTAAAAATTTGAAAATCACATCCGGTCTCGGGAAAGTATAACGACAAAAGTTTCCCATAGCTCCAGGAATCTCGGTTTCATAAAAGAGCTGTAATGTCTGGACCAGGAATTCTTCTCTTAGCCAAGAATTTGCTTGGGGGCGAATAGCTCTTGTGTTGGAAAGTGGCCCTCGTTAAACTCCGAGAGTTTCCTCAAGATTTTATGCGTTCTTTTCCCCCTTCTTGATCATCAGCGGATCTCCTTCCAAGCAAAAAAAAAAAAAAAGAATTCCTATTCTCTTGCGTTAAATTTTTGATTCGAAGGAGTTCCAATAGGTTCGTTATCTATGACCACGATCATCGAGTGGTAACAAAAATGAGTGCATGCTTTGATGAGGATTATGTAGATTTTTTTTTTGTGCAAAATTATCCTTCATTTTTATTTAATTTCTTTTTTTTTTTTGTTTTGTCTTATAAGTGAATTCGGGATATTTTGTGTTGAATTTCCAATTGGAAGGCGTTCCTATTGGTTCATTACCTCCAATGGTAATCTCCAAGAACTTGGTAAAAGTAGTTACATATGGTATGGAAATTATGTAAATGTTATTTTTAACAAATGTGCTTCCTTTGTGTGGGATTTTCTTTTGTTTGGTTTGTTGAAGGATATTTAAATATAGTTCTTGAGCAATATTTTCAAGCCACAATTTGTTGTTGCAAATCATATTTTAAATATATATATTTGTGTAGTTTCAGCTACACAGGATGAGTTTATCCTTTTGGAGAACCTCGAAAAGCCTTACGATATACAATATAAATATAATATACTTAACTATACATGAACAACGTAGACAAATTATATTCGTTTCCCACTTCAAAGGTTTGTTATAGAGGAACTACCAATGGTCTCTAATAACAACTCATGAATAGCTTATAAACAGTTTATAATCTTTAAACAGATGAAGGTAATTGAATACTCTTCCCATTTATACTTCGTAATAGGTTTCTCGTGGTTACCAATACATTCTATTGTGGCAAAATTCTAATATACATATTTATACTGATTGTTAAATCTCTTTCTTCTTCAAGTCAATAACTAAGCATTAGTTAACTTCAGTTAGAAATCAGTTGAACTTATTCTCTGGAAGTTATAGCAGTGGGTTAAATTAGAATATAAATACTGTTGAGCAGTATACTGGATTCCTCGAGGTGGCACAGAAACCAAATATAAGCTCTAAAATGTGCAGAAAAGAGATCAATCAAGTTAGGCCGATCCAAGCAACTAAAATCATCCATTGAAATCTAACAATGAGTAACACACCTAAATCACATTCCCACAGGTGTCTTTAGATACATTTCATTCTGGAAATCTATCGTTTGGTAACACATCATTTTTTCCCTTTTCCCTGGGTAACTCTTTTGTCTAGTGGTTAACACGCCTGTCTACTGATGATCTAGGAGTCCCTGGTGGCAAGATGGCAAAAACTTTTTGGGATTGTCTTGGCCTGCTCTAGACTGTAGTGCCATAACTAATACTTGGAGATATAAAATAAAGACTAGGAGTGTGAAACATTGCACAGCTTTCAGTTACACTTAATATTCGTTACGGTATTTAAATTTACTTTTTGTCGGAGAAATTTACCGTTTTTGTTTTCATATTTTCCTTAATTAAAAAAAAAAATGACCAGTCTTGGTATATATTTGGGTGATAGTTAGTTATATTGGCCAAAAAACAAACAAAAAAACACTGCTTAAAATAAAGAAACCGGTGATATGCTTTTCGATAAATATTTCATTATTATTTCTTGTAAGTATATCAGATGATATACAATCGTTGATAGGCATTAAAATCGTTAAAGCTGGGTATTTTTTGTTTGGCAATTGTTGAAAAACCTAAAATTTTCAAAGACAGCTGTCTGAAATGCATGCGCAATTTCGACGAAAACCTTAATGACAGGCGTCATAGCCACCACTAACTCGTGCATACGTCAATTGGTTCGGGAGTTATGCTGACTTTTTGAACTCAGCAAGTTCAAAAACGTGTGAAAATGCATATAAATGATAATAATTTCTTTTTATCCGAATACAATAATTTCTTTATCCTTTGTTAACATATGGGTAACTAAAAGTAAAAAATATCGAAACGTGCTCTCGCTTTGCTTATACTCTAGCTTGACAATTTTTACCAGTAACTATATTTTACTTAATATTTTTAATGAGTACTTATAACTAATTTTGTCATCCCTCTCATGGCTAGGGTTGGTTGGTTGGAGTTTAACGGCGCAAGGACAACACATGGGCCCCTCTCATGGCTAGGAGGCATAATTAAAGGCTACCATGCAAGAGATTCCCTAATCGATTCTCGTGACAGTTTCTCGCTGGTTGTCTGGTAACAATGCTACCAAGTTTCAAATTTACTTTAACTCCAACTAGACTACAAAATCCACTTAAAACTTTATGATATTGAATACCGATTTTCTATACTACCATGTATAACAGTGTGTTTTTCCATCAAAGCAAAGTGGGGCCATGAATATCCATTCCCACTTTATGACACTGGATATAGTGGTCAGTGAAGATTCCATAGAGGATTTAGGTGCAAGGGACTTCTTCTTAATAATAAAAAAAAGATCCCAAATCCTCAATTGAAAATGGGATGGCTCGTGAGAGAAGGAGGACGAGGAATGGGAAATCTCCAGAGCGCAGTTGTGGGGTCTGTTAGGTGAGTGATAATGGCATTAGGGGCTTATCTGGCGACGAGGCGTGTAGCTCGAAATTCCACTTGAAATTCGGTGACGAAATCGTTGATCGTTTCAATGGATGGGGAATATTACTGATGGAGGGAGCCTTATTGGGATGTATACTGAGTTTTATGCATGAAATCAGACGTCGTACAAAATTGCAATGCATTTCAGTTCTTAGGTCATCTTAAAAATTGCGATTTGAAGAAGGGAAAAACTGAAGCGAGAAGGATTGAGAGTAGGGGGTCGAATATTATGAATATGTATGATTATGTGTGAATGCGTATAAAAAGCAATTTAATTAGTTTTTCCGAAGTTCTTAAAATCCTTTTTGATATAGATTTCGAATGGGTTAATATTTTGTTAGTTTTATTTATGGATAGTATGAATGTTGTCTAAGTATAGAACTTTAGAAGATTAAATATGGAATACTTCGGTATTCGTAAACTGCTAAGTAGTGATTGCTTATGAGGTTTTTATAGAATCGATCTCCAATCAGTGCATTGGGTACAAAATTGGCACAAACGTATGAAATGAGAGTATTTCGAAATAACTCTAAACTGCCACGTACTGATTGTTTATGAGGGTTTCTCCCAATAATCCCAATTTAGTTGTGTAAAAGTACTCCAAAGAAATTAAACACAACCGCTTGAACGAAGAAGTTAGACTACACAACTTCTTCCAGCTTGACAATAAACAATATTAATATGGGTGTTTTTCTTACAACGTTTTTTTTTTTTTTTGGAAGTTAAGTTTAGTTTTTATTGAAGTGACTCAAAAGAATGTAGAATAAAGAATATGCTGGGGAAAAAAATAGCCTGAGTGGATTGTAAGAATATTATAAGTTTTTATTTCCAAGTATAAAATAGTTGCTCAAATATGAAGCGTTGAGTGCCAGAACGGACTATCCAACAATTTGAATTTTGCTGTTCTACCCTGTTTTTTTTTTTTTTTTCAAAACCAGTCGTGCCATAATGAACAAATGTGGTTTATTTAATGACTAACTCAGTTGGACGTTAGATAAATCACATTTTGTCCGTTCTGGCATGAATGATTTTGAAAAACAAGGTAGAAGCAGCAAAAATCAAATTGAGGGATGGTCAGTTTTGGCGCTCACGTCGCATATGAGTCAATTGAAATCCTGCCTACCTTTGTCATTGATTTCTGATTGTTAAAATTATTTTCGTATGCAATTGTGGAGTAATTTTCTTTTCGAAAACCATCCACAAATCATTTGTAATCCACTCCTTCTCTCCCCTCCCTTCTTTGAAGTTCCTCATCATTTTACATCGACTTTTCGGCGTAGTATAGCATTGGTATAACTCTTGCAACAAATTAAGATTAGCTAGCCAAATTGATTTTAAATGTTTCTGGAAATATGGTTACTTTTTGCGAAGAACGTGTTAAAATTTCAATAAAAATTTTAACCTCAATTTTTAATAGAAAGTGCTTTATCGTAAATTAATTTAATATAAGTTTCAAGTAGTAATTTTTATATTGTTTTACATACTACTGATTCCTTCCGACTATTTCACAGACTCATTTTTCTTCAACATAAACTATGTTACAACAACAGCTATGTTACTTAAAAGCATTTGGATAGCTTACAAGCAATTTCTTTTCTGCAAGCAGATGAAGCCAATTGAATACTTCCCACCCATCTATTCTACGTAATTGGTTGCTCATGGTTACAAACACACTCTAACTAGTTTGGGGGATGTTGCTGATATAAATCTCTTTAGTGATTGTCAAGCCTTCTTCGGGTCAAGCAATAACCAAGCATGCACTATCCAGTAGTTGAGGTAAGAGATCAGTACTTAAACGTCAGAAACTATTCTAACATTATTTTCCACTCACCTGTGGTCTGTGCTACAACTTCATTCTCTGTGTATCCGCTCTCCCCGTACACGTTCCACGACATGAGGGCGAAAGAGTAATCAGTTCCTGGTTCGAGTCCGGTCACCATGAAGACGGTCGCGTTAGTTGGCAGGACGTCGACCGTCTGGATCTCCTCGGACCCTTTCACCATGAATCGAATCCGGAAGAACTGGGGTGAGCCGCCATCGAATCCGGGAGCCCAGCTCAGCAGGACACGGTCGGAGCTCACGTTTTGGGCTTGGAACTCGACGGGCGGATCAGGTTTACCTTGAGAAAGCATTTTAATGATAATTTCAGTCTTAATAATTTGAATCTTAAGTAAGATCACCACCAAGGGAACTCATTACTCTCAATGTCCATAATGCTAAAATGTCTACTTTTAATGAAAATTTCCACAAAAAGTTCTTGACAAGCATTATGCAAGTTACTGATCATATTATAGAAGTTAAAGCATTATACAAGTTACTGAGGTTACAGTTGGGTAAAAAAGCATGCTCAATTTTTTTTTCAATAATATTATGTTCGCATGGTTAATCAATAATTTTAAGCTCATAAAGCTCACAAAGTTTGGGGGGAAAAATACCAGGACATTTCTATGGGGACTCCCTTAGTATCCTAAAGGATATCCAGCAGATATTTCAGCTCCAACCATGTTCGCTATAGAATTTCCGCAGTCACAGTAGCAATAGTAGCGGTTATTGAGGCTCAAAGATATTCCTTGCGTAGACTTTGTCTTGTTAGTCGCAAAAGAAAGAAAACCAGTGGAAGGACGTGTGGAGAAGTTCCTTGTCAGGCAATTGGACCTCTGCGTCTAGAATCAAGAAATTGGGCTTTCGCGTCGGTTGGATTATCGCGGTACGAAAATGTATGAATTCGACTGACAATTTATATTTTTAAAACTCATTATGGATTAGTTTGTTGGTTTGTACCCTCAACGACCTATTTTTATGCACAGTGACGGCTACAACTCATTATGGAAATTAGGGACATTTGATACAGAGGATACAGATACATTCATATAGCGGTACTGACTAAATCTAAAATACAGGGTGTCGAAATCAAATGTCCCTAACTCATTATGGACATTAGGGACAATTGATTTGGACACCCTATATTTTAGATTCAGTCAGTATCGCTTATATTGTTTTCCATATTACAAAACCCTCAATTACAATCCTAATTCTGTACATGTTGAATTTTATCGGGACATTTTAGATTCAAGTTTTAGGTCAAAATGGAAATTATTAGATATCCGTTACATTGTAGTTGTTCTTAAAGCATCGCTTAAAAAATAATCTTTTAAAAATGTTTTTAATTAATTTATTTTTTTATTTTTAGAGCTTTTTATCCATATCCCCTGTAGAGAGTATATAATGCTTTATAAAAGTAAGTTGTTATCTAAATAGTCTAAACTGCCCTAAATATGTGAGTTATACTTTAGACCAGCTCTGTATGCACGATAATTAAGTTGCTCAGTAGCAATGTATGCATCATAAGTAAGTTTCCAGGTCAATCACCATGTGAATTTTGTAAATTGGATACCGATATTTTTCAATCTCGTCTAATGCTGGTTAAAATAAACTTGAAGTTTTGAAATGTTGACGAACAGTTTCAAAGTTGAAATATTTTATTTATAAAGAAAGAACTGAGATCAAAAATACGTTTTGTGCTGTTTTTGACACGTTTATATATAAAAAAAAATAATAATAATAAATCGTGTATTTTGGAACGATGTTCGAGTTTCCGCCGAAATAAGCCAATCTTCCAACCTATCTGTTTCCGAAATTGGTCATTACTGCTATGTTACCTGAGTTGTTTAATTGAATCCAAAGAGAACCAAATCTTGATACCATATTTGACATAAAAAAACAACAACCCGATTTTAAAATGTAGAAGACCACTATTTAGAAGAAAAGAAACCCAAAAGCCTGTTATTTGGATTTAATAATAATAATAATAATAAAAAAACACTCATATAAAAATACCACCACCACCGCCATATCACATTCCATAACTCCATTACCCCACACACCCGTCACTCCCAGCACTTTAATGAAGGCAATTCCTCCCCAAAGAAACAAAATTTCGGGATTTTTTCCCCAACAACATCCGACAGTTACCGTGATTAATGTGTTCTCCGGACAATCCATGAGGCCGAAAACTTCTATCCCGCCGTTCCAAAAAGAAAGTGACCCTTGCTTGAAGAAAATGCTTAATCACTTAATGCATCCGATGAACGAGAGGTACGTGTAAAACACTTTTTGCTCTCCCTTTCTCATGCCTTCTTCTTTTTCTGTTTTTTTTTGTTCGACCCATCTAACAGATGATGTTATTGAATGGGATTACTCGGGCAAATCAGAAACTCTCCCATATAACGTGCTGCGGGATTGTATTAATATCGGTAATATCTTCTCATTTGAATCGGTGTGATGGTAAAAGTTGGCTGATGTGGTTTTGGTGTGGGGGGGATTGTGGATGTGTTATCACTGCTTGATGGTTTATCCCGATAAGTAATTCCAGATTGCCACCAAGAGGCAACAAATTTGACGTGAATACCAAAAAACTAATTTGGTTTGTTAAACTGGAGATTTTTTTGGTGCATGAGATACACGAGGACTACAGCAGAATATCATTAGGTTAAAAAAATATTTAAAATCTTTATTTATTGATTTAATTACTGACGGGACTTATAAGTCCTGTTCTTATGCCTTCTTTTATTGACAGTGATTCAGGAAATGCCTTCGCGTCTCCTCTCTTCTAAAATCACTGAAATCCCCCCCCCCCCACATCTAAAACCATTAAAATCCATCCCCCCACTTTTAAAAATATACATTCTGTCTAAAAACTACTAAAGAAAAATAATATTAACCTTTTTACTATCTGCTAATTGAGTGACTTTCTGGCTGTTTGTTATTCTTTATACTTTCATTTTTTTTAAAGCATACTCACAGTCAACTTTTCTTGCACATGCGTGGCGAATTTCGGCGCCCTTTTTATGGATTATTGAGAAGTAGATAGAAGAAGACATATTTATTGCGCTATCATTTCCTGTTTTGTTCTCAACCATTAACTTTAAAATGACTTGCGTTTTGTTGATTATTACTAGTAGAAAACCGCGTATTTTTCCAACTTTGTCATTAACCCCTACTACTGATTCTAAACGGCATTTGTGTTCGTAGTCATTCTAAAACAAGGCGAGTTTGATGAATTGCCTTCAAAACTGTAAAAAAAATGTATCCGATACACTGCAGAATGTTGAGGAAGGATCAATAGAAAATGTGCATCAAGTTGAAAATCGACTTCATGAAGAGAATCTAGCATGTGACGACATCAGTAAGCAAAAAACGTCACTGTAGTAAGGGTTATCCAAAGTGTTGTACTCATGATATGTACCATCAGAAATGTAACGAGTATCCATCATGGTGTACATGTAAAGAGCTTAGATGCAATCATACAAGGATGTTAAAAGATTGGGACCAGAAATAAAAACAACGTTTGAAACTTTCTATCGAATGGATAGGGTGTAAAATTTTGCCACATGACATGAAGACAAAGAATGTGACCAACGAGAATTCTTCAGAAAGAAGATTTTTAAACACAAAACTACTGAAGGTCATAAATGTACTGACAAAAATTATCCGTGAATCCAAACAAGAAAAGTTGAAAAATGCAAACACTCATCTTGAAAAAATCCATTCCTAAATGAGATCCTATTGAAGCCTTTGATTAAAGTTGTGAATATACTTGTAGTTTACATTGCGGAACGCTAACATGTGTTAAGTTTTATGAATGACATTCATACGGGGATATTAGGAACAGTTTGAAAGTCAGCATCATTTCAAGTCTTATTTTCATAAAGCGGTGGGCGACCACCATTAGTTAAGCTTAATCCAATCCCATATGTAAAATCATGGCTCATTAGTTGGAGGCGTAGTGTTGAATATGCGTATTGCATGACTCAGTTGAAGTTGTAAATGAATACAAAGCTCTGTAGGATCTCCTTTAAGAAGGTAAAATATCATATCAGATTTTTTTTTTTTTACTTTTCAATTTTTAAAAGCACGTTTCAATACTTCGATATTCAATCAATGAAAAACTCCTATTACTGTCTTCCGAGTCATATAATTCTAAATTGTATAATTTATTTTTAAAAAAAGTTTGAATTTTTTTTTTTTTAAATTTACTATTATTTTCTCTTACTTCCAAGTAAAAAAATAAAGTAAGGTTTCAGATTATTCATTAAAATAACAATACATTTTGGACCCTTGATGATCAATGTTAGTGTTAGGAAGTATAAATTATTTCCTTACTAGTTAATTTTTTTTTAATAAGATAAGATACAATATTATAAAATGTATCGTTGAGGGGTGGGGGTACTTGTCACCAACTTTGGGGCGTTCCCTTTCTCCCCCCCCCCCCACTTCTACCACTGGTTATTGAATGGGATAACTAGGGCACATCAGAAACTCTCATATAACGTGCTGAGGACTGTATTAATATCGGTAATATTTTCTTATTTGAATCCCTGATGGAGCAAGTTGCGGGATGTGGTTTTGGTGTGGGAGATTGTGGAAGATGTGTTATCAGTGTATAATGGTTTACGCCGATTAGTAATTCCAGATTGCCTAACTCATGACCCAGACGCAAAGAACTTGGCTTGCATACCAAGAAACTAAATTGGAGAATTACATTACATTGAAGATTTTTGTGGTGCATGAGATACACGAGGGCTATACTGTAGCAGAATAACATTAGATTAACTCTTTATTTACTGATTTAATTACAGACAGGACTTATAAGTCCTGTCAGTTTTCTCATGATACTGTATTAATTTAAACGCTTTGAGACCCATTGGGACCTTATTGGATGACGGCACAAGCTTATTTCTTTTTATACGCACACATATGGACGATTTTCAACCTCCTAGACATCCATCTTGGCCTTACGTCGTATTATATGCTTGTCTCTAGAAAACTTCCTGCGAGAAATAAGCTTGTGCTGCCCTCCAACAATCGAAGAACGAACTTCATTGAAGTAGATTTCAAAGTCGTAATGGATCTCAAAGTCTTTAAACTAATCAGAAAACTGGCAGAACTTTAAAGTTCCGTCAGTAAGTAAAGGGTTACAGAAAAGGGAGTATGTTCTGTGAGGTTTTCCATTAGGAATTCCCTCGCATTTGTTCTCAAAATTGGGTTATACTTAGAAAACTCATATCATTCAGTCTAACAACCAACATGGAACTATTTGTTATCATCACCTGACGTATTTACTTGCTTTGAAAGTGTCAGAAAAAGTCGAATGCATGTGAGACTAGATATCATTAAGTCCTTTCGCTAGATGAGTATTCCCTGTGTGAGTTTGGCATGAATGGAAATTTGGATTTTTATTTCCAGGGTGTTGTGAATACTCTACTTTATAAATGAAGTGATTGTGACAAGTGGTTCAGCGTCGATTGCCAGGTTGCTTCGAAGAATTTTCTTTAGGTTTTCACCTTTTTGAGCGATTACTCTTGAAAGTCTTTCTGGATGTGTTCCGCCCTTGAAAGTCGATTCTTTTTTTTAAAGAGTGTAGACGCAACAGTGAGTGATATATATAATCTAGTATAGTTTGTCTGTTGTGTGCACACACATGCATTTGCGCCCGCAGAAATATTTGCAGGGGAGGGGGGGGGGGGTGCAAGACTAGATTTTTTATCAAAATCATTAATTTTTCAGAAATTTTAATTAATAGTTATTCATTTTAATTATACTATTTTGAGAATAGTTTTTAAAAAAAACATGGTATATATTTTTGAAAGCACAATCCTGTTAAAAAAATAGTAAAAATATTAAATAAATATATTTTTCACGATTTTTTTATTATCCAACTACATCGCACGGCATTCAAGAGACAGTGTTTAGAACGGAGGAACACGAAGATTAAAAAAATACAGTAGAGTAATATTATATTTCTTCCAAGTTTTGAAAATAATTAAAGAAAAATTAAATACAAAGGCAATTGGATACTTTTATTTGAATTCTAAAAATACATTTCAAGATAGTATATTTGATGACTTAAAAAGCAAAATGTTTTTCCTAGAATTTTGAAAACTACACAGGAAATTATTATACAATAAAAGCCTCCAACAATCCTAGACAATTGGCGCCAGTAGCTATAAAAAAACGACATAGAAAAGAAACAAAAGACTAAAATAATAGAAAAACAAATGCTTATTGTAACATAAAAACCGAAACAGCATGTGTGCTTTTCTTATAATCTTGAAATTTACACCTTTTTTCTTACATATTTTTTTTTTAATTTTTAAGAGCTAGGAGGGGGGGGGGGGGGTCTGCAAGGAGGTGCACTCTCCAGGGAGCGCCATGCACACATGATAAAATTTGCTGTATATTGAATACCAGTATATTTAATAGAATTGAAAATTTGCAACGCACACACAATAAGTCGTGCTTATATGGTTAAAAATTATTGTACTATCTACTTGGCACATTCATTTATCAAATTACATGGAATTACTGTTTCTGAAGGAGTTAATAAAATTTCAATCTATTGAATAGCAATTTATTCAGTAAAATTAATAATTTGAAAGCACATCCAAACAGTTATGTTTAGATAGTTAAAAAATGATTGTAGCATCTACTTGACACATTTATTTGACGGACGAAAAACAATTACTTATTAATGAATGAGTTAACATGAATACATTTTCGATCTATTAAACATCAGTTGATTCAACAGAACTGAAAATTTTCAAAGCACATTCAAGAAATCATAGAAGATTAAAATTACTTGTACAGTCTAGTCAACAAATGTATTTATGAAACGAAACACAGTTACTGTTAGTTATAAGATTACCATGAATAAATTAAAAACCTTTTGTACAACAATATTTTTACATAAATTTGCTGTTTATTATTTTAAATAGTGACGCATTTCTTTTAAAGTTCTATTTTATTTTATTTTATGTTTAAACAGCGATAATACATGTTAAAAAAAAAGGTAGCAACATCTGAAACAATCAGGGAATTTCGAGATGTTTCTATCACGTGACCAGTTGACTGAATAGTTCGGGAAAGTTCATTCGCTCGAATATAAAATTCGACTGCGACGAGAAATCTTAGATCAGTTTAACTTCGGATGTCGATTTGAAAGAAGCTGAGCGTTTTGTTTACTTTTTGTGTGGAAGAATTATCGCTCTATTTGAAGTTGTTTTTACTGAAGCTTGATAGTGATTTTACTGTTGTTCGCAGAAATTTTGTGAGCCCTCGAAGGAAGTATAAATTATAAAAACTAATAATAAAAATAATAAAACTTGAATAAATAATAAAACTCAAATAAAAACTGCCCCATCATTTTCTCTGAGAAAAATTCATAACAATAATTTCATAATAATTTGTTCATAATAATGCATTTCAGTTTAAAATCAATAGAACTAAAAATTTATCAAGCACATCCGAGACCATGCTTAGAAGATTAGAAAATGTTTTCATCGTATGCCTGAAAAGCTTATTTGTAAAAAGAAACGCAGTTACTGTTTAATAAAAAAAGTGAACATGGCTTATTTTTTACATAGAGACCAACTTATATCCTATATTTTATAATTTAAATGAAATGTTAAGAAATACTATGCTTTTTTTTTTATCAGCTCGTAAGTATTTAACGAAAAACTTAATTGAAAGTTACTTAACGGGGATAAGGTTACGTTAAAGAAAGTTAGCAACACTCAAAGTGCTTGAATTCTGGTGGAGTATTTTGGTAAAAAAAAATTCTGCCAGAATCTTTCTTTTTTTTTTTTTTTTTTTTTTTTAAATCAAGGGCTTGAGTTTTAAGTTACAACTTTTTTTTTCTTAATGGCTGTTCGTAATCTCATTAGTATAGAGACTTGGGAAAAAATAGATTTTGTATAAGAAAACTATCTAACAACTTTTGAATATTTCATATACAGGAATTGCTCAAAATAGTATATGTATGTAAAAATGTCTATCAAAAGTAAGAAAGACTTTTAAAATGTTTAATTAACGCGAATAATTAAAAGCATGAATGAAAAATAGTAAATGTTTCCTTGGTTTATTTTTATCCTCCGAAAAGTAATTTTTATATTTAAATGAAAATCTTTCTTATTTTTATAAATTTTTGAAAAAATATCACATTTTAGAGTTTTTTTAATTTTACTGTGAAATCTTTCTAAAAGGAAGTATTAATTTTTCATTTTTTTTTTCGCTATTTGCTGTTAGACTTAATGACAACTTTTGGCTTTGCTCTTATTGAGTGATAGATTAATTCAGTCAAATTTGCAAGCGGAATAGTTCAAGATAAATTAGTCGTGAAAAATGGTTTAAAAAGTTTGAATTTAGTTGGAGTTTTACACATGGCAAATTTTTAGTTTTATCTATCTTTAGTTTAAAAAAAAAAGACTTATTGAATAGTTAGCAACCCTAAAGGAATGTTAAAATAATGACTTCAACAAAACTACTCGACATACTGTTGTTTATACTTTACAGGGAAAAAAAAGCTTTTGTAATTTTTCAAAGATATGTTTAAAACGAAATCAACTAACCCATACGTTATACAGTAAATTACAGTTCCAAAAATAAACGTTATTTTAATTTTTAATGAGAATTTTTAAGAAGAATAGTTTAAATATATATATCCGATAAAAAACTGACTTTTTGCATGACTATTTCGTATTTAAATAACAATGGACAAGTGTTCATAAATACTTACAGTGCCATGAGTTGAAGAATTTTTTTTTGTCAAAGGGAAAAATTAAGCCCCCCTTCCTCTAATTTTGTTAAATGAAAAAACTCTGGGAACTAAGCCGTCCCATGATCAAATATTCGTGGATTATCAATTCAGGACTAGAAATGGAAAACGACCCAAGTCCAAAAGAGAAATTTTTTCAGAAGAGCCAAAAAATGAAAAACACTCGCATCTGATACTTAAGGCTGTGATTAAGTACCAGATTGAATTTGACCTCTTTCTAATGGTGATCTCACTTTGTTTAGCTTGGTCTTTAAAAGATTTTTCCGTAAAAAAAAAAAAAAAAAAAAAAAAAAAAAATTTTGATTTTTTTTTTGGTACTTAGTCGTTTTCCATTTCTATTCCTCAATTTTAGATCCTTTATGTTAACTGAGATTTAGTTTGTGGCAAATGGACAACATTTTTGGAGGGTTAATTAACCCTTTTTCAGTCAACCATTCGAGCTGAAACTTGGCAGATTGACACGTTGCTAGACAGTTCATTATATCAAGCTTACTACACACATCGCTTATTTAAATTTTAAAAAGCGCTTAAGTTTTTGGGAAGATAAAAGATAAGCAGTCATGGTCAATTATTGTTCATGGATTCCATAAAAATGGCATTAATGAACAACTATGAAAAATATCCACTAAGAGAATACAAGTATAAAAAATCTTAATTATAAGTACAGGATTAGTATTTGCAGAGTTCATGTATACATAGTTGAGGCAGATCATGATTGAATAGTATTTTTAAACGGAGGATAAAAATTTCGACGATTGAGGATTAAAATAGTAATTTAAATTTCAGTTTAATTTTTTTATAGGGTTTAACACTATTATTTTTTATACTGTATACCACTGATCATCCATTCATCATTCATCCATGGAACTGATGCATAAAAGAGGAAATAACAATAATAATAATAATAATAATAATAATAATAATAATAATAATAATAATAATGAGGATAATGATGATAATGATGATGATAATGATGATAATAATAATAATAGTGATGATGATAATGATGATAATAATAATAATAATAATAATAATAATAATAATAGTAATAATATTAAAAATAATAAAAACAATGATGATAATGATAATAATAATAATAATAATAATGATAATAATAATGATAATAATGATAATAATGATGATAATGATGATAATGATGATAATGCTAATAATGATAATAATAATAATAATAATAATAATAATAATAATAATAATAATAATAATACTAATGATAATAATGATAATAATGATGATAATGATGATGATAATAATAATAATAATAATAATAATAATAATAATAATAATAATAATAATAATAATAATAATAATAATAATAATAATAATAATAATAATAATAAACACTATTAAAAGTTGTATTAAAGTAAATACTAATTTTCTCTATGACTTTGAAACTACAAAATCAAATTGACTAACTTTTAGTATGCAACTTAGAGGGTTTAAATATACTACAAATAAAAAACGGCCAATCAAGTTTTATTCATAAGTTTTTGAACCAGCTAAGATCATGGACTGTGACTTTACTTATAAAAATAAAAATGTAATCACTGTATTATTTTTCTCATGATTAGTGGTTTTTTTTTATTTAACTTTATCTTCTGTAATTATCAAAACTAAGAATCATCAAAAATATAAATTTAGAAAAAACAATAATAAATCAAAAACCTTTTTCCATTTTTAACCGTTTGCTGATCGACATAATTGAATGAATATATCATTACAATAATCATTGAAATTTGAGATTCTTCCTAAAAGTATTTCTTTTTTAATCTTTTTTGAAGTTAACAGCAAAATAAAGCAATTAAAGCCACTGAAGTTAATTTTAATTATTAGAATTTAAAATGCTTCACGAAAATCCATTAATAATTGTATGGATGCTATAAAGTGGCAAGTTGAAAATGACAGCGACAACATTTTGAAAAAATAAAAATAATTTATGAACAATAAATATTTAGAAGACCTAAGGGGAACTACTCATATAGAATTACGAAGATGATTTATGTATTTTAGTGTTTTAATTATGGATAGTTAAAATGTTTTATGTATTTTTTTACTTTTTTAATAACATTTAATATTTCACTATTATGTTAAGTGTATTATTTTGGTTAATGCTAACCTTCATAAATTATACTCCTATTACTTATATTTTTATTTAAAGTTAATATGTAGCTTATTTATTTGTATGATTATATAAAAAGACTTCTATTCTAAAAGCAATTATTGGAATTTGTGTACATAATTTAAAACCAAGTTTAAAGTGGTTTCATTATAAACTAAAATATGCATTATAAGGCCTAACTTAAAAGACCGAAAAAATTTTAATATCTTTTTGACTATTACATTTTTAAATGTATTCTAATTTCTAACGAATCGAACAATATCGTTTTATATATTAAATTAATCTAAAGTCTTGTCATTAATGACGATATTTTGTTGATTAACATGGGTAGAATATATTTTTGTCTGAAATGGTGAGCTTCGATACGGTATAAATTGAGTAATTACAATATTTTTCAATTCAACTTAAGACTTTTATAAATAATTGATCAATTACCTAATATTGTAATTACAACAGTATAGTAAAATAAGTGCATCTAAAATTGAATTTTTAATTATTTGATGATACCTTATATATTTAGTTAGTATCTATTCATACTTATTTCTAACTTGTAAATAATTATTGAATATATAATTTGATATCAGATTTAAAATAGCCACTTAAAACTACGAATTTAAGTATAGTTTTGAAATATCTAAGCGTATAAGTATTATACATGTTTTTTTTTTTTTTTTTTTTTTTTTTTTTTTTTTTTTTTAGAGTAATAGCTGTTATATTATGTCTATTTTGTAATTTTTCTAGAGGTGTTTGACATTATCTCATACAAGAACTTATAAAGCAGTATCCGTTTTTTAAAAGGTAGATAAAGCAAAAAGGGAGGTATCAGCTTTTTTTCTTTAATTTTGAACAGTTATTTTGTAAAATAAGTTAAGATGTAGAAAGTATCTCTGAAAAAATATCCATCAACTTTATTTAGTTTTCTTTCGATTTATTTTCGTTTTAAAAATGTAGTGTTTGTATTAAGTTATGAAAATAAAACTGCTATTTCTCATTCATTCCTCCTCTCTTCTGCTTTAAATGAAGTTGTTTAATATTGCAATGTTTATCAAGGATATGTAATCAAGAAAAACCATTTCGTGAACGAAGTGTTGCACAGTCCTTGCCTTGATGGTTGTTGAGAGCTTATTGAATTCTCAAATCCAATGTTGCACATATATCTTGTGCAACACTTTGTTTGGGAATAGAATTTGCAGTGTGGGTTGTTTTCTTTGCAACTTTTTCTGATCCAGAACTTCCGCTAGAAAGCACTGCAACTAATTACTTTTTGTACTGAGATTCCTGTAAAAATGAGAAAAACGAGTATTTCCTTTCTAGATATCAAAAATGAGAAAGAGCGTTTTTAAATAGAACTTAAGAAATGCCCTCATTAATGTTCTTTTTGTTATGAAGCTCCATAGGGTTCAAATTCATTGTTTGGAGCAGTAGTTAAAAGTGGGACAAAATACATTTCCATTTAGATGCAGGAAATAAAGATTTCATGGTCCTTCTTCTTTCATTTTAGTGTCTCGGAATTGCTTCTTGAATAAACATATCTTGATGACAAATATGGTCACGGCCATCTACTTCTTTTTGTGGAGTGTATTTGGAGACATAAAATGTACAGTACGGGAAAAAAAAAAGTTTTAAAAACTAAGAAACACGCTTTAATAGGAAAGTGAACTAAAAAGTAGAAGATAATTTTAAATAAGTTTGAAATAAGAATAGTGATTAACAAGAAATATTTATTTTATCGTAAAAAAGCGTGGGGTGCTTGATGTCAATTGTTGTAAATATTTAATAACATATATTGGTAAAGTAGAGCCATTAGGAAAATAGCTTAAAAAGCACCCCACGCTTTCTTACGATAAAATAAATTTTTCATGCTAATAAATCTGTTCTTATTTTAAACTTATTTAAAATTATTTTCTACTTTTTAGTTTAGTTTTCTTTTAAAGCGTGTTTTTTAGTTTTTTAAACTATTATTTATTTTCTACTTTTTAGTTTGGCTTTCTATTAAAGCGTGTTTTTCAGTTTTTTTGAACTATTATTTACTTTCTACTTTTTAGTTTGGTTTTCTATTAAAGCGTGTTTTTCAGTTTTTTTGAACTATTATTTACTTTTTAGTTTGGTTTTCTATTAAAGTGTGTTTTTTAGTTTTTTAAACTATTATTTATTTTCTACTTTTTAGTTAAATTTTCTACTTTTTGGTTTAATTTTCTATTAAAGCGTGTCCTTCTTTAGCGTTTTGTAAACTGCAGTAGCTATTGCTTGATCAGTTCCAGATGTCTTTGGTTCCCTAAGTAGATACTCCAGGTATCTTGCTGTAACCAAAACGTGTGCTCTGTCAACAAAGTCTGCTCTGAGTTATATCTGGAAAGAGTTTACCGTCCAAGTGTTACAGAAAATGTAGTTCTGATAGAAGAAGCTTAGGGAATACGTATAGTTGAATTTTTCGGTTTACTTTTTTAGTCTGTTGAATATAGTTAAAACTCACTTAAAATTCGTTTGGACCAATCGCAAATGAATCGGCTGATGACACCAGTTACAGTTGTTGTCTCTCCAAAGTATAGTATTTTCCCTTATTACATAGCACGAAAATAAACGATTTATATACGCGGTTTTTTTTTGTATTTTAAAATCTTGCCAATTATATTAATATATAGGTGAATGTCCGTAAAATTTGATTTATTTAATCATTGGTTGTTCCCTCTAGATGTTTAAGTATTTTAATAGAATTTTGAAGATTTTTTAAGTTAGAAACATTTCAGGGAGTGTGCCGATAAAAAAAAAAAAATGAAAGTCCAAAAGAACTGAGCACTATTCTATAATATAATATACAAATCAACTGAATATCTAATCTTTTGTTAGAAGAAAAGGGAATGGATAGATAGGTAAGCACTCTATATCTAAGTTCTTTCTGCAGGTGTATTCTATAAAAATACAACTCTTTTCTTACAATCTATGCATAAAACCTCCACCGAAATATCACGACGATTCCACGTATTTAAGTAATTTGAACATTTTCGATGCATAAAACATTGCACTTGCAATCTTCTCTCGAAAGTTGCCAGATCGAGATTAAAAACCCGAAAGCATTCTGTGGGTTATTCGTTATATAGGGATGAGTATGAGAAATAACGAAGGAAGTAGGGAGAGGAGGGGGGGGGGAGAGAAGGAAGGCAAAACACTCCAAGATTACTGACATTCCTGTAAAATGGGAAAAATTCCAAATATGACAGATAGTAATATCAGCTACGATGAGAAATATCTGCAAGGGAATAGAGCCATATCTTTGACTAGAATGCACGAATGGATACTCAAATAAATCTTCAAGCATATTATACGAAGTATAATATATATGAAGATTTATTTGAGTAAGCATTTTTAAACATTTTGTTGATGGTAGCTGGGTATGTCTTGTTAGGTGGGACGGTAAAGGTTCAGTGAAGCTAAAATCAAATCTTGTGCATAAGTTGAAATAAAGTTGGATATATTCAGCATCTTTATTATTGTGGGTATTGTATAATGAAGAACAACTATTTACATGTTTTCTGTCCCCCGTCAAATGTAATAATTTACCTAGGCAAATATTTTTATTTCTTTACTTAATTGCTAAATGTGTTTGATAATTCTCATTTTATAAGGAGTTGTATTAATTAAAATACCAAATTAAATTGTCATAAAAAAGAAGCTTTTAATAGAATTTCGAAATTTGATAGCTAACTCTATTGTATTATATCTATCACACAGCTAAACGAATTTAAATCTGACTTTGGTAAATTTTGTTAAGGGAAAAAATAGATTTAAATAATAATAAAAAAATAAATAAATAAAAAAAAAAGATATTTATAGCGACGTGCAAAAAATCAAACTTTATTTGATCATTTTTAATCAGAAATCGTGGTGAAAATAGCACTTCATCACGAGAAGTACGGGAAAGTAACTATCTCGCTCAAGTGTGAAAAAGTACTTTCCGCACGCCTCGTGCTCAAAGCTTAAAAAGTTTTGGTATAGAAATGACATTTTAAGAAGAGATTCATTGACTGGAGTTACCAACATTAGTTTATATCTGAATTAAAAAAAAAAAAAATTGCACGTGATTATAAAAAATATTGTATGCAACATGTGGGAAAATACTTTTTCAAACTCGGTAAATTATTTAACAAATGCTAAAGCACTCGTCAAATAAGTATTTTACCTCGTTTGAAAAAGTATTACTTTCCCCAATAGTTGTATAAATAACTATTGGGACTTTTATTTCATGATGTTTTATGTTTTGTTTTTCCTTTCCATTGATGTATCACTTAAGTTTCTTCTCGAAAATTGGAAGCATGATATATTTTGTTTTAAAAAAACCCCAAACTATCAGTTGTTAACTATAAAAACTTTAACTTATTGCTAACTAACCTTTAACTTATTTTCTCTGAACATGATATTTCATACTTCAATGCACCTTTTCTAACAAACTATTAGAAATATTATGATTATGGTTAATATTATATTATATTATATTAAACTGAGGTTAAAAAAATTCGTGTTTTCATAATTATTTTTAAATATACCAAATCTTTGTAAAAAAAAGATGACTTTGTCAAAAAATTTGTACGATTGACTAAAATGTAATAAAATAAAATTATGAAAATATTTTTAACCAAAACTTTAACCTCAGTATCTCGTTTAAAATCGATTTTACCTATACAAATTTCAAACTCATTTGTAAAGATCTTTTCAAGAAACGATTAATCAAAAATAGGTAATTTAACTTTACGTCTCAAAGTTATGTCTTAAAAATATCGTTAATGTTACGTTAACGTTATGTCTTAAAAGCTCGTTTCTGTCGATCTCTAAATTCGCAATTCACTATAAACATTAAATGCATTTTGAGAGAGTTATAGCACAATGTTAAATCAGCACTCTATAAAAGTAGGATTTCAATTTATGCACTCCTCCTGCAAAATTATCTAATTGTGAATTAATGTCGTTCATTCTGAGGCAAGATATAACCAGAAGCTTACTTTCATGAGCAGCTACGTTGCTTTATTTCCAACATTAAGATTTTTAAAATGATCCAAACACTCAGCAATGCTGCTGGTTTTTATTTATATCTATACATTTCCTTTTAATTTTTTAATGATACTGTTACATTTTCTTACCAGGTTACATTTTAAATTTTAAATTTATGAGGCAATTAAATAGTTTGTAACTTTTTTTCCCCCTTCTTTAAAGTCTTCAATGCATAATTGTGCTATTTATTTCCTGTCAAATTTTAAGATTCATTGGAATGAATAGTTTGTTTCTAATTTTTTTGTGAGTTTTTTTTTTTTTTTTTTTTAAATTTTATGCCTTATCCAGGCTTACAATGATTTAGAAATCGGCAAAAGAAAACACCGTATTACCTAGACTTAAGGAAGGAATTTACATGAATAAAAAAAAGATTGAATTTCTTAACGATTGCATTAAATCATATAATAAGATATCTCGAATTATTTTTTTCTCCCAAAATCAAATTTAACTTTCCGAAATAGAACAAATTTATAAAACCTATTGAAACAAAATGTTTTAAAACTTTGGCACAAACAGATTAATAATGATTTATCCCTTTACATTCAAAACTTTCCCCTCGAGTTTTAATTCCGTTATTTTCTCTGTTTTTTTTTTTACTGTAGAAAATGCTATGAAATGTATAAGTAAATCCTTCTTTCAAATACCGCATAAAACAAAACATCCCTTTTTAATTGAAACCTCAAACTTTCCATTTCAATGAATTAACATCTTAGAATTTGACTGGAAATAAAATAAAAAGCACAATTATACATCGAAGAAAGACTTTAAATTCGGCAAAAAACAACTAAACTCTTCTCGACTCGTGGCCAAAGTTCCCTCGGGACTAACACCTAATCTCCCTTTAATTTTGTCATAAATTACAATATTAAGCTCCTTAGTCATTTCTTTATGCGAAGGTAATTAAGCTTATAATAAAAAAGGCAACGCCGTCTGAAATTCTGTGGACAGTTTATTTAATGTATTGTCAGACACCTGCTTAAAAACGTTCTTTTCTCGGCCAAGGGAAATAAAAATTTCAAGACTTTTTTTTTTATTTGTTCTTATTCCTTTTCTCTAGGGCCACCTAGTTATTGCTTCGGAGACTAGAATGTTGGAAAGATTAAACGAACAACACGAGCATCAAAATAAAACGAAACACGCTGGTTGAGGATGGCAGCGACAGAGAATATACCGTGTTCACATCGCTACACAGGGTCTTCTCGTATCTTAGGTAATTTAAGTTCGTACACGTTTCCAGAAAATGAAAATAAAAAGGGATTTTCCACACGGACAACTATACTTTCACACCTTCAATTTCTGTTGCCCTGTCTCGTCTTTCTTAGTTTTTACTTTTTCTTAAAGAACATGATGGCGGAAAAGTGGCGCGAGTCTTTCGAACGTTTCCAGGTGCTTTAACTTTATGTTTTTTAAAGTATATAGAAATAAGATTTTCCCGAACTTGTGTTAAGTGTTTAAAGATAAATATTGTGATTCATATTTCCATTCATATACCAAGATTCATATTTTGATATGTTGTCAATCGATTTAAGGTAGCACTTACGTATTATTATACAATAACAACAACAACAATGATAATAATAATAATGATAATAATAATAATAATAATAATAATAATAATAATAATAATAATAATAATAATAATAATAATAATAATAATAATAATAATAATAATAATAATAATAATAATAATAATAATAATAATAATAATAAATAATAATAATAAATAATAATAATAATTAAACATTTAAAAAACAATTACATAGTTTAAATAAAAATTTAACCTATGAAATAATTAAAGAAATATTTATTTTAATTAATTGGCATGACATTGTGATAAATGTTAAAGACCATAATATATATATTTAGTATTGAACCAATAGTTCTGTCGGTACTCTGGAGGGTTTGGTTTAACTAAAGCGTCGGTTTCATGACCAGAAGATCATGGGATTAAGCCAGTATGCACCCATAACATTAGAGAGTAGAATTAATGGTGGCTGCTGCACTTTAGAGCCACGATATCCTCCTGTTGGTATGCAGTGGATGTGGTGAGAGAGAAAGAGAGTGACAGAGAGGTGATACCTCAAATGTTGGTTTCTGGTTATCTGTACAGGTTCAAAAACACGAAGCTTACATATTGTATACGTGTTCTTGCTACAGAGTTACATTGTGGCATGGCCATTACGTAGTCCTTGTACCCACCAGGACTCAAACACTTCTAACCAATCAATAGTTTTCACAAAAAAAGGGGGGGGGGGAGAAGAATCTTCGGAAAAATGTACGTTTTCAGTAGCAGTTACCAAGAGAAGATTTAGGCCAATGGGCATTGCTGTCTTACAATTTATTATCAACCCCTTGTTTATCTATAAGAAAAATTCTCACGTATGACACCCACGACCGTGATGAAGTGTGGAAAACATTCTGGGGAAGAAAAAAAAAAGTATCACGCAAATTTCTAGACTGTCATTCAACGAACACTTCTATCTCGTCTAAGGGTGCAGGGAATGGGGAAAAAGAGTTTTTTGATTAAAAGTTTTTTCGGTGCCTCTCCACTGTTACTTTTATAGGAATTGTTTTTCTCCTCTTCAGATATTCGAACATTAAATTGAGGAAAATAAGAAACGGATGAAACGATTTCTGTGAGTGGTATTACATTTTTCTCATCACTGAAATCTTGAGGGTAAAAACATTTGAATCTTTTTGCTATTTTTATTTATAGTCATAGCTAATATTTTGAAAGCGTAGAATCCCCCCCAAACTATTTTTTATTAAATTTTGATACAATTGAAAATCATATGTATTTTGATGGGATTGTTTTGATACCTCTATTTATGTTGTACATATAACGGTGTACACTTTCAAAACCGGATATTAAAAATATGAGAATGTACTCATTTTAAAGAAAATGTGGTACTTATTATATATGCAAACACATTTTATTCAATTTTGAGTAAGACTCACAGATACTTATTTTTTAAAATAAAATTGGAAATATATAAATGCCAAACTGTTTTCCCCATGGGTTTCTCGAACAAACGCTGGGCTTCTTATCCACTCAAACATTGGATTTCATTTTGTACTTACTTCAACTTAAGTAGAAATCATATTTCCCATATTTAAAAAGCAAACTATTTTGTCGACAATAATTTTATCATATTTCTTCTTGAAAGAAAAATGCGACACATTCGATTGGGTATTATTACAAAACGTTTGCATAAAATATTTTAGCACTGAAAAAACAAACATAGAATACTACTTATTTTGATGTCTATAATATTAAAAATTGAAATTATATTCACGTGTTTTGACTTCAAGAAAGAGGAGGGCTTTTATTTTGAGTATGTGTTTTTAAAAAAAAAATTTAATTAAGTTAAAAGATGTCGGTGAATGTTTGTACATTTGAGCAAAAAGATTTCTCAGAATACTATCATAAATAATATTGTTTCCCTGTTTATTTAAACGACAAATAACCGAACAAATCATGCACCAACTAATGTAAAGATGAGTTTTTAAGGAAATTGTCATACTATTTTTTGATTTGTACAAGGATTACTATTCTAAAACAAATGAATTTTTTTTCATTACATAAGAGTTTTTCTGGCTACAGCTTGATTAATACGAGGATTGGTAAAACACCCTCTAAAGAAAGAATTAATGGAATTGCTAGTTTTATACGTTCAAGAAAACAACAATAGCAAAATAAAAAAATAAAAAATAAATATTTTGTTCTTATGTTTCTTAAGCTTTTTAGGTTCTTTTTAACAATTTGGTTTTTCATGTACTTGTCAGTTTTTGTTACTTTCTTGGGAATATAAAATGTCTTAAGCATAGGCTTCGATATAATCCCTTAAAAGCTGACAATGTTAATGCAATTTTTGTCCTTCTTACCAAAACATTTCCTATTCATGAAGTATTACATTTTATATTCGTTGAATAATAATGAATATATATTACCAGGTTTGTATTTCAACTAGCATATTTTCAAAGCTTTGATGTTAACAAAATATCAACTATGTTGAAATTGTATAATATATCTCATAATAACACGACAACACAAATCTGACAAAAATTTCTTTGCGAATTACATAACTGTAAACGTATTCATGTTGCATGAAAAATAGTATTTGTTTGAAATATATACAAGATGTTTTGAACATTTTCGAAGTATTAAATCAAAAAGGAGGTAATTAAAGTACTTCAAAGGCGCAAAAGGAAATTGGAATGTAATGCAAAATGTTGCTTTTGTTTATAACAGCCCGTATCGATGTTAATATCTGGCAGACATCAGCTGTTTAGCATTTAGATGAAATGAACACTGAACTGTTGGTTGGTTGTGATTTTTCATTTTCCAATGACCATGAGTCTATTAATCTTACCAGCGTTTCTTCTATCTTTAGACTAGCGCATTACCCAAAAGAAATTTCCTTCAAAAAAAACTGTAAAATTTAAATCTATACATTCATGTTCCAAATAAGAAAATCTCCGATATTCTTCCCGACAAGTAAAGCATGATAATTTTTTAATAACCATCATGCCTACTTATTTTTGAAATTATGTCCTGACTGAATGGCGTTAAATATGAACCTCGTAAGACAATGTTAAGACACTAAATTTGATTGATGGATCACTTATTGATGGGAAGCTGGAAGACCTTATCTCGCAAACTACGACAGATTGCGAAGAATAGGCATGTGATATTAATCTGAGTGTGCTACCTGTGAATTTATGTGAATCTCCGTAGACTACTTTTTCCTATGATTTTACTTCAACAAAAATAGTGTTACAGAAATAACAAAATTTTTTCATTATTAATTTTGTATACCTCCGGTTGGTTGGCTGATTTGGAGATACAACTATTGCAAACTGTTCCACTTTCAACAACTGGTCTAATTGGTTGTTTTCAGATTATCTGGCACCGTCAGCAACACGAGGGCTATAATGCGCCGAAACATTCGTAATTTGACGTAATTGACGTAATTCGTCATTAGACAAGCCAACATACATTTACAAACACCCATGCCTAACACGGGACTCGAACCCGCATCTTCGCGGTCTAGAAGCTAACACGCTAACCACTATACCGTTTGGTGGGCTTGACTTGTGCATACTTCCTCGCTTGTTAACCTGCATCCCACTTTACACGTCAACCCTTTCCAGTAACCTTTCTCTCAATATTAATAACCTGTATTTTTATAACAGCGTTGAATCAAAGCAGCACTTGTATACTCAATAAGATAATACCTTTTTCCACATCACAATGTGTTTTTCTCTATCTAACAATACATTTTTCTTCAAAAATGGTTCTCGTTGTCGCATTAGTAATTTTCTTTTACAGCAGTTCTGTATTTTTAACAATAACGATTATTCACTCACCTACAAAGTAATGTTTCTATAACTCTCACAGCTGGTTCTTTGACAGGATCAGCTCAGATTAAAACAATTTTGAACGTTGTGAATTTCGGTTAAACTTTATAATCCGTCGGAGTTTCGTAGCCAAATTAAATCTCTTCAAAATATGGTAACCGTAACAAATCCTTTTCTTCTCCTCAAGGAAAATCATCTGACCACTGATCCCTAAAAATCTGCACAGACATGGTTTCTGCTTTGCAAATATATACATGAATAGTCACAAAACTTTGCCCTATTAAATACCTTGCAATAACTTTCCCTATCTTTCCAACTGTCTTTAACCAAATTGGATCTCAGTTTATATTATAGATCGTCATTAATTTTTTGTAAGCTTCTTTTGACTTCAAACAAACATGCAATTTCTAGACAGATAAAGAAGTACACCTTATATGAGTAAGTTCACATTTATAATTTACATACGGTTTGAAAAGTGTATCTAGAGCAGATCAGAACCATACAATTATAACATAACCCATAAAAACCGAGATTAAAAAAAACCTTTATATGCATTGTCAATTTTCATATTCATTAACACAACACCTATACCAAAATCAGTTCTATCAGCAAAATGAGAGGCAAACTACGTTTCAGAATTTATTTATTAAAAATAAATGTGAATTTATGCTCTCGCATCCAAATGCCATTTATTTTTTCTGATTAAAGTAATCTTATTATTTATTTACTAAAAAAAAAAAAAAAAAAATTTGGCAACAGAAAAGAGTTTCAACAATGATTGGTTCAATGTTATTGTAATGCGATTGAATGACGGCAAGTTGGTTTATTAATATTTATAAAAGCGATTTTTTAGTGACAGTAACAGCCCCACAATTTGATAGAATGCAATGTCATAGACATAACCTATCTGCCAAGTTTTAGCCCGATTGGATGATTGCAAGAGGGTCAATTAGGCCCCCGCAGATTTCGCTCCCAATGACAAACAAACACACAATATCAAAGTTAATATACAAGATTTAAAATTTGTATCAAATTAAGGCTTTAGTGTGTTTTCACAATAAACATATGTCACAACTTGATCTTCTCTATTTGGCTTAGCTAAATTTTGGGGAAAATCTAGCACCAGAGATTGTAAAGATCTTTTCTTACCTCTTCTCTTGAGCAATACTTGAATGGAATCCGATCCCATCTCATTGGTACCGGTACACGTGTAGTATCCGAAGTCTTCCTCCATGACGTTGTTGATGTAGAGGACGCATTCCCACGTGACCGTGTCTATCTGTGATGTCCTGGTAGAATACTTGATGCCGGATGCTGATTCGGTGAGGTTAACACCAGTGCCGTTGGACCAAGAGAACTTGACAATTGGGGCACCGATGGCCAAGCAGCGAAGCAGTACTGTTTCGCCACGGTCTGAAGCCACCTTCAGATGGCGTCTTGGCAGATAGGATTCAGGTTTGACTGCAGATAGACATTTGGAGTAAGTAAAGAGTAACGATCAAGATCATGTGTTGTAATAATTTTTTGTTTATGTTTTATGCAATTGATGCTTGTTCATCAAAGTAGGTAATCATTTTTCAAGGTTATGTGTTGAAAATTATTTTTTAAGATTTATCCATCAATTGACACTTGCACAAAAACCTTATGTATTATGTTTTTCTGAAAATGTTACACTTTCATCCCTTGGAACGGTTTTTAAAGTTTTATAGAATCGCTTACTTAGATAAGAGGATATCGAAAGTAGGTATAAATTGATCTTGAAGATTATATATTAAAATTATTTTCATGTTTTTATCCAACTGATTTTCCATTAATCAATAATTTATAACAAGGTGATGAATTAAGAACAGATATTTGTCCTTCCTTTGCTTTACATTACCTTTTAATTATAATTTTTGCGATGAATATTTCCAAGTTTCCAGACAGTTGTCAAATTCAATAATATATCAACAATTCAAATTTAAATTACAATAATTTCCTAATGATGTTTCTCTAATTTTTAGTGCACCTCCCCGTCGTTATTTTTAAACACTTTCTCTTAAGTAGAAACCTGCGCGGTTAGTTTCCTGTAACACAGAGCTAGCACGACCAGTGGAGTAGAATTTCCCTTAAATTCAAGGCATCGAATGTTGGAATCTGGCTATCCAATCCCACTCCCTCATGGACTCGTTACTAATCACCTGACTATTCCTTCCGGTGACTGGGGTTCATGAATAGCCGCTCGAATTTCCAGTGGGGATTCTAGTTTCAGCAGATGGGTAATTTTGGTGGATGCTAGTAGGTGCGAGTGTGTGATAATGTCCTCAGGTGACTCCATATGGAGATAGTCCAATGTTTCCTTGAGAGGTCGCTTCCCGATTGCCTCCTACGCAATATGGAGCTTACGGTCGTGCAAACACTACTACATTTGATCTCGCCTTACTCTATTCTTCACATTACCCCCATACAATGTATTCGGCAACCATTACATCAGATGGACATAATATAGTTTTGTATTGCATTGATAACCATGTAAACCTTACCGAGTTTTAATTGTATTTAAAGTATATATAGAGTGTCCCCAGTAAAGGAATCCCTGATTTTAAAATTAAATAACAAAGACTGAAAGAAGAATGAAACAAAAAGTTTAGTTATTTTGAAAGCTGTAAAAATCTGAAAGTAAAGTTTCAAAATTAGTTACAAATGTTGATAATAGATGGCGGTGTAGTTGAAAATTCTAGAAATGTTTCATAAATGTGTCCTCTACAATCAATTATTGCAATCACGCTAACTTCCTTTCACATTTAAAAAGTAAAACTGTCCGAAGACAGATCGTTCTGAGGTTCAAAGTAATCATAAGTACTACACTGTACAGCGCCATCTGTTGGAAACATTTGTAACTAATTTCGAAAATTGAGCATAAGATTTTTACAGCTTTCAAAGTGACTGTATATTTGTTTCATTATTCTATCTATTTTTGTTTTTGAGTTATTTAATTTCAAAGTCAGGTCGTCCTTCTCTGGACAGCTAGACACCCGGTATATTGATTACTGCGCAAGGTGACAAGAACAATGGGCCAAACCTTTTAAATTATACTTCCCTATTCTCGATTATCTTATTTATTGATGTTCGGCATTTCACTTCGCAATCAATCTTACTATCATTTTCTCCCCTACTGTCTTCTTTATTATAACACATTAGTTTGGCTTATTTGACCATAGACTACCCAGATATATCATTAATCAGCGACAGTCAACCATGACCTGACATCAGACTGACCCATGCTTCATCTGGAGCTGTTCTGTATGGCTACTCTTAGCTAACAAAATCAGAGTAGGGCAAGCTCTCGGTTGACCTCGTGTCTTTCCCAGGATATATTGATGGAAGTTGGTAATAGTCATTATGGTACGCAGATTACTTAATTCTAGCCTAATTAGGCACTGGTGTATTTTGTCGATGCTTCTTTTGCCACACTGTAGCCATAAAATGTTCATTTCAAAATTTTAAAACAACCATCAATTTTTAAATAACACGTGCCTGTAGTATTGTTTGTTTTAGCTTTTTCTATTCACCTCGGATAGATGAAAATATCATTTTTAAAAGGATTACACTAAAGTAATATATAGTAGCTAAAATAGTTATATGACAGTAGGAAATAATAACAATTACTGCTGACTTTAGTATGGCAATTTCTGACAGTTATGATACATGATCCTATTCAACTATATTACAAAAAGAACATGCATAATAGGATCAATATCTACCATTGTTTGACCATGTAATTAATTGACATTTATATCTGAAATAATTATAGCTATAGTTGGTCTAAATATTACCAAAATCCAATCATAGCTAATTTAAATATAACTATAGTTAACCTAAATATTACCATATAATACTGGCGTGCCTACCATATAGATGGTATCTTCATTTTTTGGTCAGTCTTAATTATTATTACCAGTTGGTTCTCTGCAATTTGTTTTATGTAACGGCGAAGTTTAATCTTCGTATCTGCACGATAAGTACTAAAAACTATGATTAGTCAGTCAATACCTATATTAGTAGGCCAAAACTACTTGAATATGCTAAACTTTAAACCACCATTTCTCGTTATGAGCTTAGTTTCAAATAAAACTTTTGTGTTAAGCACATCAGAATAGATAATCTAAAAATAATTACTATTCTGACTATTGCCAACAGGAATCTGACCATAGTTGATCTATATTTAACTATGTATGACCTAAATTTTACCATAAAACGACTAGCACCATCCACCGCACCACCAAATTGATAATTTTTTTTTTTTAAACCATAAACCGACTTACACTTCACAATGAGTTGCGCCTTGGCCACCGCCTCGTTTCCGATTCCGTTGAAGGCCACGCATTCGAATGTCCCTGCGTCCTGTCTGGATACATTAACCACAGTGAGGTAGGCTCTTCCGAATTCCAGCCTAACCTGGCACCTGTGGGCCATATCGAAGCCCTGACGTCTCCATCCTATCACTTCGCTATGCATAGGATTGCCAATGGCCGCGCACTCGAAAGTGGCATTCTCGCCTTCGCCCAGAGCAGCACTTCTGGTCACTGTGGTTACTGCAGCTGGATCTGGAAGAGAATGGATAAAGTTTATCAATTTTCAAAATGTTCTTTTTTTTTTTTTGACACTCTATGCCAACATAGTGCAATAATAACGACTAACTTTATGCACAAGACCCGTCTTAGTTGATCCGGTTTAATAGATTAGTTGTTCAGCTTCAAACCCAGTGAATGTGCCCACCTTGTGCTTGTACTAACCTAGCACCTCTATCAATACAAGACGAAAATAACAACTAATTTTATGCGCAAGACCCATCTTGGTTGATATGAATGCTTTTCGATTAAAAATCACACATTTGTGTTTAATTATTTATTGATAAAATGTAATCTTTAATTGTACTGTGTGTCTAGGTTTGGTGTTTTTTTTTTTTTTATTTATGCAAATGCGCTATAAGAAATAATGTACGGGTATTTTACTTTTACAATATGTGATTTTAGCTCAAGTTCTTAGCTAACTGGGAGTTTATGATGAAGAGAATGTACCGAAACTGAAGAGTTTTTATAAATTAACAGCTGATAAACAGTGTCTCCTTGGGGAATGAAACTACTCGTGTGTTTTTTGGACAGTTAATGAATCCAGTAAATTAATTTGAGTTTTATTCACTCGAATAAATTTACAAGTAATTTCAATCTCCTATGAGTAACTGTATTTGAGATGTTAATTTTTAAAAATATGAAGTCGCATTTGGGATAACCTTTACTTAGAAATATAATGATAAATACTTAAACGCATAACAACATAATTAAGTAAATAATGAGATTTTACGCATGCAGACTATCATTCAACATAAATTTTATTCCCTTCACGAATTCAAAATATCATAAGTGAAAGGGGTAGATACAGCTAGAGCCGATTCATAATTAGCACCGAAAGCATTCGACTTAATTTTAAATTAGAATCTACTTTCATTGTTATGGCCGACATTCTTCGGAGAATACAGTAAACTGCAAACCTAATTCCAATGGCAAATCCCGCCCAAGTAAAGAAAAGATTTATAATTTACATATCAAATTTCACGTCTCTTCCCTCATTAACATTCGAAATCATGGAGTCTGTCTGGATCCTCTTCCTGAAAACTAAATGTCTTCAATTAATTCTTTGGCAAACTGCTATTTTAATTTGCAGCAGTTGCAATTTTTCCCAGCAAACACGGTTCCAAAACTGCATATACTCACCCCATCTCAAACTCATTCGTCAGCAATAACCAGTAAACAACTGGCGGCAGATATTTTCCACCGACTCCTGAGCACAATAAAAATACACCGTGAATGTCGCATACGCCATCAGCCCTCAACCATTCATCTCTTAAATTATTGCATTGTGCATTCTCCCCTTCCCCCTTACCCCCAGAACAGGATAAAAATGTCCCGTTCTCCAGAGGGAAGCCTCATTATATCGCCTGAAACCTGGACTGTTTCGGGATCTTAATGCATCGGGAAAATGATGGAAATCTGTGGGAGGCGAAGGCCGGATATGTTCGCCTTGAAGAAGAGAGTGTTGAGATTCCACTTCCTAACCAAGAGAGGAGGAGAAGGTGGAGGAGGATGGGTTGATTTTAATCCTTTACAACCCCCAGGGGGTTTGGCGAAATTTCGTAAAATGCATCGAGGAGTTTTATTGTGACTTTAATTGGAAGGGGCTTGGCTCCAATGGGAGGAGTGGAAAGGTCCTCAGGTTTTGTTTGGAATGGATTGTGAGGGAATGTCGAGGGATTACAGGATTAGAGAGATGGCGATGAATGTGAAGGGATGACGTTTGTTATGGATTGGTTTTGAATTCCATGTAATTAATAAAGAATGATGTTACGGGATTGAGATTTGAGTGTCTTGTTTGGGTTCCATGAATGCTCAGTTTAACAATTTACATCTTTGGGATTTTTTGAGGGTTGATTATAAATGTTTTAAATGTTTGTTAACATACTGAATTAGGGTACTTTATTCAAAATCAAGGTAAACATTGCAGAAATAATATTTTAATTGAGATAGCGATAATTTGGAAAGATTTGCATTTGTTTAAATTGTGTGATATCAATAAAGATGTCTGTAAACTTAATAGATTTAGCTTGCTTTTGTCTCATGAGTGATGAATTGAACTATTAAACACCAGATTTTGTTTTCTGTAATTTCTGGGTTTTCGATTGAAATGTTGTGCGGATCTTGAAAAGGCGCACTTTATTGTAATTCTTTGCTCCGTTATTCTTTTTCAACTTTTCAAAACATGGTCAAACAACCCTTAAGAACAGTTTAGCATGATACTATAGCCAAAATAAGAGCTTCTGTCATAAAATATCTGTAACCACTTCTCAACTTTCAACCATAGAAAAGTAAAGTAATTCCACATAGAATTAGGGTATGGGTGATTGTACTGATAATGGGAGCTGGTGCACATTATATAGTTATTGGCCTCAATGTCCTCTTATTGATGTGTATTGGAGAAAGAGGTTTGTGCGATAAGGCTTCAATCTCGTAGTAATATATATCAGTTAAAAATTACGAGGCATGTTTTTTTTTGTGGTAAGCACTTGACAGTGGCAGAAATAGGCAACCGGAACCGGCTTAACAAACCAAACAACAGATTACTTTTCATCACTATCATGAGTTCACATTCCCAGTTTTAAATTACATTGAATATATTTTTAATGTTGAGCTCTATTTAGACCTAAACTAAATAGAGATATTCAATTTGAACAACATTTTGACAACTGTGACTGCAATACAACTTATCCTGACCTCATTGAATGCGCTACAGTGATGCGCGATCCGGTTTTACGATGCATTGATTGGCTGTGCAATAATGTTACATGTGACGTCTAGAACTGAGAGGAGACAGGGTTAGCCGTATTAGCCAATAGTGATTCGCCAAGTGAGTGACGACATGAAATAGCTCGGTCAAAGCCGATATACGATGGAAAGAAAATATGTAATTATAAAATAATGTGAATATGTAATAAAATATGTAATAAAATATATAATTTATACGATGGAAAGAAATTGAATGAAAAGAAAACTTTATTGCGTACTAAAATTCATCCTTCCTCCAAGCAAAAGTTGTGATTTGCTCAGAGCTACAACTTTTACGTGGAGGAAGAATCCATCCTACAGCGTACTCAATTGCGCCAGGATAAATTGTCTTGGACTATACACACATTAGCCTTAACAGCACATACATCACACACCAACACAAATCAAAAACTTCTGTCCCAAACATCTTCCCCTCTTAAAATAGGGATGACGACAAAAGAAAATCACTTACACATCACATTCACGACGATCATGACTTGGCCTGTCCCCTCCACATTGGTGGCTTCACACTCGTACTGCCCCGCATCTTCCCTCCTTGAGTCCTTTATGTGCAGCAGGGGGCCCCTGGAAGTGACTCGCAGACTCATCTTTTCTCCCGATTCTCCTTTTGAGGGAATCGGAGAGCCGATTCCCTTTCTCCAGGAGTAAGCTGCCACAGCGGGGTTGGAGCGAGCTGTCAAGTTGATGACGAGGTTCTCGCTTTCGACCACGTCGAACTTTTCCATGTTCGCCACGGGGAACACTGGTTTGTCTGGAAGGTAATTGTTTATTCAAGCAAGTTTTATTTTGACAGTCCGTGTTACTAAGATGTAACCACTAGACACATTTATAATGCAGTACATCTGGTCCAGATACCAAGCATTTTAAAACTGGAAGAATTTTAAGACTTGGAATCTCCCATGAGTAAAAATGGCGTCGTATGATTGTAAATTCTGTGCAAACTTATTTTTTTAATTTTTTTATTGAAATAATATTTATATCAAGTTAGTTTGGAGAGACTAACTTGGGGCGAAAACTTGTTATTAAATATTCAAATTCTAATATCAAATCTCTATTTGATGGCTAGATACTAACTTCAGAACTTTATTATATGAACTTCAAACCAGTTTTGGTTGAATTTTATCTAATCCTTTTAATCGTATGATACCTTTAAACTGATATGGCACATGTCCATCCCATTATAACTAAGGTTTAATAAAATACAAATTGCATATCGATCGGCATTCTGGTCTTTTGGTTCAGAGAACTCATCATTATAAGCTTTATAATCATGCAAAATTATATGTAACTCCTAGAAGCAGAAACTACTTTTCCATTATAAGTATAATTTTTCTGTACTTATATAATCCTTAAACAAAACAATTTCACAAGGACAAAATTATTTTTGTTCATGTTAGTATTAAGAGTATATTTTTAGCATTTTATTTACGTTTCTGCACATTAAATTGACGATATGATGCATTCCTTAAAATTAGCTTTTAGGTTATCCGTTTATACTTTTGTATTTTATCTTTTTGTTCTTCTTTTATATTTTTGCATCTTATTATCAACTTGACATCTTAAAGGCATAAAAATTTGCTTAATACCCAACTCTTTACAAATGATTACGCAACCTACATCGTCGTAGAAAACATTAGAGATAAACTGCCAATTGTCGATCACGTACGATTATTATCCCCTAGGTACCACGAAAGGGATTTAAATGGAAAAAAAAATTGAGAAATATTAACCACACTAATGACATGAAAGGAAATCAATCCATATGACTAACTTTACTGTCGATTCTAACTCATTACCAAGCAACGAAGACAGCTATCCATTTGGCGACATTTATCGTCCAGGTACCGCTAAACTAGATTCCACTCGGAAATGGGAGAATATTTAACTGGGTTAATGACATCAAGACGGGGATGTGATTGATTGCTTGAGTTTTGTTCGTTTTGGAATCCTTCTCTTTCCTCTTTTGTAGGGGGGGGGGGGGGTGAGGGGGGGGGGGTGGAAAGAGTTAGAGATAACTAGGTGGGTGCTAAGAAAGAAAAGAAAACCACACTCAGAGAATGCATTTTTCGTGTTCGGCCATTTCTCATACGTTTCATTTGTCATTGAGGATACTTCGGGATGATTGATTCCGGTATTCTTAACAGTGGTGATGGAGATACTAATGGTTCTGTTTCAGGGCGGGGTTCCGTGCTTGTTTCGATTGATCTGAGAGATTGAAAGATAATGCCTAAGTGGGGTGGGGGGGGGGAGGTATATATATATTTTTTTTAAACTCTTTTCAGATGTTTTTGATTACTTAAAAGTTGTGTTTGGAAAATATTTTTGATGATGTCAGTGGTTATAGTCTGTATTTGTTAAATATAATTGATCGATTTGTGATATGCTTTTGGCAGATGTTGATTGTTACAAATGATTAAAAATCACAGTATTCCAAGTAAGCACAGCAGTATTGGCCAATGTTGGAAGCCGGGATTCTGAAAAATTGGCCAATCTTGACTGAAACTCGAACATGTCTCCAAAATACATGATTAAAGAAAACAACCCGTCTCTTCTTATAAATACAATATTTCAATTTTAAAACTGTGCATCAACGTTTCAAAATTTCATGTATATTTTATCCAGAATTGGGTGAAATTGGCGTATATCAGTAACAACAGCTTACAACGGACCACATCGGGAATGGCTAATGCCGAGCGATATTGGCCATAATTGTTGTGTAACTGGGAATATTTACGTTTAAAAACAGTGGTGGTAATTTGAGTGCTAAAAAGTTTTAAAAGTGAAGGGATGAATTCTCAATTGACACTATTGTAGTTAGAATCACTGACATTTTATAGAGCTAGGTGACAATAGTGCTTTCTCCACTATTGCAGCTATTGCTCATAAGATGTGCAGCTTTATATGTAAGTATATAAAATTGTTTGTGTACTTTAATTTTAAGTGTGTTTGCGTAGGTTCAAAATTCCTTCTCCCCTCTCCAACTGATATACCACACCTAATTCACAATGCCCTCTGGCTTGAGACAGAAGAACAAGACAACGAATGAGTCGAACGGGTTAATTGTCGCGAGACATCGACAGGCAATGTAACACAGGCTAAGTAATGATGTTGTGAGTATTAAATAAATAGCGATTAAACCCGCCTCTTTATTTTTCACTAAGTATGTGTGATGTTTTTAGAGTTTAACACTTCACGTAATATTTTTAAAACTTATGTTGTCAAGGTGGTGATGGAGACACCAATATGCTGGTGACTAACTTTTAATTTAAAGTAATTACAAACTGCATAGTCAACACTTGCTGTTGGGGAAAAGATACAGACGTAGTAAGATTAAGGATGTCGCAGTCCAGATACATAGAAAAAGACATGAAGATCCATGTAGAGCCAGATGAAGACAGCCAAAGCCACGCGGAAAGGATCCAAAGAGGATCCAAAAAACGAATCGGCCTTCTCGTAGAGTCTGGTCATTAAATAGAACTGGTGGCAGCACTGTGCAGGTACAGTACCCCCCCCCTCCCCCCAAAAAAAAAATCAGAACAATGGCTATATCTTCGGTTTTAATTATCGTAGAATCTTACGGTTTGCACCAAAATGTTTTGCTTACGATTTTCTATATATCTGATGCAATTTTTTTTCCTTAAAGGACCGTTTACTAAGTAAAAGCAACGCTATCTTCGAAAATTTCAATACGAACCCGTATTTTTGATCATTTCATTCGATCATTTACTCTGTATACTAAATTTCAATGCAATATGTTGAAAAACACGTCCCTTATGAGCAAAAATGTTTCGACCATTTTTTGACCGATCTTCAGGGAAAATTTTTATTAAACGAAAGCTATTTTTAAGGTTCTACTTCACAGAGGGAGAAATCGAACGGTCAGTGCGGCGTTTCACTACGTTAAAAAATACAAATATTAGTCTAAAACTGCTTAGAAACTACTTGGATTTATAGTGTTATGTTTAAGATTAATACAGAAATAGCAAGTAAACGCAAAAGTAACATAATTTATTTACAACGTTAAAGACGTGCATTCTTCACACGAAATAAATAAAATATCGAAAACTGTAATTGCAGAAGTATAACGCATACTACTGATAATTAGAAAATTAATAAATATAAAGTGTAGGCATTAGTAAACAGTATTCAGCAAAGCGTGATTATTTTACAGAAACATTTCACTGTAAACACAAATGTAACTTGATCGTTGAAATTATTTATAAAATAAAAAAAATCACATGATTCAGTAAAATTTTTAAAGGATAACTTATTGAAATTGTTTGAAAAATGTTGTTTTAAATAAATGCAATTTAAGAAAGTATTTTTTTTTTTTTTTAAAAGAACTCTGTTGAAAACCTCATAAAACATATGTTCCACGATTCCAAACATGTTAGACAGATTAAAAATATATATATAAAAATAAAACTGCTTTGTTTGTATAAAATAATATTTCTTTTTGTAATTTCAAGAAATTCTGTTCCGATTCACCCCGCTGTTCCTATTCACCCCATTTTACGATAATTGAACGTTGTGCGATTTTCCGCACCTCTAGTTTACCTTGAATTAATCTTTGATAGTTTTCCAAAAGTCGTCTACTATACGGTCCCTTAAAGTGAGCCTTTTTTACATTTTCACTAAAAAATCGAGAACTAAAAGTAAAAATGGAAAGAAAAAAATTGTGTAGGGGTTTTAAACCATGGTAAATCTAATGAAAGCAAAACAAAAAAATGTATATTTCTATTCAAAATTTTTTTTAAATTGTTTTATTAATTAATAATTAATTATTAAAAAAGAAATAGATGCAAAAGTTGATTGCTATTTATGTTTGGCAATTTACAAACTATCTTTTGAAAAAAAAAAAAAAAATTACTGAAATATATTAATTATTTAAGTATTTATGACCAAAAAAAAAAAAAAAAAAAAAACTTTTTTATTTAGCAGCATTAATTTATCATTTTCTTTTTATCATTTAAATTACAAACCATTCATTAGAAAATTACGAATTTTTGTATTTCGAAATTTTTTTGGATGCTGAATCCAAATATGGGATAATATTATGAGGTTGCGATTGAACTTTTTAAAGTTTGGTTCTGTTTTAATATTTAGATGACCCCTCATGACAAAAAAAACTACATGCAATTGTTAAAAACCTTCCACGATTTACAACGGTACCTTTTATTTGTTATTTCAACAATTAGAGCACAAGATATAGCCATCGTTCTGATTTTTTTTTTGGGTACTGTACAAAAGAGTACAACGCCCCCTGATGAGGCATTTGCATAACTCATGAATGCATTACTGACAATAACGCTTATGTACGTTATTCTAAATTTATTTATCTATACTATTATAAAATGTATTCAGTTACATTTACAAAAAAATATTTGATTATTGTAAATTTGTTTATGCTTGTATAATTAAATCGGTAGGACCCATCACAAGAGGAATACAGTCGAGATAACAGAAAAAATTCAGTCCTGTTCAGAACTGGCTTTACTGTATAGCAAGTTTTACTTGCAAGATAGGCAGAGATCGAATGCCTGTAAAAAGAAAAAAAAATGCATTATTTGGACACAACGAGAGGTTGAAATCACGAATCTGGGGATCCTTAGAGTTAATTAGAGATAATATAAGAGGTATTTCCCTAGATTAAGGGCTACGTGTAGACCCGAGGGAACTTTAACACCTAAGCGAATATTGATCAAGGCGGGAGAATTAATGAAATACCAAAATGTGAGGACAGGTTTTAAGCTCTTGAATGACTGTGGTGTAAAAATGAATTAAGAATTAAGTTGATATTAGCTAGAATTATGGTATGGCGCATTAAAAAAAATCATTCCATGCATATTATCATAAATTTGTTTATGTGTGAAATATTTAAACCATTTGGAAAAGTTATGTTGTATGTGATGAGCCATGAAAAAGTTTTGTAAGTTAAAATCTTGTAAATTATTTGTTTAGATACTTGAGAGAGAGGTTCATCTTACTACCATAACATATAGCAAATGAATGAATGAATCTGTACGTCAACGTAAGCTTTGGAAAACAAGCAATAACACCTGGATTTGTGTCTAGCTCAGCAGTGAATGAAACTATCAAGACTGTGGGAAACTTAACCAGTATGACGCAATGGAGAGCAACAATGAAAATTATGGAACTTACTGTTGGAAAAGCACTGTCATGAACAATTCTCACACGAGCAGTTTGTCGAAACGTGGGAAAGCAATTAAATGAAAGCGATAGTCGAAAAAGGGATCAAAAACAGAACACGATATTTGAAAGGAAAAATCAACTTGAAAATCGATTCTAAATTAGGTTTTTCATTACATATACACTATCTACACCAATAAGTAATTGGACACCTGTGATAAAAGAGATAAACACAATTCATTCAAATTCAATTAGTGGTTGAGCCTCCACCTAAGGCAATTACAGTATTTACACTCCGAGGCATGCTTTTCAGAAGTGTTTGGATGATGGAAAGTGGTATTTTCTTCCACTCGGCTTGGAGTGGACATGTGTGTTATTTCATCGATTTTGGACAGTTGCTGCACTCCTTAATTCGACGATCCTACTCGTCCCAGAAGTGTTCCATAGGATTCCCGTCTGGACTCTGAGCAGGCCAGTCCAGTCGGTTCAGCCCGCTGTCCTCATACTAATCCATGATGGACCTCGCAACATGACAAGTGGCGCTGTCATATTGGAAGTAACAATGATCCAACCCGTAAAATTGCCACAGCGTAGGAAGCACATAGATATCTAGATTCGTGGAGTAGTAGTCAGCTTTGAGCCTACTATGAATTGGAATCAAGGTTGACGTAGATCAGGACTGCAGATATCCTCAATTCCATGGGTGTCCAAATACTTATTGGTAGATAGTGTATATTGTTGTAAATTTGCTTGTGTATATTATTGTAAAATGTCTTTGCATTTACAAAAAACAATTGCCGACTTACAGAAAACTCTGAGCGTGACGCTGTCATGCACACTTCTCTGGAGGACATGGTTGGTGGCCTGGCAAGTGAACACCGCTTCGTCGTCCTTTGCATACACGTGCAAGTCGAGTCTGCTATGAGTGGACTTGCCTCCGTAGATGGCGTCGGAAACTTCACTGTCGTATCCGGTGTGTGCCTCACCGTTTCGCCACCAGTGAAGGGTTGACTCTGGATTGCTGCTGCCTGAATCGCAGAGGATGCTCACCTGTTTGAAACAGCAGTAAATAAGTTGGACTGAATACAACACTTTGTGACATGTTCCAATGGATAATTCTCGTATTTAAAAAAAAAAAAAAAAAAAAAAAAAAGTGAATTTAGTTTATATTTATGAAGACTTTCTTTCTAATTCCAAATATTTAAACAACATTTTTTTAACAAAAAATTAGTTATTTAAATATTAAGAAAAGAAAATGCCCCAAAACCGAGCCAAAGCCTGTTCAATCAAAACACTCAACCAAAATCTGTGACTTCAAGGGATCCTTCTGTTTCTATGGTTATCGTGAGGTTTCTGCCAAATAGTAAGAGTTGATTTGGTAGACCATTGCCATTCCTTATACCGGTTGGCGCGATTTGAGAGAAACTTGCAAAACTGGTTTCCGCTACTGCATTTCAAGCTAAGATGGTTGGGATCTCTTGACGTCATATTGAATTCGAGTTGAATGAATCATTTTCTAACCAGCGTCAAACAAGGGAACTTTGATTGCAAATTAAAAAAAAAAAAGTGCATTGAGCAGACATTTTTGTGTTGATGGTCTTTTCGAATATGTATATATATATATATATATATATATATATATATATATATATATATATATATATATATATATATATATATATATATATATATATATATATATATATATATATATATATATATACTCTTTAAGACCCATTGGGACTATCTCTTTCTATGACACTCTTCAATTGTTGGATGGCAGCACAAGATTATTTCTCCTTATATGCAAACACATAAACAATTTTTTAATTTTACAGACATCCATCTTGGCCGTACCTAGTCTTATATGCTTGTCTCTAGAAAGCTTGCAAAGAAAAATATTAAAAACAAAAGCACAGAGCCGATTCTGTAAACAGCTTGTGCTTGGTGTTTGCATCTAATTTTAAGTATCAAAAACATTTCTATCAGCAAGATGTACGACAAACTGCGTTTAAAAATTTATTTATCAAAATGAAAATGAGTTTATGCACTCACATCCAAATATCTCATATATATTCTGATTAAAACAATTTTAATATTTATATAAAAATATATTGTCAACAGGAAATATTTTCTTCAACAGTTGGTAAAATGCTATTTTAGCGCGATTGGAAAACGGCAAGTTGGTTTATTAATATTCGGTAAAAGTGACCTGTTAGTGACAGTTACAGCTCCAAAATGTGATAGAATGCATTGTTATCGACATCTAATCTATCTGCCAAGTTTCAGCCCGATTGGATGACGGCATAAAGGTTAATTAGGCCTCCACATAATTATCCGCCATCGACGTACAGCCCCCCCCCCCACACACACTAAATCGAAGTTAATATAAAGGATTTAAAAAAAAGCGTGTGATGTCATTCAACAATTGAAAAAAGAACTTCCTAGAAGTGGATTTTAAAATCGTAATGTGTTTTAAAGGGTTTAATTTAATGCAGTACAATGCGAAAACTGACTGGTCTATAAGTCTCTTCAGTAACTTAACTGTTACTATGGCCATTTTTTGTCGAGGCTTTTAATTTTAAATATAGCATGTGTGTTAGACAAATAAGGATTTTAACATTCTACATTGATTTGTTTAAATTCTACTTCTACAATTGAGAGACTCATTAAATTATCAGTTTGAAAATATCAAATGGATGTAATTGAAGTTGCAATTTTATCCAGTTTTTTTTTTTTCTATCTGCATCTCCCAAACAAACACTACCCGTGTGCTTTAACTTATTTTTAAGCGCTGGGGAAATAGATTTATGAAAAGGATGATATGCATTTGCATAAAACTTTAATACACCAATAATTTTGAATTTCATAATTATAGAAGATAAATAAGCTTTCAGATACTCTATTTTAAAATACTTTTCATTGGTATTTAATAATTCAATCCGTTCTAGATTGGTTGTAGTTTTCTGATTAAATATTTTCCCTCAAACAAAACGTTAAAAAACATCATATATTACATTTAAATGAAGCGGGAAGGGGAGAAACATTTTTATCAAGCGAAAACCCCTGATATAATTGAAGATAATTTCCCATGTGTAAAGTCAGAGACTTTAACTAAGTCAAATAAAGTAAGAGATGTGAAGAAATAGGGCGACTAAAAAACCTTATTCGACTTTTTATGGCCACTTTTCGCGATATTTTGTATCCCTAAAGATTACAGTTGTGTTAAATTACTAGCGGTCTATTAAAATTGCATTTTTTTAGGTCAAAACTATGTCGAAAGTAATAAAACATTTTGAAATATAATGTATAAAAACATGTAACAAGCATGTAACGAAATTTTGATGACTTAATGTGATACTACTTATTTTCCTGATTATACTTTGAAAGTATTATGTACAATTTTCATTTCATATTTCATGGAAATATAATTTGGTTTTTGGTTTTTATGAGTTTCAAGAATCGGCATCGTACATTTCATTTGAAAGCAATTTAAGTTAAATAAAAGTAGTTGCCCAGTTTGGGTTGGTTGGTTTGTACGCTCAACGACATATTTTGTGCACAGTGACGGCTAATCAGGCCGGGACCTACAGCTTAAAGTGAATTCCAAACCACAACAAACATCAATGCCTAACGCGGGATTCGAACCCAGCATCTTTACCATGCGAGGCCAAAGCGCTAACTCCACAGCCATCAGATGGACCTTGCCTTGTTTGGGAATTGTTTTACCGACGTATGTTATACTTTTTTTCACTGCTTGAGGGTTTTGTGATTGAGATTTAAAGTTTGTTAGGATTACATACATGCAGAAGCAATTTTATATTTGTTTGGCAGTGTTCAAAATGCATAGATATTTAAAAATTGCTCTATGATAATAAAGAGCTTTCTTCCCAAATAATGTCATAATTGGGAATTAAAAATAACTTCTTTTATTCTTTCAAAAGAATTCTTTTATACAGCATCAATTCTAAAACAAGTTCAGGCCTGAGGTGCAGTCATCAATGACTGAGCAGCAGCGAAAACACAAACGGCTTGTTCGTAAAATTTCGATTAATGGTGCTGGATGCTTAATACCAAAACATAGATCGACTAAAACACGTTTTCTCATCATACGAGCCTTAATAATTTTTTTATTTCCCACAACCGTCTAGAAAAACGTTAATACGACCAACCCATTGCCGATATTTTAGGTATTGTATTTACGTTACTAAATTTGAATTCACGCATAAAGAAATTGACAACTTAAAATGGATTGCAGAATGAATATAGGATATAATACACATATCTACACATTTTTTTTCAAAATCTCATTCGTAAAAATTTTGCAGATAACTATATTTAGTTGCCTTAATTTAAACTTGAAATAATGTTTGAACACGCATAAAATGAAAACTATATTTTGATACTTTTTAAAGAATAGGTGATTTTTAATTTGTACTGCAAATGGCCCATCTAGCTATCCCATCTCTTGTACATATATTAATGCAATATTATATTTAAAATTAAATTCAACCGTTTTTGTATAAAAACTTAAAATTTGAATATTTACCATTTCTCCAGCTCGTGGTCTGTTTGGTGTAATCTTCATTGTAACTGATGCAGGTGGAACTGGGAAAAAAAAAAATTGCATAAAAATCAATGACTTTCCAAACTTAAAATCACTTCAGTCACAATTGTTAGTAATCATTATTTCATCATACAAATGCATAAATACAATTCCTGTTCTTTTCATGTTATACCAAGTGTTCAATAGTAAGGAGCATTGTTAATTTTTTTAATAATCGATGTATGGGTAAATCAACAATAACAAAGTATAAATTACGAAGATATGTTATAGAAATCCATGTATTGCAAACTTTTCTTAAAGAGGAGCATTTATTTGAGTATTTACTTTGTCAATGTTCAAATTGCTAGAAGGACATAGATGAAGTTGATCGTTACGGTCGGACGGAAGTATACAGAGACTACAAGGAAAACGTCTGATTGTACGTTGTTGGCCGTCTGAACTTAATGCGTTCACTTAACTATTAAGAAATTTGTATTTGTAATCGGTTCAACGACGAACCAATGCATGTTAATCTTAATGTCGGTTATTACACGTTTCTAACACTCAAATATATTCCCTTGAATCGAACTGTAGCTGGTGTTTTTATTTGCTGATAATTCATGCTTATATTAGCTGTTTCGTTTCGGGGGAGTAATATTTGAACAATAATAAAATAAAAGGTTATAAGAGAAAAAATTATAATTGGGTGGTTAAGTCAAGCTGAACATTTTTTGCAGGGAAGCAAACAATTAAAGTAATTCTCTAAATAAGACGTAATGATTAAAAAACAGATAAAACCATTTATTAATGTATTGAAGTAGAACAGAAATATGAAGGAATTATTTCTATTTCCGCTACATTTCCAGGCAAATACTATTATCTAACACATTTATTTCTTTTATTTATCTGTTGTATGATCACAGTAATTTCGATGATTAGGTAAAAATTATTCATGCATTTATTCATGTCAGAGTCGAAAGTAATGTTGACTTGCTTCAAAATTATTTCCCATTCCTTAAACTATTCGACAAACACCATAAATAAAATACTAACAAAAAAGCATTATAAGCATTACACATGTAACTTAAATACTTTTTTTGTACTGTAAAACACACTGGATTTTGACAGTAACTGTCTCTAGAATACCTTTTAAACGTTTTATTTCGATATATATAATCTGGGAGGTAATTTTTTTTTTTATATAAAAAGTTCTCTTATGACATATTAAGGTATACATATACGATTGAAATGATTTTATTTAATTTTTAGGTTATAATTTCAACCTTTTTGGCAGTATATCAGAATTAAAAATGATTTTTAAATATAACCTTTTTTTTTCCGTTAATTTTTTTAATCAGCTAATTGCAATTAAAGTGTCTAATTAGACATTATTAGTATATACATAAATAAACTTGTAATATATATAGAGGTATTATTTTTATTTCAAATAAAAGATATTATATTGACGCATGCTCCTATGGAGAATTTTGAGTTTGGATTCAATATTTATTTAATTATAAGTTTTTAAATAAAAAGTTAAAATTACATAGTTTTAACAAAAAATTAAGATTTAAATATGCATAAAAATGTGTTTATAACAATATATATTAGATTCTCAATAGGAAACGCATTCACAATTATTGTCTAGAAAATAAAATTAGAATTTTGTAAATCGGACCATTTATTATGAAGTTGTGACCTTGGCGTAAAGTCATATAACACCAAAATCACATTCTTCAGAAAAGGCGTTTAAAGTTTACTACACTAATGAACGTGATACAAAATAGGTTCGCAAAACCTACTGTAATTTAAAAAGTAATTTGAGTCTCATAAAGAAAATGGTATCATTTTAAAGGTAATAAATTCGGGAATACTTAAAAAAAAAAAAAAAAAACATAAACTTGAGTCAAATTTTGCAAATCCTAATGTATATATATACCTTAATTAAGTATTTTGTGTTGTAATCTATATTTTGAAGGAAAAGATTCAAGAGTGTAATACATATTCAGTATACTAATATCTATCATAAAAAATTGGAAATATTTAAGTGAATTTGCACAAAAAAATCAAAAAAAAAAAAAAAAAAAAAAATCGATGAAATTGCTTAATTGATATATTTTTTAACATTTGGAGATGGTGTGTGCAGTGGTGTAGTGTAAAATGAAAAGGTGTGGGAACGCTTATATTGCGTCGTTACAAACGTATATATTTTTTTGCTTGTTAGGGAAGGGGGGAGGGGGGGGGGAGAGTGGACAACTAAGAATAAGTAACTTTTTTAATATTACTCTAATAATATCAAAACAGATAATGGATAATGAACACATCAAAAACTAAAAAGAAAAAAAAAATTGTGTTCAAACAGTTTTTTTATTTAAATCACTTTTTTTAAACTATTAAGTTACATGGAATTTGACACTTTATAAATATATTATAAGACATTTTCAAACATATATTGACTTAAATTTTTAAACATTTTTTACAACAATTTTTAAACAGATTTTTTACAACAATTTTAAACAGATTTTTTACAAGATTTTTTCAACAATTTTCATTCAGACAAATTTCAATGAGAGATCGAATTTCGATTAAGACAGACATGTTTGGCTTAGAACGCACCCTAATAGGGTCATCAGCTGGTCTGGGTTTTCGAAGCCTAAATATAATATAATCATCTGACGTCCAGAATTTCAGAGATGCCTTACAAGCAATGGGTTCGGATAAATTTCCAGATTCTGTAGCGCCTCGAAATAAGTTTTCGAAATAAATTAAAAAGATTGCGATTGTTGAAGATGTCAATTGAGAGTTTTATGGTTTTTCTCCATCTCTAGGTGAAGAAGTTCCTGGTGCTTGATAGACCCTTCCTTTTCTTTTCAAAATTTCTTTCATTAATAAAATGAAATTAAAAACTACAAGAATATCAATTGAAAAGTTTAAATTTCTTGATAAAATATTAATTTGTGTAACTATCTCTTATTTTAAGAGGGATATCCACCAGTAGACTCACTTGCCAAACGTATAGATTTGCTTAGGACATTCTTGTTTTTTTAATTTTATCCAGTTAAGTTTGTCATTTCGACAGTGTTGACAATCGTCAAAAGTGGGTATGAATCGGGAGAGAAAGCAAACTGCAAAATTTACATGATATTGCCATCAAAATCACTAGATTTTAAGAAAGATCGAGGTAATTTCTTTCCCTTATCGCCGACACTGTATTTAGTGTAGATGTTTTTTTTTTTTTTTAAACTTGGGGATAAAGATTTTTTTCTTTCTTCTTTTTGCATACTGATGCTACATTTTTGGAATAAACTCAGAAATAACTGTAAATGTAAGCGTTTTCATTCTCAAACCGAAAAGCAATTTACTTTTGCATTTTAAAATATATTTGAATTGCTTTCCTACTATTTCACAGCCCAATTTCGATGTATTATACCCATTTACAAAACCATTAGAAGTTTTATATTAAGCAAAATTAAATATATAACATCAACAAATGTGAATACCTTCACTTTTTGAAAAAGGACTGATTCATTAACATGGGTGCTGGCAGCATTATTTGTAGAAAGTTGCAAGGGAAAAAAATTCTTTGCTTGCTCAAACTTTGATTTACAAAACTATTTTCCTTCTCACAATGAAAAATATAAAATCTGTTATTAAATGGCACACAATTTATTTTTTCCAGTGAATTTTGGACTTTCCTCCAATTTTATAAAAATTTAAGCAACAAGGAGAGGTCCTCCTATGCAACGTATTGGCGCCACCCATTTCCATTATTTTTACGTATTGAGTTAAATTAAGTAAGAGTAAAAAATCAATACAGTTTTGAATATATTTTGTCTTGTTCAAATAACGTATCAGTTTGATTCTCCTTTCATCAGGCAGGCCAATATAAATGTATAATTCCGTGATCTCAAAACACCCTAAAAGCTAATACGAAATATCAGCCTTTCATCTAGATTCTTAGCACCAACCAGTTTATTCCATCAGAACCCCAGGTTTTTTCACTTTTTTTGGATTGTCCAAAAAAATGCATCTTTTATAGTCATTTGTTTTTTCCTCTTGAAAGAGTTCATTTTTTAGCTACGGCGCAAGGTTTACCAATATATTATTAAGTGGGTGATATAAAAATTAGAAAAAAAAAAATTTAAAAAAAAAAAAATCTAAAACACATTATATCACTTTTGTTGATAAATCGGTGAGCGTTCCCGTTAAAATTTGAGGAGGAGAAACATTCTTCAAGGGAAGGGCACAAGGAATTGTATGTGTCAGACCACAGTTTTGTTCTTTAAAAATGGAAATAGTTGGCGTGAACTTGTGTATGGAAGTTTTAATCCGTATTCATAACAAGCCATATACATTTGACCACTGGAATTCATCCACAAATACAGATCATTCGTTGAAGAAGATACTACCTTCTAAATTTCAACACCATGTAGGAGAGGTGGGGGGGGGGAGAGGGCAATTTAATAGATGTGTCGGATTGTTGATGGAATGGCCATGTGCAAGTTGCCGCGCCTCTTGAAAGGGTTTTGCAAATACTTGAATTTGCCTGCTCAACTATGAAGTTGCGGATTGAGAACGAAAGTATAGTTTACACGAAAGAACTTTTCGTTTTCTTAATGAACTTTACGTTGAGTGTCACATAAAGAAAAAAGAAAAAAAAATACAAATTTAAAAAAAAATGTAGGTGAGGGAACGCCGTTCCTCCTTCTAAAAAGGTAAAGGATCGTCGTTCCCACGCGTTCCCGCTCCACTACACCCCTGGGTGTGTGTGAGTGGCAATATAACTTATAAATCTTTCTCTAGTGAATGAGAAAAGTTTTAATTTATTTAGAGAATTAGCAAAATGAATGGATATCGAGTAATTAAGTTCCTTTTTTCTTAAAAAAAAAAAAAAAAAAAAAAAAAACTGTTGTTAAAATTAAAGAAATTAAAGATTGATTTCAACTATTTTCAGGTGATTAGTTCATTCATTTGATAGTATTACAAATATGACTTATAGTGTTGTTATATCTACAAACTTTTTTATGAAGTTTTAAATGCAAAAAAACAAAAAAAAAAAAAAAAAAAAAAAAAAAAAAAAACAGAAAAATACTATTTTTTGTGAAAACATATCAAACTCAAATAGTATTCTGCTAATTATAATAATATATAACAACACTTTTCAAATAATATATAAATAAAAATATTGACAATTTGGCAATTTTCTTGACGAATTAAATGAAAAAGCGTATGAGAGCAGAATATTCAACTTCTTCTAATCCAATATCCATATTTCACCCAAGATTTGAACATCTCATACACTTATGGTACACTAACTTTTTCGTTAGAAATTTGAAGCACTACAGACTGTAATTTCGAATGAGCTGTATTGAAACCTATTGTTTTTATCGAAACCTTCAATTTGATATATGACACTTGCCTGTAACATTTATAGTTTATAACTAAGATATTGTGAATTTACTTCAAACCACAATTCTTTCTGTTGAATTATTGTTCCGTGAATTCTTCATGAATTCCGTGAATTCGAGACCTTTCTTTTGACTTTTCGCATGTGTTTGTAGAATTATAATTTCGTCTGGAAATGTGTTGGCTTTAGACGAACGAGATGGAATGACGGACAGAGCCTTGGTATAAGCTCCTCACTACATTAGAATTACACTAAATTTTACAGGCAGAGCTTTCGTATAATTTCCTCACTACATTAGAATTACACTAAATGTTACAGACGGAGATTTCGTATAAGCTCTTATCTAAATTAGAATTATACTAAGTTTCTATGCTACGAAGAAGCTAAAGCGATAAAACGTGATACAATTTAAAGAGAATAAAACTTCGAAAGCTTGATTTACTTTCAAAATGTTCGAATCATTACATTTCGACTATCAATTGGGTATTTCATTTCATTTTATTACTCTTCCAATAATTTTTATCAACCAATGGCTTCTTCAATTACTTAAAAAATCCATTAGTTTTAAATGGAAATGTCTGGATACATTGTCTTTAGAATAAAGAACACAACCATATAAGCCTTGCGTTAGAGAGAACATAGCTTTATAAATTGTTCCTAATGACTTAGAGGTTTCATTAGATTTGAAACGTAATGTAAAATTAATTGCTTTCGTATTGATCTCTACTATTTCAAGAATAAATTCATGCTATTAACAATATAGAAGTTCATTGAATTATATATATTATTTGAATTCTATTGCGCAAAAAGTCTAATTTCCTTATACTGACTTATCAAAGGCTCTGAAGGGCAAAAACCATCGCTTATTTTTAATTTGAAATTAAGCTAGGGGTGTGGAACATCGCACAACTTTCAATTACATTATAATATAGACCTGAATTTGTGTCACCAGCCGTATCTATATTTTTTACTTTCAATTACCCATATATATATGTACGTAGGGTAATGAAAGTATAGCATTCGGTAAAAAAAAAAAAAAAAAAAAAAAACGATTTTTTTTTTGCATTTCTCTACGTTTTGGAGCAACCTGATTTCAAAAAAGTGATCTAGAAAAAATGTTTGTATGTGTGTGTGTATGTGTGTCTGTGGTCAGCATAACTTCCAAACAAATTGACCTACGATGCTCAAATTTGGTTTGAGGGTTAGTTGCGGCCATGGTACGTACCATTAAGGTTTTCGTCAAAATCGTGCAAGCGCATAAGGTAGCTGCCATTGAAAAAACATGTTTTTCAAAGATTGTTAAAAAACGGCTCTAAAATGTGTTATTTTTTAAATTTTATTTTTAAATTATATATTTAGTTGTTACCAAATGGGAATGAAAATTGAATGTTCTACTACATCCACTATAAATAACGTTTTAAAATACTATTTAAGATTGCATTGTAAGTAATAAAATATTGCATAAGATCTACGAGAAGGTGAAGAGTTGACGAACATACTTACAGATCGATTTTTATGGTACAAAGGCAATAAAATTCAGCTAACAAATTATAATAACTCTTTATTTTGATTATTTAATCTTCAATGCTCGGATGACTTATAAATCCTGTTAAGGTATACATATACAATTGAGATGATTTTCTTTAATTTTTAGGTTATAATTTCAAACTTTTTGGGAGTACACCAGAATTAAAAATGATGCATTTTTATATATAAACTTTTTTTTCCGACAATTTTTTAATCAGCTAATTGCAATTAATGTGATTAATTAGGAAATTATTAAAACATACATAAATAAACTTGTAATTAACTTAGAGGTATTATTTTTATTGCAAATAAGAGATATTATATTGACGCATGTTCCTATGGAGAATTTTGAATTTGGCTTCAATATTTATTTAAAATAAAAAGTTTTAAAAAATACATAGTTTTTAACACAAAATTAAGATTAAAATGTGCATAAAAATGTGTTTATAACAATATGTATTAGATTCTCCATAGAAAACACATTCAAAACTATTTTCTACAGAACAAAATTAGAATTTTGAAAATCGGATAATTTATTATGAAGTTATGAGCGTTGGTGTAAAGTCACATAACACCAAAATGTCATTCTTCAGAAAACGCGTTTTAAGTTTACTACACTAATGAACGTTATACAAAATAGGTTCACAAAACCTACTGTAATTCAAAAAGTAATTTGAGTCTCAGAAAGAAAATGGTATCATTTTAATGGTAATGAATTCGGGAATATTTTAAAACCAAAAAACAAAAACGCAGAATTGAGTCAAATTTCGCGTTTTCCTAATGTATATGTATACCTCAATGAAACCATGAGTAAATGATCTTCTACCATTTTTCAATGTGAATTGTCTAGAATCAACCTTCAGTTAATACTCACAATGCACTGCCAACTTCACCGTCGTCACAAGAGGTTTCTCCGTTGCCGAATTCATTGCTTCACAGCGATAAGATGCTCCATTATCACTGGCATCCGCTCGCAACACAAGCTCGCTGAAGACACCACTACCACTAATGCTGGTGATGGCTCTTACCTGTCAGGGACAAATAACACGTACTGGATTACATATATTTGCTACATAAAAGGCCTCTAACAAAGGAATCAATACTTTTGAAATGACACAGTTGTGAAACAATGGGAGACGGAAAGAAGAGACCAGTGGTCAGTTGGATTGACAGGTATAGAATTTTTAAATACATTGGTTTGTAAAATTAGTTAGAATGTTGAAACGTGGCAATATATTGTAGTTAAATCTGGATATAGCGAAATGAGTAAATCGTTTTTGTCATGAATAATATAGCCTATAAAAACAAAGTTTTTAACATAAATCCTTTATTTGTATTGCCAATTTTTATTTTCATTAGCATAGCGTCGTTTCTGTTGTCAGCGTGTGCTTGTTTTTAATATTTAATATTAGATGATAACACCATCTCTATCAGCAAGATATACGATGATAACACCATCTCTATCAGCAAAATATACGGTAAATTATTTTTCATAATTTATTAATTAAAAATGAATGTGAATTTATGCACTAACATCCAAATATATGTAATTTATTCTGATTAAAACAATTTTAGTATTTATTTATTTATTAAAACTATGTTGGCAACAGGAAAGAGTTTCTTCAATGATTGGTTAAATACTATTTCAGCGCGATGACGGCAAGTTAGTTTGTTAGTATTTCATAAAAGCGACCTTACAGTGATAGTGGCAGTCCCCAAAATGTGATAGAATGCATCGTTTTTTACATTGAGTCTATCTGCCAAGTTTCAGCCGATTGAATAACAACAAGGGGATTAACTAGGCCTCCGCAGATTTTCCTGTTATCTACAAACATACACACACAATCGAAGTTAATAAAAAGGATTTAAAAAGGACTCTGTGAACCCTATACAGAATAGTGCAGCCCAAACGGTTAATGGTTTTGCAATTTTCACAGATGAGTTTTGAGTACCCTATATCCACCAGTTTTATTTATTGACCAACCCGTCCAAGTGAAAATGGAACTCGTCGGTAAATCGTATGCAGCAGTCATAAAATATTCAATCATAAATGAGTTTTTTTAAACTGGTGGTTTAACATTCCATATCTGTCTATCCAATGAACCACTTTTATCCTTTCTGTCTATCACTGGTTCACAATTAAGTCATTCCAATGTTAGGTATTCCTTTTTGAAAGACCCTGTATGTGCATTGTGTGCGGAAACATTGATTATATCAGTGTACAAGTATAGGTGAGTCAGTAGTAAATACTTAGTGTAAAATATAAAGAAGACTGTTCGGAATTAGCTTCCGAAGATTAAAAAATGATATTAGAACTGGTCTTACTCATCCATATCTTGACAAAAAGAGGAATAATTCACTTAGAAAAATTGGAATCCATCACCGATGAAACGAAACAATAAGTTCTTTCGTTTTTTGGATCTTCACCAAGGAATTGGTGATGATGAGGATGACTTGGCAGGTTTCAAGTAATTGGAAAAACGAGGTAACGAGGAATTTCAAAAGACGTTTTCTTGTATTATTTTTTGTCGACTGGACTACTCAGTTTTTAAAATTATTATAAATTTCATCATTCGCAGTTTTCACAACTATATCTTCTTTCTTCATCAGGGTAATATGAAAGGGCAACAACTTATGCTTTTTAAGATGATGGATAATTTTCAGCTGGTTGCCTTACCACAGATTACGAAGAATTTTAATCTGGGTACTTAATTTTTTTCTATAGAATACAAAATTTAAAACGTTAAAATAAAATGTAGTTAAAATTGATAATACTCTCGGAATAAAAAAATTTCTCCAGCGATTTGTGACATAGTAAGAACAGACTTTAAAATTCAGGTAGTCATAAGGTCAATGAAGAATAAGTACTTTTCTTGAAACGCAATTTTATGCTTTTTGTCAAAGTTGGTTGGTTAGTTAAATGTGTCATATGTGACAAGATGAATTCGTATGCATCCCTCTAGGATGATGAAAGAAGCTTTAGCAAAGTCGAAACAAAATTAATTTAAGAATAGGGTGCTTTTACAACATTTACAAGGTATCTGCAAATAAAGTTCAACTTTCAAAAAAGCTTTAAAATACCACTGGTCAGAATGACCTGAAAATTGACCTGTATATAATGAAAGAATGGGGGAAATAGTATGCTATATAAAGTTATCTCGAACTATTATTTTTTTCTTCTGCCATACATTTGCTTTTGGAAAACTATGGTTTGGTAAAAGAAAAAAAAGGTCTTGTGTTTTGAAAGTTGAAATTTAATTTTGCTCACAACGGGGTGATTATAATTACATTCCAACTTTCAAAAGCTTTAAAAAAAAAAAAACATTCGTAATAATGACCTAAAATTTTATTTGAATATACGCTTAAAAAAGAAAAGTAGTATGCTTTAAGCTAAAATAAAAATGTTCAAAGTAGTATTTCTGGTGCCATAAAGTTTTCCCCTTCGACGAGTGTATACAGGTCAAATTTCACGTCATTTTGACCAGTGCTTTTTTGCATCTTTTTAAAAGTTTGAGTTTAATTGTGGGCAACCAGAAAATCGCTTTCTTTTATCCTATTTTCTAAATGAAAATTATTTTTTTGTAAATGTAATTTTAATTTGTATTTTAAGTTGGAACTAAATTAATACAGCTCAGCAACATTACTAAACTTGCTTCTCGAAGATCAATATACTGACGAAATAACTATCCAATCGATAAAAAAAAACTTCTCGAATAAAATGGCAAGGCTTAAACATAAACTGACTCTTTTTTAATTATATCAAAAGAAAATATAGCGGAAAAACAACTACAACAAAAAAAAGAAAAAAAAAAAGGAGCTATTACCGCAAAACTCCCGACCCAACTGACTCCATCGTTTTACATGTAAACGGTAAAACATTCACTAAAGATTACTGTTTATGATGAATTTAAAAACCGCAGCATTTCACCAGCTCACCAGGAACAAAGTTTCCGTCATAAAACCTCAACAGATGGTTTTAATCGGAGAAAATTTCCCACCAATGTTCGTAACAAGACTTCCTCGAGGCCATAAAAGATTTCTGGGTCATAAAATCCGGGACAACATCTGAAAGCTGTAAAACATTGTGTCTCCAGCTTGGACGCTCTGGGACAACATAGTCAAAGCTGAAGGGACACATTTTTAGGGTTAACGACGTCCCCGTAGGCGGGGATGACTTTATTCTTCGGTGGTGGGATTTGGGAAAAGTCCTTATTCTCAGGGTGGGAAAATCATTGATGGGCTAGAGTTGGCTTACACAGGATTAGGCAGAAACGCGATTGGAGGATAAGGATAAGTCACTAATTCTTGTCACCGCCCATACAGAATTAATGTAATCAGGGTTATGGACTTTCGGTTGATGTGCTGTTAATGAGTTTGGAAGAAAGTGAATTCATTTATTAAGTTTTAAAAGATGAAGAGTAACTTTTCTGGTGTGGGTATGTATGGTGTGGCTTATATTAGTAGGTGAGGATGTTTTAAGAGAAGAATTTAAACCATTAGAAACGACTTTTAAATGGATACACAGTCAATGTTTTTTATTTTTATCTCGAATATTAAGATCATTTTTCAGATTGTTTGGAAAATTATTTTTATGATTTAAAAAAAAAAAAAAAAAAAAAAAAAAAAACTAAGTGGAACCACAATTGCAAAGAAAAAACTAAAATTTCGAATGGTAAATTTTCTTGCCAACCTAAGTTAATGGGTCAAATTCATGATGTTGGCTTTATTGACGTTTAGCAGAGCAGATTCTATGAAAGGAGAATTCATTTCATGAATTTTTCAGAGTAATTGGTTGATATTTACTGGTTGAAACATCTATATTATCCAATATGAAAACTATGAAAGGCATCACAATGAACACAAATAGGAGCTAAGCGCCAATGTGAACTAGGAAGATAAAACTCAAGTACTTCTTTAATTCCTCACACTTATTCAAGTAATTAATATTTTGGATCAAATTACAATTCGGATTTTCTTGTTTCAGCTTCCAAAATCTTTTGGATTGAGGAAGCTTTTATAATAACAGTTTGAACATACTTAATCAGATTTTTTTTGCTTTGCTGTGATATTCTTTGTATAAAGTATCTTTATTTATTTTATTTATTTATTTTTAAAAAAAATGTTGGAATTCTAAATGTCATCTTTCAAACTCTACTGGTAGGACGTTGGTATCTATTTTTCAAATCATTTCTCGCAATAAATATTAATTAAATCCAAAATATATAATTATCTTACAGTGAAGGCTCTAATTCACTATTTTTAATTGGCTAAAGTTTTCAGGAGAGAAAAAAAAAAAACTACTTCTAAAGTGCAATTTTAACATGAGCTTACCTTTTTCTCTTTCACTCATTTACCACAAACTTAGTCATCAAATTGCACTCTTTACTAATTAATGGATTTTCTTTGAATATTTTCAAATATAGGTTCAAACCACACACACACACACACACACACACACACACACACACACACACACACACACACACACACACACACACACACACACACACACACACACACACACACACACACACACACACACACACACACACACACACACACACACACACACACACACACACACACACACACACACACACACACACACACACACACCACCTTGTAAACTATATATGACAAACAGAAAACCACACTCAAGAAAAAATGAAATAACTCCATTATAGTAGAACTAAAATTGTATCCATACCTCTCTGTCTCTCTTAAACCACCGCAAAGTGGCGAGAGGATTTCCGCCAATGGCGACACAAGTGAATCTCTGGAATTCGCCGGATTTAATTGGAGAACCCTCTTCGTAACCAACTATCTTTGGCGGACTTGGAGGATCTGAAAAAAAAAGAAAGAAGGAGTTTTTCTTTACTCGTAGAGATCTTTCAGTGATTCGTTCTAAGGAGAAAGATAGGTGGATAAAATTGTCATCCTAACCCTAGTATACACAGAGGAGGGACAAATCAGTAGTTTGTGGGGCCACCAATAGAAAATAAATAATAGTAATTTGTGTTTCTAGGGGCAATGGGGACAAGGAATTAGTGTGTACACAAGAGGGAAGAATAGTAATTAGGGTATACATCAGGGAATAGCATAGTAATTATATTCTTGGGGAGACTGAATAGTAATTAGTGTTCTTGTATTGGATGCTGAAATTCAGAAAGAAAGCATTCGTGAATATTTCTGCAGGGACAGTACTTTACATTCAAAAATAAGGAGCTAAATAACCATGTGAAAATGTTTTATGTTTTAATTGAATTTATTTAACTTAAGTTCAAATAAAGGAGCCTCATGAAAAATGCTGAAGAAAGAAAAAGGGAAGTTTTTATGTTAAAATGACTATGTCAGTACGCAATTCAATTAATCAATAAATGTTTTAAATTGCATATTAACTTAAGAGGAAGTGCTAGTAAAGATCATTTCTTATACTCGTTATATGTTACAAACTTTTAGCCTAGGGAATTTAGAAACTACTTTGCATTTTTATTTTATCTTGAAACTCGGTGAGTAGGTACGAAAATGATCACTTAATCAAATGACATATATTAAAAACTCGAAAATAGTGTCTAATATATATTATATTTTATGTTTGATATTAGAGGTCGGCGATATATCGATACGACGATATTTGTATCGATATTTCTAAAAAAAAATATCGATAAAAGTCACCGATATATCGATATTTTCAAACATTTTTAGTTTTTTGATGATCGTTTTGTAGTTCCATGTGCTTTTTCGATTTTCTTTATTCGATTTTCAAAAACTTCAAAACTAAAGTTTGAACTTGGCTGAGAGACAGTTAAAATGTCACCAATGTTCAATATTTTCCATACACTTAAAGCTATTGAAAATCATCTAAATTTTTCTTAATATCACTGCACCAGTTAAGTGAAAATATAACTTTTTTTTTTTTGTAATGGATCCATTTCAGTTGAAAAAGTAGTCACCTTACAAAAAAGCAATCATGAAAAGTAGAAATTTGTCCCGAAAAACTTCGTTTCTGGCAAAATTGAAAATCAAATAAAAAAAATCATGTATCGATATATCGATATTTTTTTCAATGCAACGATATAGTATCAATATTTATTTTTATCGATACTTCCGACCTCTATTTGATATCCTTACGTCAATGCATACGTAGTGGCTCCAACTGGCTTTGTCTTTCGCTATTGTAATATTCCATTTGTAATAGATATACATTATAAGAAAACAATTTATGTCTATTTATAAAGTGATCTTTTTCGTACCTACTCACCAAATTTCAAGGTTTTATAGAAAGTAGTTTATAAATGCTCTGGACTAGAAGATTGTAACTTTGCGAGTATATGGAATGATCCTTACTATGACTTCCTCTCAATAAAAGGCCACATAATCAAAAAAAAGTTTCATTCAGTTGAAATGATTTGACACGAACTTGTGGTTCAAGAAAACTTGATGAAATATATATTATTACAAATAAACATTATGAACGAAAAATGACTCTGAAATATATTATTTGGATATAAAATGCAGGGTACATTTATTAAAGTATGGATGAATGATAAAACTCAAATGGGAAAGTATAACAGAACAAACTAAATACTTGCCACTGCAGAAGCATAAATCGAACGTCAAAACTTGGCTTTGCCATATCAACTTATGTCATACACCTCAGAGGCTTAAGGGCAAACCCCACAAGTTATCACAATGCATACAGCACAGTCCATGTCATTTCTACAGAAACTCAACTTACCGAGAAAACCTCCCCTTCTTGCATATCTTAGGATAAAAATAAAACGACAAAGTCAAAAAGAGAGAGGTTCAAAGAAGGGTTAAACAACTTCTTTACTAAAGAAGAAAAAAAAGCAAAAAAAAAAAAAAAAAAGCAAGCGCTAAGCCTACTTGTATCCTATTTCCATTGGAATGGAAATTGAAAAGGAAGGAACGCCAAAAATGCCACCAAATATTCTTTAGGTAGCAAATCCGAACCGATTCTATCCCTTCGTCCGTTTTGAATAAAGTTCTCAGACAGGTGTACGTTATATTCCTCACGTATAGTAGCATTCCCGACTGTTAGGGCAAACTCCGAAGAGGTGTGAATAAGATGAAATTTTTTTTTTTTTTTTTCCAGAAGGTTTTGTGCAAGTTCTGGAAATCGATTCTTAAGGAGATGAGGAATGTGTTAGGGAATAAAATAAAAATGTTTGGATGAGAGGGGAATCAACACAACTCAACTCAACTTTCTTTGCTCGAAGGACTTGTTTTGATACGCGGAGGAATCGATTCGCGTTTTAGAATCGAGTTTTTTTTGTCTTTCTACTTCGGAATCGGCTGGGATACGATGTTTCGCGTGGGACTGAATCTTTTCTGTTTCTATTTCAAGTTGGAAGGGATTGTAGGTGGTGGAATGAAAGGATAGATTTGTTGGCCTATTAAGGGATTTGGCGGAGAGAATCAATGAGATTACGTTTCCGAAGTTCTTTTCTTGCACTTATTGCTTGTTTGATCGTTAAAAGTAAGTATGAAGTTCTCAATGCATTTAACAGTTTCATGTTTATCCGTTAAAAGTAATAACTGTTGAAAGCTGATAAAGTGTTCTGAGCTTCTTACATTTTAAATAGCCACAATTTAAATTTTTTATTAATATTAGTTTTGAACATTTATATATAAAAAAAATTTAATATATTCAGTATACTTTGAACAATACTTTTGAAACTTCTTTCTTAAGGGTGACGATTATAATTGCGAACTATAGTCTATGATACATCTGCGATTGTTGTCAGCCATTTTTAAAGCACATTATATTTTGAAATTATTTTTAATTTCCTTTTACCCATGCATATTATAATAAAAAATTGTCGTTCAGGAATATATAAAAGTCTTGTTTAAATATACCTGTTACAGTGACAGACCGAAATTGGAGAATGTCAACATTCTCCGGCAAATGTCGACATATACCAAAAAAGTCGGTTAAAGATCGAATATCAGGTTATATTCTTATACATTCGAACCATCACTGGTGTATGTCGACAAGCATATATATGTTTGGTGGAGGCCAAAACGAGAAACTGAGAAAATAGAGAGAGATGCGAGAGATTTAAGTCGCATGGCATTGACAATTTAAGTTGTTGCAATAAATAAGATTGCATAACACCAATCACATAATTAAGTAAGCTTATTAGTGATGTTATTTTCTTCTATCATTTAAAATGCACTGTTCATTTCAAGCTCATATATTTACATGCGTTACTTAGGTCTTCTCCTATTTTGACATAAATCATAATATGTTTTAATAATAAAGTATGATTTGAAAACGTAACAAAACATTTTTTATTCAACATTCACCATCAGCGCATGGCGAATGTCATGTCGACATTTACCAGTGTAAGTGAGGTTTTTAGCAATAAATTTCGAGCATATACTAAGCATATATGTGAATACCGGTAATATGTAATGTATATTCACCGGAAAATATCAACATTTGCTAAATATCGGTCTTTCACAGTAACATATCTAAATTACTTTGAAATTTATTTCAGTTCATTTCACTGATCATATCTGCACTTTGAATTCTGAAAAGATTCTGGTGACAGATTTTTTTTGTAAAAATGAAGATACAGAGTTTGTAAGAATATAAGAAGAATATTACTAAAATAATATCCCAATTTAAGTATACCTTCACCCATTGTTTATTAACACTGATTCTAATTCACTGTTTCTAGTGGGCCGATGTGCTGCCTGTGCATTTAAGAAGATTGCTTTGAGGAATTACTATTTTGGAGGTATATATCAGATTTAGATATTGCATTTTATTGCTGAGGTATATAATGAGGCTTGATTTGGAAAGCAGAACTTTATACGGCATAGCTCGTAAAGCTGGGATGTTTCGGGAGATAGCTCGTACATTCATCATAAAGAATGCAATAGAACTTTTAGAAACTTTTAAAAGGGGGAGGGGGGGTGGATGTAGGAACGCAAACATTTTCCTCAAATTCTATTTTGAGGTTTTTAGGGTATTGCATTACTTAAAATGTTACCAACAAAATAGTATAATTTAGAGGGCAAAGCGTCCTCCCGATGTATTTTTTTATAATTTTTTGAAAAAATATATCACAATAAGAACATATATTTCTTTATACACCGTAAACGCTGTTTCTTCAAAATGCTGTTTTATCTTACAAATGTACCTTTTCCTCAGAATCTATTCACTATTTTGTTTTAACAATGCTTTGCTCTTACACAATTTTTCTTTGATTATCTAAAAAAATTTATAAGTGTTTTTTTGCGAAAATTTTATTAATTTTTTTAAAACATCTTAAATTGAAAACAATTTTTTTTTACCTAAACAATCAATGTAAAAGCATTGTATTAAACTATATCAGTCTTTAAATTTTTATATTATTTATCAATTTTGATTTGGTATAAAGGAAGAAAAATCAGTCGTCAGGAATAAATACTGTCTAGAAATAATATATAAGATTGGTATATTTCACTTGAAATAATATTTGCTTATATATTCAATTACCATGAAACTATTATAACTCTAATCGTACAAATTCTTCTCTAGAATAATATAACATGTTAAAATACAATTAGATTTGAAAAATTCTGGAATTCCAATAAATGATCTTTCAAATATACCTTACGATATTTAACACACGCTTGGTAAAATTGTACTTCATTAATTGCTTTTACAATGCAGCGTTATTTGATAAATTCGCGTGACATTTCGCATGAAAAATTAAACTTCCGTAATTTATTATCGTAGACGAATATGGGCTTGAGTTCAACATCTATTGATTTAAATTATTATCTTGTTAAGTTAAACTCGCTAGAGTGTTCGGCCAACTCGAGAAGGAAATTATATATTTTTTTTTTTGTCGTCTTGGAAATTAATTATGGGTGTCTTTCAAAAATAATTATATAGTAACGGAAGATCAGATAGTTTTTTTTTTTTACTTCACTGTATTATTTATTTTTATTTTACGATGTTTGATGCTTAATATAAAAAACCATAAGAGCTTGCAATACCAGTTTATGGAAATAGTGCCCGTTTATGGCAACCTAGTATTTCAGTTCAGCAGCATTAGTAAGCTTCGTACCAAATGGCTAAGTGTAGTTTGTTTATTAATTAACCAACATTTGTTCATTTCGTTAGCCCATAAAATATGTACACTTAATATATTTTTATGAAAAAGATGGATAGCTTATGTTTATTCGCGAATATTTTTTACAAATTTTTTTAAAAGGAATTAATGTATTTTTGTGTTTAAAAAGCCAAAATTTTACTAGAAATGGACAATTCCCGCATTTTTCAAAAACGAGTGAAATTAGTATATATTTATGAAGATTTTTTTTCTGATTCCAAATATTTAAAACAAAAAGTTCTTTAAAAAAAAATTAGTTATGCAAATATTAAGAAAAGAAAATACCCCAGAACCGAGTCAAAGCCAGTCCGATCAAAACAGTCAACAAAATACGTGACGTTAAGAGACCCTATCGTTTCTATGGTTATTGCGAGGTTTCTGCCAAATATTTGGCGTTGAAATAGTTGGAGTTGGTAGACCATTGCCACATTCTGTACATGTTGGCGTGATTTGCGAGAAACTTGCAAATCTGGTTTCCGCTGCTGCATTTCAAGCCAAGACGTTTGCGAAGCCGTGACGTCACATTCAGTATCAGCGGTATGAGTCGTTTTCTCGCCAACGTCTAACAAGGTAATTTTGATCGCAAATTAAAAAAAAAGAAAAGTGCATTGAGGAGACATTTTTGTGTTTATGGCCTTTTTGAAACATTTAGAATTGAATAAAAAAAATGTTGGAACTGTCCATTATCCATAGTAATAATATGCACAATTTTGCACGCCTTTATTTTTAAAAAACATTCTATTTTTAGAAAACATTTTAAGAACTTATAGATTTTTAATTAGCATTCAATAATTAATGAAAAGAAATATCAAAGCTCACATAGCATCACATATTTATAATATTTAATAAATTATAAGCATAATAAATATCTCTTTATAGCATAAAACGTGGAGAAAAAAATGTATAAGATAATTACTCCTATGTCTCTTTAGTTATTAAGATACATTTAATTATTAAAGTGATAATTAAAGTTAATTGCCAGGAATAAATGAATTGCTGGAAAGTCAAGAATAATATATAATAATAATAACAATAATATATATATATATATATATATATATATATATATATATATATATATATATATATATATATATATATATATATATATATATATATATATATATATATATATATATATATATTTGTAATTAAAATGTGCTTTAACATTATTTTATACACATTATTGAATGGATGGTGTTGGTTGTTCCTTCATATGCGTTAAAGATTGGAACACTACCCAAATTTATGAGCCATGGTTTCAACTTTATATATTAATTATATACTTTTCCTATCCATTTATATTAATTTTAGCTTAGTTAGTGTGTCTTATTCAAAGTATTTCAACTTCCATAACCGAAAGTATGGTCAATGCCTCAGTGTTCAACATGCCCCAGTAAATGAAAAACCTGCGATTAAATTTAAAACAATAAAACACTTTTTCAGGGCTTCATGAAAATTTCACAGAACAAATAATTAAATTATTTTAATTTTATTTCATACCTTCTGCAGGTTTTGTTTAGTTAAGATTAAGCCGAATAAGAAGCTTAAAACACACTAACACACTTTATATTCAAAATAATAATAAAAACCCTTTTTACCAATTAAATATGCTTAGCTTAAAACCTTTAAAAATTAAGTAAAAAATATGACGAAATCTGTTCGAATTCGTAGAATTTACGGCTTATTCTTAACTAAACAAAACCTGCAGAAGGCATGAAATTAAATTTAAGTAATTTAATTATTTGTTCTGAGAAATTTTCATGAAGCTTAACCCCTGAAAAAGTGTTTTATTGTTTTAAATTTAATCACAGGTTTTTCATTTACTGTGGCATGTTGAATACTGAGGCATTTACCATACTTTCAGTTATGGAAATTGAAATATTTTAATTTCTAATGGGGAATTTTCTGCACAAATGATCCGAAAGCTTAAAAAAAATAAAAATAAGCTGCTATACTGGAGGTGAATGCAAGTTTTGGTACCACTTCAAACATGATTAAGATTTGCTTATAGAATGTAAATAAATGTACTATACATTTTGAATATACTGGTCTACCGGGGCAAAAATATCCGACATAGTTTGAAAATCGACTTTACATGATTAGAACTATAAATGAAAGCCAAATATGTCATAACTTGTCCTAAATGAATTTTGATTTCGTTACCTAATACTCTAAGTTTCAATGAGGAAAGGTACACAGAAATTATCTTTTCAGGCACCAAACACTTGCATTCCTTCAAAGTGAGCCAAGTTGGCGACAATTACGTTATTTAAAACCTAATATTTATAGCCAACTTGGCTCATTTTTAAAAGATTCTAGTAGACGGTTGAGATCTGAAAAATAGTCTGCACCCTTCCTCAATGAAAATCAAAGAGAGGTGGGTTACCACATAAAAAAGGATTTTCATTATTTGGTAAGTTATGACTTATTTGGCTATAAGATTTATTTCAACTTATTCAATTCGATTTCTGAGAAGTTTCGGACATTTGTGTCTAGGCAGACCTGCATATTCATAATCTAATAACATTTCTCGATATTCTATTCAAAATTTAGAATGATGTTCGATAAGGAACCTAAACTAGCTGTTGCTTCTCATTTTATACACGCCAAAATGACTTCTTATGACGAATTTACTTTGAACAGTTTCACCACCGATCATCTAGTCTTATTTTCTAAGACTAGATGATCGTGGTAAAACTGTCCGAATTAAATGTGTCTTCTCTAACATCAAGTACTCGCATCTTTTGAAATTATCTAAGTTAGTAATAAATATTACGCCATCAATGACTTAATATTGACTTTAATTTCAACACATTTAAATTCGATTTTTGGAACAGTTTCAGCTAATTGCCCATCTAAAGACCAGTTTTTACTCTTAACCTACAATTATGTCTCTGCTTTTTATAAAATATTCATAGTGACGTTCCATAAGGTTTCCAACACTTGCAGCCGCTTCTCTGTCTGCAGAAGTATTCAAAAAACTATTTCTCACTTTAAAATACATCTTAACTACATCATCGCGCCTCTCTTAAATGCATTTAAATTTAGTTACGATTTCACACATAAATATATACGAGCCCCCACACAACTGAGCGTTAGCGCAACCCAGATTACGTCACATTCTGCATCGGAATGGAATAAGAAAAGGAAAAAAAAAAAAAAAAAAAAATCGTATTTTGAAGTTTATGAACTGGAAACGGCTGCAATGGTTCTATTCCGCCTTCGTAGGAACCACGTGATAAAAGGTCTTTATGAAAGCTATTGTGTTGGTCGGAATTTCTCTGAGAGCACAGTTACTGTTATCGTATATGAGTATCGGAATAATGCGATGTTTTTACGTCTGTCTTATGGAGCGAGCCGACACGGAGCAACCATAGCAATAACAGGCATAGGGGGAGGTCGTTTGGAGGGGGCAAGTGGAAAAGAATTGACATTTGGCTCAGATTCGGGTCGTGTTATACTCCGGGGGGGGGGGGGGGGGTTGGAAAGGAGGTATCGTAAAGCACTTTTTCAGTGAATGCGACTTAAAACTGCTGTTTATGTCTGGGTTAGTGAGCTGTGTCGAAAGAATATTGGTGTTTTTATTTATTTTTTTCAAAGGTAAATGATGTTTTAGTTTGAATGCTTGGAATAATATAGTTTCCATTTATTTCGTTTTAAAATGGTATTTTAGTTCTGTTTGGAAGAACGTATTAAACTATGTAGCACTGTTAAGGGAAGACGCACGTAGCTGGTTCTGTATCTGTATTGTTTGTTTTTAAGGTACGTTGGAAAATGACTAATCAACTCAAACACTTGATTTTTTTCTAACACTTTTTTAGCTCTAAATCTTTTCCAGTTGTTCTTTGTATAAATGTTTAGCTTAAATAGCCTAATACTATTTGGTTATTATACTTGCAAAGTTTTAGGATAAATGACTATGTAAATTTTAGATAAATATTCTCTCTTAGATAAAAAAAAAACACAACAACAACAATAAATAAATAAATAAATAAATAAATAAATAAATAAATAAATAAATAAATAAATAAATAAATAAATAAATAAATAAATAAATAAATAAATAAATAAATAAATAAATAAATAAATAAATAAATAAATAAATAAATAAATAAATAAATAAATAAATAAATAAATAAATGAATGAATGAATGGATGAATGAATGAATGAATGAATGAATGAATAAATGAATAAATAAATAAATAAATAAATAAATTAAAAAAAAAAAAATGAGAAAACGAGAATTTAGAGAAAAACTTATATATATATTTTAAAACATATTAAAAATATTTAGAAAATAAATAAAATTATTTCTAGTGGAGCTAGAATAAAATTTTAGGCATAATGTAAAAATGTAAATAGTTTTAGAAAATACAAAAACTGAAAAATCAATTTTTTAATCAATTGTGAGAGTACCTAATAATGACACTGAATAGAAAAAAGTCTTTTTAATCCCCACAATACTTTAAACAGCAGCAACAAAAATCTCTCGCCTCAACAGCAGTGAAACTCAAAGCTGAATCCACAACAGCTCAATTCCAAAAGATTAACAGACAGAACGGGACTGGACTCAGATACTTTTTCACGAGTACCTTTTATAGGCTGGCAACAATATCCAAAATTCTAAAAATATCCAGATAAATCTAACCTTAGCGATTACTTTAAAACTTGTATTTTTGATACTATTTACAATTTTTGCATGAATAAAAAGCTATAATTAAAAGTTATTGTAGAACTAAGACAAAAATAGAATTATTTAAATATCATGTATAATTATTCATAAATTCACGATGGTAACAATACTACATTCATGCAAAACAGGTACATATCACATTTAAGCCAAAATTTGATTCGATTTTAAAAGGGTTCATTTGAGAAATTAAACATAAAACATTAATGAACCATATTTTCAGCTGAATTTTGGTTGAAAATAATTTTGTTCCAATGTGAAAAAATGCGATGCTTTTTAACAAATAAACTTCTTACGAAATGTTCATGTAAATTATTTCAAAACTTAAAAATAAAGTTTATGGAAATTTTATAGACCATCTATAATATCCTAAATCAAATAATACCAAAAATTGCATTTTTTGTAAAGTATGTACCTGTACATTTAGTATGTATGATTCTGCTCCATTTTTAATTTTGAATAAAAGAATTTTTTTATTTGTCAAAAAATGAAATTTCCTAGTCTTATTTGTGGCAAAATAATAATAATAACAATAATAATAATAAAAAAAAAATAAAAAAAAAATTAGGTTAATTATTAGTAGAATTATTAAATTGATTATCATATATTTGAATATATTTTTCAGTGTAAAGAATAAAAATGTTTTTATGAAGCTACTATTACTTTTTAAGCAAAGTCTGCGAATGAAGAAAAACTAACATATAGTCTCATTCGTTGTATTTAAAAAAAAAAAGGAAATTTTAGAAAAGGGAATATAAAGCAGTTCCATTTATCATTACTAAATACATTCACATTCACATTTAATACATGCAAATAAAACAGCTTAAGTGATATTTATAATAAACAATTGTATTCAAACAACGATAGTAAAAAAATCAATTAAATAATACCATATAATACTTACGAGCTAAAATAATGTATACTAAATTCCTAATCCTACGAAAATGATGAAGTAAATTTCTTTATTTTCTAAATTTAAATTTATTATTTTATATAATTTTTATGATTTTTTTTCAATAATAAAATTTTAGACTAACAATTAGCGAAATATTTTAAACTTATTATTTACTCATTCATTTATATTATGATTTTGCAACTTACATTTTATGGGTCGTGGTATGTATTTACTGATGGGGGAGTGTTCGTATTGGGTAAAAGTACTGTAGCCCAGCACCACTTTTCACAAGCGAGTGGCAACATTACATATATAACCTTCATTCTCTCAATTTATATGGTTAATTCTTTTTTCTTTCTATTTTAGTTTATTTTAAATGTTTTAATTATCTTTTAATTTATATACATTTATATTTACTCCATCACATAAATAATCTTCTTTGAAAGCGAAAATGAAAAGAACATAATTTCTATGTTTGTACTAGAATAATAATTTTACAGCATTTATTTTATTAATGTACAGAAAAAAAAAAAAACACGTTATCCTGATCTTTATACAGTCGACCATCGGCCATAAATATCAACGACAGAAAATATTGACAACGGCCACCATGAAAAAGAAAATCAAGAAAGAATCCCGAGGGTAAAATTTATTGAAAGTTGCATTTTCATTCCAAATGTAGTTCCAAACGTGAAAACGACACACGCATGATTGATACCCTAAAGTCAGATGGTGTCATTTACACGATGACAAATGGAAAATAATACCGCAACACACTGACAGAAAAAAATAAATTAAGATCATTTGAGGTCTTTTCTCTTTGATGTTTCTTTTTGTGCTGCGTTCCGATTGATTTTTTTTCGGGAAGTATAACCTACTTAGATTCCAAAAGAAAAGAAAAAAAATTATATTTAGATTTTTTTTTATTGAGTTTGAATTATAAAGAATGTTGTTAAAAAATATTAGTTTTTTTTTTTTTTTTTTTTTTTTACAAAACTAAGCTGACAGTTGTCAAGATGCGTTATTAACGGATAAAAAACAAGTTGCATTGGATTTTTTTTTGGTTGAGAATGTTATTTAGAGTTTTGCTAGAGGGGGGTAATCATGGTTGTAACAAAGCATTACCAATTTCTTCGAGAGTTAGTTTATTTCAGATGCTTAAATATGTTATAGAATATTAAATGTTTTGTTAAATATTTACGCAAAATACGGATATTCAAAAAGTTAACGGAACCCTTTTATTTTCTTCTTATCTCGAAAAATTTAAACATAAAAGCAAAGTTTTATTATAAATCCTTTATATGCATTGACAACTTTTAATTACTGTTGTACTTATATAAGCGATGTTGAACTCAAATCAAGTTTTCACAATGTTTGACTATAACCATCGATTCCGTACTATTGACTTAACTTTTGTTTCGTAAAAATTTTGATAGATTGCATTGTCATTGACAACGAGTCTGCCAAGTTTCAACTCGATTATGTAACGAAAGTTGGATAAATAGCCCTCTAAAACATTTCCCGCCATAAACACACCCACAAAATTGAAGTCAATATAAAAGATTTAAAAAATTGCATGCGCATACGTCAAACAACTTTTAAGAAGTTCGTCCCAGTCAGACTAGCACAGTGGATTGCCAAAGTAAGGTTTTAGTACTGCATATGTTGCAGTGTCTAAATATGAGAAGCACGTAAAGTGTAAATGGGTGTGAAATTTTAGAAAATCAGTAACGTATACTCTGAAAAGTTTGTTTACTTTGTTGAAATAATATTCTGTACATGGGTGGTCCAATAAATTTGAAATAGGTGAAAACTTCTACTAAGTGATGAACGACAAGGAAATTGTAAAACATATCTGTCCAGATTTTTCAAGCTTCCACGAAACCTAATATTTTCGCGTTGCTTAAGTTTAGACAATTGAGGCTCTCATTACAGAGAACCACTCGAATGGCAAACGTGCGCCACCACTTCACTTACTCCAGACAATCCACTTAAAGAGAAAAATGCATTCCTATATGGAGCTTATTTTACTGGGTCACTACTGTGGCTAGAGGTTGCGTCTGTCGCATGTGGCGCTTAGACCCTAAGCGGAGATTTAATTAAACCATTTGCCGACATCCAAACGAGCTGAAACTTGGCAGATAGATTCGATGTCGAATATAAAGCATTCTATCAATTTTTGGGGGCAGTGACTGTCACTAAAATTTCGCTTTTACGGTATACTATTAAACCAATTCGTCGTCAACAAATCACGCTAAAATAGCATTTAACCGTTTAATGCAGAAACATTTTCCTAATAAATAAATAATAAAATAAATTGTTTTAATCAGAATAAATAAAAAAAATTTGAATGTAAGTGCATAAATTCACATACCTTTTTAATGAATGAATATGAAAAGTAATTTACCGGATATTTTGCCGATAGAGATATTTTTAATATTTAAAATTAGATGCCAACACTAAACATAAGCTGGCAACAGAAACGGTGATTTGTTAATGAACATAAAAATTGGTTACGCATATAAAGGTTTTATATTAAAAATTTATTTTTATGGATTATATTATTTTTGGTAAACTGCATTTTACTCAAATCAATTGCTTTTATAGCTCAATCCCAACAAACATTTTATAATTTTTTATTCTGTAGCTATATTCAAGTATACACAATCTCCAACATTTCTTATATCCATAAACACTATGTATTCATTACTTCTCTCAAGATATATATTTTGCTGGTGCAAAGCACTGTATAATGAGTGAAGACCTCTTTCAACTCGATCCTCATTACAGAGTTTCCCAAGCGGAATTTCTCATTATACTGGAGCTCCACTCCTAAGACTGATTTGCACATTTCATTGTCGATTCGCAACCCCCCAAAACTCCAGAGAATAAAATTGCAACTTCCACAGCAACAACTCGTGTATTTGGAAACATTAATTTCACATATTGTATACATGCGTAGGACATTACAGATGTACTATTCCGCCCTGAATATTATAGAATGTAGCGATAGCGTGTGTTATGTGACAGAGAGTGTGAATCTGATTTGATATTTAAGTAATTTTGATGATTGTAGAAACGTTCATGCGAACCACTTGCTTCACAATGTTGCCAGTTCATCGAATGAACACGACAACATATTTTTACTGTGCTTATCACTCATAACAATGCCTTATACTTATTCTTGAATATTTTTTTTTAGCTCATAAGACTGTCGAAATGTGGGAAAGTTATTGAACGAAAATGATGATAGGTGCAGGAATTTTTGAAGAAGTGCTTTGAAAGGGACAATGAGGAACTTGCACAAGTGAGGAAAATGAATATTTTTTGTATTTTTTAGTGTTATCCAACGAATATATTTGAGCAGTGCAATTATTTTTTATCATTATGCTTTCAATTAATCAAAAATCTAGTTTGAAATTAGCCGAAATCAAAGCAAAAGTCACGTGACCGAAAACGCATAAAAAAAACCGTGACGTGGTGACGTAGAGATAAAGTCGCAAAACGAAGGAGAAACCTCACTCATTCCCTTTCTAAAACAGGTTCTAGACTGGTTCATTATCTGCGCGTTGACGTTTCACTCAAAAGTGGCTTTTTCCCGCCGAATCGCAAAATGAAAAACTAAATATTTTTTTAACTATCTATCCGAGCTCAAATTTTGGAAAGAATGGTATTGTTTTTCATGATTTTTTCTCTACTTTTATTTAAAAATAAAACCAAAAAACGTGAAAGTTCCTCATTCCATTGAGAGGAAGTCCTAGTAAGTATCATTTCCTACATTCGCTATGTTACAGTCTTCTAGACCAGTGCATTTAGAAACTAATTTAAATGAAACCTTAACATTTGGTGTGTAGGTACGAAAATGATCCCTTAATGAAATGGCATAAATTGTTTTCATTTAATGTCTATATATTTCAAATGAAAATTAAAAAAGCAATAGACAAAACCAGGTGGAGCTACTGCATATGCATTGACGTAAGGATTTAAAACTTAATCTATTAAACGTTATTTTCTAGTTTTTAGTTTGTTTAATTTCATTAAGTGATCATTTTCGTACCTATTCACCAAATTTCTAGGTTTTACACAAAGCAGTTTTTAAGGTATACAAATACATTAGGTATCGCGAAATTTGACTCAATTGTGCGTTTTGGTTTTAAAATATTCCTGAATTCATTACCATTAAAATTATACCATTTTCTTTCTGAGACTCACATTACTTTTTAAATTACAGTAGGTTTTTGTGAACCTATTTTGTATAACGTTCATTAGTGTAGTAAACTTTAAACGCGTTTTCTGAAGAATGACATTTTGGTGTTATGTGACTTTACGCCAACGGTCATAACTTCATAATAAATGGTCCGATTTACAGAATTCTAATTTTGTTTTGTAAACAATAGTTGTGAATGCGTTTCCTATCAAAAATCTAATACATATTGTTATAAACACATTTTTTATGCATATTTTACTCTTAATTTTGTGTTAAAAACTATGTATTTTGTAAAACTTTTTATTTTAAAACTTATAATTAAATAAATATTGAAGCCAAATTCAAATTCTCCATAGGAACATGCGTCAATATAATATCTCTTATTTGCAATAAAAATAATACCTCTAAGTTAATTACAAGTTTATTTATGTATGTTCTAATAATGTCCTAAATAATCACTTTAATTGCAATTAGCTGATTAAAAAATTGACGGAAAAAAAAAGTTTATATATAAGAATGCATAATTTTTTTAATTCTGATATACTGCCAAAAAGTTTGAAATTATAACCTAAAAATTAAAGAAAATCATCTCAATTGTATATGTATACCTTAAATGCATTGGGCTAGAGGATTGTAACACAGCGAGAATAGGGAATTATCATTACTAGGACTTGCCCCTTAAAGGTGATCTTAAAATATGTTTTGTCATTATGTATTATGTAAAGTTTTATATTAAAAAAAAAAAAAAAAATAATAATAATATTAATGCTTATAATTCTGTTATATACTAGTTTTTTTCTTAAAGCGTCTTTTGAGAAAATTTAAACTATTTCAAAAATTCTGTCTTTACTTTTTAAATTTTTTTTTTAGCAATTTTTAATTTATTAAGATTATATCACCATATGTAAATTTCCTGAAGATCTGCTGAGTATCATTTATGATCTGTACTTAATAAAATCGAAATTAATATTGATATAAAAACACCACTCACTTAAATTAACATAATTGCTGGCAAGCCATTAAAAGCAAACACGCTGCTTTTCGCTTTTAAGAAACTAAACAATTTTCCTTCTCAATTACTATCCTAGTGGGGATATCATTGAAACTTTACGGCCGTTCTCTTAACGCTCTTAATTCAAGCAATGGCAGCAATTTAAAAGTTATTCTTCTGAATTGTTTTAGTACTTTAACTTAGAATAATTACTCGTTTAATGTAAGAACAATTAAAATAAATTAATTCGAGTATTAATAGAGATTATTCTTTTTTAATTAAAATGATAAGTTTTATAATTAATGTTGTTAAGATGCAGGAAATTGTGGTATTAGTCTTTAGAAGTGGGTCTTCAAAATGTTTATGTGTTATCGAGTTAAGCAAATATATAATGTAAGGTTTAGATTAAATATTAAATACTGAATTATACTGTATTAGAAATAGTAACTTTAGTAATTTAAAATTTTTATGAGAGGGCTCATTTGGAACTCAAATTAATTGTAATAAATTAAAATTGTGAAATTGTAATCTATGAATGAGTTATTTACTTAAAATGAATATTTGTTAAAGTACAGTCACACCCCGTTAACGTGAAGTCGATGGGGCCGATGAAATTGTTCAAGTTAACCGAATTAGTTCGTGTTAAACGACTAACTTAACGTTAAGTTTTAAGTACGGAGAACTCCTTTTACTTTGCGTTAAATGGGATTTTATGTTTAGCGATTTCGCTTTATCGGGGTTTGATTGTAAAAATAAAATGCCTGGATATTTAAATATGAAAAACAACAACAATTTCTTATAATGGATAGACAGATCATTTTTAAACATGCAAGTATTAACCCGTTGCAGTAGCCACAAAGAAACGTATTTAAAAAAAAAGTAATAATAATGTAATAGTCAAAGCTTAAAAGATAAATTTACAAACTAATAAGAATTCATATCTTTAATTAACATTTCAAACGATCTTTCTTGATTAACCAAGCTTGTATCAGACATATTTTACAAAGAATATGTAATAATAATCACTTATCAAATTAAATCTAACGATATTTGAAAAGAGATGCCATTTAAAGACATTGTTAAAAATTTTCTTAGCCATAGCACAATTTTGCTAAACAGAGCTTAATAAATAGTATACAAATAATAATAAATAAATAAATAGTATACAGGTAAGCGACAAAACAATTGAAACTGGGGATTCTGGATTCAACTTGTCAGAATCATATTATCTTGCAAATAATTTACTCCTGTACAACAATTGTTTAACGAGTTATTTACAGAATATTTAAGAGACTCTCCGTTAAATAGTGAACTAGTCCGAGACTCACGATTTCAAGTTTAGATATTCCATCGAACTTAAAATTTTGAATATTTAATAGATTCTAGAGGAATGCTAATAGATTATGAATATGCTTTTCTGCTGGGGCAAAAATTATAGACTCTTCAAATATTGAATTGAATGAGTTGAACTAAGTCCGAATGCTAAAAAATATTCATAACTTACCAAATAATGAGCTGTCTTTTTAAATCCTTTATTACAACAACAATTTCATATAACTGATAGATAGATCGTTTTTAATCATGTAAGTATTAAACCATTGCAGTAGCTACAAAGAAACATACTTAGAAGCAAAAAAAAAAAAAAAAAAAAAAAAAAAAAATATATATATATATATATTTATAATATAATAGTAAAAGCTTAAATGATAATTTTGTGTGTCGATGTGGGAGCGAAATTTGTAATGTCTATAAAATTGTGACTCGATTTTGTGTGTCGAAGGTGATAGAATCTGTGTAGAGGCCTAATTAACTCTTTGCCGTCATCCACTCGGGTTGAAACTTGGCAGATAGATTCGATGTCGATGACAATGCATTACATTTCGATCAAATTGTGGGGCTATAAATGTCACTAAGAGTTCGGTTTAAAGGAATACTAATATATTAAAACAATTTTGGCAACAGGAAAGTGTTTCTTTTGTGGTCCATTTTAGTGCGATTGGATGACGACAAGTTGGTTAATTAGTATTTCGTAAAAGCAATCTTTTAGTGACGGTCCCAGCTGCAAAACTTGACAGATTTGCATTATCATCGACATCGAATCTATCTGCCAAGTTTCAGCCCGATTGGATGACGGCAAGGGGGTTAATTAGGCATCCACAGATTTGCCAGCCATCGACAAACATACACACAAAATCGAAGTTAATATAAAGATGTGCATTAAAATTTATTTGCCTTAGAATTTTTAATATAAAAGATTTCAAAATGATGTAAATTTTGGTTAGAAATTTATTGATATTATAATTTTTAAAATAATATTTCAATATTTTTATCTAATACAAAAATTAATAATATAATAAAAATTAGCTCGTAACAAGAGTAAATAAACAGTTTATAGAAAAAATCAAAGAAAAATGAATGTTTATCCGTTTGTTGCCAACAATATAAAATATATTAAATGAGTCAGATGATGGATTAAAAAGATTTAAAACCAGAAATATGATGCTATTTTCAAAAACACTCATTTTGAATTTTGATTCAATTTGTAATTATTGCCTTTGAATTCTAAATAAAATAATATAGGACTTGCTTCCGTCTAGACTTTTAGACATTTTTATGTTCCTCTTTAAGATCGATAAAAATATTTATCTATCCATTTACTAAAATTTATTAACTTATATACTTTTATTGAATAAATTAATCGTTGAATTGCAAGGAACGCATTTTTTAAAAAATATCCCATTTGCAATTGAGTTCTCTTAGTTCGCTTTTATTTTTCCTTGTTATTATATTCTATAAAAATTCAAAAATCAAATTAATATAGAAAATGTATTAACATTGTGCATTTATCACTATATTTAATATCAGGGATGAAAATCAATTTCCAAGTAACTTATCAGAAATAAATTTACGATACGAGTTTTTTTTTTTGCATGTTTGTTATTAAAATTTATATTTACTAGAACTTCTAGACACTCTGAAGAAACTTGTTATTAAAAGCGTATTACTTTTGAAACATCTCCAAATAATATTTCTTAAACTGAATTTTGTTACATAATGACTTTTATAATATTAAATTTGTAATTTTAAAAAAAATGCCATTTGACATGTACACGTAAACAGTTTCTCTTATGTATTATATTATCACTAAATGTTTCAAAAGTGATGTATCACTTTTAAAACATCTCCAAATAATATTCCTTAAACAGAATTTTGTTACATAATGACTTTTATAGTATTAAAACTTCAAAAAAAAAAAAAAAAAAAAAAAAAAAAAAAAAACTAGACGTTGTGAAAAAACCCGCCAAGTCAGCCAGAAAAAGTTATGAAATCTAATTTTTGCAGCCAAGCGGCCGCGTTTAGTTTCTTTGGGGTACTAGTACACAATGAACTAAATTGTGATTATTAGGGGAGATAAGCATAAGCAATCAGTACTTTTCCAGGCTACTTTTATTTCGGATTAATCTCGTTTCATTTGCTTCTGCTACTTTGTACCCATTGCATTAAATTTAGATTAATTTTATAAAAACTGTGCTTATCTCACCTAATATACACAATTTAGTTCATTATGTACAAGTATCCCAACTAACATATTAAGTCAAAATACTTTTTTCCAAACTGCTTAATTGCATTTTATTCACATGACTTCGGTTTTAACCATCACCAAATACGACAATATAATCTTACCACTTTCCCATCACATGACTAATGTCTCTTTGAGTAATCTTCGCACAGCATAATTTATACAAAATAACGTCACACTTGATCATAAAAATGCAAAGGCTAGGAGTGTGGAACATCGCAGAACTTTCAATTACACTTTAATACTGGTTACATCATTTAAATTTGACATGGATCAGTGTAATTTACTATTTTTGTTTTCTTATTTTCAATACTTTAAAAAAAATTGCCAGTTTATTTTTGGTAATAATTATTACATTGACAAACAAAAACACAGCCAAAATTGCGAAATTTGCAATATGTTTTTCGGTAATAAGCAATAAGTAATTTTTCTTTTTTCTAATTACACTCTTTAAATAGTTCAACTTAAAGTATCAAAGTCACTTCTTGAAATTGAGCAAAAGATGAATATCCTAAATCCATTGACCTGTTTTAATCAGTTATTATCCAGGTTAAATTCCCAACTTCCGGGATCATTTCTGGGAGGGAGAGGGGGGGGGGGGGGTACAGACCCTCTTACGCATTAATTCATACAAAAGGCTAATCAATCTGAGAATAATAAAAAAAAATAATGGTCTGAATATATTAAAGAATTTAAGATGTAGGTCAGGCGAACATTCCCATGTATCGGGATCATTTCCAGGGGGTACAGACCCTCCTACCCATCAAATCATACAAAATGCACTTCCTCTAATCAAGCTGAGAAGAATAAAAAACAAATGGTCAAAATTCATCAAATAGTTTTGGCTGTAGCCTTGGCTAAAGTTTTGGTCAGAACCAGAAGAATCATAAGAACGAAATTCCGGTGTCTTCGGTGATTTTCAAAGGATTTTTTACTATATTCCCTTGTTCAATGTTAACAATTATGTTGTTATTTTTAATCTACTCAAACGGGGCAACACGATGGCAAAACAATCAGGGCTCTAGTTATAATAGAAGCTGAGCTGTGAGAGGTCAAAAACAGGACTAAGCTCTGTCAACATAATATACACTTGCATGTCTACCGCTTTGTTATCGGACTTGGCGGAGAAACACTGCCGCTATCCTAGATTTGTAATTTTTTTTTTTTTTTTTTTTTTTTTTTTAAATGTCATTTGACATGTACACGTAACCAGTTTCTTTTATGTATTATATTAAAAATACAACTCAATTTCTTTTATTTAATTTGTTGTATAAGAAAGAGTTGACATTAGCACACACTAGCCAAAGTTTATTTGAAAATTTATTTCGATTGGTAATAATGGAAGTGAACTGAATTTATTTTTTTTTACTTTTCTATTAAATACCTAAAATTTTAGCTTCACTGATATGTTTTCTTTATTTAAGTATTAATTTATTCATGTTTAGGATAAAATTAGATCTTTGTGAGTTTAAAGCTAAATATATATATATATATATATATATATATATATATATATATATATATATATATATATATATATATATATATATATATATATATATATATATATATACTAATCTAACATTATGAAAAAGAAGAAAAATTGAAATCGAGACACTACAATTGTGATAAAATAATTCACTTCATTATTTTTACTCAAAGTTCTATCATCAGTTATAAGTGAATAGATTTTAGTTTATTTTGCACTTTTCTAGTTGCATATTTATGCCACTGTGAAGTGTTTATCACAACCAAATACGCCTCATAATTTTGAGCTACGGTAAGATTGCGAAGTAGAAACCTTATCGCGCATACATTTATCTCCAGCCTCACTACACCTACTGAAGGATACTGAATCCACGACTTATTTAATAGCACCAGTCACCCTTATTGTACGCATCAGTATTTGGCGAGGCAGGGCCGAACCCGTGATCTACAGCTCACGAACTCGGCAGCTTCATTCTCCACAACATTGGAGCCACTAGAAAGGGTGAATCTTCGGATGGCCAACCCACTCGCTAATCAATCTGCAACTTTGAAGATAGACTCGTTGTAGTGAAAATTCCTCCTATAAAGTTTTGGGGGATTTTATATACGTTTCTATTACCGTTTCGGTTGGACTAACTAACAATTTGTCGTCTACCAATTGAGTTGAAACTTGGCATACAGACTAATTGGCATTGAAAATGCATTCTATCATGTTTTGGGGATAAAAAAAGTTAATTTATGGTACGAAATCGAAGTTTTTCTTCGTAGTAAACAAACGCTATAAAAAGTCAATCTGAACTCACAATCTCTTAAATAACTTGCAATTTCATAAAAAGTTGGAAATGTATATAAAAGATTTATACTTATAATTTTACTTTTATACGTTAAAAATGAATCTATGATATTCATCTTTTTCATAACCTTTTAAAGTAATGTGTATATTTACACACTAATGGATATTTTGTATACTAAAAAAAAAAAAAAAAAAAAATGCATTTGTAAAGTAAAAAACATTCTAAAGTGAGTGATTTTGTTGTTCCATTAAAATGCTTGCAGCACGTTTTGCTTTCAAGAGTACTTAAAATACCTTAATAGAACTACTTAAATGTATTTACACTGAAAATTTTAAACTGATGGAAAAAGCTGATATATCTAACCTTTGCATAGTGTTAATTTTTCAACTGTGAAACCATTTGCAGCTGTAATATAAGAAATGTAACTCTGGTATTTAGCAAGATATAGACTTAAATATTAAATTTCCCCCATTTTTTTCTTATAATTCACTTTTCATTTTTTATTTTATGCCAGTATGAATTGGTGTTTTTTAATGCATTTTGTATACCAGAAACATTCAGTTCAGTCAATCATTATCAATGGGATCTTGGATTGTTGACCATCGTTAAAAAGAATTATAGGGCGATTCTCTGGATTTCTCAAGGGATATTTTTTCTTCTCGTAAACAAATTAAAATTGAATAATTATGATGATAAGATTACTAGTTACGTTTTTTTTAAATTTTTATAAATATTATTAGTTGGTGACAAAGTTATAGGAAAAATAATTATTTTAACTTGTTCAAATATGCATTTATGACGTCAGACACGAGGGACATATCCGTGTCCAGTACATTTGTGGCTAATAAATATATATTTAAGAGGAAGGTATAGCAAGGATCATTCTTTACACAGGCTATGTTAAAATCTTCTAGCCTAGTGCATTTAGAAACTACTTTCTATAAAACATTGAAATTTGATGAGTAGGTACTAAAAAGATAATTTAAGGTATATATATACATTAGGAATCGCGAAATTTGGCTCAAGTCTGCTTTTTTGTTGTTTGGTTTTACAATATTCCCGAATTCATTACCATTAAAACTATACCATTTTCTTTCTGAGACTCAATTTACAGTTTAAATTACAGTAGGTTTTGTGAACCTGTTTTGTATCACGTTCATTAGTGTAGTAAACTTTAAACTCGTTTTCTGAAGAATGACATTTTGGTGTTATATGACTTTACGCCAACGATCATAACTTCATAATAAATGGTCCGATTTACAAAATTCTAAATTTGTTTTGTAGACAATAGTTGGGAATGTGTTTTCTATGGAGAATCTAATATATATTGTTGTAAACACATTTTTTATATATATTTTAATCTTAATTTTTTGTTAAAAACTATGTATTTTTGTTAACTTTTTATTTAAAAACTTATAATTAAATAAATATTAAAGCCAAATTCAAAACTCTCCATAGGAACATGTGTCAATATAATATCTCTTATTTGCAATAAAACTAATGCCTCTAAGTTAATTACAAGTTTATTTATGAATGTTCTAATAATGTCCTAATATGTCACTTTAATTGCAATTAGCTGATTAAAAAATTGACGGAAAAAAAAAGTTTATGTATAAAAATACTTCATCTTTAATTCTGATATACTACCAAAAAGTTTGAAATTATAACCTAAAAATTAAAAAAAAATCATCTCAATTGTATATGTATACCTTAATGAAATGACATTAATTGTTTTCATTTAATGTCTATGTATTATAAATGAATATTAGATAGCAATAGACAAAACCAGGTGGAGCCACTGCATACGCATTGACGTTAGGATTAGAAGGAAATAAAATTTATTAGACTCTATTTTCGAGTTTTTAATTTATGTCATTTCATCAAGTGATAATTTTCGTACTTTCCCCCCCACATTTCAAGGTTTTATACAAAGTAGTTTCTAAATGCACTGGACTAGAAGATTGTAACATAGTGAGTATTGGAAATTATGTTTACTAAGATTTCCTCTAAACTGAGTTAGAATAATTATTTTCTCTTATAACTATTTAACTAACTAATATTACATAAAATAAAAGCATAGCTAGGAAATTCATCATAATTCTTCAATTCTAATCTGTTTACGAGAAGAAAAAAAGAGCACAAAATGTATCATGCGTCATCCAGAGAATCGCCCATCATGATTCTCCTGTCGCATTAACTTAATGCTTCTTTTCTTGGTATCATAATATCTTTTGCTTTAATGTATTAATACATATGAAATAGTTGACTTGGTATATCAGCAATAATAAAAGGATATTTAAGAAATGTGACTGTGCAGCTATTGATGGTTAATGTATTGCAGTTAATGTTATTTATAAGAAATCTTTTACAACCGAACGATTAAGATTTTTTGGAATACAGTATCTGTCAAAGTATTATATCAAAACATGAAATTTTTGGTACTGGTAAACTAACGATGATAAAAAGAGTATTGCAAATGGGGTTGTTAAATTAAGAAAGTATCTGGTACTCATAAAAACTTTTTCAAAATTAATAAGTAGAAGAGCCCCAGATACTTCACCTTCAAGTTTTGAAAATATCATTTTATTAGTTTACTTACTTATATAAAGTCCAGTAAAAATTTGCATTGTTTAATACTATTATTAAATATTTTCAGCATATACTGGCATATATCATGGTCACTAAAAATTAAGATTTGTGTCTATGGGGGGGGGGGGGGAGGAAGACCGACAGTTTCTAGAATAGCCAACTTCTAGGACATGTCAGGCATTTATTCTAAATGTGGAACCAAAAACATAAACTCGCTATGTTACAACCTTCTAGCCCAGTGCATTGAAAAACTACTAATTATAAAACCTTGGCATTCCATGAGTGTCTAGGAAAAAGATCTCCTAATAAAATGAAATAATTTTTTTTCATTTAATGCCTATCTAATTATAAATGAAAATTGAAATAGCGAAAGGCAAAACCATGTGGAGCCCATCGATATAGATAAACAACTGGATAGACTGCTCCATTGTCAATGCAAAGTGAAAAACGCGCCGGGAATTGCGAAGCTGGTGGGATGATTCACCAATCACGGTTCACTTTCATAGTTGGATGGGAATGCGAAAAACCTTGTAAAGTGTTAGAGTATGTATTTTTTTGCACATTATTACTAATTAAGGTCTACTATAGGCATTTCTGCTGTGTACAACCCAAAATTTTATTTTCAATCTTCGGCAATCCGTATTTTTTATCCCACCAATTGCATCTGGCAACGGTTTCATTTTCCCAGCTTTAAGCAGTCTATCCAGTTGTTTATCTATATCGTGTGTGGAGCCATAGCATATGCATTGACTGAAGGATTTGAAATATAAATTAAAATATATTCGACTCCAATTTCGAATTTTTAATGCATGTCATTTCATTGAGTTTTCCTTTTCGTACCTACTCTTCAAATATCATGGTTTTATACAAAGTAGTTTCTAAATGCACTGGGCTAAAATATTGTATTATAGAGAGAATAGGGAACGATTCTTACTAGGACTTCTTCTTAATGGAATTCAATTGACAACTTGTGAGGTTCCACGCGTTACGTTATGTCAATACTAAATTTATTAAAGCAAAATTTAAGTTCAGAGTATTAGTGTAGTTTTCAAGCAAAATGTAGCTATAGCAGGATAAAGCAGTGAAAAAACTAATAAGAGGAAAACAAGTTTGAAGGTTTAAGTAAACGTTATTTAGTATTTAAAATATATAGAAGGTATGATTAGAAACAAAAATTGATGTTGGTTTTAAGAATCTTATTAATACATATATTACATCATTGTTTTTGTTTCAGTTTCCTCAAAATGCTGTTTTTCATATAAAATGTACCTTTTTCTTAAAATCTACACAACAATTGTTTTGAATTTGTTTAGTTTTTACTTATTGTATTTTTACTCAAATAGACATTTGCTTTTACAGAAATATAAATTATATATATTTTTTTTAAATTATTAAGCGTGTTTTTCCTTTTGCGAAAATTTTATAAACAAGTTTTTGACATCATAAATTGTAAACACATTTTTTTTTTACAAATACATATGTCAATTTTTGTAGAAGTAAATATAATTTTTTTAAACCATAACTATGATTAGTTTCTCAGTAAAAGGCATTTAAAAATATTCGTATTTATATTTTAAATAAACATACTTATTAGCAGTGGATTATTTATTTTAAACTAATAGACTTAGATAGTACTAATATATATCATGTAGTGGCAATTTATATATTAGTTTACATGACGCAGTAAAAATGATGACACAGTTTTTTTACTAAATAAAACCTATATTTTATTCTTCCTCCGAAAGCTTATAAAATGTCTCCCAATAACAGAACAATTGCTATCAACCTTCAGTAAAAGCTTTGGTACATATAATATTGAACACAGCGATAATGCATGCACAGCGAAAGTAAACAAAAGATATGATTTTTTTCAAACAGCGTCCAATACTCGTCTGCTCTCTCTATTCAATTTTTCGCCTCTTTTTATAGTCTCGCAGCACAAATTTCTAGCAAAATGCTGTCAACCAATCACGTGATGGATACGCTTCGAAATTTCCCGATTGATTTAGATGCTGCCACCTTTTTTCTAAACTGTATTATAACTGTTAAAAATATAATGAAAGAAAATAGAACTCTAAAAGAAATACGTCACTATTTACAATTATATACATAAAATTTGTGTAACAATATAATGCGATCATCCTAAGAAAAATCTTCTGTTTAGGGATGCATTAAAAATAAAGATTTAGAATAAAACGACTTTGCTTACTCTTTTAATAGCAATGCTTGGATCATTAATGTAGCAAATCCCCTCCATAATTAAAAGCATTACGCCAAGCAGGGATTTTTTTTTTTTTTAAATATCTTCAATAAACGAGTAATTATTGCATCAGTCGCCGGGGCGCCAAAGCGTAATTATGTAAATAAATTAAATCAACACCATCCATTGAAAAAGGTTCGAGCCGTAAAACTAAAGGACATGAGAAAACATTGGATATATAAAAAAAAACTATACATCGACTGAATAGAATCGCTTTAAAAGATTCCGATGTGAAAGAGAATGAAAAAAAAAGGCACTCGGATGTTTATTTAACTAAAAACACTTACGTAAAAATTAAGTGACATTCAGCAGCGAAAAATAAAAATCGAGTAATAGAGACCCAAGTGCGAGTGAAAGTTATGCAATTCAAAAAGAGAATTTGTATTATTTCGATACTTGAATTATGCATTAGGCAAATGGCCGTAAAATACCAATTCAGGTGAACATTTAATACATTTCAAGAGATAGAGAGAGAGGAGGGGGGGGGGGGATTGTTTGCTTTTGGAAATGGATGAGAAAGTTATGTTTAAAGTGAGAAGAGTAAGGAAAAGGTTAGTGTTTATTTAATTCATTACGAAATAATGTAGGCGTAGAGATGTTTTATTTTCACGTGAGAAATTCAGGTTTTTAGAGGATTAAGTGGAAAATCATGTTATGCTTAAAGGTGAAAAACGTAGTTGTTTGGACGATGTGGACGTTATCTAGATCAAAGGCTACCCTAGTTTCAGGAAGTGCCGAATCATTGACGTAAGGAAAGAGGGCCTTCCGGGAGGTAACCTCCCAGTGTTAATGTCTCAGATGTGTGTCTTAAATGGATGAAAACAGGATATTTCCCCATGCTAATCCTACAATCAACACGAGACTATTTTCCACAAGCCCCATCGTGTCTAATTATTTTTTAAGTATACCCCAATGGGGATTCGATCATGGAACCCTTTGCATGCCTAGCGAAACAATATAGTCCAGGCCTTGAAATAAGCATATTATATTAGAGGTCCAACAGCTAAATTTTTTATATACACATTTTAAATATTGATTATCAATATCATTATTTATGCAATTATTTTTATATGTATACTTTTTAAAATAAAAATGTTTATAACACAGATAATAATTGAAGATTTTATTCAAAATTAGATAATTTAAATTATTTACTAATATCATCAATAATAAACTTTTAACTTGTGAATTTTAAGTTGCATATAAATACCAAAAAATGATCATAACACAGTATGAAAAAATTATTTCGAGTTTAACAATTGTGAAATTTAAATTTACAGCTATTAGCGTTTAATATTTTTTATGGTTAAGTAGCATTTCCTTATAAATAAGTTTAGAAGTATTTTCATATTGAATTATGAAAAAAAAAAAACTTTTTAGAAAAAAAAAAAACTTTGTATTTTTATTAACATAAGTTTGAGCCTAATACGGAAAATAAAACTTTTACACGAACTTTAATAGAAATAAAATATAAAGATAACCAAATTATTAAAATATATAAAGATAAGAACTTCAGGAAACTAAAAGTACTTGCAAAAGTATCATTTTACGCATCTTAAAAAACACATCTTAAAATCCTCATCATCCCTCATAAGTAAGTTTAACCAATGACCCACTTTATATCTTCCAAAAACTTAACCAAACTCTCTCCAAAAGAAGCCAACCAACCACCGGATAACTTGTTCAAACTCAATTTACAGCGTCATAATTTTAGAGAAAACACTCTTCCGTCCCAATTTAAAGCTTATAAAACTCAAAACTTTCCAATTATCCCCCGTCTACAAAAGTTTTCCCGCTCGTCCTTTGTTGAAGATATGAATGTCCCCGAAGAGAAGACAGGGGATGGGGTTCTTGAGAAGTTTTGCATTTTTGTTCTAAATAAGAGTTCAGGGAGTTTGAGGATCGACGATAAAATATGTAAATCACTCCTAGGAGCTGAGTGGTTCTTTGTGGAGGATGAGAGTTTACGCTTTGGCAACTCTGTAATGAGGATCGGGTTGCGAAAGGTCTTCTTTGCTCATTATGCAGAGTTTGCTTCGAGAAATTGTCCCTGTAAAGATACACCTGGTGTTCTGTGGGAAGAAATGTTTTGCGATAGTAAATGTACGTACAGTGCGAGGTTGCAATGTCAAACGTTAGTGGAATCGTAACATTGCGATATTGATCGACCGTGAGTAGGCTGTCCTTGTATAGTTCTTCTAGTTTTATCCACCAAAAAGCACGACCAAAATCTTACGACCCAAAGATCGTTGGGTCATTTAGTGCGCTCTATTGTACGCCATGAAATTGTACGCAAATTAAGAAACTATTGAAAATGAATTATAAAAGAAACATCATTGGCTCCCTTTTTGAGAAATAAAAACCAATTATATGTTCCCCCGTTATCATTTGACCAAGCTCACATTTACGAGGCGTAATCGTAGATTTTGTGAAATTGTTAATAGTGCTTTCAGCAAAAAGCTCAAAGCAACAAACCAATCAATAAAAATCACTTGATGATAATGTCCGAACAAAGGGTTACCATAATTAAATTACACCTTTTTAGAAACGCGGGGAAACGATACACACACACACACACACACACACACACACACACACACACACACACACACACACACACACACACACACACACACACACACACACACACACACACACACACACACACACACACACACACACACACACACACACAAACGCCGTGAGGTCATATGCTGTCCACCATATGGAAATATGGCACTTTAAGAGATTATGTGGAAATTAACTTTACTGGCTGAGATTTATCGGAAAAGTTTTAAAGGAAATTTGAGATTTGAAGTAAAAAATAAAACAATCCAATACAGTTATGAATATCTGCCATATAATTGCAAAGCGCCATTTGGGAAAATTTGAAATTTTTGCTAAAAAGTTCAAATATTGAATTAAAAATAATGAACTTATTTCAATATTTATTATAATAGTTTCTTGATTTTGTTTACTATAGAATATCCTCACTAGTATAGTTTCATAATTAGATTATTAAAACTAGTTTAGAAATTGAATAGATAATGTCGCGGAAAATGGTCGAATATGCTTTAGTGACCAAATGTGATTTACTATTGCATATAGTGGCGACAAGTTAATACCGTTAAATATTAATGTTTGGAATTCATGCAGTGTGGAGTAGGTGAAACTACTCAGAATTATTAAGGGATTTCTGTTTCAATCCTCTATTGTTAAATATTTCTAAATCTGTAATGTTATAACTAATATTTTGTAAATCACTGTACATGCTGTAAGTGTTTCGTGTATTTTACGTTGTTAAGTCCCTTATACCAGCTTCAATTTTTGATATTTGTTTTTGGGATTATTGCGGGAAAATTTATAGAAGGTAAATTAACACACTTGCCGTCAGCCAATCGAACTAAAACTTGGAAAATCGACTCGTTTTCTATGACAATGCATTATACTAAGTTTTAGGATCTGTCGCTAAAATCCCGCTTGTAAAAACGTTTTTATTGTTGTTTCGTCTGACTTATTAACTCGGTGGCCGTCATCCAATCTTTCTTCGTAGCGGTTAAAAACTAAGAGAAATTGAGCTGAGATAAAAAATGTTAAAATAAGTTGCATTTACACATATAAATTGGCAATTCATACATAACATTTGTATTAAATACTTTGTTTTTATGTATTGATTTTTATACTATTCATTTTAGCAGCATAATTTTATCAATGTCAAATTTCTAGTTAGTAGGCAATGCTTTAAAATATTTTCGACGGTGAAGCTTATTTGGATTTTTCTAGAAAGCTGTGGAAGTCAACAATCAATAAAAGATCAAGTTGGGATATATATGGATTCAGGGCAGCCATGTGAGGTTTTGAGAATGATCTGCCGTTGAGTTGGGAATAGGAATTATTCGTACCGCAGATGGCTTTCATTTTCCTTGCTGTTAAGTTGGTACGACTGAAGCTCTGGCGTGAGCTTGTATGTGAATTATTACTCCATTGGAAATAATTGTTCAACTTTTGAAAAAAAGCGTTATTTTATTTATCCTACATTCCTATTGAAGAAATTTGCAACAACTTTATCCGGTATTCTTTTCAGGTAATATGTTAGGTATAAATATAAATGCTTTCGAAATCAATGGAAGTTTCATAGACTGCCATTGATCGCGAGTTTTTATTTGAGGGTGTAGGTGCATGCACATGTTCTGTTTTAAACAGTGTTAAATTATTTGTTTTTTAGGTACATTAAAAAATTACTATTTAACTTAAACACCTAATTTTTTTGGTATGAAAATTATTTACTATTTTGTAAATAGTAACTCATGCATTAACAGTTTCTAGCCTAAGTCGTTTTTAAGTACTTTTCTAAAGTACATGTACTTGAAAAAAAAAAAAAAATCTTAAAATTCTAATACAATATAGATAAAATATTTCCCATTTATTTCTTTTTTGCATAATTTTAAAAAGTAAAATGTATAATACTATCTGGTTATTTGATTTGTACAGTTTTGGATAAATGAAGGTATGTTTTTAAGAAAAGTTCATTTTTGGATAAATGAACATGTTTCTAGAAAACAAGGATTTAGTGAAAAACATTCATATATTTAATGCTTAATAAACATAATTAAAAAAATAAATAAAAATTATTCTTATCTATCTAGAATAAAACTTATACACTAACTAGCGTGAAAATGTTCATATTATTAGAAAATATATAAATTGAAAAACAATTTTTTAATCTTTTGTGTAAATAGTATGCATATTTGAAAAGTATACATATTTCATACTTTTGCAACGCGGATTGTATCATTTTATGATGATCAAAATCACAAAAGAGAACCTTGGGTTCCTAATGGTCCACTCATAGAAAAGTGCCACTCATTAAAAACACTCCTCATAATTAGCAATATTTTGTTAAACGCACTTAAGCAAGCAATATTTGTCTGACATTCCTATTTCGCGTTTCCGAATGGCAATTCCTAAAATAACAAAAGCCTCCGCTGAGACACTCCATTATTTTCTCACATAGTTTGCAGTTAGAAACCTGCAACAGCAATACAATTGTCAGAATATCCACGTATATCGATACACAAAGACGCATCGTAACTTTGTAACACGAAGTCCACCTGCACACCTCATCGTTAGAACACGTTAGCAATGATTTAAAGTCGGAACTCGTATACCATCCAAGCCCGTTTTCCATGGCATAAAAATGAAATATTACCCACGCACTATTGATAGGATTTCCGACAGAATAATGGAAGTGAACAATAAGATACTTTATCTCAACCATTCGTCAAGGAGAAGTATCAGATAACTGATAACTGTGGAATTTAACAGCGATATCAGAAAGTGAGTCGGAAGAGATGGTTCCATACATTTTGAAACGTCGTTTGTCTTTCCTTGGAGATAAAAATGCACATATTCCAGATGTGTTTCATTTCTGAATACTTGGGGCATCGGAAATTTATACTGTCGGAATTGTTTGATGATATATTTGGGGATTGTACAGTGTTTGGTGTAAGGAATTAGTATTTTAATATGGAGGAATGGATATAATTTGAACTTTTTTTATTGAAATACTATCATTTAGAAATGTTGTAGAATATTATTTAATAAAACTTTTTTGAAAAACCAGTGAAATATTGTCTTTTTATTGTTTCATTTAAGCGATTTCATTGGTAAACTTAGATAATATAGTTTTCATTGTAAAAAAACTATTTTAACAAAATCTAAAATGTTATACAACAATAATTATTGTAACTTAGTTTTATAACACAACAAAGTGCACTATTTCTTAAAAGAATGTTTTTTAATGCTTTTTTGAACAACCAGGGTAATAACTTTACTCTATTGCGTAATCTAAAAAACACCCAATTTAATTTTTTTTGGAAGAAATAATCTTCAGTGGGACAAAACTATGGGCTACAGATATAAGATATTTTTTGGTTCAATTTTATTTGGTGGGTTTTTTCTGGATAGATGAAGTTTCTGTAACGGATTTTATTTGAAGTTATATTTTAAGTTTATTTTATTATTATTTAGATTTTATTCAAATTTTTATTATTTTATGTATTTAAAGTTTATTATTATTATTATTATTTATAATTTAATTTTAGGTTTCAATTTAGTTTTATATTATATACCGTAATTGATTTTGACAATTTTTATGATCATCTAATATAATATACTACATCTGTTCCAATAATAGATCAATACAGAATTCGCCAAAATGCGTGAAATCTGCATGAACACGCTTTGAAAATCAATTTCAAGCCATAGAATTAACCTTATGCGTGAATTCATGCATCGGCACATCATGGTTCAACTTTTAAAAATAATCCTCCATTTTACAAAATCAAAGATCATCCTAGCCGTTTTCGAAGGGCGGTGCTACCTCCTTGCTTATTTTCTTTAAACATAGCGTCCTTTTCTGAAAAAATGCAAAATTTTCGTTTATTTTCCAACGGAATGCAATATACGGATCAGCCCTCCGAAATCGCCAGTTACGCATGCGCATTCGTGTTCAAAAGTGCATAACACAGACCAGTTAGGCTGTTGATACCATGTGCGCATTAGTAGGAGGATTGTAGGGAGTCGTCCCACAATTTCCAAATGTAATTTCGTACGTTCCTTAATAATAAAGTGTATTTCGACGGCTTTTTAACATGCCTCCTTGTACAAAATAGAGATAAAAGGTAACCTCATTCGTGAATTCATGGAAAACGTGGATTGATATTTACTATGTCGTCCGCACGTTTAATCGGATTTTTTTTTGGCGCCGGTTGGGCTGGTTCAGAAGTTCAGATAATTTCGCCTATGTCTATCACCAGCTTTTTTTGAGAGAGAGATTTTTCGGGATATAGCAAATTGTCAAGTTTTACTTCTCCGTCATTTACTCGATCGTTTTCGAGTTGTCGCTGGCATTTGTCCGATAGTTTCACGGGACACCAACGTGGTGTCACCGAACGGCATGGGTTTATAACCATCAAGTGTCTTTAATAAGCCCGAGCTGTGTGGCCCCGCTCTGCTAGGGACCCGTTGAAAGACAAAGGAGTGTATATTTAAGAAAAAGTGGAACAGATGTAGTAAAGGGCATTTGGCGATTTTTTTTTCATTTAACGATGAGAAAAATCGCAAAAATCAAATGCATGGTTTGTAAAAGAAAATTAAAACATAAATAACAATAAAATTAAGTTAAAATATAAATATTAAGGGTACTTTTCCGTTAGGCTGTTGCAGTTGGAACTAAGCTTAAATGTTTACCTATATAAACGGCGTGTAAATGTATTGCCAATTTTAAATATAGAAATTATAAATTATTTGAAAGTTGTTAGTTTTTATTATTTAGGCCTTTTCGACGATTTTTTTTACTGGTATCTGGCGAACGGATTAGTACCAAATTAAGTTAAAACATAAATAATTATAAAATTAAAATATAACTGCAAAAAAAAAAAAAAAAAAAAAAAAAAATCGTTGCTGGAAACCGCATTTATCTGTAAAGAAAGACAAACAAATTCGCACCAAAGAAATATCTTATAGCACATCTGAACCAAAAAAGTTTTGTATTCTTCAGAATTTTTTTGTACAGAGTAGTCCCATGCACGGCCCCTTACCAACCTCACAATCACGATTAAAACGAAACACCAAAGAAATATAATCGGAAATGAAATACAACGTTTCTGGTGTAAATTGTAAAATAGTCTGGTGTAAATATTAAAATTTGTATGATTTAAAAAATGTATTCAAATCTATATTAAATAATACCGAACTTGGATACACAGTACACAAATACTATACAAAAAATAAAACAGTCAAAAAAAGGAATTTTGATGTTATGCTTAAAGGAAACGAATAAATATGTATCTAGAAATAAAAAAATAAAAAAAAATAACAAATGTCGTAATAACTGGAAAGTATTTAGTGAATTTCAATGATTTTTTACATTCAGATTATTAGCATTACCATAAAACCACGCATGCACAGAGCGTCGATTCACAGTAAATATATGGAAAATTACAATAACATTCGAACTGTTTATCGGACAGACGATTGTAATACATAAAACTAATCAGAAAAATAAGGAGGAAATATTAAAAAAAACTTTTGGTTGTATTCGGATATAACAAAAAAATATCTATATCATTCCAATAATATTTTTTTCATGTTATTATATTTTAATAAAAGCAACTTTTAATCGAATTTAAAAGTTTTTCTCTACAATCTCCATGTACTAAAGCTTCTATACAACGAATTTCGTACTTCAGGTGCAAAACTGTGGATTTGTATAAGATTCAGATGTAAAGATAACTCCGTTATACATTTATATAGAGTTAAAGAGCATATTTCCGCTCTGATACGCGAAATCGCGATCGTGCATCATTGTCATTGCTGTAGTTATTAGTTTTGTCAAAAAACTTAATTTGGTTTAGTTTAAAAAATTAATTTAAAAAATACCTCTTAAAATTTAGAGAGGGGGTGAAAATACCCTTTGGAAATATTTTATTGGTGAATACTGGATCAAGATCTACAATGTCATATGGAACAACGTAACTGTAGTTATTAGTTTTGTCAAAAAACTTAATTTGGTTTAGTTTAAAAAATTAATTTAAAAAATACCTCTTAAAATTTAGAGAGGGGGTGAAAATACCCTTTGGAAATATTTTATTGGTGAATACTGGATCAAGATCTACAATGTCATATGGAACAACGTAACAAAATCTCAAATATCTTACAATGTATTTGGAATTTTTTTATTAAATAATTAAGCTCCTTTATTAATTTTTTGCAATAATGTTTTTTCCAGATAATATAATAGTAAACTATACTATGAGAGACATAATAATAGTGTAATAATCCTAAAGAATATTACTCTATTATCTCTAAGAAAAATTCAATATTAGTTCAATGTAATATTCTTCATTGCGTAATCCAAACAGACACGATTTCATTGGTTGGTTTGAATAAAATGTCCTTCAGTTGCTTTAGTATGTGTGATCGTGGTATAACATCCTAGCTGCATTTTCTGTAATTATACGTGGATGGCTACAAACCAACTTAGTTTCTGTTTTTGAAAACGACCTGGTAACTTTCGTTTCTAACTCAACGACATTATTGCATCATTTTTTTCTCTTTTGATAATTATGTAAAATTATTACTCTAATTATCTAGGTATTTTAATCAAGATAGGTAATATACATCCTGAAGTATTGAAATCAAATCTAAAATTAAAGAATTATATATTTGTATAGCTATTTTTAAAATCTGTTCAAGACTTTGTACAGTAGGCAAAAAAAAAAAAAAAAAAAAAAATCTGTATTCTAATTGATGAAATAACAAAAGTCCAGTACCGTAATAAATTGTGGAAGGTCTTTATTAATTGTATATAATTTTTTTTTATCGTGAGGGGTCATCTACATATTAAAACTAAACCAAACTTGAAAAAATTCAATGGCAACCCCGTAATATCATACCATATTTAGATTTAGAATCCAAAAAACCATACAAATATCAAATTTCATAATTTTCCAATGAGTGGTTAGTAAATAAAACGATATCAAAAAAATTATAAATTAATGTTAAAAAGAAAATTTGTTTTTTTAGACATAAATTATTAATTAGTTAATATATTTTAGCAATTTTTATTTCAAACGATAGTTTATAAAAGACCAAACATAAATAACATACAACTTTTGTATCAAACAGTTTTTTAATAATTAACTATTAATTAATAAAACAAGTTTTAAAATGTTTGAAATAGAAACATGTATATATATATATATATATATATATATTTTGTTGCTTTCTTTAGAATTATATGATCGAGAACTCCTCCAGAATTTTTTCATTTCGTTTTTACTTTTGGTTCTCGATATTTTAGCTTATATTTAGCTCGATATTTAGTTTACGTTTGCTATTATACGGGTATATGAATAAAATGACTAAAAAATCTAAACAAAGTTAAGAACTTTATTTTGGACGTTTATATTACGATTACCCCTAAACTCTATTTCTATTGTTTATTAAAAAGATAAAAACACAATTTCTCGTTCTATATTTACATAAATAAACTTGAATTAAATATACGATTATAGTTGCAACGTAATAATTTATAAATAGAAATTCCACTACGGCGTTTTATAGCTTGTGTAATTATAGATTGGGTTACTGAGTACATTAAAAATTTATGCAGTAGAAACTATTTGTTGATACAGCATCGTCGTAAAATTGGGATACGATTTTCTTCAAGAATGGCAAACCTTGTAATCTAGGGATTGAAAATGCTTCATGTGTAGGAAAATACTGTGATAATGCATATCAGTAAGTTTAAGTGAACTGAAATGGTTAAAGTCTAGTACTTAAGAGTTTTCACGTGAAATATGTTATGCAAGTTGAATGTATTGAAGTACTTTAATTTAGGACTTGTTTGGCCAAAACGAGAGGGATTTATTTATGGGAATGTTCTCTTTTGAAAACGAGAGAAATATTTTAAATTAGTGAAATCGAATGTAAATTTTGGTTGTACTTTAAATGAATAATTTGTGCAGTAAAATTCATGAAATATATTTTTTCTCAATAACTGTGTTCATTTACAGTTTAAAGAGTAGAAACTTTGTCTAAAACATTTAAAGGATAAATTTAAGAGTGCTTTTTCAATAGCATAGGATGATAACTAAACAGTTATTTTAGAATAAAGCTATTATTTTTAAATTCAATGCCATCATTTGCTGAATTTATAATGAATTGAATTTTAGTTAAAATAATCTGAAAATGCTTTCTTGTTCGAACTGATTTTTGAAATTAGTTTTTTAGTTTTCTATAATTTATATTTAACTTCCTATTAGACGATAATTTAAAATTATTATAAATTTAATTTTTATTTTAAGCTTAACTTCGAAAGTATATTATTTCAAAATTAATCCTTTCACGTTGTGCTTAATTTGCTTTTTTAAACATTTACCTTGATTGAACAATTTCAGTATTAATATCTCACTTTTATTTTATCCACTGCTATTTTCTAGATAATTATTACTGTTATTTCTTTAAGTGTCTTCTTATTTCTAATAAACCATTTTCTGAATTAAAAGCATTGGATTTATAACTACTACACTATCAAAATAAAGTTTGAGCAATCTCTATCCACATGACTTTATTTTTTATTAAACTATGCAAGCTTTCTATAATATAAAATAATTTTATAATCTGATGCAAGGGCTTTATTATAATCTAATAATAACTGCACATTCGTTAATAAAAGATGCCATTAATGTTATAGAAGAAAAAAAAATTACTTCAATTATTTCAATTAACTAAATAAGGGTGTTTAAGAATTTTAAAAAGATTAAGAAACTGTTATAGGAGAAATAATTTAATCGAAGAATGTCTTTTAACAAATTGTAATGGATTTAATAATTTAAAAAGCAAGATTATTTGAAGTTTCAAGTTAATTCATATTTTACCATGCACTTATTTGAATGAAAAGAAATTGTTATTTTCCTGCTTAAAACTTGAAGAAACGTGGTTTATAAGTTAATTTATGCTTATGCATATTTTAGTTTTAAATTTTTATAGACTGTCTTTTTAGTTGCAATGAAATTATAATTAGTTTGAAAAAGTATTGCTATTTTACTTTTCTCATTAAATTTATAAACATAACTGTTTAGTTAATTCAGAATATTTTACCTTTAATATTGGAACTATATTAAACAAAAGTTTATTTAAAATTATATATGTGTACTAGTATTTGAATACGTGGAATAGAAATAAAATATATATTTTTGTATTTATATTACTTTTGTATTTTTTTAAAAAGAAATTTGTCTATATTCGTGATTTTGAAATAAATAAAAACACGTTTAATCATGAACTAATTAACTACGTAATATTACCTGTTCATAAGTTATTTCTAAATGTTTTATGTATATTTCTTAATATTCAATACTTTTCGATTATTATTTATGTGTATATACTTTTATTTGCAACTGAAATTAATACTCCAGTTCTTTCTTTTGTTCATTTAAATCGTTCATGCACACTGTACTTAACATACTTTTGTACATATTAGCAAATAAATCCAACTTTATCACATCCTTCATCATCAATATTTGTTTCTATCCAAAATGTAGTTTGAAATCTCTAATTCTAATATTTTATAGTAAAATATACTTCAATATAAACTTGATCATCTGGGTGGTAAATAGTGATGTGTTCTAAACATAAATTGCATAATAAAGGAATAAGTTAACTTTTTCAATCATTGAAATAGAATCCTCGTAAGAGGACCAGAGTTTTAAGAATGTTTACGCGTTAAAATCATATTCCTTTTTTTCATTACAAAATCTTATAAAAATCTATACATTTTTGTTTGTGTTCTCCTCCGGAAAAGGTAATTAAATATATCATCCTCTGACTCATAAGCATTTCAGCGTGTTTTTAGTGTTGATAAAACGTGTAACAAAGAAAGATTGTTGCAAGTAAATCCTTAGGTTTTTCAATCTTCCAAGGTATTTTTTGGTAACACTGTTAAACTTTTATGTTACTTAAGTATGCTGCGTCTCTGCTAAAAGAAACTATGGTTTTAATTACTTTTTAGGAACAGTTAAAGAAGATGTTCGGGTGTGAGGGGAAGATGGCGAAAGAAGGATCTCTCACAGTAATGTCTGTTATTTAAATTGTGACTACCTGATAGCTGGAAATGATGACTTAAAGTATCACTTGGTGAACAACACTGATGGATCACCTTTTCAGAGAAGCACATTGAAAAATCGGTTCATTTTGGTAGTTTACTAAACGTCTTTATAAGCATGATAAGTCAAGTCATGAAGAAAATACTATAAATAAAACATGTCTCTTCAAGAAATACAGTATTTCACGTTGTTAGGCAACAATTATATATGTGAAATGGCATTTTAAGAACCTTGTTGTGCTACTGGGCCCTCTGAACTATATTGCTCGATTTTGGCCAATCCCTAAGTGGAACGTTATGGAATCTACGTGGAACGTTATAAACCGGCTTTTGTTACATATATTGAGCAATATCGCACAATAAAAAAAACGAAGAAAGGTAAAATAATGTTTTTTTTTTTTTTTTGTGTTTTTGATTTGTTTATTTTTGAAAAAAATATGGTGTATTTTAGAATGATCCTTGAGTTTCAATGAGAACTGTCCAATCTTATAGAGCCCCTGTGTCTGACATTGACCAATGTGATAACTGGACACTTTAATTTGATTACTTTTTTTTATATCAAATTCAATTTTAAGTCTAGTTTGTTCTAGTAACCATTAGTTTAACCATGTTTGCTCTATAAAAATACCATTGAAAAAAATGTTTGGCAGATTTATTTTTATATTTCTGGTTCTTGTCTAATTTATTCAGAACTGAAATTACCACAAGATGTCTGAACTGTTTACAGGATGGAAAGCTGAAATGTGACCAGTTCATTACGCCTTCTGATGTAATATGTTTACACACTTTACGCTTTATTATGATATTCTGGGTGACAGTAAAATGTCACATTCTTCTCATAGGTTTTTAGAATATCAATTACATAAAATAATAATACTTTTCCTCGGAAAATGTAAATATTTATACATTTTAATCTATAAAAAAAGACTGAAAAAACCCTCAACAACAACAGCCCATGTTGTTTTACAGTAAAACAATGCCACTTTACAGTAATTAAATCAGACACCAGAGAACCACGACATCATTTGTCAGTGAATCTCAGAAAAGAAATCAAATTTAATTCCCAATCAAGACCATGATTCAGAATTGTAATATTCCAAAAATGGCAAAATTTGTGTACCGCTCATTTATCATTCATGCTTTTATTTCGGAAGCCTGTCATGCTGAAGTAAAAAGTGTCAAAAGTGTCTGAAAAGTACTCACAGACTACGCTGAAATAAACTGTTTCCTTGATGGTTTCCTTCAAAGCGTCGCTGTCTGCATGACACGAAAACGTCTTGTTGTCCGGGTCCTAAGAAAAATATAATTTTATAAATAATATGTTCAGTAAAATACATATATTTAGATTTAATACTGTCACGGGCAAGATTTCGAAAATTTTTTTAGACAGTGTAAATATTTAGTAAGGTGTAGTTTTATTATTTTCACAATACATTCTATCCAGTTTTTTAAAAGTTGAATTTAGTTTGATAATTCGAAATAATTGGGAAAATTTGGAACACATCGTATAGGGAATAGCTTTATTTAAAAAGGTATTTTTACATGTGCATGATTAAAATGTTATAAAATCCGTTTTCTAAAGTAAACTGTTTTAAGTGTTTAATTAAAACTTTTTGTTCAACAAATACTTCATTCAAAATATACTTAATTAGATGGAAACATTTTATAGTATTAATGATACTTAAGTATTATGAATAATACATACTGCTTCCGCTAAGATCCCCCAATCACTTCAATTTTTTTTTTTTTTTTTTTTAATTTGACAATAAACTAGAATTTGTTATTTAACATAGTTTTTCGAATATGAAAACTCCTCAGTATTCAAAAGTTTCTGTTTATGATTGTTTGGTCTTCCATCTTATCCTTGGTGTAATATCTCCAAAACTCAATTGCTTTTTGCAATGCATCTAAAATAGAATACTTTTATGCTGTCAAATAACACATCATAGAACATAAATGCGAATAGGTTTGGTGTCTTCGAAACTGTACTAGTGCCATCTATTGTTGAAATGCGCTAAGTCAATGCCAGCAAAATCAAATATATTTTACTTGAATTGTTTGAATGCGAAAAGTACAACAATAGCAATTGCTTTTATCATTTAGCAAATGAAACGTTTAGATAATCTCAACTTCTAAACTGTGGTTTAAGTTCCCCTTTGTTATTTTTAAATGAAACACTGCAACGGATTGTTTATTCTAGACCTGATTTTTCGTCTGAGCTTGAGATACGTGACAGAATGTCGTAGTTGTAATACCAACCTTTGGCAAAAAAAAAAGATCTTGAATCACCATTTCCAGAAGCTTCCAGACTCATTTCTTTCTACAATCCTATAAAAGGAATGAAAATAAATCTATCTACTAGGGTTTGCTTAGAGACCCGAAGAGATTTACCTGTCTGGAGAGAGTGACAGTAACATTTTATGTGGTCATCCATCCATTTTACTTGAATTGTTTGAATGTGAAAGATACAACAATAGTAATTGCTTTTATCATTTAGCAGATGAAACGTTTAAGGGGTCCGGCACCTCCATAGGAGCTCATGTTAAATTCAACAACTTTGGGGGCATCTAATTTAATAACCGATTCTTCAATCATTATGAAACTTTCGCAGTATAATATTTGGATACTTTTGAATACTTTAACACGAGATTTTTGCTATTTTTTAAAAATTAAAATAATTATGATTTTCTAAAAAAAATGTTTAAGAAAAATTATAAAATTTTAGACTAATTATTTAAAAAAAAAAAAAAGTATGCTACTTATCAATAATTCCTCGTGTTAAAGTACTTAAATACATTAGAGAAACATGTCAAAAAAATTTCAAGCATTTATGTCATATAGATTTTAAGCTATGTGCCCCCAAACATGAAAAAATGGCATTTTGAGAAATTCGGCTTTGAAGTTAAGAAACATGCATTAAATACCTACATTTTGTTTACTTAAAAAAATTATTAAAAATACTTTGAAATAAGATATAATTACAAATGTGTTATCATTTGAAAGTCATAAATTTATATTTTAATAAACAGTAATAAACTCGAAATCAATAATCTGAAAAATTTTCATGTGCCGGACCTCCTTCTAACTCAACCCCTTCCCTCAACTTCTTAACTGTGGCATAAGTTCCCGTTTGTTATTTTTAAATGAACGGATTGTTTATTCTATACCTGATTTTTCGTCTGAGCTTGAGATGCTTGACAGAATGTCGTAGTTGTTATACCAGCCTTTGGCAAAAAAAAAAAAAAAAAAAAAAAAAAAGATCTTGAATCACCATTTCCAGAAGCTTCCAGACTCATTTCTTTCTACAATCCTGTGAAGGGGGAATCAAAATAAATCTATCTAGGAGGGTTTGCTTAGAGACCCGAAGAGATTTACCTGCCTGGAGAGAGTGACAGTGACATTTGATGTGGTCATCCATCCTCCCCTCTGTACCTCAATTTCAGAAGTAGTAGCCGCTTCTGTCTGTCCATCCAGGACCCACGACAGCCTTGACGCTGGGTTGCTGGGACCAGCAGAACAAGACATGGTGACCACGGTACCAACAACGCCTTCTTTTGGACCGGAGATGGTGATTTGGGATGGGGCGACTACAAAAAGAAAATATTATTTTAAGCAATGGTGTTAGAATGTCCTATTCACAGTGATTGTAACTTTTAAAACTGTTATAGGGTCTTTTCATGTCAATATGTCGATTCAAAATTTTGTACACATAGTGTTGTTACCTAAGAGAATTTCTGTTTGTAGAGGATTAACATAAGAGTTCAAATTTTAGACTACAGGTGGATATTTTGATTTTTAATCATTTTCGTGACATAGTTGAAACAAGTTTTATATAAAAAGAAATCCTAATATGATAAGGATTTTAGATTGCCTCCCGTAAGTAGTTCTTAGAGGAATCGTATGGTATTAGGATGCTCTGGATGTTTTATGAATATCTGTTGGATTCGGGGATACTTGCAATATAAAAGTGCAATTCAATATCAATAAATAACCACTTATCATTGTTTGATATTGACACATTATCTTTACAGACAAGGCTTTTTTTCATGTCTCTATAAAGTCGATGCTACCATCAGGAAAACATGGGTCGAAAGCCTGAATTGTATTAGAAATAAAGGCCGATAGTAGAAAAGTTAAGGTGTAAGGGCCTTATTACACAGAGTCACTCAAGGGGCGAAAGCACGCCACTGGTCAAATACGAAAAATATCACTTAATGAAATGACATATATTGTTTTCCTTTAATATCTATTTTTTTATAAATGAAAATTAAAATAGCTATAGACTAAACCAGGTGAGGCCACTCGATTTGCAATGCATTGAAGTAAGGATTTTAAATACAAAATAAAATAAATTAGACGCTATTTTCGAGTTTTAATTTACGTCATTTTATTAAATGATAATTTTTGTATCGATTCACCAAATTTCAAGATTTTATACAAAGTAATTTCTAAACGCCCTGGGATAGAAGACTGTAACATAAAAAGTAAAGGGAATGATCCTTACTAGGACTTTCTTTTAAACAATAAATTAATTACCATAGATTTATAATTAAGCTATGCACATTAAAATTATAGATTAACAATTTAGTCCGCGAAATATGTATATGGTGATTCTTAATTATTCATGTTTAATTATTATTTATTGGTATTCTAGAGAAAATATGTAATTTTTTTGTAAACTACTCAGCTTTGAACAGTGATTTTTAATCCTCGAGGCATCCCCATCTTGAGTTTACATTGTTTTATATACTTGTCTCTAGAAAGCGTTTTTCGGAGTCGATTGCCATCCAACATTTGAAGAACGAACTTTATAAAAGTGGATTTAAAAGTACTAATAAGTCGCAAAGCATTTACATTAATACAGTTCCATAAGAAAACTGACGGAATTTATAAGTTCCGTCAATAATTAAAAAACTGAAGTAGAGTTTTTCTTATTCCAAAAGTAATACACTTATTTACGAAATTATTTCAAATAATGCTTATGTACTATTTTTACACCATTACTTTTCACCATATAATTCCTGGCTTCAATGGATTCTAACATTCAAAGTATGGTATTGATTTTTTTTTTAATAGTAAATAATGGTTTATTTCTCCTGGGCCTTAAGTCCAAGGGTATTGTTTTCAAATGGTCAAAAGTGTGATCTGGTGTCCGTCCACAGTTAATGGAAATGTGCAGGAAAAGCATTGTGTGATCATGCGTCTGATTCACCTGCTTGTATAAAAAGAGAGGTATGCTGATGTTGTTCCGTTGTATTGATGCATCGATGTTTTATGAAACTCAAATACAGAAAACAACAACTTTTGCAATGGGGATGGACTTAAAGCACAGGGTGAAATGTACATAGGCTCTAAGCCAATTATTACCCTGGTTTTACTATTTTTTCAACTTCTCATCTTAAATTTCAAAATAAAATTCAGAATAATATTTCCAATACAAAAATCACCCCTTATATTTCTTACAAATGCTGTTCTTTGTTCTTATACAAACTCGCCAAAACGCATTAAAACCTTGCATTTAAGGGTACGTGAAAAGACAGGAGAAGCATTCGAAATTAACAGTCCGTAAAATTAACCGACTAGCCACTGGAACGAGGCTAGGCAGACACGTCCACCTTAAAGTTGCTCGACAAATAACTTAATTCACCCGACAATAAATTCTTGAAATGATTATAAGGAATTTACTTTAGACCAACCTACGCCATTTTTCCTTCCCCAAAAAAACCATCTTTTCAAAGCATCTAAAATTCAGGTAGGGAATAACTATTCAGATCTAATCAAAGCGAGGCTAATTTTACCTCAGGTGCAATAGGGCTTATTAGCAGGAGGGACTGAATCCAAAATCCCTATTATTATTGGCTTAATTTAGGGACATATAAAATGAGTAAATATATCAGTGTAGAGGGAATCTCTGATCCGGGCGGTGAGATAGCGGCGAAACAGAAATAATTTACATTCCTCTACGGGACCGTGGAAATTACCATAACAACGTGTTATCGATAAAATTCCGTGGTTAGACTGTCATGGGAATTTGGTAGTAGACGCGAATATTATTTGGTGTGTTTAACGTTCCATTTATTATGTTATTAAGGGTTATATCAGTCCTTTCTTCACAGATTTGTTGCGAAGGAATCTTACATAGTGGTGCTATTCGCTTTTTGTGCGGAAGCTTTGCGGTGCTGTAATGGAATTAAGGTTGCAGTACGTGTGGTGATTTTTCAAGTGTAGTATGAGATTCATTTCGTCGGTTTGGAATGTTGTGAAGAAATTCTCAGAACAGAATTAGTGTTTGTGGGACATAGTTCAGTTTAGATGTGTTTGAGTTTATGTTGGATTCGAGATATATATTTCTATTTTTTTTTTAGTTGGGTTGCAGTTAATTGCACAATGACGGCTTTTCAGGTCGGGACCTACAGCTTAACGTGAGTTCTGAATCTAGCGAGTGTGAACATATGTTTGGTGTATTTTCCTCACATCTCGCTTAGTTGGCAACTTTGGCTACGTCTGTGGTCACAAGAAGTTGGCGTCAATTTCTAGTTTTGACAGAGAAAATTAACCCCAAATAGACAAGTATCAATACATAGTTTGTAAGATCTTATCAAGAAATGAATGGTAGACATTCGTTTCTTAACTTATTAATTATTTAGTGCATGTTTGAACAAATTTTAGTAGAGAGAATTATGAGAACTTCTTAATGATTTACACTTTTTAAGCATTACAATTTCGAGCATAATGATAGTTCTATAAATACTTTGGTGAGAGCATATTTCGTTAACGGTTTTGATTTAAATAGTTAGGGTCTTTTAGCAATAATTACTAAATCTGAATTTTTCAAATACATGTAGCTTTGGCGTCTGCGGGATTTCGACGAAATCCTTGTACTCACGTTTAAGTGATATTATTGACTTGCATACAAAATTTGAACATCATAGCCCAATCAGGTCTAATATTTCTCTATATTTCATATCTTAAATTTAAAATTATTTAACGAGAAAGAGAGAAAGAAAGAGAGAGAGAGAGAGAGAGAGAGAGAGAGAGAGAGAGAGAGAGAGAGAGAGAGAGAGAGAGAGAGAGAGAGAAATACAAAGTCACTTAAAAGTAAATTGAAAAGGAAAATAACACATAATACAATTTAAGTAAAATTAATGCAATGGAGAATAATAAAGTAACATTTTTACATAGGAAAGGGAATATATATATATTAATTGTTGTACTAGAAAAGGGATACAAAACTAATCTTAATAGAAGTTTGGAAAATATGAAAAGGAAATATATCCATATACAATATCATGAGTTTTTCATATTCTCTTATGTTATGCATTCGTCTAGATATGATAGGAAGTTTTCAACATTAAGTGAAAGAAATCCGATGCAGAGTACGTAAAACAAAAATAGTAAACAACTATAAATAACATGAAGTAAAGTCATACAAGTGACTTTTGAAACAAACTGCTAAAAAAGCAAAGCTAGACAATAACAAACACAATCAATAATGCATAAAGGAAGAATAGTATTTAAATTAAGTAAGGTTTTCTGAAAATATTCTGTGACATAAAGCTATGAATAAATTTTCTTTGCTTTATTAGTGTCGATTTCTTGAAAGTCATCTATGATGAAAGTTTGTATATCAACCTGCCGTTATTTAATATGCATCTTTGGCATTTCGGAATTTTGTTTTTTCTAACTCCTCCTTAACAATACACAAAAAAATTCTATAGAAATACTACTTAAAATCCACACTTGTATAAAATACACAAAATATCTTTTTATGCCCATAAGAAAGGAAATATCATTTTATTACATCTGCATATTGATATGGCCATCAGAAGCAACAATATGAGTATTCGTAGGTGGATGCAGATTGCACAAAGGTGGAGGGGTGAAAAATGGCTAAAGTTTTATTCAAAACTTGATTTTTCAACGAAGCAATGAAATTTCCTATTGAAATATGAACTAAAAGTTATGCATGAATTTTCTGTTAAAATAAATAAATTAAAATCCATTATGCATTTCTTTTTAAATCTTTTATATTAACTTAGATTTTATGGGTATGTGTGGCTCTGTATGTCGATGGCTGGCAAATTTGAGGAGGACTAATTAACTCCCTTGTCCCCCTTTACCCTTCCTGGTAAGGAAACACTTTTACCCTAAAATAGCAATCCAAATTCTATAGCTGGACGGTCCCTGAATGTGTGTATGCTCTGTATTATCAGCTGATAGTAAGAGTTCTTCCTATAATTATACATATAAGAAGTAAGGAAACACAGTTAACCAGCTTAAATATAACAAGTTCACCAAAAGTACATTGAAGAGGTCAAACATAGCTTTCTCAAAATTCAATTGGCAAGAGAGTTTAGAGTAAATCCTAGTAAGAACCATTCCGTATAGTTGCTCTTTTACAAACTTCTAGCCCAGTGCATTTAGAAACTACTTTCACAGAACCTTAACATTTGTTGAGTAGTTTACGAAAAAGATCACTTAATGAAATGACAAAAGTTGTTATCATTTAGTGTCTATTTATTATAAATAAAAACTAAGATCGCAACAGATAAAACCAGGTGGAGCCACTGCATATGCATTGACGTGAGGTTTTCAAAAATAAATTAAAATATATTAGACTCTATTTTCGAGTTTTTAATTAATGTCATTTCATTAAGTGATCATTTTCGTACATACTCATCAAATTTCAAGGTTTTACACAAAACAGTTTCTAAATGTACTGGGTTAGAAGACTGTAACATAGGGAATATTCTTTACTATGACATTCTTCCACTGACGGTCATGCACCTATATATACAACATTTGATCCCCAGTTTTTCCAGCAATACACAACATATTTAAATTTATAAATAAAATTTAAAATACAATATTTTTTAAATATTTTTATTAGGATGATAGTTTATAACCTATCTAAAACAAAATAAATAAAAAATAATTGAAAAAAAAATTATGTACTTGAATTAAAAATATAATTTAAAAATTGTTGCAGGGAAATCAACTATAGAATTTCGCCCATTCCCATGACCGTCCGTGGGTAAAATTGTTTTAAATGTATAATGACCAGGGATCATAGTTGCCAGAAAGGCTTGAAGTAGTAAATGAGCAAAAATATTAGGAAAAGACAGTTGTGTAACAAAAATATTATATTGTTGCGTTGGTGGGTTCGAATGATTTGAAGCCAAAGCTGATCAAAACTTGCAGATATTTATTCCAATATCACTCTTCACAGATTCCCTTACAACTCCAGAACTTCTCGTTCTAGTAGACATAATACAGCTCTTTTCACAACAATAGAGCACAAAACAGCAGTTAAAAACTTGACAACACAACTGCTAAAATCACTGCAAAAGACAATGCAATACAGTTCGCTTTCGGAACTCTCTGAATGCTCAGAGACTCAGTATCTCAATACAGTAATTCCAGTTAACTCACCAGTCAACTAATTCAGTGACTCAAAATCCCGGACTCAGGGGAGGCGAACATTCTTGAAATTTCTAGAGGTAGATATTTGGAGAACTTTCCAGATCGTAGTCGAAAAGTCCTATACATGTACATGGGGATCGAAAATGTTGCCAAATGGTCTCCAAGTTTGGCGACATTTGGCGACGAAAATTAGTCTCCAAAACCATCGCCAACTTGGCTCTATTTCGCCAATTTGGCGAGATTGCCATTACCATAATATTAAATGGCCTGCTCTTTGTAAAACTCGCTTCCCACCGCTATCTCTGTAAAACTCGTTATCAAGCATTAAGACATATATTGCGGGGAAGCAAACTAACGACGAACTATTGCACTGCCTTATGCGAACTGTACATAAATTTTACTATTTACAAATATACAAAAATTCGTAACAATATGGTTCACCAGAAATGAAAGGAGCAGATCAAACAGAGGTCCTCCTCAAAATTCAATTGCGGAGAATCAGACTGTATCAAAATTATAATTACCAAATTCTATAAATACCACCAAAAGTTTGAAGAAGTATGAACAAAATGTAACAAGCCATCCATTGAATTCGCTCATGAAAGCAAGCGTACAAATTATTGGACCCAGGGCCTTCGACCGATGCTCCACTTAGGATCCTGCTGCTTTTCAGTGACTAATGGTTTGGGACAAGATTGATTAGTTAGCGGCGGGGCAAGAAAGGAAATAGAAGTGGCCAGATTGGTAAGGAACAATCTGGCACCGTAATTTGGTTTTGCTTCTCATTAATCAGGAAGGAATTTATCGCTCGTGTAAAGCCCAGTAATTTTAGACACGTTTCCACGCAACATCAATGTATAGGGGTGATAAGTTAGGGAATCGGGAGGGTAATGGCCCATTATGGACAAAACAAACAAGGACGTTGGATGAAATACAGCGCCATTTTTTAAAATAGTTCTGCAAGATGTCGTCTATAGCTTTTGAATAATAATAATAATAAAAAATTCTTGGATGGATTTCTATAAAAAGAGATTAGTGACGTGTCAGTCATATTCATGAAATTTCCAGATATGTACTTATTTATTTTTTTAGTTTATTTGTTAATAAAAAAGAAAAGCTTTGAGTGGAAAGTGTAGATTTTTTTTGCTCTTTCAGATGTCAGCAAGAATCTTCAAAAATATTGTTATGCTAGATTTAACAAATATGAGTTTGTAATATCTCATTGAACTTTTAGTTTTTACTTTCAATAACCCATAAGTTTACATAGGGTAATGAAAGTATAGTATTCGGTCAGGAAAATTTCGATTTTTTTTTTTTACATTTCTCTAGGTTTTGGAACATTCTGATTTCAAATAAGTGTTCTAAAAAAATGTGTGTCTGTGCATACTTGGTCAGCATAACTCCCGAACAAATTGACCTATGATGTTCAAATTTGGTGGGCGGGTAGGTGGTGGCCATGGGACCTATAATGAAAGTTTTTATCAAAATTGCTCAAGTGCATAAGGTTGAAATCATAAAAACCATGAAAAAAATAATGTTTTTCAGCAATTGCTAAAAAACAGATTTTTATTAAAATATTTATGCTAATGCCTCTTAAGGTGCTCTAAACATCCCCACCTCTGAAATTCCCGTAGAAATTTTATACAAGCGTAAAAAGTTGAATAACTAGTGCCTTTAACACAGAACTCCCATCTCTTGACCATTGCGCATCAATGATTGATTTCTTTCTGTTTCACGAACAAGAAGGGACAGTGTAAGTCTATCGAATAACATCGCCAATTTCGCCACTTGGCCGAGTTTGTTTTTTTGCCCCATGTAAAAATTATCACCAAACTGGCCATTTTATTTAAATGAGTGGAAATATGAAAACGGTAAATAACATCCCATAAAATTTTAATGCTATGACCAATATTATAGAATGATTGAAAGCTGTGAGGTGTTCCAAACTCCTAGAGTTTCAAGCAATCGCAAAAAAAAAAAAAAAAAAAAAAAAAAAAAAAAAAAATAGTGAGAAACTCAAGGCCTGATTTTTTTCCGAACGTCAACTAACTTCGTATTTTTCAAACTTATACAATTTGTTACGTCAACGTTCAGGCAATTCAAATCACTCCGTAAGTTCCTCGCCAAATTGGTATTCTGAGATTGGTTTGCAGAGGAAAATCAAGCTATGTGTTTTTTAATAAAATTTGTAGTTTGTTGTATACCATAGAACCGCCTGTTCGTTACTTTGGAAGTTATGTTAAATTTGATTATCGGTTTGTAATTAAACTTATCTGAAGTTAAATTTCGATTTCCAGTAAAATTTTCCCATTGTATTAAGTCTTCAACTACGACTAAATCTCGTTATTATATAAAACAAACTTCAGAATAATGTTCTATGACGTACCAAAACTTGCCGTCCCTTTTTACCCCATGTAGATCTTCCCAAGGAAATCCTTATGAAATCCCCAGGCATCACTGGGACTCCGAATGACTTCCTAGGGACCTCCTTGGGAGGATGTGTGCTATATGGGATATTACCTTTTGTAGTTTCGCATTTAAATGGGAAATACTACATACATAAATAATTTCTATTAAAAGTTTATTTTCGAAATAACTCATTCGCTTCATTAGCATAAGCTCTAATTTACTTTTTTTTTTTTTTACAAAATTAATTTGCCTAATATGCATAGCAATCAATATAAGGTGTATGTACACACTCAAAATATCGAAAAACAGTCCGAAAACAGAATTTAGGCTTTTTGCTTTAAAATAATTTCTAGATGTAATTTTTGCAAGATAACGATGATAACAGTGATAACAAAAGCATGATTTTTTTTTTCTAAATTATTTTAAAATTATAATCTGTATTAACAATTAGATATTTTGACGCACATTGAAAAATGATTGGGAAATAAAATAAACTTAGCTATATTTTTAAAACAAAAGATTTTAGAAAAATTATGTTTTTTTTTTCTAATTTTAAAGTTTAAAAAATTTCTCTTAAGAAAGTATATATTCTAGAAATTTGGATGGAAGGTCAAAACATTAAGAATGTTTTTACAAACAATTTCCAGAACCAAAATTATTTTATTGGCCTAATGGAATTTGTGTAATAACTGTTTAAAAACATGCTAATTAATAACGAGTTAAATGTTAATTAGCTAATTAATTTTTGAGTAAAACTGAATCTTTAAAAATTTTATAACTTCATTACTAATTGTGTACTTAAGGTGTAGAAAGAAGTAAAATGATAATTAAAAAAAAAAAAAATCCAAGTGTGTATGTATACCATAAACTTCTTACAAAAAAGAACATGAAAGATAATATCCCTCTGCAGAGAATTCATCAAACTGTTACAGCATTCGAAGTTGCTGGCCTTATAAAAAATATAAATGGTATATCATAAAGAAATACCCCTTGAGAAAAGCCCATACTTAAGACATTTTTTTACGCTGACCGCGAAACTCCTTTCAAAGAGATGTTCCAACAAGTTTATGGGATCTAAAAAGATTTCCGAATGGGCCAGAAATACCATCCACTTCCTCCCCACAGAAAAACTCACTTCACGAAAATGCATTAAGATATAAAACTGTCCCGCAGTCTTCTACGTCCTCAAAGTATAAAGCTTTAAATTTCCACCCACCACAACACTGAAGGGGAGAGTCATCGCTTTTTATCGCACAGTGAAGGCTGCTCCTAAGCATATCAAGGCTGGTTCTCCTTCTTCATTTCTACTTATTCGCCGCCTTTGAGAACCATTTTCATCAGGCGAAGAAACTCTTTCCAGGTTTTCATTTACTTTTTGGAAGATGACATCATGATGTACTTTACTTATTATTATTATTTTTTTTTTTTTTGCGCTTGATGTCGGTAGTATATTCGGTTTGGTATCTTTCTTGGAAGGAGTTTTTATTTTCTGGTCCGAGATGAAGTCTAATTTAGCCCATGGGTTTAAAGTCCAAAGATGATTGCTATTGGTATTGGGTATCGAATGAATATGATTTATGTAGTTTCTTGTCAACATATTTTGCGAATGGGGATTTCGTGTTTGCTAATGATATTTTTTTTTGTTTTTGTTTTTAAGAATGTTTGTAGCATACTTCATTTTCATTTAGATTCTTATATTCTGAGTAATCTTCTTTGAAGTTGAGTTGGCTAGGTAGGAATGGGAATTGCGCCCTGTGATCATATGGGTATTGATTTTTAATCTTAAATTTGACTATCAGTAACTGCTTATCGTGCTGAATTTCAGCAGCTATTGGAAACATTTTCGGCCCATCTAAAAGAACTAAATTTACTTTTCTTTGTTATTTATTTAAACGTGGTATGAAAATAGTAGTAATATAACTTAAAATCATTAAATATATTTAACAGTCAAATCTCGTTAACGCGCAATCGCTTAGCATGGAATCCCGTTTAACGTGAAGTAAAAGCAGTTCTCCGTACTTAAAACTTAACATTAATTTGTGTTAAACGCGAAACTGTTCGCGTTTTACACGAAATTCGGTTAACGTGAATTTTTTCGGCGTCCACATCGACTTCGCGTTAACGGAGTTTGACTGTAGTGAAATCTATTTTTTGTCCCTTTTAATGAACCAACATTTTGTCGAAAACATACCGTGTAAGTCAAAAATTTACTACAGGCTTTAAGCTAAAAGCAGTCAATGGTCGAAAGTAGGCATGATATATGAATGTAAAAGTTTTAGAATGCAACAATATCCCATAATAGTTTTTGTTCATAAGTAACGTTCGTCGTATGTTCATATATGTATTGTGTCATGAATAATTTCTACGCATATTTAAACAGAAGCAAACATGAAAAATCGTGGGATAAATTGGCTATTGTGTACAATTAATACTCATATAGAAATGTGAAGCTCAGTTGATAATTTATAAGTAGGAATAAAATTTTGTGAGAAACTATAGTCGACTGTTGCAACCTACAAAGGAGGAAGACATTGTGTTATTTCTAATAATAAAATACTGATCCATCAAACAGCAAATATTTAATCCCTAAGCAAACCTGATATTTAAATGTCATTCCTAAATATTCCCGATGAACACTATCGGGTTAACAAGATCTCAAATCGCCAACATCCCTCTCAGATCGAGTTTAATTTAAACACCTCAACAAGAGATAAGCTTTCTTATCTTTAAATCTAAGTCCCATTTCCTTCACGTACAAGTACTCCTTACAATTCCGAAAATAGCAACAGTGGCGCATCAAATTCTTCACCAAAAGGAAGAAGGATTTCGAGGTAAACTTAAACGAGACACCATTCGCCTTCCCTAATAATCCTCTTAGAAAGAGGGAGTCAAATGAAGAAAAGTCAGCTATCCTTGCATGACTATGGTACTCTGGCTCGAACGAACGCAGTTCTCAAGATGTGGCCACACATATAGCCACACATGCAGAAAAGTCGGTCCTCCGGCACAGGTAGTAGCAGCAGCGAGTACGCCGCGTGTATTTGCATAACTAAAGGGAAACTGGAGAATCGGGAACGGGATAACATGGCAACTTTAGAGGGGGAGGAGAGGGTTTTCCCGAAATTTGCTGGTTAAACACGTTCCCTGGAGATTTAATTAGTTGGAGATATAAGGGGAGGGGGGGGGGGATTGGCTCCTGGATCTTCTCAGGGAGTGTGTAATGGGAGAAAGGGATTCTTTGGGTGGATATATTTGGATGCTTAAACGGAGCTGGAGATGCTTCTATTTTGGTGGAAAGGGTAATCTCCCAAGAATAGATTTTGTTCTTAGAGTAACTTATATTTAATCTATACACTCACTACTATATGAATAACACTTTTAAAAATACGTTATAAAGGCTTTAAAGTGGTTTGATTGCACATATTCTTACTTTTTTGTCAGTCATCAGAAGAGAAAGAACTATTTATACTTACACAGTAAATCATGCTTTTATTGTTTTTGCATATTGCATAAAATAAAGTTTCATGTACGATCTAATTTAATATATTAATAATTCGTACCAATAAGTGATTATAATGCATCTCTTAAGAATTTCTTTCTCATTTTCATTTGATGTTTAAAGCACGAAGTAACAAATACAATTTTTCTTAGCTTAATTAAATCCATTAACGTTTTGTAAAACGAAGAGTACCAAAAAATATTGTGACCACGTCCTCCAGACAAAAGTAATTTGTGATCTTTAGAGCTGCTATATGAGATTTATTACTCAAAATAATATTTAAATTATGAACAAATTAATTTTCTAATACGGCGACGCAAGCAGCCTAAATACGCAATGATCATCTTTAATCCCTTCCCAAACCTACAATGTCCGCGAAATCCATGACCTAATCACCTCAAGACTACTCCCAATTTAAGGACATTCTAACTATTCAGTAATACACTTCTGTCTCCATTCACCCTATCATTATTCCATAAGCTTCCTGAAAATCTGGACTTAAAGAGTCCTAGTCCTCCTGGACAAGTTCGATAATTCTCTTTTGACAGGCGTCCAACTTTGGGGTAGAGAGAGTTTGCCGGACTAGGCAAGTCGACCGTGATTGATTTGATTTACTGCTAGAAGGAACAAGGATTGGGGGACTAAATGTATACATTTTCTATAATGCCTTTGTTGGTGTTTCAAATAGTATCTTGAAAGTGCGGGGGATTGCAATGCATAATTCATACGTACCATTTTGTAATTTGTTTTGTTTGAATATTTGCTTTGAATGCTGAAATTTAGTGTTATTTTTAAATCCTTTATATTAACTTCGATTTTGTGTGTTTGTTTGTGGATTTAAAATCTGTGGAGGATCATTGAGCACAATTGATGACATTCAACCGAGCTGAAAGTTGGAAGATAGGTATGTTGTCGATGACAATGCATTCTGTATCAAGTTTAAAGGGTCCATGGTTAAGGAACGATAGTGTTCTTCGTAGAGGTAACTATGAAAATAACTGTGACTATGAAAAGTCGATGATACCTTATTCAAAATCGTTTATATAAGTTGCAATTGCAGATAAAAGTTAGCAATTCATTAAAAGATCATTTACATATGCACCTCAGAGTCCAACGAGTTTTAATCCAAGTTTGATGATTTTTGTTTTATTGCAGATTATGTTTTAAAAAGTTTTTTTTCTATCCAATCAAAATATCTTTATTCATTCACAAAATTCTTAAGCCCTTTGAATACCTTAGCGTTATTTCAAGATACCCATGGGAGAAAGATAGTTTTTTTCACTCCCTTGTAAAGTTGCCCAATTATGAGTTAGACATTTTGGTTTAGAGGTGCAGAGGTCTATACCATTCGCCAATTATAATGATAAATAATTATTTTAATTTGTATCATCAATGAACACATTTTGCAATATCCTTAGAGGAACAAATACGCTGGCCAATATTGCTTAGCTCTGACCAATCTCGATATGGATAGTTGCATCCAGGCAGTTGCTACGGATCTTGGTCATCCTCGCCTAATAGTGGTTAAAATATACTGGAAGTTTTGAAAGGTTGATGCAGAGTTTTAAAGTTGAAATATATTTTTGTAAGAAAGGAACGATGCTCGAATTTCGGCATGGATTAGCCAATCTTCCCAGAATCCCTGTTACGGACATTGGCCAATACATCTGTGCTACTTGGGATTATTCACGAAATGAATAATTACGTCTGGATAATTTTTTACTTAACAAGAATTACTTTTATTATTAAAAATAGAAAAAAATTATTTGTTTGTTTGGAAAACTCATTTTTATTGTACTGATCAAAAACTTCTACGAGGTAAGTCTAAGTGAACCACTAAGTGTTATTTAAACTTAATCCAAAGTCATAAACGTATAAACTGCAAACTTTCTGGGTGAGTTGGGGATTTCCGGTATTCAATATGGATAAATATTATAAAAATACATAATTTCTTGATATTACATGCAGAATCTTAATTTTTAAATGGTATTGGTACCAAATTATTACAAATCTTTTAAATGAGTGATAATCTATAATATCAAGTACCTGTGCTAACTTCATAAACACTTAAGAAATAAACTTAAGCTGTCATTAAATGATAAGAAATTGTCAACTTCTGTTGCATGGTTTTTATTTGTCGGGTACCTAACACGAGTAAACATAAGGAAAAGGCGTAATTTTAAAGTATGATATAGAGCATTTTTTTCAAAAAGAGATAATATGTAATTTGCTTTAAGGAAACATAACAGTTTATATCTATTTGGCAATACTACCACATATGTAAACACGATTATTACAAACTTTTGCTGAAACGATAAAATGCTGTTCTTGATAATCAGGACTGGTTAAGTTATTTATAGAAAAAAATTCCGTCTGAATTCATCTAGTAGATAGATTAAAAATTATTACCACACTAGGGGGCTCCGCCCCCTGCTCGCTAACGCTTGCCAACCCCCTGGATTGCTATGCAATCCCCTTGGTTCGCGACGCGAACCAGGCTCGCTCCACTCGCTTCAAAGTGAGGCATTTAAAATATGCCCTAGCTAAAAGCTATTTCAGTGATATAAGTGATACGTGCCATGAAACTGAAAACGTTGGATTATTTATGATGAGCTACGATACTTTGGACGTTATTATCTTACTGCTTATATCGAGACGCGTTAAGCAGGGACAGTTTGGCAACGTAGCAGAACGTTTTTGGAAAACAATACAAATAAACACTCTCGTACATATATTTAAAAAAGATAAGTTATTTCAGAAAGCAATTTAAATTTATGGACTGGTTTTGTATGAAGCATCAAAATAATTAAAGTTGCACATCGAAATTTCTTAACGAAGCAATATTAGCAATCGTATGTTTGCAAAATCCTTTTAGCGATACTTAAAAAGTAACACAGTCAAATTGTTTATCTGCACTGCTGAAGTATTTATTCAATCGGTGTGAATGTGAGCATGGAAACCTTAATATTCTTAAAGGAAATTCCGTGCTCAATTTTTATAGCCATGTATCTGGAAAACCTTCGTAATAAATATGTTCTAGTTATTTGCCGAATCCAAACAAATCTGGCTTGTTTTAATTGTATAAGAAAGCGAGTTCCCGGAATTCTAATTTAAAAGAAATGTACACATCTTGCATCATTGTAAATATTAAATCCAATAGGTTTTAAATAGGCAATAATTTTTTTCTGTAGACTGTAATAAGAAAAACAAAATATAGCGAATCCAAGTTGTTTTCTGTTGCCAGTTGTAGTAGTCAAATTTCGAAAGATATATTGTGATTGGCTGAATTGCTGAATTAGGAAATTCATGCATAAAATAAATTTAGAAAATTTGTGATCGGATGTTTAAAGTCGTTGCCATTCTGCTAACAGAAAAACAGCCGAATTTGGGCGGCACACAAGAGAATTATTTTACCACATACCCTTTCCTTTATTTCACATATATAACACTGACCATTGTAATAAACTTTTTGGCATTCATAAATAATTAATAAAGAACACATGTGCCAGATTTTGATCCTTCAACTAATTAGTTAATAAAATCTCATCCAAATTAGATTATAAGAAACACATCTTAAGTAGATAATAAAAAAAAAAAAACGTATCACAATGATTTAATAAAGACACATATGCCAAATTTTAATCCTCCTACTTCGGGCCCTATATATAAGAGTTAGTGATGAGTCAATCAGTCAAGTCTTGTCCTTTCTTATGTATATATTATCTTAACGATAATACATTTGAGTTAAGTTATCTTTTAATGTAATTCCCCACAAACAAAACAGTACAGTAGACATTTTTTAACGGAAAAATAGTTGACATTCAATAAAGAACGGTGCAGCACATTACTAAGAAAACACAATACATTCTTCTTCCAATACCCTGAACAAAGACAAATAGACAAGCTTCTCTTCAGACATGGTGCAATGTTCCAGATATGAATCTTCTTTCGCATCTCACGCCACTTTCCCACCAAAAAAAAAAGAAAAAAAAAGTACAGTCCGTCCCAAGTGCATTTCGGCAGCCTTTCCCGTTTATCTCAAACAAAAGCTACGGGAAAGGAGTCGAGACAAATTGAAAAAAAACAAAAAAAAACGCACGGCCTCTTTTTGTGGATGGAAAGGAATTCTCAGAAAAGAAGGCTGCTTTTACCACGCAAATTTCCCGAAACTGGCTTTTTGGATCTTTTGTATCATTTCAAGTGGATTTTCAAACGAGAGGAATCGTTTTGTAGAACCTGGCGTGGGAAGTGGCCATTAATGACAATTCTATTATTGGTGAGTTAGATGGAGATATAGGTAGAGATCTAGAAATAGCTAGATTTGGTGGCTTTTCGACAAGATTGCAATTGGATGATCTCGATTCTCGGTGAAGTTGATACTCAGTAACGTATTTTCGAGGTATAATGAGAGGATATAAAAAGATACCAATCAATGGATATTCTATTTTTGATATCATTTTTGAAAAGTTGTGATTCGAAATTGTTTTGGTTTGGTATTTTCAGTCCGAAATTGATCTGTATCGTTTTTTTTTTTTTTGTATTTGGCTTAGGTGATGAGATTTTACACGGTATTTAAAAAAAAATTAGACGTATATTTCGGTTGGTGTAGGTTATAGGTGTTAGTAATAATATGTCATTGTATTTGGAGGTATACATGATACATTCTTTGATGTATCATCTGACCAGATAGGACATTTTTTGGCATGATTTTATTTGTCGGGTTTTTTCCCGGAAAAATACGGTTTCCGGCAAATGGGTTTTAAGTTATATTCGATTTCTTTTATTATTATAATTTATTTAATTTTATAATTATTTTATTGTTATTTATATTTTAATTTTCACTTTTATTTTGGTTACCGTGTTTTTTATTTTAGTGAGTTTACTGTTCATCAAAAAAAATGTCGCCAAATGTTCTATACTGCATTTGCTCAGTATTTGAGGGTATTTAAGAAACTGAACTATCTTGACCTTATCTTATAAAGTGCTGACTACAGTTCGTCAAACTTTTATGGTACCAAATCACCTTCTAAAGTTTTAATTCAAAATTTGATTAACACCTTTTAAGTGTCACTCACTTAACACACATTTGTTTCAGTGTTCAAGTTGCAGCTTTTACTAATCGATGGGACTTCATTCCTGTTTCCAAATTTCGATCGAAAGATAGTTAGCACCTTTGCACACTAAACAAACGATGTGATATTATACTGTACATTATAAAGTCCTAACTCAAAGCCTGGATTTCGCTGGTTCGGTTCCGGCTCGACGGATCAAAAATGTTGAATATGTGTTGAGTCAAACAAAGTCGTCTTGATGAAAATATTTAAAAAATTCGGATTAAAACCTTGAAATGATGGTTTATACATGAAAACGTGTACAGTTCCATAAATCTGATTTTCATCTTTAAATATTCTCAAAATTAATATTACTAGGTAACTCATTCATAAGCATTTGAAGTTCAGGGATCAGAGTTTGAGTAGTTACTGTGTCCCCACGCTTTATAATTTGACGATGGAAAAGTTAGTAACTTACATTGGAATGAAATTGAATTCAAGTGTATTCGCGTCTTTAGACTTAATTGCGATTGATTGCATTTATCAAATTTGAGCTGTTAATACATTTTAAAACTAATTGGTTGGTGGCATTTGAAGTGCTTAAGCAAAGTTATAATTAATGATTATTAGAAAATAAGTAGTCATGAATTGGAAATTAATGAACTTCTGATGCACTAAATTTGTGTTCGTCTTTTTATAGCGCAGCCTAATCAAGTGTAAAATAAAGCAATTTAAATAATTTCTGGATAAAAATTGATTTCACAATAAATATATGATTCATGGTTCAGAAATTAAAGCATGGAATAATTTTTATATTTCGGTTATTGAAATGTCTCAAGAACGGATAGTGCTACAAACAATGTTTGTCTAATAGTCAATTTACAAGCATGGAATATAAAATCTCCAAAATTGACTCGATCAGAATTAATTTTTATGTATTTAGTATATGTTTTGGTATTCTGAAGAAAAACTCCCGATTTTGACAAAAACAAATTCTAAGGCCATTTTTGTTACTATAATAAATAAAATATTTTAAATCCACTGAACTCAATTGAAATATTGTTTATATTTAATGATATTTTAACACGTAGAATATCCTTGTAATATCTGCAATCCTAAATCAAGTAAATAAATTAAATATGGAAAACAATTTCTACTGTGGAATTTAACTTGAGGGTAAACGAACAATGTCTATCCATCCTCACTCAAATAATTCTGCAACACAACACATATGTACTGCACGTTTGGATCTGCACGTTTATTTAAGATGGTGAGTAGATTTAAAGTTCAAAATATTTAGATTATTGTGTAAAAAGTTTGCTCCCTCCCATCTTTATAAGCAGAGTAATCTTACACATATTTAAACGAGAAAACAATTTTATGAAGTCACTTACTATCATGAAGACATATATTGCTGATCAAAAACCTATTTGTGTTTTTAATGAAAAGTGTGCAAAACGTATTATAAAGCAAGCATAATTGTTGCTGCTTTAATTATTTAAATAACGCGTGTATTCTTATTGTTATTCACCAGAAAAGATCATTATACCATCCCGTTTTGCCTTTCAAAAATGTTAATTTAGTGAACGACATAGGATATTTTCAAAATTAGGGTTTGCAAGTAAAATGCTTATTAATTAAAAAATCAATTGAGTGTTTGGTCAAACATGGATAATTTTCAAATTTCTGAAAAAAGCTACATAATTGATTAAAATTTGATTTTCTAAGGCTACATTAATTGCTCTATTTACTGCTATTGTGGAAAGATCAATATTTATTACTCAATCAATTGCAATTTTGGAATAAGCTATTTTAACTGCTCTCTCAAATGATTGTCAGAGTAAAGCTATGTAAACGCGCTTAAACAAGGGATTTTCTGAATAAAAATGCATTAATTTCTAAATCATTTGATTGTTTGGAGATAATTCATAGTTCCTTAATTTTTTGGAGAAAGCTACATTATTTACTGAATTATTTAATTTTCTGGTGAAAGCTGCAACCTTTATTGAATCATATGATTTTTCTGGTGAAAGCTACATTATTTACTGAATCAATTGATTTCCTGATGAGTTTCATTAATTTCTTATCTTTTGATATCCAGGAGAAGCTACAGTAACTTATTTATTGTTATGCACCCAGATGCGTGAATTGTAATTTAAAGTTTTTCCTTTAAGAATGCGCATTTAGTAAATGATACAAGTTATTTTTAAAACTATTGTTGTTGTTTTTTTGAAAATTTATATTAAATGCACAACGAATTGATTTTTAAATAAACTTGTATTAATTTTTCAATTAGTTGATATTCTATATAAAGCTGCATTAATTTGTCTATCAATTACTTTGTGGAAAGAACTACGTTAGTTGTTCAATCAATTGAGTTTTTGAAATAACCTTTATTAACTGATCAATCAATTAATTTTTCTGAATAAATCTGCATCAATAGCTTAGTCAATTGATTTTCCAAAGAAAGCTGCATTAATTTTTCAAATTGTTGATTTTCTGGAGAAAACCACCCTGTTTTCTCTATCTAATGCTTCATCCATTCGCGAGAAAGCAACATTGTTTAATAAATCATTTGATTTTCTGAAGAAAGCTTTATTAATTACTCGACCAATTGATGTACAGTAGAAACTACATTAAACTACTACACTAATATATTCCCATAGGAAATATCACAAAAATAAAATTTGAATATTTTGTTTCATAGATTGTAGTATTCTCAGAGTAAAAATACGTTCCATACGATGATGGAAATTTTTTTATTATGAAAAGTTCCCCTATTTTCTCCATCTATTGAGTTTCGGGAGAAAGCTACATTACTTAATAAATTATTTGATTGATTTACTGAAGAAAGATCTTTTAATTACTCAACCGATTGATGTATGGATAAAACTACATTAAACTATTACACAAATATAATATCATAGAAAATACCACAAAAATAAAATCAGAATTTTTTTCTCCATAGATTATAGTATTGCCAGAGTAAAAACACATTTCATACGCGATGAAAGATTTATAACTTTATTATGAAAAGTCACCCTATTTGCTCCATTTATCGAGTTCCGAGAGAAAGCTACATTACTATAAAATCATTTGATTATCTGAAGAAAGCTTTTTTAATTGCTCAACCGATTGATCTACAGTCGAAACTACATCAAACTACTACACTAACATAAACTCCTACAAAATACCGCAAAAATAAAATCGGAAATTTTTCCCACAGATTATAGTATTCCCAGAGTAAGAAAAAAAAACTTTTTCATACACTGAAAGATTTATATCTTTATTATGAGAAGTCACGGATTCCAACCCATAAATAATAGTTAAATGCCGCCACTTACGCCCCTGACTACGAGATCAGATAGAGCCTTTATATTCAGGGGGGTCTAATGAAAGAATCGGAGGAGAATTTCGTTTAGCCGGCCCGCATAGCCTTTGGTAAAATGCACCAGGGCAATACGATTCGCGCCTGCATATGCGACGACTCAAAGGAAGAGATTTTGTACGGAGGACGTATCATAAATATTAATGAGACTGTTATATTGGGGGTTGGGTTTCGGGAGAAAGGCTGGAAGTGTGTTTGATCTGGTAATTGGACGATATAAAGGGATTAAATAGGCTGCGATTCAAATTGTAGTGGTGTTTGGATGAGTTTTGGTTTGGGAGGGATTAATTTTGGGGATGGATTTAAATTTTGTAGGATGATGTACATTGTATTTCAATGGACTTCCTCCATATGATGCTGTTTGGAATTGAGGTTTTACTTTAAGGTATACATATACAACTGAGATGATTTTCTTTAATTTTTAGGTAAAACTTTTTGGCAGTATATCAAAATTAAAAATTATGCATTTATATATATATATATATATATATATATATATATATATATATATATATATATATATATATATATATATATATATATATATATATATATATATATATATATATATATATATATATATATATATATATATATATATATATATATATATATATATATATATATATATATATATATATATATATATATATATATATATATATATATATATATATATATATATATATATATATATATATATATATATATATATTTATTTATAAACTTTTTCCGACAATTTTTTAATCAGCTAATTGCAATTAAAGTGACTAATTAGGACATTATTAGAAGATACATAAATAAACTTGTAATTAACTTAGAGGTATGATTTTTTATTGCAAATAAAAAATATTATATTGACCCATGTTCCTATGGAAAATTTTGAATTTGTCTGCAATAATTATTTAATTATAAATTTTTGATTAAAATTTTTTAAAAAATACAGAGTTTTTAACAAAAAATTAAGATTAAAATATTCATAAATTTTTTTTATAACAATATATGTTAGATTCTCAATTGGAAACACATTTACAACTTGTGTCTGCAGAACAAAATTAGAATTTTGTAAATCGGAATATTTATTACGAAGTTATGACCTTTGGCGTAAAGTCATATAACACCAAAATGTCATTCTTCAGAAAACCCGTTTAACGCTTACAACACTAATGAAAGTGATACAAAACAGGTTCACAAAACCTACTGTAATTTAAAAAGTAAATTGAGTCTCAGAAAGAAAATGGTATTATTTTAAAGGTAATGAATTCGGAAATATTTTAAAGCAAAAAGACAAAAACACTGACTTGAGTCAATTTTTGTAATTCCTAATGTGCATGTATACCTATCAGTTACACATTTGCTAACATATGGGAATTAAATTATTGTAATATGTTTAAAAAAAAAAGTAAGAAAAACGCCAGTTTTTGGCGATTATTCTTACCAAAAAAAAAAAAAAAAAAAAAAAAATATTGGTGATATACTTTTCGATAATTCTTACATTATTCTTTCTGGTAAGTAAAACAGAGGAAAATGGAAAAATGGCAATTGATGATCTAAGTTCAAGGGAAGAGAACTATGGGTTAAAAACATTCGTTTTTCAACTTTTTACACCTTTATAGCATTTTTACAGTAACTTCGGTGATGAGGATTTTTAAAACACCTTAAGAGGCATTACCACAGCAATTATAATCAATATCGTTGGAGCCGTTTTTTAACAATTGCTGAAAAACATGATTCTTTCAATGGTAGCTAGACCTTATGAGCATGCGTAATATTGATGAAAACTTGAATGACACGTCCCATTGCCACCTCTACCCTGTACATTAAACTTGAACATTGTAGGTCAATTCGTTCCGGAATTATGCTGACCACGTACACAGAAACTGACATTTTTCTATACCCCTTTTTTGGAGTCAGGATGCTCAAAAAAAAAAAAAAAAAAAAAAAAAAAAAAGTGATCGATATCAATACTTTCATTACCTTATGTTTATAAAATGGTAGATAAAAAGAACAAATGTCTGTGTGTCTGTGAGTCTCTGTGGTCAGCATAATATCAAAATGGATAGACCTATGATATCCAACTTTTGTTTACGAGGTACTGGTGGCAATGGGACTTCTCATTAAAGTTTTCGTCAAAATTACGCATGCGCATAAGATATCTGCCATTGACAAATGTATGTATTTAAAAAATTGCCAAAAAATGGTATTTTAATCAAAATCACTGTGGAAGTGCTTTTTAAGTGGGTGTATACATCCCCACTACCGAATTTTCCATAGAAATTCAATAAAGGCGTAAAAAGTTGAAGAACGATATTCTTTAACTCAAAGTTATTTTCTCTTGAAGTTCGACACAGTTTATCTTCTGTTTAACCTTTTTACCAATGTAATAATTATCGCCAAACTGGTTATTTTGAGAAAAAAAGTAACGAAAATGGGAACGAAAACGGTAAATTACACCAATACATAGAACATTTAAATGCAATTATCACTATAGATATAATTGAAAGTTTAGCAATGTTCTATAATACTTCTAGTTTGTTTTCATTTACTCAAAATTTTTAGTAAATTACACTAGCCTCCAAGGCCCTGATTATTGGATAGGCCCTTTGATCTTACCCTTTAAAATTTATAAGGGGTCACAAAAGCCCCTTTTCTTTAGTTATTTTGCAATTAATATGTTTTTTAACACTTATGCATATAAAATTACTCTGAGAATACACATTGTATTTAGACATTAAATTTTTTTGTGTGCTTATAATTAGAGTTGTAATCCTCTCTCGCAATAAAATGTTGATTTAAACTTAATAAATGTCTAATTATACAAATAAAAAAAAATAAAAAAAAATGCAAGAAATGATGTTAATACTTCTGAGATACGATATTAATACTTTTAATTTAGTTCTATACTTGCAAAATGCCATTTATTTTTATAAAAATTAATATTTTAAGCTATTTAGTTGGGTAAATTACTGATTTCGCACGCACGCTTTAACAGTGTGCTTCCGTTGCCTAAGAGTTCTTGATCGAGCCCTGTTAACATCTTCAAAAATGTATTCAAATTTCCAAACACGTTCAATCCCAAACCTTTTATTTTAATTTTTCGTTTAGTAATTTGGAAAAGCTATTGTGTGTGACGTTCGTTATGAATAAATATATTTAATTTATATCGATTAATATCAAATAAATACCTTGATGGGACAAGGGAGTTTCTCATCAAGCCAGTCTTGATTGCAACTTTTAAAACTTTATAATCATTTTATAATTATTCTCTTTGGACCACATGAGTGAGTTTTTGCAGGATTACATTTTCTCTCTAACGGACACTACCTACAGCTTTGGAAAGCAGTTAAACATAAATTCTTTTCCAAGAAATGCATTTTTTTTTAAACAATTGCAGTTCGTCGTGACGATTTTTGAGACATACAAACACAAACTGAGCTATCGGAAAGAACAGAAGCTACTTTTTAGTTACGGTCACAGTGTAATTTTTTTGCTTTTGTTTAGCAGTAATTATGTTATTTGTAACTTTTTTCCTTATGAAATTAGAGTTAAATTTCTACGGATATGAATTCTGCGCCAAAAATTGTTTACATCAAACCGCTCCAAAGTATGGCAACAATAGGCAATTCACTTGTCACTAAAAAAATGGCGGGGCTGCCATTTTTTGCCGAAAATCCCCTTGGCGCAGTGAAAGACAAACATTTTACTTGAAGACTTGAAATTTTAACCGAAACACTAACATTACTTCCTAACATTTTTTGTATATCTAGTAGAAAGTATACAAAAATAAAAATTAAAAAAAATCACAATACTGCTGGGAAATTTTTACAGTGGAAATGATTACCCAGTTTTTGCTAAAAAAAACCCCTATAATTTATTCTTCTTACGAGGGCTTACAAAACTTTTCCGAACAACGGTAAACTCCCTACCTAGCTTCAACACAAGCTTCGATACAGCTATTATTCTGGCACAAAATCACTCAGCTTCTTTTAAAAACAACCTCCTAAATTCAACTGAACTCGCGATTCCATCCATCGCCTCTTTTTATAGTCTCGCGGCAGAAATTTCTAGCAAAATCCAATCAACCAATCGCGTGATGGAAAAGGTTCGAAATTTTCCGATTGAATTATATGTTGCCACCTTTTTTCCTAACCTGTATTATCGCTGTTAAGAAATGAAATAAAATATAATTTTAAAACAAATACGTCACTATTTGCAATTATATAGAGAACATTTGTGTAACAATACTTTAATTAAGTAATACATATTTAAAGACGCTCACGAAAAGAAATATTTTTTATTTGGCTGCTATTTGAATAATCTTATTAGTTAGTACTTGGAATGCAATAAAAAAAAAATATTCCAAACTTCTTCCCCATACTCTCACACCCCCTGCAAATTGCCGCTTGTGGGAACCTAAAGATTATCCTCCAATCAATTATTTCAGTCTTGTAAATCACGTCCATTCTTACAAATCCCCAGCCGAGTCGTGTTTCGATGATTAATGATTCACAATCCACAATCGCAGGAAGTTTGTTTGTAGACCCACTCATAAATTCAGCTTTCGCGTCGTAAATTATTTCTGCAGTCTCCCTCGATGCATCGAGCTCCGGCATAAATCTTAATGAAACGGCTTTCGCACACTCAGTAAACAATGCCAAAGGGGGATAGAAAAGCTTTTGTAGGGATTTTACCATCCTCAAATCCGCGAAATATGTAACTGGCAGTAGCGGTTTAGTTAAAATATTTGATTAACAATCAGGGCGAGCGAATTGTTGAAATGTCTTTGAATCCCGGTTTCTTTTGGGCGTAGTGGAGGTGCCACCGAGTAATAAGATTGACGGCGTGATTGGGAATTCTGGGAAGGATGCGCCCTTTTCAATTTCCTATTCAGAGTGTTGATCTCCCTCCTTTTGGATTGTGTGTGGTGTGAAAATGACAATTTTATAGAAACGGATGAGGCCGTCTTTCAGTGGCGATAACAATGAGGTTATTACTCTGTGTATGGAATCGTAACGAGTTAGATTGTTTACTCGGGCATCGGTTGTATGGATAGGAAATGACTCCCAATGCGTGTGGGAGATGGAAATGGTGTGCTAAAGTATGTGACTTGATGCTTTAGGTTTGAAACCCCCTACACAATATCACCATGGAAACGATGCATCGATGGATATGATACGGAACAATATGAGCCATTATTTATTAGTTCAAAATCAACTGCAAAAATAAATATCGATAACCCTATAATTATTTTTTTATTGTTCCATGATTTAAAGACAAAACGCGGGAAAATATCTAATCAATTCGATGTCTAGCCAGTTGACTTTTTTTTTAGCAATTTATACTTTATCTTAAAAATTAACAAAATAGTAATGCTTTCATCGAAATCCTAATATCAATATAAATTTATATGCAAAAGTATACTGTGAAAGAGAGGAAAATAGCGGGATATTTCCCTCTATCTAATCAGAAACATCTCCTTTGGGGTTCTGGTCCTGTCGAACCGCCTGATGAGAAGCAGGTAGGAACCTTATTGCTCGTTGTTTATTTTTTGGGGTGACATTTCCTTTTTAATAACATTAGTTAAATTAATATTATTTTGAGTTAACAGCTGTTTAAATCCTTTACGGGATCTCCCCCTCCCCTTTTTCCCCTATCATTTTATTTTCATTCTGTAGGATTTAGCAAAAGGAGCGATTGTGTAACAGATAACGTTTTCTCTGTAAACTATAATACTTACAGATTTTGGAAGCACAAAATATACATTTCATTCTAGGAATAAATTACAAAAGAGCTATGTTGAAAATGTCTCTATAGCCAATTTTATTATTTTAATTTTATTGTATAACATCACTTAAAGATTATGAATTATTTCAATCTTTTACAAAAGAAACTTTTAGTTATAGATTTTAATGAGTAATTTAAAACAGATTGTGTTATAGCACATTTTGTTGGTTGGTTGTTTTCAGATTATCTGGCTCCGTCAGCAACACGAGGGCGATAAAGCGCTGAAACATTCGTCATTAGACAAGCCAACATACATTTACAAATACCCATGCCTAACACGGGACTCGAACCCGCAGCCTCGCGGTCTAGAAGCTAGCACGCTAACCACTATACCGTTTGGTCGGCATAGCACATTTTGTAATATTGCAATCAGTAACTTTTGAGTTTACTTTTCTAAGTAATATATGGAACCTTTAATTTAAAAAAAAAAAATCTAAAGAAAGAATGAATGCTTTTAATGATACAATATTTTTTGTACGTTAAAATAGAACTCTCTTAGAATTTATATTTTTTTCTAAGGATAAAGTGTATAAATTTAAATTTTATAATTACCAAAACAAATGTCTCATTAAAACAAGACTATTATTTAAGCATATTTTATGAGGTTATTTACCTTAACCTTACTACGAACATTTTTAAATTTACATTTATATCCTTTATTTTACATCTATATCCATTACATTTAAATATATCCCGTTACCACTTTTTTGGTACTGTATGCACTACGAAGCGAGATGCAGTGTTTTAAGGTAATAAAACAAATGCAAATTTCTTAAAGAACAATCTCGAAACTCATTTCGTATTGTTTCCTTGTAAAGATTATTTTTAAAAAAGTGTCCTTCCCTTTCTAATAAGTTAAACAAGCCCTTGAACGGATGCTTTCAAACTTAACTAAGTGTAAGAAAACTTAAACCCAAACTAATTCCAGAACACTCAAATAAGTTTTAAGCCTGCCCGATTAAAAATCGCCAATAATCAACATTGTTAAAAGCTTTCCGCATCCCTCTCCAATTATCATGCCCTCAAGATAGAAGAGAAAGAAAGATTAAGAAAAAAAAAAGAAAAGAATAAAAAGAAGTAGGTGGAGCAATCCTAACAGAACACAGTGATTCAAGTAAATTTTTTTTGCATATCTTAGTCGAGCTAATTCCGTTCCGTTTTCTTTTTTTTTTTTTTTTTTTCATTTGTAAATTGACTGGGGTTAATTTCAAACGCAATCTGTGAAAGAGAAATTTTCTTACTCTAAGTTAAATCAATACTTTTATTTATATTCAGGACTTTCTAATCTTTGGGGTGTCTTCTTCTCCGACTCGTATTCTTGAACTTATTTCTAGAGTTTTAAACTCGGAGGGAACTGCTTTTGCCCTTTTATGGCAATTAGTAAAAGTGGATATTATGTAAAGCAATGAAACCGGCGAGATGAAATTGCTCAGGCTCTAGAAAAATAGATTCTCCGAAGTTTGAAAATTGCTAAAGTTTGTAAGGTTCGTTCTGACGTCATGACTAAGTTAAATTGCGTGGTTTAATTTTTCCCTAGGTATCGGTAAAATCCAAATGAACTTTTTGTTCGACATTATTTGGAGTTGAGGTTTTTTTGTCATCATCTCCTCAAACAAAATTTTTAAACAATCACTATAGCATTTTCAAAAATAAATTTGAATGTTCAAATTTACTTATCCAATCATAAAACCGTATTTAATTTTTTCCCTCTCAGACGATTTCAAAAACTGCGATTTGCAACGTCACTATGTATAAAGTCTATAGTTTGATAAAGACTAACAAGGAGACCTTACGGTCTCGGAAATTCAGATCGGGATGAAATTTGGCAAATTGATAGTATACCTTAAGGGTATCCACACTGTAAAGTAATAAAGCGCACTAGCCAGAAGATTACGAGAAAATAGGCTTTAAAGTGTTACGCATAGCTTAGGTACTAGTAGAGATTTTCGATTTGCAACTTCCCGGTGGCTAAGTGGTCAGCGTGATGGATTCCCGTACGGGCGATCCGGGTTCGATACCTCGTGAGGTAGTTTCTTTTTTTCTTTTTTTTCAATTTATAAAGTGACTGTTACAGCTAATTGAAATTTGAATTAAAGATGATATTTTATTTCTAAATACGGTAATGTATTTTTAATAGAGAAAATAGAGATAAATTAAATAGATATAAATTAAAATTCTAATTACCACGGCAAAAAAATTAGGGTAGACTTAATTTATCTATGGATTTTGACATATAGTTTTTATTTGTCAATTATTTATTTATATACATACACCAGAATGACACTTATCATAAAAACATGGAAAACAAAAACTGTTTTGACATCTTGCACAATTTATAAAGGAAGATTGTTTACAGGAACAACCTTTTTGTAAAAGATTCGTTGGAAAATATACTTCATTAACATTCATGAAAATATATCTTTCGTTAGAAAACTTGGAAGCATACCAGGCATACCGGATCATTTTATTAAAAATTGATGATGGACTATTGATTGTATTTTTATGCAGTCTTCACGGGTATTTATTTCTCTATTATTTTCAACCAGATACGCGCAATTTTGCATACGCTTTAGTAGATTCTTTACCTGTCTATAAAAATAGACGTCGCAAAGTGCCGTTAGGGTTTTGAAAATTTCTGACTACCTGCTTGAGTACAATAGGACAACATTCTTACTCTTCCATATAGAAACTGGTTCTTCGTGTTTTTTGGGAAAATCCTTTACTTCTCTACATCTTATAATATCTCAATATTTATAATCACTTGTTTGTGAAAATAGTAAATAGAGTTTTAATGTACCTTCATTAAAAATACATTACGTATTTAAAAATAAAGTATTATCTTTAATTCAAATTTCATTTAGCTGGAACAGTCACTTTATAAATTGAAAAAATAAAAATTAAAAATTACCTCATTAAAAATATATTACGTATTTAAAAATAAAATATTATCTTTAATTCAAATTTCAATTAGCTGTAACAGTCATTTTATAAATTGAAAAAAAGAAAAAAAAAGAAACTACCTCACGAGGTATCGAACCCGGATCGCCCGTACGGGAATCCATCACTCTGACCACTTAGCCACCGGGAGTTGCAAATCAAAAATCTCTACTAGTGTCTAAGCTATGCGTAACACTTCAAAGCCTATTTTCTCGGAATCTTCTGGCTAGTGCGCTTTATTACTTTACAGTGTGGATACCCTTAAGGTATACTATCAATTTGCCAAATTTCATCCCGATCTGAATTTCCGAGACCGTAAGGTCTCCTTGTAAGACTTTTAATTTTACTCATTTATCTGGACACAAATTTTAATGAAAGTTATTCTAAATAAAGCATGTCATATCTCTCGATTTTTGCTTCTAGTATTATATAAAAAATGCAATTGTAGTTCGAGATACCATTAGAGTTGCTATGTGGTTGGTATTTTTATTCAACGTTATTGTATTACAGGCAAAGGTTAAAGAGTAATTTTTTCTTCTTCTAGTATGACATGAAATAAATGTTATTCTGATAAATATAAGTTGATATAGATGATTCAACATGATTTTCTTGTAAAAGAAATTCAATTTATAGTACTTTGATGCATACATAGCATTACTCAGTTGCAATAAGAAAACGTATGTATAACAATGTTATCTTCCAAATTTAACAATTAAACATATATAGCGTTTTTACAAATTTCTTGGAAGGTAACTAAAAGTTAAAGAAAAAAATTGGTGTTGGAAAGTCATTTTAAAAATTCGACGGATAAAAAAATGTGCAAAAATATCGGTAACAATTTCAATTTGCTAAATTTATGCAATTAGCAATCTGCTAAATTTATCAATTAGATGGTTTTGCAAAATCTTTGTGGTTGAGTAAAAACTCAATAGGACTTAGTGAGGATATAGAAAGTTAATTAAAAAAGTGAAAAGTATACAAATTTATTCATTTAGTATATAATCTTAAAGGTACAATTTAAGTTACAAAAATACTTACTTATCGTGTAGTGGATTAATATGAGTAAAATTTGAGCTTTCTTATAGACTTACATATAAAGAAGACTTACAGATAAGAAGTTTGCAATAGAAGAATTGTAAGAGTAAATATGAGGTTGGTAAAAATTGTATTTTTAATTAGGTTATGTTAAATATATAGTGTATCAAATAAAAACAAAATATATATGTATAAAGAAATGTATTCACAACATTGCAAAACATAATCATAAGGCTTTTGAGCTTGAAAGCCACACCTTTTAATGGTATTTAGTACCTCCTATACCCATAAAGTTTAATTGCCTATTTTTGATTTACCCTTTTCTTGAAAAGTTCTCAACAAATGATTTTAATCTTTGTTACAGGTTAAATAGCTCTGACACAAAGTATTGAGGTTAAAGTTTAGTAAAAGATCTCATCAGTAGTTTTTTAAAACAATTTTAATCAATCCTCCAACTTTTTGGAAAAAAAGCTCTTTTTTTTTACAAAGATTTATTTAAAGTTTTAAAAAGGTAATTACAAAAATAACAGGAAAAAGTTTTTTTTAGAATAGAATTACAATTCAATAAAATTTTATAAGATATTTCTGCTAATAGGTTGGGAAAAATGAGTTGACGTTTTAAATTAAATTTCACGTTTGGAGAAAATCGCAGTAAGTCGAGTAATCTAGTTAATAATCTTTTTTTTTTCTTTTTTTTTTTCTCGTTTTTTTTCTTCTTTCTTTTTTTAATAAAACAAAACATCGCGTACTCTTATTTCAGTAGAAAGTAATCATATCGAAAGTAACATATATCGAAATCAGAAATCTTAAAGTTAAGAACCCCACCATCTAGAATCAAACTTGGCTATTCGCAACGGCAGCCAAGTACTTTTATTCGTGATCTACCATAAAACCCTTAATTAGTCCATCAGACATTTAACTGGTATGTTCTGGAGCTCTAATATTTAAAAAAAAGTTTCACCCACTGTAAGTTAGAATAGAAAGTGTCATACACCGAGTTCTATGTAATGCAAAGACTTAAATAGCAACTGGTACCATGTTTAATCGTTTGAAGCTATTTATGTTTGGCTTTTTAAAGAGGCTGACTACAAATCTTAGTCTTATAGAATTATGCGTTCATGCAATCACAGAATATATGCGAAGTAACTTACACTGGACGCTGAGCTTGACCGTCGCTATCTTGGGATGGTAGGTCACCGAATTGGATGCCTCGCACCTGTACACAGCATTGTTGTCCGTCTTCTCGACCGTGAATGTCCTGATGTTGGTCACTTCTCGGCCGCTGATGCTGAAGGACATGTCCACCTGGACGTTGTCCCTGTACCAGATGAGTTCGGCTGGAGGGTTGCCTCCACGAGTGATACAGGCGAGAGTGAGAGTATCTCCTACTTGCACTATGTCACCCTCCTGGTAGCCCTCGATTTCCGGTATGCCTGGTGGGTCTGGAAACACAAACCGAAATGTAAATTAGTAGTAGTCAGAGTATACAGGATTTTAGCCAATTCTACGGACGAAATATGAATTGGCTTATTACACGTCACTATAAACAAATGTGGTTGGTTGTTTTTGGTTGTTTTCAGATTAACTGGTGCCGTCAGCAACACGAGGGCTATAATGCGCTGAAACATTCGTCATTAGACAAGCCAACATACATTTACAAACACCCATGCCTAACACGGGACTCGAACCCGCAACCTAGCGGCCTAGAAGCTAGCACGTTAACCACTATACCGTTTGGTCAGCCAAACAAATGTGGAATAGTGAAACTAGGTCGATTGATATTAAGTCTCCCTTTTAAAATGAAAGCACATTTTATTATTTTCAATTATCCATATATGTACATAGAGTAATAAAAGTATAGCATTCGGTCAAGGATTTTTTTTATTTTTTTTATTTTTTTTATTATTATTATTATTTATTTACTTATTTTGCATTTCTCCCCTTTTTGGAACATCCTGATTTCCAAAATTTGTCAAGAAAAAATGTTTGTATGTGTGTACATAATACACACTGCCTGTGTGTACATAATACACACTGTTTGTGTGTACTACATAACACACAGACAAACATTTTCCCCGAGTCAGCATAACTTCTGAACAAATTGATCTACGATGTTCAAATTTCGTGTGCTGGTTAGTGGTGGCAATGGAACATCTCGTTTAGATTTTCGTCAAAATCGAGCATGCGCATAAGGTTGAAATTCCAAAAAATCACGTTTTTCAGCAACTGTTAAAAAAAGGCTGTAATGATTTTGTTTAAAATATCTCTGCTAATGCTTCTTAAGGTGTTCGAATCGTCTTCTGAAATTCCCGTAAAAACGCGATAAAAGCGTGAAAAGTTGAAAAAAGAGTGCCTTTAACACAGAGCTCTCTGATTTTGAGCATCGTTCATCAACGATTGATTTTTTTCTGTTTCAAGCACAAGAAATGACAATCGAATAACATCGTCAATTTCGCATTTTAGTGGCGTTTTTTTTTTTTTTTTTTTTTTTTTTCGTTTTTTTTTAAAATTTTTTTTGCACATGCAAAAGTTATTGTCAAAAATATCGCCAAACTGGCCATTTTTATTTATATGAGAAAAAATATGAAAACGTTAAATAACAACACATCAAATTTTAAATCAATGACCAATATTATAGTGTAATTGAACGTTGTGTGATGCTTTACACCCCTAGTTTAAGAAATAAACTGAGCTGGTTGTAAAGGATTGAAAATAATTGATGCCATAAAACTCAAACGAAAATAATCAAAGAAAGATGTTTGAATTTTAATTGAATTCAAATTAAATCTTTTCAAAAGAAATACCGTCATCAGAATAGAAAGCGAAAACTCAATTGACTTCCGATAGTTGTTGTCCTAGTAAAAAAATATAAAAAAATTACTACAATCCTTTTCAATTAAATATAAATCTAGTGAAACATTTGTTTGTGATATTGATTTTAAATATTGCGTTTCACAATGACGTGATTTTGCATTTGAAAACTGTCACGATAGAAATGAGAAATAGGAAATCTATTTTGAAACCGACTTATTGATATTGATTAATCAATAAACACATCCAATCGCAAACTAAGTCAATACATTGGCATTCTACCCATTTTAGCATTCGCTAATTCGTTTAGTAAACAAATGTTTTCATATTCTTTAAAAAAAATATTCATTATTTGTTGTGACTTAAAAATAATTTTGAGTTATTTCTGTTGTGATCCATTATGTCAATAGTTCAAAATAAAAAAAATAAAAAAATAGCCGAATCAATATATGTTATTTAAGCAAACACTACACCGCAGTATGCATGTTAGAATAAAGTTAAATACGTTTGGGAATATGTACTGATAAACAAAAATATATTATTTGGCATTTTGCCTAAGCATCGCACAGCTGTACACGTCAAAAAATACATTTCTCATTCACCAGATTTAACGTAAAGATTTTCAATAATATATGTAGCTGTTATTTTGCGGGAAAAAAATATGTCAAGAATCTATAGCTAATATCTACTATTGCTTCGTATTCACTTAGTTATTAGAAGTACTTTGAGTATGTTAACGTATCCCATCATGTATATCATTGTTCGAATCGGAGAATACATAATTCGTTTTTTAAGGTTTACGTATATGTTTCAATTTTTTCTTTAAATTTTCAATTTAAAAATTAGACCTTTTCACTTGAAAAATACATTATTTTCTAAACTGTTTCCAATAAAAAAAGAATTCTTCAGTTTTAATAATTAATTAACATTTAATCAACTAATTAGGCTAATTTCGAACGGTAATGACAAAAATTTTAATTGACCCACAGATATAATTTTGGTGTTAAATAATGCGGAATACTCTACTCTACGTTTTGACCTTATTATCAGAATTTTACAGTGTGTATATTTTGTGATATCTTGCTTTAACTGAATCTATTATAAAAATCCAAGTTTTTTTTATACAGAATCTTAACTTTAAAATTCAATTAAAAAAAATATTTATTTACAAATCACTTAGTATTTAGGGTCAAAACATTCAACAATGTATGCAGATTATATAGCAAAAAACAAATTTTAAAAAATATTATTTAAACTGGAGTTATTACTGTTTGAATGAAATGCAAAATAGAAAAAACTTCAATCTGAGAATAACTTTTAAAAAAGTATTTTTTATATAAAATTTTTTTATTATTATACTAATTATTATCTATTTCCTTTTTAGTATGCTTTTCCATCATACGGTTTCCTTCTTTTGTGTTGTTTTTATTTTGCTTTTGTTTTTTACGGCCTTACAAATCTTCCCCGATTTCTGCGAGTTTTGCGATTTGAAGCCTATAACCTTACTGTGGAAATTGAAATCATACAAAGTACCGATATCGGGTTTATTTCTCCAAAATAGTATAAATGCGTTTAAATATGAGTGTTTTCAGAAAATACATCCCACATTTTATGAAATTATTTTACCATCACAATTTTTGTAAGTTGCCAAATATTACATATTTTATGTATTTCTACATTTAATACAAACTGAAATTACTTTTGAATTTATATACTTGCATAACATTATTTACATGTTTAAGGTTACTAGATTAAGCATTTTTAAAGTATAGCTTTCGAATAATTTTAGATGTCTGAATATTTTTATGCTCGAATTATTGGTTGTAAGTTTAAAAGAGAGTCTAGATTAGAAAATCAGATTTACAAGTTAGTATATTTACTTCTAGTTATTGAACTGCGAAGACACATTTTAGACCAAATAAAATAAAATTATTCGATAAAGCGTATTGTAATAAGATATTTTTTTTTTTTTTTTTTTTTTTTTTTTTTACAAACCTAAACTATCACAAAAAATATTTTAACTTATGCATCGCTAAATCTTTGAGAAAATTTTTACCTCTAAAATATTTTTATTGAGTAAATGAATCTCCGTGATAACCATTTTTTCCCCTTTTATGAATATATTATACATTACATGAATTGCCAATAATTATGTATTATTGTGTCCACTGTTGGCGAACTTTTTATTTCAACGACAAAAAAATTCGAACCGTCAGGCGGCTTCAGTTTCAGTGTTGCTCGGGCTAGCATCGGGATCTTCCAGTGAAATGCCTCAGCTGCGCTACGGACAAAAGAGATCCGTTTTGACGAATTTTTTGTCTCGCCAACGGTAGGCGGGATAATACTTAAGTACTGAATTTTCCTCGACTGCATTGGTACAGAATGACGCTTCTTTACATTAATGAAGTAAAGTAGTACAAACTGATTATATAGCAAGTACTCGCTCATGGGAATCATAATCGAGTCGAAGAACAGTTTTAACAGCAGATACTTATGTCTTATATGAGTAAAACTGCGGATCCTTAAACAAGTTACAAAAAAACCAAATTTCAGTGAAATGTTTCGAGATTATACAAAAGGATATTGATTTTTTAAATCTATGCGGAAGTCTCCAAATAATTCAATGAATGGTCGAAAATAAAGTATTGGACTTAGAGAAATTCATCAGGAAAGGGATAAAAACGTCAACGTTATATTACTCATATTAGAAAAATTAGGCCAGTTACAAGTGCATTCATACTTTATTCAAAATTAGTTATATATGCTTAAGCTATATATCTAATAAAAAAGTGACATTTTTAAGTTGTCAGTATACACTGAAAAATAACATTCTTCAATTTTTAACTCACCATTTTTTTTACACCTAAAATATATAAGAAAACTAACAGATTTTTTCCTTCATTTGATGATATTTAATTAAATTAATCGGACTATTTTTTTTTCTTCTTTAATTTTATAGTAAGTAGAATTACATTTGTTCATATTACTGTGTAAAATAATCCTTATTGTTCTAATCAAATATTAATTTAGTTTTTTCAGAATATTTGAATAAATATTTGGAAAATATTTTTTCAATCAAGTGGTATTTACAGAGTGGTATACTGCATCCCATCAGTAATAAAATTATTACAGGATTAAATAGTAGGAGTGTGTTTATTTAAAATATTGCAGTATTCGGAAGCAACGTTTCTCAACCTGTGGTTGGTTGTATTCAGATTATCTGGCGCCGTCAGCAACACGAGGGCTATAATGCACCGAAACATTCGTCATTAGACAAGCCAACAAACATTTACAAACACCCATGCCTAACACGGGACTCGAACGCGCAACCTCGCGGTCTGGAAGCTAGCACTCTAACCACTTTACCGTTTGGTCGACCTCAACCTGTGATACACGTATCCTTGTAGCACCAACGATGTAATAAAAAAAGAAGTAACGTTGGACATTTACAGATAAAATAAACAGTACTTAAAATATAAAAAGTGGATGTAAAATGTAAAGGTCTTCTTTATAGAAGAAACTAAAATATCAATAAAGACCAAATACCTTACCAAAAGACAAGATTCGCTTTAATGGAGATTACATACCTGGTAAAAATGAAAACTTATTTATATTGGGAAATATTGTACCAGGACACGGAAAAAGTGAAAACTCTTAAACTCATATTATAATTCTTTTGGTATGTCAACATTAAATTAAAGTTCTTTTGATAGTTAAATTTTAATCATGCACAAATCGAGTCGGAAGAGTTAAAAGAAGCGATATTCTTTTTTTTTTTACATTTCTTCTTAACCTTATTAATTTCATGATACAATTGCAAACAGACGAGGCGTATAAAAGATTACAGAGACTGGCGAATTATTAATGCACAATACTAGGGCTCACACAGGAACCATCAACTGGCTTAATGGTCTTAAGATTTCCTCAGCGAGTAAATAGTGCAGCACCATAAATAAAAGAGGAAAAGGGCAAGCAGTTAAAAGGCCATTAAGATTTATCGATTTGGTGATAGTGTTACGCGTTTCTGGAGGCTCCGGGGATTTCCCTGTATTTCAAAGAGTTTTTTTTTTTAGGGTGGCAGCAAGGCAGGAAAGTATTAAATGCCTTCAGGGAATGGTTGTTAATTATTTTAAAATGAAAAGTTTAGTTGTTTGGAAGGTGACATTTGCAATGGAGATTTCAAAGTTGCGTATTTTGCGGGTTGGAATGTTGGTGATATAGATGTTTTGTTTTTAAGGGGAATTGGTAATCTCGATACCGGTGATATTAATTTGGCACATTTCCTGTACCTTTTTCTCAGAAAGTAATTGACATTAAATCCTAATTTTTTTCCAGTGCATTTAACAGACGCTTGTTATTCTACTGAAGTTAGCTTTTGATTATAATTCATTTACTTTTTTTTTTTTTTTTTTTTTTTTTTTTTTGTGATTTTTCGTGAAAGTCACTCAAATTTTTTAAAAATCAAATTTTTTTTGCCGAAATAAGCCAAAATAACTTTTTTTTTTAAAATAACAACAAAATCTTACTTCAGTAAATACAGATACATAAAAGGAATATGTGGTAAAAATTTTAGGAAGATTGTGTGTGCAGTTTCTGAGAAAAAGGGTACATGAATAATGAAAAATGTAGTTTTGATAAAAACGCATTTTAAAGAAAACTTTACTTGCACTAATAGTTACCAATTTTGTCTTCAAAAATTTATTAAAAATACTTTTAGTTGAGGTATTATTACAAATGAGGTAACCTTTTAAAGGGACGAATTTAAATTTTGATTAACAATAAAAAACTCAAAATTGATTATTTATAAATTTTTGGATACCAACTCCCCTTAAATAGAGATTTGTTATTATCACTATGAATGTGCGTTCAATAAATACTGAATTTGTGCTATTCGATGGTTAAAGTTAAAGATACGAAATTCTTTGATCATGGAAAAGGAGTGGCCATACGGGCCTAGAAGTTTTTGTGTTTTAATGGATTTCTCACGTTAAAAAGCAATGTATGCGATATAATTATATAGCTATGAAGTGAACCGAAAAGTATTCAATTTTTCAAAAAGTATTTGAGAATAATTTTTTTTTAATAATTTTTAACATCTCTGAGATGCAGGTTTTTCCTAAAGAATTTTGAAGTAAGGTAATATTAGTAAGACGCGTTTTGAGGGTCCATTTGGCTTTTAGTGTACTGGCTTTTGTAAATTTCAAATGAATTTAAAGAAGGAAAAAAAAAAGAAGAAAGAAAAAAGAAGGGGGAAAAAAAAAATTGTTTTCTAATTATGTAATAACCTAAAAGTATAACGTTATTTTCAGTGTTTAATGATTTAGGAAGAGAATATTTACTACACTAAATCTAAGATCAGTCTCAATTGATTTTATATTTGAATTTTGTCATGAAAGACAAACTAAATACAGTACATACCTAACTTCTTGAATGCCGGGTTATAATGTAATAAAATTCGGTACTTTGTAAAAGTGTATAGTAATATCCAATAATTTGACAAAAGAAATATAATACAGAAAACAAATTAATATATTCTGTTTGCATCCAGCATTAGAAATAACTATTTCGTTACGTCATGACAAGAAATTTTTACTAGTTAGTTTTTTCATTTTAATTTACAAATTTGAAACTATATTAAAATATTTTTTATTTTTTTCTGAAGAAGGCAAAAATACAAACCTAAAGTCAAATATTAATTATTCCTCCAAAACCCTTATAGATTAGATACTTAAAATGATTTTTATTATCCAGGTTCGCTTTATTACATTTATATTCTTACATTATTATGGGTACTATTTTTTCAGAAGAAATGAATTGCTCAGATTTATATTTATATTCATTTTAAAAAGTTATCTGATCGACTTGTGCTTTTCATCTTTTTTTCCCATGGCAAAATACTGCTAGAACAACAACGTTGTGTTTCATTGGAATGTAAAGTTTATGTACGTATATATTTCCACAAACTCAAACTTCTATCTTTCCGGTTAGAAACTAAACATCGTACCTGGCGCTACCTTTCATATAAAGAAAGTTCCTCTCTTTTTATGTGTCACTGATTTTTACGGTGAAATATTTTACTTTACAATATTTCATCAAATAGAAATTTGTGTATCTAGTAAAAAAAACTAGAATGAGAAGCGTGCTTTCTACATAATGTAACCTATTTTAAGTCACACACAGAATCGTATGCCGTTACATTTAGAACAAGAACCGTCGAATACTCCCGCTTTGAAAGAGCAGATAATGATACCGTTGCTTCGATTTCGACCAGAAAGAGTGCTTCTTTTTTTCTCTCATTTTCCTCTCGTCTGCAAAAATCACAAAAAAAGAGAGGAATTTTCGATTCAGAATTGATTCAAAAAGACATTTGGAAATGCTTTTTGTACTTCTACACAGGCAAAAAGGCATGGGAATGGAACAGAAAAAATAACGATAAAAAAGAACAAAAACCAGCAGCTGGCGAATCGTTCTTTGTTGAATCGTTTGAACGTTTTTTTAAAGAAAGGATTGATGGTTATTACAAGTGAAGTGAAGAGAATGAGATTGGAAGTTTTAGTACAGAAACACGGGTAAAGGTTTACGTAATTTATTCATAAATCATTTATCTCATTTTCATAACGCGATTGCTTCAGGATAATACGAATAGTAAATGACTATTCGATGGTAGATTAACTTAACCGTAACTGTTCGAGTATTTTACTTATACCTTCAACAGATGATTTAAATTTTAGTATCCGCTGGAGGATATATATGACTAAGAGAATTTGATCCGAAGCACAGTAATTATGGAAATAAAATAAAAGGTTTTCAAATGAGATTAAAATTTGCATATTATCTTCCAAAAACCTATTTGTGAGAATTCGAAAACAGTTTTCGATTTCGGAAATGATGAAACATTGTGCAAATGAAAGAAAATGGAATACAATTACGTAATAAGTATTTCTAAAAGAGCTTAGTAGAATTTTAGATTAAAGCAAACGTATTTGTTGTTTCAGGAAATGTTTTTATTTATTATTATTTATTGTTACACTCTCAAACAGAAAAGAAAAATTTCAATAACATGACCGGAAGCTCTACTAGTGAAACATCATTTTTCATTTTGCTTAAGTAGAGACTTGTGTTTTGAAATTATTCACTTACCTACTTCAAAATATTTCGCGACTTTATTTTGCTTGAAAGTTAAAATTATTTATTATTGTCATTCAAATAAATTATTTCATGCATGGTTAAACTTGATTTTTTTTTTTAATTTTATGAGTTTAAAAACTGTATTAGTAGTAAAGATACATTTGAATACGATAAAAGAAGTATGAATTTTCTTAAAATGAAAATGTCGTGCAAAATTTGGGCACTACCCTGATCTAATTAAATCTGATCAATTGTTACATCGTTCAAAATCAATGTATTCTATCAGTAAATGCTAACATATATAAAAAAGTTTTTTCTTAAATGAAGTTTACCTCATATAAAACCACAATCCCATAATGCTTTTCTTCCATACCCAATATCCTACAGAAACCATTATAAAATTAATGCATATTTAGTTGGTTGTTTTAAGATTATCTGGCGCCGTTAGCAGCACGAGGGCTATAATGCACCGAAACATTTGTCATTAGACAAGCCAACATACATTTACAAACACCCATGCCTTACTCGGGACTCGAACCCGCAACTTCGCGGTCTAGAAACTAGCACTCTAACCACTTTACCGTTTGATCGGCTAAAGCATACTTAAAAATTCAAGTTTGTAAATAATATGCAGAAAGCATTCTGCTGGAGCTACAGAACCCTAAAAATCGATTTCGAGATTATCATTTGAAATCCATCCTTTCTGAATTCAATAGTGTAAAAAAAAAGTTATTCTCACTAAATCAGAAGAATTTAATTTTTTCAAATGCGTTGTGTCTCAATTGAATTCAATTTCCTTATGAGTGTCCAGGAAATGGGCGAAATTGTATAGTAGTTTTCCCTGCCATAATTTTTATATTATATTTTTGGTTCAAAGATATATTTTTTTTTTTAAATTAATTTTTATTTATTTTGTTTTGAATGGGTTTTAAACGATCATCCTGATAAAATATTTAAAACATATTTTATTTTAAATTTTATTTATAAATTTAAAAATGCTGCGTATTGCTGATAAAGCAGGGAATCAAAGGACGTATATATATACGTCCATGACTCTCAGAGGGTTAAATGGTCGGTATATCAAAACAGTAATTTTGTATTTATAAGGAACATCTAATAAAAAAAGTACTAAAAGTAAATACCTACAATTTTTAACATATATTCTTGTCAATACATTAGACAACTTGAGAACCGAATTTTTTAATGTTTCTAAATTAAAGATTTTATCAAGTTTTATCACCATAAAAAATTACGACTTTTAAAATTTCTAAAGGACAACAGACATTTTCATTTCTTATTGGAGCAAAATAAAATATTTTTGAATGCTACTTTAAAAATGGGTCAACATGTCCAATTAGATTGTGTTATTTTCCCAAGTTTATAACTATATTAATAGCAAAGAAAATGTTTCTTAAATATATTTGTTTTAAAATGGGAAAGATAGGCTTGTGTCTGAAACTCTATTTCCCCTTCTATTCCAAAAGAGAACTGCAAATATAGTTATCCCATCGTACATCATTCATCATCATGAATTTTTATACAACAGAGAGACGTGTTAATAGATTATGAATGTATTGGAAAGTCATGGAAATAATGACCGAAGCTATACAAAAACTGAATTTGAATAAGTTGTACTGAATTCGATTGCCTAATGTGTCATAATTTGCCACATAATAAGCATTCTTTTTTTTATTTGATAGTCTACAAATCTAATTATAAACGAAGAAAGGTGCGGACGATTTCACATTTCTGAAGCTAAATATTTGTATCTTTTAAAAGTGAGCCAAGTTGGCCCGTCAATTACGTAATATGTATCGCCAATTTGGCTCACTTTAAAAAAAATGTAGGTATTTGGCACAAATAAAGACTAACCGTCTGAAATATTCTTTATTGAAAATGAAAGAGCAGTGTGTTTGTCACCAGACGATAAAAGGTGTTCATATTTTGGCAAATTATGACATATTTGACAATCGGATTTAGCCCAACTCATTCAAATTAAATTTTTGAACAGTTTGACCATTTTTATCTCCTCAGACCAGCACATTTATAAACTACAAGCTTTTCTGTACACTAAATAAAAAAAAAATCATAATGATACTCGATGGCGTACCTAAAATTGCCGTCGTCTCTCCGACTAAAAAAACATTGCAAAACAGAGATTCTCAAACAATTCATTAACTATAATTAAAGAGCATCTTACACAGCACATCTATCGTTATCTTCGCCTTGAGAGGTTCCTTCAGAGCTCCGTGTATGGCCTCACAGGTGTAAGATGCCCCGTTGTCATCCATTATGACATACACTGTGATGGTACTGAGAGTGGTATGCACACGACTACCAGTTGTCTCCTCTCTCGGATGGAAAGAACCTAAAGAAAGATAAGATAAAGATGCCTTAGTTAAAAATGTGACTTTGTAGAAAAGTTAAGTCACAATCGAGATAAGGTTGGACATTCGAGTATTAATCGCAAGATTGGTGAACTGGTGGACAAAAAGTTGAACTAAGCACATTAGAGCATTTTTCTACAGAAAACCAAAAAACACTAAAAGAAATTTGAAAAGTTTGAAAAAGAAGCATTTGTATTTGCATACCAGGAATACCGACAGTAACTTGGAGAGTGGAATATTGCGAAATTTCAATTACATTAGAATCCTAGTCGCTGCGTTTAAATGTGAAGTGGATTGGTGCTATTTACTTCTTTTTCATATTTTTCATTAATTTTTTTTAAAAAAAATTGTCCATTTGATGGTATTTTTTGGTCATAAAATTATTGCATTGACCGGAAAATAATGACAAAATGGCGAAATTAGAGATAGGCTTGTAGAAAATTGTTACATTACCTTTTCTGATTTCGGATAAATGAAACACATGACGATTAGTTGTTGATAGGCCTCAAAGGCCGATACATTTGTTTTTGGATTTATAACGCTTGTGTTGAATTAATTCCTGAATTTTGGAGGTGAGGATGATTAAAACACCTTATAATTATGACCACAGCAAATTCGATCGAAATCTATTGAGCCGTTTTTTGGCAATTGCTGAAAAATATAAACTCTTTAATGGCGTCTATCTTGTGGGTATGTGCAGTTTTGATGAAAACCTTAAGGAAAGGTTTCATGTCCACCACTGATCCGTATACAAAAGTTGAACATCATAGCTCATTCCTTTTAGGAGTTATGAATCCAGGATACTCCAAAACCCAAAACGTGTAGAAATGAAACGTGTATATATATATATATATTTATTTACCAACTGCAATATTTCGCCTCTCTATGTTAATGCATGGATAATCGAAAGTAATATAACTTCTAAAAAATGTGTAGGGAAAATATCTGGCTGTGTTTCATTTACACAGGGTTTTAAAAACCTTGTTAGCACACCTGATGGCTGTGGGGGTAGTACTCTGACTTCGCATGTTAAAGGTGCCGGGTTCGAGGTCCGGCTTGGCATGGATGTTCGTTGTAGTTCGGAATTCATGTTAAGCTGTAGGTCCTTGCCTGTTTAGCCGTTACTGTGCATAAAAATAGGTTGTTGAGCGTACAAACCAACATACCAATAAAAAAACTTTGTGTAAATAAAATTTTATTTCTGTTGTTATAGCCAGAAATAAATGAAGCGTTATATCTTTGAGAAAGGGACGGGCTTACGATGCTTTTATAATACAATCATAATTAAAAGATTGATGGTTATTATCATATAAGTATTTTATCTTTGAGCATAAATCAACAAATAGAAGCTAGCCAACGCCTAAAACACTGGCAATTTAAGTTTTCAATCTAAACACTTTGGCAAACAGGAATTTGCTAATTCACATATTGTTGCCACAAACCATGAAGTTGTTGAACTTTTAACTTTTAACTTATCATACAACTGAAAATGTACAAAGATCTAAAACTACATTTTCCTTATACTGAGTTGATGATTGACTTCAGTTAGAGCAATGATATAGCCAGTGTTTGTATTCTAGAAAAGAGGCCAGAAATCTTTTAAGAAAAGTCTCTTTTTGCAACTACACTCATTTTAAGTGTGTTCTGAATTGCATTTACTATGAAGGCCTTTTAATAAAACAGGTATGATACAAAATTAATGATGTTCCAAATCGAAAACGCAATTATCTTGCTCTGGAAAAGTAATACAAAATTCTGTTGTTGGTATGGAAACGATGAACATTGGAATATGTTCACAAGAGTTGTTTCCAAATGGTCATCAAGTTACGTTATTACAGTATAAAAATGACAACAAATTCCAGGCCCATCTGCTTCATTAAGTTTAATACCTTTTTGCGATCTCCCAATTTAGATCGTGCTGTCGTAAAACTTTCTACCTCCGTATATTTTACGATGTGGTCTGGCAATTGTTTCATTAATCAATCACTGTATGGTACAAGAAATGTTTCCGTATATTAATTTAAATATAAATATTCAGATGATATTCCTACTATTATTTATTAAAAGAATTGGTAATGCGTTTCTTTTAAGGAAAGTAACAAAATAACATCGGGGTGGACTATTTATTTGAAATCAAGGTTTGTTTAATCGCCACATTTTTTAATACAATTTACTGAATGCAAGCACAAACAAACATGGATATACATATATTATGTGAGAGATAAACATTTAATTTAACTCTTTCTGTTTAATTTGTTTAAGAACCTTAGAAAATATAAAATATATATATTTTTTATGTCAAAGTATCTTGATAAATACTTTAATGCGTTATTTGCGTTCATTTCAAACTCATTATTCTAATTGTAGCTGTTTTGTGTTTGCTCAACTTTTTTAATGTTCGTGTTTTTAGCTTTCCTTCACCAAATAGATTACGTTAGAAAAGATGTAGATGCAAGTTACATACATTACTCATTTTATAAATAATGTTTTTTTGTTTTACTTTTCCATGATACGTAGAAAGTACGATAATGACCATAAGTGGGTTGATTAGACCTCAGAAGCTTCAATAAAAACATGTGTAAAAGCGGCCTTTTAGGGACAGTCCCCAAATCTTGATAAAATGCATTCTCATCGACAGAGTCAATCTGTCAAATTTCAGTTCCATTGAATGAAGGTGAAAAAAAGGTTAAATAGTCATCCGAAGTTGTTATAGAAACATTGCTTTTGTCAGGCATTTAGTGACAGCCTCCAAAACTTGATAAAATGCCTTCTTATCGACAACGAGTATAACTAACAAGTTTGACTTAGATGTTGGCAAGTGGATTAATTTTGAAAGGGTTATTGAAACTCAGCGTGTGTAAAAAGGTTTTTTCAGTGACAGTTACCAAAAATTGACAGAATTCATCTTCATCGATATCGAATCTATCCACCAAGGTTCAGATCGATTGGATGACAGCAAGTGGGTTAATTAGCCCTCCACAGATTTGTCACAAACATTCAAATAAAATTGAAGTCAATTCATAACATATTTAAAAGATGACACTTATTTTGTTTGCATATTTCGCTCTAACATGACATTCGGATTCCAAAAATGTAACTTTTTGGCGTTTGCCGGTCGTCACGTTTGAATTTATATCTTCTGTAAGTCTGAAAATACGGAATCGACTTTAATATATTGAAAAGATTTACGCGATAAGTAGACAATTGGATCTGATTGGTTCACAGATACCTATATGATTAGTATCTATCTACATTTCTCTCTGTTTGGGAAATCAATAAGCATTTTTGAGAAAATAGCTTTCTACCACTTTAACTCTCATAAGTAGTGCATTTTTCAAATATAATATTATTTTGGATCATATGGTATAAGGTATGATGCATATACATTGTGTTATTTAAAATATATGCAAATTGTCACTTGAAAATCTTATTGATTATGATTATATTTAATGTAACTTTTCTTCTTTTTGAAATAAAATGCCAGTCATATTGCTGTTCGTTACCTATAATCTAGTTTTGAATGTATTTCGTACGATTTCTCTACCTAACAGTCCACATATAACATGATATCGTCCATCTGTAAATGTAATTACCTTACAATGCCACTCTGACTCAAATAGCCGTCTTTTCATAATAAGAAATGCGACAGACGATTTCTTTTCGGGATGAAATGAACTGAAGCGAGGGAAAGGTTAGAACATTCTGATGGAACGCGGAATTAAATTAGAGTAATTGAAAGAATTTCTCCAAGGTGATATCTCCCTCCTCTCAGACAGAATTATGTTTCCAGAAATGTTTGAACGATATGCGAATACGCATGAAACCTGATTTTTTTTCAGGAAATGGGAAAAGGGAAGAAAAAAAAAATTATTTTTAATCTGAAATCCAGTTGCTTGAAAGTAAACAGAAGTTTCGAACAAAATTAGGTTTCGCCCCTGTCATGTTATCTTATTGGATATTGAAACTCTAAGATTGAAATTCTCGAAAGGCTTAGCTGCTAAGTTACGGTCGAAGTTATTTCGAAATTGATTTTATTCCAACAGAAAAAGTGTCCGTCAGGGTGTAAGACTTGTTTTATTTGTAGCGTAGGTTTAGTAACATTATATTTAATACGAAATTCAAGGATAAAAAAATATGAAAATATGTTTTTTGTTTTTGTGCTCACTGCATTGAGCCTTACGGTTTGATAATTATTAACTAGCATACATGCGTGTGTCTTCAATAGTTAAAATTGCGTGTCATTTTCTATGCGAATACATTAATTAATCATTTAGACGTTTCCTTTTTACACTATGAGACCATACCAACATGTTTATATTAAAATGTCGACTGACCGAATTTTGAAGTAACTTAGATTGTTTCAACAACACAATATTTTAAAGAAGTTTGATATTAAATTTAAGAAACCAAATGCTTATTTTTGACACAGAATCACATCCTTTCATTACTGGAATACACAGCTAGAACTTAAACATGAAGGAACTGAAACATGAAAGAAGGAGAGAAGATGGTCAAAAAGCCAATTTTGGCCAGTAATCATTGTTAAGGTAATCAAAGAAACAATCAAAATGTTTAAAAAAAATAAAATTTTAATGACTGAAAAAATTGCGACGATAATTTCAGTTCGATACATGCATCTTAAGTTTTAATTAACTTTTTTAATCAATACTCAACTAAATCAATCGTTGCAATTTTGTTCAGTTGTCAAGTATCTTTTTTTTTTTTTTTTTTTTTTTTTTTTTTTAATAAAGCAATTTACTTATTGGAAATAAGCTAAACGGCTAACGGAATTTTTATTTTCGAATTGGTTTTTAAAGGTGTATTGATTGGTCCCAAGCACGTCACAAGTGTTGCATCTCGATGCATTCCCACTCCTAGAACCACTGCGCATAAGGTTCATTGTATCTGGATGCATAAATATGGCAGTTAGTGATGTCGGTTGTTTGAATTGCGCGTGTTGGAAAAAGAAGACACTAAAAATGTAAAACTCTCATGCATTCACCATTACCAACCAAACTTACCACCAATCATAGTACACCTTTAAGAATAAATTTGTCTGACAAAGATGATTTCAGAAAATGTGTATAGCTGGGATCTGGAATATCCTCAGACATGAAGTACATTAGTTTTATGAAAAGAAGAAAAACACTGAAAACTAAAGGAAAGTCTAACATCAAAATCCCAAGCAACCACTGACTTAAGGCCTCTATCACTCACCAGTTACGCAACCTTCCACTCTTACCACTTACAAAATCTTTTTCTTATACTCAACACACTCTACAAGGACCACCAAGCATACATACCTCCATTCAGTAACACTCCATTCCTGTACCACTTGAGCTTCGCTGCTGGCTTGCTATGCTTCGCGACGCATGTGAGGGCTACCCGCTCGGCTTCACGAACCTGGAGGGTGCTTCCGTTTACGTGCTTCTCGATGTGAAGCTCCTTTGGGGGAACTGAAAGGAGAAGAACATGCATTCAATATCAGCGTATGTGTTGTTGCTTCGGGGAAAGTTGGTGTTGAGGTTGTGGATTGGTTTTTGGTTCAGTTGAAGGATGTTGTAGAAGTTACAATTTTTTTTTTTTATATGATGGGTTGATTTGTTGTTGTTGAGGTTTAAGTTGAGAGTGACTACGTACAGGAAAAAATGATGGATGAAACGCAATGGAAAGTTTTTTTTTTTTTTTTAATGATGCTTAATTTGTAAAAATTGACCTAAAAAAAAACCTTTGTAAATTGTTTCATTTATGTATTATTCGATGGAGTTCCTAAATGAAAAATGATAGTAAAAATTGAGTACTTCAAATTATCATTTCAAAATTCCCAGGAAAACTGTTCTATGCTCTATTAAAGGTTTATATTAAAAAAAAAAAAAAAAAAAAAAAAAAAAATAGCATGGATTCTTTTAACAGTAAGCGATTCAACTTTTGCTTCAAGTAAAAATAAATTTATTTTAAATATTTCTAGGAAATTGGATGTTATTGGGCTATGTATGTTCTGTCATTAAATAATTATTATTATTTTTTTTTTAACTTAAAAATATGTTCAATATTTTTGAAAAAGAGCAATATTGGATTGAATAGTTTTCGATTTGTTTGTAGAAATTAAATATTTTTTATTTTTTTATTTTACTAGAGGTATCCATCCCTTTTAGTTGTCGTTCACTAACATTTAAACAAACGTCATTGATAGTGGTCATTAAAAGTAAATAAATAAAAGTGTCGTCGTTGATTTTATTTATAAGTGTATAGGAAGAGGCACCATTATATCTTCAAATTTTGTACTTACTATTAATCAAGCTTAATAATTTATTCAAATTCAATTAAAGATTGAGTAATATTTCACATGTAAAATATTTCTTTTATTAATGTGTAAATCCCTTTTTGAAATAATAATTTTTTATACCATCATTAATTGGATACACATTATTCCAAGATACAATTTTTTCTATACTACCATTGTAATGAATCTATGGGATATTGGGAATGTACTTTTTGAAATTCTTTAAACTGATTGAAATTCTTTTATAATGATTATGAAATACATAAGTAATGTGTAATGCAGTTTTATGTACAGAATGTATGTAAATGAATCATCTAGTTTCAAAACTCTTCCATTAAAAGTACTAGCTGCGTGGCCCTGCGTTGCTGATACGTGTTATTATGCAAAGGTACCAGCATTTGACGCTTCGCGAACAAGCTCGCTTCGCTCATTGAAAGATTCATGGCTGCTCAAAACCAAGCTCGTTTCGCTAGTTAAAAGTTTCATTGCTACGCAAACACAGCATCGCTTCACTCGTTGAAAATTTCATTGGCATGTAACCATTGCTATTTTTAAGAAATTATGTGAAGAAGCAGTTTAGTTAAACGTAAAAATAAACCAGATTAGAAAAACAATCATTGAAAAATAAACCATAATTCTATTTAAAGCTTTCATTTGCGCAAGTTGATTTTTCTTACTGAAACGATGATTATCTACAACTTTTTTTTTATATTGACTGTTTTGTTATTTTAAAGCAAGCATCTATACATAGGGACATGCTTACTTGAGCTCATTGAATACGCTATAATGATGAGTGAACCGGTTTTATTTCGCCCTGATTGGCTGATTGGAACGATGCGTGGCCAATTCGTAGAAACTTCTATAGTATCCGTGGTTAGAAAGGTAAAATATTAGCTAACATTTAAACTGAAAAGCGCTTATTTTCTTTTTGTTATCAATATATATTAAAGTTTAATGCAAAACTATTTGCGCAGGTTATCTATATTACTATAAAAGTCGTGATTTGTCCAAGACTATATCTTTGCGGGGACGGATACATGCTGCATCATATAATCAAGACTCAAGTAATGTTATACCGGGGAATAGTTCAATTTTTGAGATGTGTACTTCGAACTTCTGTCGTTTTTATTTACCTTGATACAACTAGTGTAATTGTTGGTATATAAAAGCTAAAGGTGTGAAGGAAATGTAGTCGATATCAATTATATATATTATTGATATTTGTGAAATGTTACAAATTTCTGTATATTTGTAAATATTTCGTAGCATTAATTATGTAAAAAGATAAATTTATGTACATTTCGCATAAGGCAGTGCAATAGTTTATCTTACTTTGCTTTGCTGCAATGTGACCCTTAATGCTTGAAAACGAGTTTTACAGAGAAAATGATGGGAAGCGAGTTTTACAAAGAGCAGGCCATTTAACGTTATGGTAATGGCAATCGCGCCAAATTGGCGAGATAAAGCCAAGTTGGCGACTGTTTAGGCGACTAATTTTTGTCGCCAAATTTGGCGAGAAATCGCCAAATGTCTCCAAACTTGGCGACCATTTGGCGAAATTTTCGGTCCCCATGTACATGTATAGGACTTTTCGACTACAATCTGGAAAGTCCTCCAAATTTCTATCTCTAGAAGATTCAAGAAGTATTCATTGACTTCCTATATAAGGCCGGCCGTGAGTGGAGTTAGTTGAGTGACTGACTGAGTGGAGTTACTGAGTTAGATGTCTCTCAGCGAGCATTCAGAGAGTTCCGAAAGTGAACTGTATAGCATTGTTTTTTGCAGCGATTTTAGCAGTTGTGTTGTAAAGTTTTTAACTGCTGTTTTGTGCTCTATTGTTGTGAAAAGAGCTGTATTGAGTCTACTAGAAAGATAAGTTTTGGAGTTGTAAGAGAATCTGCGAAGAGTTATATCGGAATAAATTTCTGCAAGTTTTGATCTGCTTTGGCTTTAAATCTTTCGAACCCATCAAAGCAACAATATTATTGATATTTGTGAACAAGATTATTTAATTCTTTAATAAATCATTTGGATATTTATCATTTGAATTTTTTTTTTTCACTCAATCCTACAATCTGCTGTGAATTTTACCCAGAGGAGATCAAAACTATTTATTATCTCTTTAAGATATCACAAAAGTTATTCGTAGAACACAGTGCAATCACTATCAAGCTTCAACACAAGCTTCAGTAAAAACAACTCCGAATTCAGCGATAATTCAGGCAAGGCACACTCAAAGCGCTCAGCTTTCATCGAGTTCCGAAGTCAAACTGTCCGTCGATTTTAGCTGCGGTCCAATTTATGCATGCGCGTGAGAACATTCTCGAATTATCCAGCTAATTCGTCGAAAAAAAAACATCTCGAAATTTCCCAATTGCTTAAGATGTACCTTTTTCTAACCTGTATTATCGCTGTTAATACATAAAATAAGATAAAATAAATTACAATAGAATTTTAAAATAATACGTCGCTATTTACAACTTTATACAGAATTTTTTTTGCAACAAATCTATATTCATAGAAAGGCGCGTCGACTTCACGTAAAAATATTAGACCCGTGTTTCAACAAGTGACACGCCGAATCATACATTATTTTAATAAATACATTACTTAACACAAAAGAACACCGGCTATATTTTAAACTTTAAGGACCTATTTTTAAAAAATAAATCCCTTTCTTCACTCAACCCTACCATCTATCAGCCCTAATTAATTTCTTATTTCATTACTCTGCGGGTAAAACCACCCTTCGAGATACTTAAAACGATTAACGACGATTAAACCATCCAGAAACAGAGTGGTCTGACTCTCTAATCGGATGAGCTTCAGAATAAATTGCCCCCCAACTTGCCTCTCAGCTACTTTTTTGTTCATTCTCTCTTAATTCCTCTTCTCATGTAAAAGATACCTTGAAGAATTTCCCTGCAAGAGTTCTGTTATCAGTTTTGAAGAAATAAGTGGTTATAAACTAGTTTAACCTTCTGGGTTATTTAACAGAAGCCGATAAATTGTGTTTCTTTAGTGATATTTTTATAGTTTTTTGATATTTATGTATTAGACCGTCAACAGTTTTTTTCATAGCTAACGAATCGGTAATTGTTGAATTGTTTTTTGTTGCCAAAATGGCAAAATAATTTTTCATAAATTTTGTCAATTGAATGCTTGTCCATGATATCTTTCTCACATGAAATCACATGCATTCTTATTAATTCGTCGACCGTTTGTGAACTTTTTGGTGGCAGATGACTACGCAAACAACTGAATTAGCTGACTACTGTATTCTTTGAATTTAAAATATTGGAATACTTTCGTTAGCCGCATACTAGTTGATGCAGTTATCACCAAGCCTAAATGTTCATACGTTTAAATGACGCGTAAATGTATCACCAAGTCTAAATGTTTACGGTTTGTTATTGGAAATATAAATGATTTGAAGGTTGTTAAATTGTACGAGTTAGCTTTGCAATTTGGCGGTTTTTATCTGTTGCTCGTTAAATGGAATAGTACCAAATTATTATTTGATTTTAAGGAAGTTTAAAATACATTTACTACAAAATTCCAATATTCCATGACCATTATGTCACGTAGTGCCCTAAAAAGAAAATACGAATGGAAGTCTTTGTCAGAGCAAAAAGTGTCTTCTAAACTCTAGATGAGGCACCGAATGGCAAGGTAGCGCAAGAAGTTACGTCGAGGCACTGTGATCCTGTTTGCACACAATCCTGTATGTAGAGGGTGGCTTCGTAGTTATCCTTAAGTAGAAATGTTTTTAATACACTTGTAATCAATGTCATAGTTTTCAAAGTAGTCATGTTGATTGTCATATAAAATATGTGTAGTGCGTCGACGTCTGCTAGAGATTACAACTGCCATCTTCTCACGAAAATTGGACTTTACCTTTCACTACTTTTCAGTTTTATAACTATGGTCTCATAATGTGCAATTATATTTGTGTTGTTCTTTTTTTGATGTAGTGTTTTACTGATATAAAAGACTTTAAACATAATTTTGTTCAACACTTGCGTATCATCCCGTTGACTAAATTCAAAAACTGAAACTGTGACCAAAAAAGAATGCTTTAATGCCAATTCTGGATAACAGTGGCATCACTGCAAACTTGGCAAATCTTAGCGAGTGAATCTCTTACTTTTTTTTTTTGATAGACATCCACAAAGCTGTCTTATTTTTTGTTTGATAAACATCCACGAAAGCTGCCTCTTGGCGAAATTTTCTATTTTGTCGAAAAGGGTGAAAACGAGATAATGCAGAAGTACCAAAAGTCACATATGAAGAATTCTATTTCTATATAGATCTACATTAATTTTTTTTGCATTTCCTCAAAAATTTTCTTACAAACACTTACTTATCCCTGTGAGTTTCACTTCACTCGTTAGAATCATTTTAAGTAAATCCGAACTATTTCACTTCACTACAGTAAGTAACAGAGTACTTTAATTGAAAGTATATATCAATAACTATATTCTTATATTATTATTGAGTGCACCAGTGAAAATTATTTCGCATAAAATTGCAATTAAAATATTGCCATTAATATCGCACTTTTCGTTTCATCCTAATTGATTAACAACACGACCCTACAGTCAAAAGTGGCTGACAAATGCTTTTATAGATTAAACATAAAACTCTGGTAAATAAATTGACTGGACTAAAAATTTCATTAGTCCAAATACTTATTACAATTGAACAATATTCGGCTAAGATCTCAGCAACCCAATACCAAATTTCCATTTCCAAAACTTCATACCACTCTGGATTAAAATAACCCATCTACATCAAACAATAACTTCCTCACTTACAAAGGACGAATCGCGTTAGATATTTGGGTTACATTAGAAGTAACCCCCCCCCCCCTTTTCAAATTCAACCCAAAGATCGGATTTAAGCATTTACATCTAGATTGACATCGACTTAAACGAGAAGCGACGGAACATAATAACGCGAAATATTTTCCTCTAACGCAGAGATTGCAATAGCAAGCAACTGTTGTTATGGCTTTAATAAAGGGAGTAATTTACTTATCTTCGCATGACACAAATTCGGAGAATGGCCATAGCTTGGTTGCGAGCCGATGGGGAGAAGTCATTTAAATTTCCAGATGGGATTCGGAAAGGTTCGGACGTTGTGCGTCTCAAAACAAAGGGACAGTCGTTATATTACTGTCACTGAATAATTTCAGAAATGTCTTTATTAAAAGGGTGAGACACTTTTGGGGGGTTGTTCAGTGAGCACTTCAGCAGAGGTTGTTGTAATATTGTTGGCTGCGTCCTGTACTTTAGTTGGACGTGTTTTGAAATAGTAAATGGGCTTAGAATTTATGATTACATAGTATATGGAGATTAAATTTTGGTTTTGAGGGATAAAAGTGAGTAGTGAATTAAATTAAATTAAAATTTAAATTTGTGTTAAGGGATGCATGATTTTGACTGAAAAATAAACTATAAAATAGAGCATGACGGTCATGCACGTATATATACGTCTTAGGATCCCCAGTTTTTCTAGCAATACACAAATTTTTTAAGTTTATAAATAAAATTTAAAATAAGATATATTTTATATATTTTTATTAGGATGTTAGTCTATAACCTATCTAAAACAAATAAATAAAAAATAATATAAACAAATTATGTATTTGAATTAGAAATATAATTAAAAAATTATTGCAGGGAAAACAACTGGGGAATTTCGCCCATACCCATGACCTTCAGTGGGTTAATGCATTTTTTTTTATGCTCTCTTTGTAAATAATATAAAAAATAGGAACATTTTAAATATAATATTATGTATCATATAGTTCCAAAGGATTTCCTATTTGGATAGATTAATTATAAATTAAAGATTAGCAAACACTAATAACTATCATTTGAAAGTAGAAAATATAAGTAGAGATATAAAAAGGAAGACCATTTTAAATATATATTAACCCTTTGCACTCTAGAGGTGATTCTCGCTCACCACATGATTGGATGCAGCAACTCGAGAGGTGACTCTCGCTCACCGTTAGGTTTGATGCGGAAATTCGATCCAAGGCCTGTTTATGTTTAGTTTCTTTGAAGCGGATCTGCAACCACGAACCGAACCAAAATCGCTGAGAAACATCTCGAGTTGTTGGTGCCTACATACGAAAAAGGCCTCGAGTGCAAAGGGTTAATGGACATCATAATCGTTCCAAAGGAAGCTCATTGTAAGCTTTTTTGTTTGGATATTTTGTTTAAAAATTAAAGATTGGCACCCTCTAATAACTACTATTTGAGAGTAGAAATAGTGATTCTGTAAGAAGCTTCTATATCTCGAATGCTGATTCTAATTTTTAATTACTGAAGATCTAAATAAACAGACATACATTAAGTATACACGTTTAATATGATTCAGAAATTAAATCTACATACTTATAAAAAGAAGAGTTTCTGCTTTCATTTTTATAGAAGTGTACGGTTTTATTCCGATCTTAATGAAATTGCACGCACTTAACCTTAGAAGCTCAAGGAATGTCACTGTTAGCCTTGATTTGAAAAAAGGACTCCATCCTCCTTTTTAACCCCTAAAGACATGATCTAATTTGAGATCTGATTGAACTGATTTTTTTTTCTTTTGGTGTATTAATTAAACAAGATTATCGTGATTGTGGATTCAAACAAATGTTTGACTGTTTTAATTTGTTTTATTATTTGATAATAATTAGGATGATTGAAAAAAACTGGGAAAAACTTCAAAATTTGAAATTTCACTGGGATATCGATTAATTTTGTTTTCCAACCAAAAGTATGCCAACCTGATAGCTTTGGGGATACCTCTCTGGCGTCGCATGCCAAAGGTGCCGGGTTTGAATCCTGGGTTAGGCAAGAACGTTCATCGTGGTTCGGAATCCACGTTAAACTTTTGGTAGTACTTGATTAGACGTTATTGTACGCAAAAATAGGTCGTTGAGCGTACAAATCAAACCAAAATCCATCAAAAATAAAATGAAAGCTCTTAAAATGATTCATTCTAATATTGATAGTCATACAATTGTCATGCAATTTCTTAAAAAGCTTTGAAAGTTTACTTTAATGCATCTGCAAATACATGTAAGTTTTTTTTTTTTTTTTTTTTTTTTTCTTTTTTTTTTTTTTGTAATTTCTCCTAACACTAGCTTTTCAATCGAAATTATTTGAGTCAGTATTTACACTCGAAGATGTAGCTTCTCGCTTACTATAGATATACCTTATAACTATATATAATAGGGAAAAAATTAATCTTTTCTCAATATCAGCAAAAGTTGCTCCATACATGTAGACTAATCTATATTGATTTCTTATATCAAGGTAGATCTCGATGTAAACTACTTATCAACTACAAATACTTCACAGCATCAAGTTGAACAGCACCAAGTTTAGTCTAAGCCGCGCTTAATGAAGTGAAACCGAACGCATTCCGACGTTTAAATCCGATACCTCTAGCACCCCCAATTCCTGAACACGGCTGACAGCCCAGGGCTTAACTTAATCTCGCCTAACCCATCCCATTAAGTTTTACAAGTCCGATCGTCTCAAGTCACCATCATTCCCATCGCATCGTCTGATTAATTGCCTTCGTCTCGTTTGGCATTTAGGATGGTCGGGTAAGTGATCCCATCTTCCGCCCATCTTAACGACGCCTTTCTCCCCTTTTAACAATGACGCATCTCCCCCACCTTCGCTGAAACACTAATCAGGCCATCGTCGATAACGCGACCATTCCACCGACTGTTCCACGACCATTTATCGACCATTGCTCTTCCTGCCACCCAAACGCAGCCGGAAGGAATATGTTGCACGTGTATGGTTAAGAACGTGTATTGTCACTGGTTATAGTCCAAGACAACTGACCTCAGTTAAGTCCTGACCTTATTGAATGCTCTGTAAGATGGATCATTCTGTGCAAAATATATAGTTCTGAGCAGATCACAATTTATACAGCAATATTAATAACCTGTGCACATAGTTTTGTATTAAACTTAAATATATATTGATAAAAAAAAAAGAAATAAGCGCTTTTAAATTCTAATTTTACTTAATACTTTACTTTTTTAACCATTGTTCAGGGTGTTGGGATAATCACATGATCAATATCCACCCACTTCCTTTATAGTAAATCAACTGTCCTGCGTGGCAGTAGTGACCTCTGGCGGAACTCTTTTTGTAACCCCTTCTGCGCATGTCATATTCAGATTGCTTGTAACCTTAACGGATGTAATGTTTTTCTCTTCTAACAACTTTTAACTTAAATTATTTGTCTTTTCTATGTTCATAATAAACGATGTTTGTGGTTATGCCTGTGTCTGTCTGGGCGGTGTACCACTGCTAAGCCATATTCTAATACAGGGTGGCACAAAATTCAGGAAAAAAGTTCCCTGACAGATTTCTAAAAAGTTCCCTGATTTTAGGGCAAATTTGTTTCAAATTTTCCCAATTTTCTTAGGTTTTCCGGATGTCTAGACCCCCTGATGAAATAGAACATGTATACCAAAGAAATAATATGCAATTTTTAAAAAAAATAGTTTTGCTGGTAATGAAAAGTTTAAATTATTCCGTAACATTAAACTTCTAATGGCTTACCACCTCAAATCTCCACGTAAATCGCGCCAAAATATGGATGAATGCGCATTAAGCAATACAAAATTTCCCTGATTTTCTTGAAATTTTAAAAAATTCCCTGACAATTCCCTGACTTTTTCCAGAATCAGAATCTCTGACATTTCCTTGATTTCCAGGTTTTCCCGGTTCTGTGGCCACTCCGTTGTTTCTCTAAAAGTTTTAACGGATCATGTGGATGTGACCGAGCTGTTTCATGACGTCACTCACTTGGCGAATCCCTATTGGCTAACAAGACTTACCTCTCAGTTCAAGACGTCACATGTAAGATTATTCTCAGTCAATCAGCGAGTAGTAAAACCGAATCGCACATTACTGTAGCGTATTCAATATGGTCAGGATAAGTTGTCTTGAACTATAGCTGAACATTAGTGTGCAAAATTAAAGGCATGTCAGTTTTTCCCTAATAACTTTTCAGTAGAGCAGCATATACATATGCAATTTTCATCAAAGATACTCCTTTATATAACAAAAAGATAAATAAAACAACACAGCCACAAAAAGCGGGAGCATATATAAAAGAATGGTGTACCGTTAGTCTATTCCATTACAGAAGCATCCATATTAAAATTATCACCACTCAAACCAATTGACTTTTAGTAAGAGATCTCCTATGTCATCAATGTCTGCTTTGAACTATATTTTTATACTTAGCATGATGTTCTTTGTGAGTTCTGGTGGCCAAATTGCTTGTTCCACCTGTCGATATGTGTTTAAGTGTTTGAAAGTTCCCAATACATTGAATCTTTCCCCACAACATATCTCATGGAAGAACTTTTTGGTTTCTCAACGGTCAACGGGATAATACGTAAGTACTGTAAACACTAATTGGAAGTAAGGTTATGATTATGAATTTTTTCTGCAATCATAATCTTACTTCCGTTTTTCTCGGACTCGTATTTCTATTCTCCAGAAATATAATGTTAGTGCTTTGTTTTGGAGAAGGCTGTGTAAGATGTAAATAGAATAAAGTGTTTGCTGAAAGTAATGTAAATTAAAACTATACTTACAGTAAATAAAAAGTCTTCTTGATGACTAGGATGTTTTAATTAAAGGATTAAATTTAGAAAGCTACATTGTACAAGATGTATCCAAAAGAATGACTCAATTCTAAATCATTATATTTATGGAAAGACGAAGATCTCAATAATGAAAGTTATGTCACTGGATGGGATGTAGTTTAGAGTTTTAGGGAATCATCGTTAGATAGCTCTCTACTTGTGATAGACGAATAAATCGCAATCAGAATATAAGTTATTCTTTATACAACCTGTATTTATTTTTCTTCGTTTGTAGAATTTTACAAAAAAAAAAAAAAAAAAAAAAGTTTTTTTTTTTTTTTTTTTTTTTTTTTTTTTTAATAAGCACATGGAAATGCTCATTTAAGCTTCTTTTCTGTAATTTATTCAAGAGGGTGTGTCAAAAAAAAATGACTATTATCAACAGATTGCATTCATGGCGATGTATCTGTCTTTAACACGTAGAGAGCCATCTAGTGTCGATTTCCTAAATCTCTAGGCCACGCCTCGTCCAGTAACATGAACATGACTTTCATTCACGAGATCTTCATCGTTCCAAAATAAAACGTTTTAAAATTTAGTAATTCTTTTTGATACATCCTGTATACATTATTTACAAACAGAGCAGCTACGAAATACAACCCTTTTTGAGCAGTTCATTATAGAAGATCTGATGAAACACAAAGATTGCCTCGTTGGTACTCTTCAGTTGCCGCTGTTATCGCCAAGCCTAAATGTTTACATGTTAAAACGACGTATACATGTATCGCTAAGTATAAATGTTTAAGGTTTGCTAGGTTGCTGCTGTTGTTACTTTTTTGTTGATTTTTTTTTTTTAAGTAAACATTGATAGCACTTTTTAATAAACTTGTACGAACTCTTCACATTACAAAGAATTCACAAACATAAGTCAATTCATTTAAATGACTATGTAACTATTTCCAAATTAAACCGTGGAACTAACCACCATCCGGTTTATGAACCGTTCATTCAAATACCATTTAATATAACACCAACTCCTTTAGAACTTCAGGAAGCATATACTCAATTCAAAACTATCTTGTTCAAAACCCCCATTATCTCTTGACTTACGCCACCGCGTACCCCCCTAGATTTACGCCACTTGAATTCCCCAAAAGTTTGCGATTCACACATATTCCAGCAAACGAGATCCATTCACAAAAGTTTCTGTCGCCAAAGTCCTCCATTTCTGATTCCCCAGAAGCCATTCCATTGTCCGCGCCATTTTAGGCATGTCCACGATGTTCGAAACAGGAATCTCTTGGGGTTTAAAATCGGGATCGTTCCTGAATGGTCACTAGTCCCCTTCTGTCATTCAGTTCGAATGTTCGAATTTGACTTTGTCTGCACCCCCGAGGTAGATATTCAGGGGAGAGGGGGGGGGGTTTGCTGGGGAGAAAGGTTGATGTCCTGGTGCTCTCTCATTGGGAATCCGGGAGTGAGAATTGCTGGACTGACCGCCTCGGAGAAGCGTTTTAAATCGATGGTGAGGATTGAATAATTGAGTTGCTAGTATGTGGATGGGAAACAATGCGTGGAATGGATTGGAGGTTAGGCTTTTGAAAGAATTGTGGGGTATATTTGTTTTATCGGATTGTGATTAAGTTTGGGCAAAGCAAGTTATTTTTCTAAACTTGTGTTGCCTAAAATTATCATTCAAATATTGATGCAGTGATTGCCAAATGAAACACATCAGGGTTGCAAATAAATACATGGTATAGTAAATTGAATTTTCTGGGACAAACTTTCATAAACGTAAGATTTTCGTTGAAATACTTTTTTTTTTTTTTTACTATGGATAACTTCAGTTAGGATCAAACATTTCAATTTTTTTTCTTCCTATATAGTAATTTAAAGTGTATAATGCAGCGCAAAGAACCTAGTATGAACTAACACATCCATTCAACAGTTAATTTTTATTTAATTTTTTAATCTTCATGGGTTTTTTTATAAAAAAGTGGGTACTTTAAATACTTACAAATGTACTAAAAATAAACTATTTAAATTATAATTACAATTCTATTATATTGTTGAGTGGATGGGTTCGAAAGATTTGAAGCCAAATCAGATCAAAACTTGCAGAAATTTATTCCAATATAACTCTTCACGGATTCTCTTATAACTCCAGAACTTCTCGTTCTAGTAGACACAATACAGCTCTTCTCACAACAATAGAGCACAAAACAGCAGTTAAAAACTTGACAACACAACTGTTCAATTCGCTGTAAAAGACAATGCAATACAGTTTGCTTTAGAACTACTCTGAATGCTCACTGAAACTCAGTATCTCGACTCAGTAATTCCAGTCAACTACTCAGTCAACTAATTAAGTGACTCAAAATCGCAACAACTAACTATCCTCAGTCAACTCGGACTTATATAGGAATCAAACCTTCTGGAGACTTCTAGAGGTAGATATTTGGAGAACTTTCCAGATCGTAGTTGAAAAGTCCTATACATGTACATGGGGACCGAAAATGTCTCCAAATGGTCGCCAAATTTGGCGACATTTGGCTATTTCTCACCAAATTTGGCGACAAAAATTAGTCTCCAAAACCGTCGCCAACTAGGCTCTATCTCGCCAATTTGGCGAGATTGCTATTACCATAATGTTAAATGCCCTGCTCCTTGTAAAACTCGCTTCCCAGCGTTACCTCTGTAAAATTCGTTATCAAGCATTGAGACACACATTGCGGGGAAGAAAACTAACGACGAACTATTGCACTGCCTTATGCGAAATGTACATAAATTTTACTATTTACAAAATTAACACTACGAAATATTTACAAATATACAAACATTCGTAACAATATGTTCTTCGTAGCAAATTATTGTGTTTCGTTTGCAATTAAAATTAAATTTCTAAATATATCACAAATCAAGTTACTACTGGTGCCATTCGACCATGTCTAGGCAATTAATTTTAGTTAATCAATAAAATATCATCAAATGAAAAAAAGCAACCTTTTTTTAACTGTTGTTAAAAGAGTAAAAGTCTGGTTAGAAGCTAACGAAGAAAATTTCCAATTTGTTCTGAGATCTAAATGAATTCGATAAATCATGAAGTTAAATTACTTTAATCATACTACGCAATAATTAAATTTGCAATATATCACATATATCTAAATTCTTATATTGAATTCCTTTCCGGTATACAGAAGGAATTGAAATGCGAGCTTAATTTAAGTTTATACAATTTTCTCATCAAATTATCTTCTAACTACTTTTAAAAAAAAACGTGTTCTGCACTTGAAATTAACTATTATTAGATATTACATCTGAATAGGAATTAATAAATGAAAATATTATGATATTAAAATTCAGAAGTTAATATGCGCTATAAAATAAAATTTCCAGACAATTTTAAATATCTGAGACGTACGATATTTTGATCAGTAAATTATATATTTCCAAATTTGCTATAATACGATGTGAAGTATATTAACACAAATTCCTATAAAAAAATTCCATTTACATACTTTAAACTGAATTTCGTAGCCATGCTAACAAGTAGGATAATTGGTAAGCATATGCAGATGACCATTCTATTTACCATTACAAGGAACTTTTGTTGCTCTTTTAAATTACTACAAACAAACATTTAGAGTGTTTTAATATTTTACAGCACTATGTATTAATATCTCTTGTAATGTAAAGGGTTTTAATACGTTATGCTGTTAAATATCAAATAATGGGTGGTGTGGGATATATACTAAAATAATAAATAGTATGTACATACTTTTAAGCGTATCCGTGATTGAAAAAAAAAAATTAAAAAAAATGGGTTAAATATTATTTCTCAAAACTCTATATTGTTCTAGATTGCGTCTTTGGTTAATTAATTTCTGCCTAATTTTGTAATATATACTGCAATTGCGATTGGAATTTCTATTTTCGGAAAAGCATATAATTTAGAATATTTTATAATGAAGTACATCGCTAAAATATATTTCTGTAATTAAAATAAATTCACTTGATACATTTAAATACATGCATTAATGTAAACATTTTCAGCATAGAGCAATCACATACTTGCAAAATATATAAATAGATATGCGTTTTAAAAATAAATTGAGAAGCAGAATTAATAGAAGATTTAGGATTTTATAGAATAGAGCAAACAAAATATATTCTCCATAAAGTGTTGTTACTGAAGTGATTGTAATAAAAATAGACATGTACCATACACGATAAAATATTATGATTAAGGTTAAAATCGGAAAAAGTGTTGAAAATAATAATTTTTCCTATCCCCCTGTAACATAGTATTTTACTTGTTACTTTCAATCACCTATATGTCGACACAGGGTATTGCAATTATTTGCTTCGGTTCAAATAAGTCGACTTTTCGTACACGTTTTGGAACATACTCAGCTCAAAAAATGGTTCAGAAAACATATTCTTATGAGTGTGAGTGTATCCGTGGTCTGGCGTAGTTCCCAAACGGATCCTAAATCGAAGTTTAACTTCTGTATACAGATTAGTGGTGGCCATGTGATCTATGATGGAGGTTTTTGTCAAAATTGCGCATGCTCATAAGATTAATGTTTTTTAGAAACTGAAAAAAAAACAAAAAAAAACCCGACTTCAACATTTTTGATCAAAATCACTGTGACAAGACCTTTTGAGAGGTTCTAAACATCTCTATGGATATGCGTTAAAGGCGAAAAAAGTTAAAAAACGAATGTCTTTAACACAGAGTTCTCTTCCCTTGAGCATAGCTCATCAATGGCAATTTTTCTCCTCTATATCACTCACAAGAAAAGATATTGAATGAATTATCAGAAAGTATGTCCGCCAAATTCGCCAATAGTGGTTTTCGTTTACCACTTAAAAATTATCGCCAAACAGTTAATTTTTTTCTAAATGAAACGGTAAATGGTACCAGTCCATGTGAAATTCAAATGCGATTATCAGTATTATAGTAAAATTGAAAAATGTGCGATGTTCCTTACACCTAATTATCTTTAAAATGGTTCTTAGAATTTTCGCATTTATGGAGGTACATTGTGAGTGTTCTTTTAACAGTGTTAAAAGTAATAAGAATATAATATATCCATGCAATAATTATATTTTATTCTGTTTTAAATCTTGATGTTTTTCATAAAAACTGGATAATTTTAAATACTTTCAAAACAAAACTCTATTACGAAATAACTATTTTTAAGTTATATTTATAATTCTAATCGGTCCCCCGTAGTGAATCATTCTATTTCCTTTGCTTCTAAATTTAAAATTATACATCAATTATAAATTGAATTATTACTTGAAAATAAATCCTAATTAAAATGATACTTTTTTCCTTAAGATATTCAAAATCTTTTTTTCTGTGAACGTACTGTGAACGTAATTTCTGTGAAGGTACGCATTGTTAAAAGATCACTACCACAAACTTTAAACTTAATCTGTGGGGATCTAGTTATTGTCAGTGTAAAAACATTTTTCACCAGAGATAATTTTAGTTTGAATTAACCGTTTTAAAAAGCAATGTTATTTGAAGAGTATACGGTAAGGTAGAGATCCGACCAGGACCTAATATGCATATAATTTATTCTTAACTTAAACGTAGTGTGTTTATAAAAAGTGGGTTTAAATATTTTCAAATCAAAATTCTACGAAATAAACGCTATTTAAGTTATATTTGCCATTCTAGTAGGTTTTCAGTATCAAGTAATTGTGTATCCATCTGCAATTAAAATTAAAAATATAAATAAATTATGAATGGAGTTATATCTGGTGCAAATAAATCCTAACTAGGGAATTAACTTTTAATTAATCAAGTTAATAGTATCAAATAAATAAATGTATTCAGGAATGTTAATCTAATACTCAAGTGTGTAAAAAAGTTTAGTTCAAAAGGCAAAGAATCTTTTTAACATATACTGGTAACTTAAAATATTGAAGTATTCAATCTCGAAAAAATTTATGTATTGTTTAGCTTAAGAGCTGATTTAATTTGAAAATCCTGGTTCTTCCTAAAATCTTTTTAAGCCTGACGCGTGTGCATATAATAATGTATCATATAACTATCATTAATAATAAAATACTTAAAGCATATTAAATTAAAAGTATAGTTAACTGTTATAAAACTTTCATTCAATCTGTAGTTAATCGTTAAATCTGTAACAAATCATATATTGTCATATTTCCAAAATATGCGCAGATAACTACAAAGGATTTTTTTTTAATTTGATTTTAAGTTATAATTACAATCGTACTTTTGATTCGTATTGAATAAACTCTTTACTGACTTTTATCCTTCGAAATCACTAAAAAAGTATTAGAAAAATACAGTTCTTGTGTTTTCCATGCATAACATTCAAAGTAGTATACTTAAAGCACGTCAATGCATCAAACTCAGAAATCATATACTTTTGTGTTTGTGGATACGAAAACAGATAATTTGTATAAACATATTCTGATATTCTTGTCACTTTAATTATTAAATAATTTTTATGCAATTTAATTACTCAACGTTAAGAAATGTCAACAAATGTGAATAACATTCATGCATTAAATAAAGATCCCAAACTGTGTTTAAACTTGTATCCATGCATTGACGATCAAACCTTCTAAATTCTTGAGACACACACACACAAAAAAAAAAATCCAATTCATTAAGAATAAAAATTTCATTGAGCAATTAAACCTCAATTTCCTAGCAGTCGAATCATAGGAAAGTTTTACATTCAAATAAAGATACTTTAGTTACAATAATACACTCTCCTTCTTCTTCTAAAAAGATCCAGTTTTCTCAGATAAACCTTCTTCCTAAGCAACCGATATGTGAAACTTTCGACTGAAAGATGCATCAGAAGGTGCAACGTAATCCTACACGCTGGCGACTATGTCGTCTGTAAATGGGCTCACATCACGATTGAGAGAGAAGAGGAAGAAGAAGAAGAAAAAAAACTTTAGGGTTTTCCATTATCATGGAATTCTCATTGAGAACTACTTCTAGGTGCCCGAGGGATTCGTCCCAGTTTAAAGGGAATTCCGATATCAATTGAGACGAAAACTGTTCGTAATTCGTTGTGGATGGGAATAGCTTGGCTATGTCTTTTGTAGCGTACTTTTTCTCGGAGCATTGTTCGAAGTACAATGGAAAGTGCCTGTTTTCCGGATAAGTTTAGCAAGCGTATACGGCTTTGAATTTTAAAGCATATATTCGGATAGCAATTAGGATGCAAACGGATTGGGATTCGGTGGGTATGATCAGTCGAGATGTGTCGTTAGTTGGTTGATGTTTATGAGGAATTATTCGGTATAAAATACTTTGTTTGCATGATTGATGCTTTTTGATTTTGTTACATTAACAATGGGGAAACGTCATAAAATTCTGATATTAGGTTTTGGTGAAATGTGTTTGTTATTTGGAATGCTGAAGCTGTTCTGTTTAATTTTGAGTCTATGTGATGACTAGGTGAATCAAGTAATTTCATCTACGGCTTGATGTTTAGAAGTTTAAAATGGGATAAACACGTGATTATTTGCAAGTGAAACATTAATACAATTTGTCGGGAAACATATATATTTATTAAGGGGGGGGGGGTATTTTTAACCTTGCTTGTTGATAGTTCGGACGATGGGGCTAAACTAACTGTCTATTCTATGTAAGACTCTATTATGTTGATAGGTGGCGTTAGGCGTACTGTTTGGAGAGAGTTACATACATAGAGAATGTCACAAGTACATATTTTAGGGAATTGTGAGGAGAAAAGTTATTGTTTGTCATGCAGATTTAGGATCCTAATTGTTTAGGTTCGTAGAGGAGGCTAGCATACAATTTTATTCCAATGTGAGCTAAAACGTTTTGAAGTGTGGAGTGAAAATTCAGCTTTATTGCTTCTTTTCGAATATACAGTATGTCGATATATTAGTCGGGTAATAGAGCTCAAATAGATCTGTATAACTCATAATAACTAGGCATAATAAATGATTTTTTTTTTCATACAGAATGGCAAGGTGAACATAAATTAGTTAAGGGAAAAATAATGGTTAATAATGCCTAGTTATTAAGAGTTATACAGATCCATTCGAACTCAGTGGCCCAACTAATTTATTGGCTTGTAAAGGTTTCAAAATATATTTTATAACATCTATGGAGAAAATTTTATAGCATATAATTCTCAGAAAAAAAAATTAATTGAAAGAGTTCGCAAATTCAGCTAAGCATTTAATACGTATAGTATAAGATGTTTTTTTTTTTTTTTTTTTTTTTTTTTTTTTTTTAACATAGATTCCTTTATTAGAGTTGCTAGTTAAATGCTTGCTTGCTAGGTATATAAATTTTACAGCGTTGAATTGTACGGAATACAATATTTAATCTAGATATTCTTGTTTTCATCGTTTAAAAATTTTATAGTTATACTGTTTATCCTCTATTTTATTTTGACTCGGGTTATCAATTTTCATTTTGTGTAATTATTTTATTATGTCGTAGATGATAAATGCTCCAGTATCACAAATATTCTGTCCAATACAAATATCGCTTGACATTGGCCAATCCCGACGTGGACAGTTGTAGACTGGCCGTTGTTACGGATCTTGGCCGAACTCGCCTAATGCTGAAAAAATATACATTGGTAGTTTTGAAATGTTGATGCACTGTTTTAAAACTGAAATATGTTTTTATAAGAAATCACGAAAGGTTGAAAAAATATGTGTTTTGGGATGTTGTTGACTTGTTAATTATTAAAAATTCAAAAATTCGTGTATTTTGGATAGATGCACGAGTTTCGACCATGATTGGCTAATCTTCCAAACCCCTGGTTCCAACATTGCTCAATCCTGCTGTGCTACATGAGTATAATTATAATATTTATTGGAGTGTAAATAAGTGGAGTGTACTTAATAAATAAGTTTTTGCAAAATAATTTCAATTATATACGTTTTTTTCTTTTTTTTCTTCTTTTTTTTAACGTTCAATTAGTTTACTTCTAATCCCTAGATAATGTCACGATAATTAATGTTCTTTTAGTAATTTATAATGATACAAATATTAAATAATTGCGAATGTTTATTTTAATTTGTGTTGATATAAAGCTTAGATACTGAATCAAGTTCCACTGTGAAAATATTGTCTTTCAAGCCAGCTATACTAGCTGTGTAAAGTAGTTAGGAAATGCTTTGATATTTAATAATTTTAAAACAACCAACGGTATTCCTCAAGGGCGTATTATCCTAATTATTGCTCAGTTATAAAGTGTGAAACCATTGTTAGATAATTTTTCAAACAGAATAATAGACATCCTTCGCTATTGTCTGCTTCCAAGAAGACACTATCAATTAATAAGTACCCTAAGCATATTAAATATTTAAATTCATCAGCTATGAAAAATTACCTTATACTTGTAACCTGTAATGAAAAAATAAATAAATTCTGCAGCAATTAAGCCACCAACTATTGTGTCATAATCTTTTATTTTCATTCTTTAAAAAAAAACCTAATGATAAGAAAAGAACAATCGATCTAATTTGTCCTTATAATGAATGCATAGAAGCAGTTTGAATGGATGGAAGTAAGTTGTAGTCAAGCAATTCTTCTGGTCCCATAAAATTCATTTTTTTTTCGATTTTATTTTAAAGTTTTATTTTTTATTTTATTTAAATAAAGAACAATGTTTTAGTTATTTTGATATTCAAAAATATATTAGTATGTTCCTTCCGAATCTGCTAATTGTTCGTTTTTATTAATACACTAATTCTATGTTTTTTGTATAGTAAGAAATCTTAAATATTCTATGTGTTCAAATTTAACAAAAGTTAAAGTAATTACTCTAATAAATGTAATAAAAAAATAATCCTTAGTTATTCAGAATTGTGTTAATAATAATAACTTAATTATTTGTCGCGCGTTACAAAATAGACTTAGTGGAATGCGACGACTTATTATTAATTTATTGGAATTGTCGCGCTCAAAATTGGTGAATAAGTTTCTTCCAATATGCGATACTTTCCCTAATTTAAATTTTCATCCATCAAAAGAAGAAAGCATGAAAATCATTCAAAAACTTGAATATAAAGCACTAACAATTTTATTCTCTGCTGCACAAATTATTTTCATTGCTGATAAAATTATTTATTTAATAAAATATCGTTTTTTAATTTATTATTTACTCTAATGTAATGATAAGCTTATACAATGGTTATGACCATCTATCTACTAATGTGAAATTAACATTCTTAGCCTAAACTAGAATTCAACATATTTGAAACAAATATTTTTTTTCCCAGCTTGCCAATTTGGTGACCCCAATTTTCTAATTTAATATCACTAAAACATCCATAAAATTCTAATATCTAAGGAGTTTTTCTTTTTTTTCATTTTTTCTGTTTTTCAATACATCCTTGGGGGAGAGAGTTCGGATACTTAAGTTTTTAAAGTATGTTTCCTATTAGATCCTATATTGTCTGTTTATAGTTGTAAATAGTGACGTATTGTTTTAAAATTCTATTGTAATTTATTTTATGGTATTTTATTTATTAACAGCGATAATACAGGTTAGAAAAAGGTGGCAACACCTAAAGCAATCGAGAAATTTCGAGATGTTTCTTTTTCGACGTAATGGATGGATATTTCGAGAATATTCTCCCGCGCCTGTATAAATCGGACAGCAGCTAAAATCGACGGACAGTTTGACTTCGGAACTCGATGAAAGCTGAGCGCTTTGAGTGTGCCTTACTTGAATTATCGCTGAATTCGGAGTTGTTTTTATTGAAGCTTGTGTTGAATCTTGATAGTGATTGCACTGTTCTTCGAATAACGTTTGTGATATCTTGAAGAGAGAATAAATAATTTTTATCTAGTAAAAACTTCACCGCCATTGCCTCTGCGGAAAATTCACAACAGATTGTAGGGTTGAGTGAAGAAAGCGATTCAAATGATAAATATCCAAATGATTTATTAAAGTATTAAATAATCGTATTGGCTGGATATTTCGGGAATGTTCTCACGCGAGTGTATAAATAAGACCGGATATCGGGGAAGTTTTCAGTTTGGATTTCGGAACTCGATGAAAGCGGATAGCTTTGGTTACCTATTGGAGTGAGCTTGTATAATCGCTGTATTCGAATTTGTTTTTATTGAAGCTTGTGTTGAAGCTTGATAGCGATTTCACTGTTCTTCGAATAACTTTTGTGAGTTTTCTGAGGTGAATAAATAACAGTTTTTATCTTAAGAACTTTGCCATCATTACCTCAGTGGAAAAATTCATAACAGTATGTAAAATGTTTTAGAATTGAATGTAAGGCAAACAAATATTGATGTTCAGTGAGAGTCTCACTTTTTTTTCTTCAGGGTTAAATTTTTTTTTTCCAAATTAAATATTTACCATATGATACATTTATAACTTGAAAAAAATAGACCATCAGTATATTTTTAATTATTTAATTAAATTATGAATATAAATTTGCTCAATTGATGTTAATTTTCTATGTGTGGCAATACGACAATTATCTGGATGATGCACTGGAATATTTTTGCTCGTTTTTCTTCTCGTAAACAGATTAGATTTGGAAACTTACAATGAATATAATTGTTATGTTTTTGTTTTATACAATATTAGTTGGTGGCGAAGTAAAATGGAAAAATAATTATTTAAAAAAAGCAATTAACTAGTCTGACATATGGAACGCGTCAGTGTCCCTCACGTCTGTGACTTCTTCACGTCTGTGACTATAAACAAAGAGTATTGAAACATGTGCTAACCATAGATTATAATAGTATTACAAAATATTTTATTACATAATCAGGATCATTCTCGAATACAAAATAATTGAATTCGTGTTAATTCATAGGTCATTTCTAATATAGGTATTTTAGGAGAAAACATGTGTTTTATTTGCAAATGCATGTTCTTCAATGATTCACAAAACTGTGCAGAAATTAAACAATCTTGATTCTTTTGTTGATAATCTATACTTTAAAATCATTTAAACTATACATTTCTAAAAGAGACATTTTTAAATCGAAGCAAATAAAACTGAGTATCATAAAATATTTGACCTTGAAATAAATACTTTTCTGCCTAACACAATGCAGTATAAATATTATTTATTTTCATAACGTGTAATCTCATTTTTATTACTACATTAAAATTAATATTAATGAATGCAAACATTTACAAATACCATTTAGCTCATATAATAAGATAATTAATTTATGTGTACAGTTTTAAACATTATTATTAACTATCATAGTTAATAAGCTCATTAATATTAATATATGTGGACATTTTAAACTCTTATTACTCTACTTATAATGATACCTTCAAATCATCATTACATTTTTTTTTTAACCAACTTAACTCAATTACGTCTAAATATCATGACCCACTTATGATGCATGTTACATAAAAACCGAAACCATCAACAATAACAAACGCACATACGTGATATTTTAAACTACACAAAACGCGGATAATTTATCTGTATAATGTGAAATAGAGAAAAAATTAATATGAAATATCTGTAGGTGTGCCTCTAAAGGCAATGCCAACAACGTAAATATAATTGAGTTACGCGTTAAAAATTAATGAGGCCTTTCTCTGCAACTCCGAAAAGGTAAAACACATTGGTTTTTTTTTTTTTTTTTTTTTACAGTCCGAGCCTTCAGTGCGGCCTTCCGGATGGGTTTTGTGCGTGACTATTCCTCTCCGTGTTAATAACTGTGATTGGGGGAGGGCCAGGAAAAAATAGGGTGGATGTGCAGACGATATTTTAAGCAGACGATATTTTACTTACCCAGAATCGTCACGCGAGCTGCAGCTCTTATGGGGTGGTTGTCTTCCGCTGGTCCCACCTGTAAACGAAACAGAGTTAAATCAGTGATCAGAATTTTGTTCACTCACTTTTGAATAAATAAGCGAGCAAAGCGTAGTTGGTTGTGGTCTATTTTTAAAATGTACCAATGAGTGTCTATTGTAAAGAGAAATTTTGTGGCAGAATGATTCCGTGTTGAAATTGGATAATGCATTTTGTCGGGTAATTAGGGTTATTATAACTTTCTGAAAAATTTGGTCCATTTTTTTTCCCCTTTGAAAAATGCAATGCATCTTTATTAAGTCACAATTTCGAACGTGTTTATTTTTAATGATGTTAATAACATTGTAAAAAAGTCACGCATTGACTATTGTTAAAGTTGATTTTGTTTATAAAGGATACATTTATATTATGTATTTTACATCGTGTTATCGAAAAATAAAGGAAAACTACGTTATTTCTAAGTTATTTTGCTAATTCAGTTCTTACCATTATTACAAGTTTCATACACGCACACACACTTATGCATTTCGTAATAGTTCAAATATGAAGCTAAATGCTTCAAAGAAACCTATTTTTAAACTCGCGAAAATTTTGCTATTATAAAAACATTTTGAATTATAGATAATAAAAGGCAATAATGACTATTGTATTATACTTATTAAACGTTAGTACAATTGTAACAAATAGTAACAAAACCGCATAGAATAAAACCATAGTAACAACGTTAAATATACAGACAAATATATCAAAAATAAATCCAACTATTGTAATTAAATAAAAGGTTTTTTTTTTTTTTTTTGGTTTTTTTTCAAAAATTCCCACAAATGTTTTATCTAATTTTATTGAAAAATGCAATGTATCTTTAAATAAGTCAAAGTAGAGAAGCATGTTTATTTTTAATGGTGTTAATAACAATGTATAAAAGTCATGCATGGACTGTTTTTGAGGATGAATTAATTTCTAAAAGAGACATTTGCATTATGTATTTTAAATAATGTCATCTAAAACTAAACGAAAACTACATTATTTGTGTGTCATTTTGTAAATCAGTAATTTCCATCTTTATAAGTTTCTCAAACACACACAATTGCATTTGATTATTATTCAAATAAGAAGCTAATTGCTTCAAAGAAGCCTATTTTCAAAACTCGCAAACATTTGGCTATTATAAAAACATTTTGAACTATAGATAATGAAAGGAAATAATGACTTTTTCTATTATACTTATTAAACGCTAGTACAATTGTGACAAATAGTAACACAGCCTCATAGTAACAAACCATAGTAACAACGTTAAATATGAAAGCAAATATATTGAACTATTGTAATTAAATATTTTTTTTTTTTTTCGAAAATTCCCACAAATATTTTATTTAATTTTATTGAAACATGCGATGCAGCTTTAAATAAGTCAGAGTAGAGAAGCGTTTTTATTTTTAATGGGGCTAATAACAATGTATAAAAGTCATGCATTGACTGTTTTTATGAATGAATGAATTTCTAAAAGAGACACTTATATTATGTATTTTAAATAATGTCATCTAAAACTAAATGAAAACTGTATTATTTCTCTGTCATTTTGTAATTAAGTTAATACCATAGTTACAAGTTTCGCAAACACACACACACTTATGTATTTCATTGTAATTCAAATTTGAGGCTAAATGCTTCAAAAAAGCCTATTTTTAGAACTCGAGAAAATTTGCTGTTATAAAAACACATTTACCTGTAGATATTAAAAGGGAATGATAACTATTTGGAATACCTATTAAACATTAGTACAATTTAGTACCTTCCTTGAAGATCTGGACCTTGCAGACGATATTGTGCTTAGAAAATAAAACACAGTTATTTAATAAATATGCAAATAGTGTTGGATTACATATAAATGAAAAGAAAACCCAAACAATGATCCCTGCCCCCCCACCCCAAAAAAAAAGAGACGAAGTTAAAATTGATAATGTTGATGAATTCACTTATCTCGGTTTTGTTCTTGATTAGCAATGGAGGAGTAGAGGTGGATATTAAGGGCAGAATCAACCGAGCAACAACATATTTTTGAAGCATTGATAAATTTTGGAGGTCCTCAAGCATCAAAACAAAAATAAATATGTATAAAACAATAGTCAGAGCAATTTTATTGTATGGAGCTGAAACATGGTGCCTCAGAAAATCAATCATTCAAAAACTTGGAGTTTTCCAATATAATGGCATTAGAAAAATCCTCAAAATCTTTTGCTCTATTAAAATTAGTACCGTTGCAATTTTAGAGGGGGCAGGCATTACTTCAATAGAGGAAGAAATCAGTAAGAGAAGGTGGCAATCAATGGGTCATGTGTTAAGAATGCAAAAAGAGAATCTAATACATATTTCTCCCTTCTGGGCTCCTGATTGCAAGAAGAAAAGAAGGCCTAGGACAACTTGACAAAGACAAATGCAATCAGATCTAGAAACAGCTCGCTTAACCTTCTGAGGGTCACGGGCGTATATATCCGTCATTTGATCCCCAGTTTTTCCAGCAATACACAACCTTTTTAAATTTATAAATAAAATGTAAAATACAATATTTTTTAAACCTTTTTATTAGGATGATAGTTTAAAACCTACTTAAAACAAAATAAATAAAAAATAATTAAAAAAATGTATATATTTGGATCACCAATAAAATTTAAAAATTATTGCAGGGAAAACAACTGTATAATTTCGCCCATTCCCTTGACGCTCAGAGGGTTTTAAATGGTCTAGAGGAAGCAAAATCCCTGGAAGGCATGGAGAGGTGGGCTGGATGCCTTATGCGCCAAACGGCGTGAAGAGCCTAAGTAGCAAGTAAGTACAATTTTGTAATTAAATACAAAAAATTCAAAATTCCCGCAATTATTTTCTTTTTAATGACAATTATAAACTCTAGATATAAAAGAAAACATAGTATTTCTTGTATACCTATCATGTATAGAAATGTACAATTTAAAATTGAATGTCAACAAATATTTTCTGAATATCTTCTACTATTGCAACTAAATAAAAAAAAAAATTTCAAAAATTCTCGTAATTATTTTATGTTAAGGTAATACGTATACAATTGAGATGATTTTCTTTAATTTTTAGGTTATAATTTCAAACTTGTTGGCAGTATATCAGAATTAAAAATTATGCATTTTTATATATAAACTTTTTTTTCCGTCAATTTTTTAATCAGCTAATTGCAATTAAAGTGACTAATTAGGACATTATTAGAACATACATAAATAAACTTGTAATTAACTTAGTGGTATTATTTTTATTGCAAATAAGAGATATTATATTGACGCATGTTCCTATGGAGAATTTTGAATTTGGCTATAATATTTATTTAATTATAAGTTTTTAAATAAAAAGTTAAAAAAAAAAAATAAAAAAAAAATACATGGATTTTAACAAAAATTAAGATTAAAATATGCATAAAAATGTGTTTATAACAATAATATTATATTCTCTATAGAAAACACATTCACAACTATTATCTACAAAACAAAATTACAATTTTGTAAATCTGACCATTTATTATGAAGTTATGACCGTTGGAGTAAAGTCATATAACACCAAATTGTCATTCTTCAGAAAACGCATTTAAAGTTTACTACAATAATGAACGTTATACAAAACAGGTTCACAAAACCTACTGTAATTTATAAAGTAAATTGAGTCTCAGAAAGAAAATGGTATAGTTTTAATGGTAATGAATTCGGGAATATTGTAAAACCAAAAAACAAAAACGCAGAATTAAGTCAAATTTTGCAATTCCTAATGTATATGTATACCTTAAGTATAAGCACTTGATTAACAAAGAGAATATATAGTTACTTGTTGGATACCTATCATAGATAGAAGTGCACTTTTTATAGTACAACTTATTTGCCATGTTATAATACTAATTAAAAATTTTGAAATAAATGTAAAAACAATTTTGTCAAACCTAATTTAGTGAATACTTGTCTTATACATTTTTGTGTTTTTGAGCTGTAACAATTAATTGTTTGCTCAAATATAAGCACGTTTTATGTTTTTAATGCAAATTTGAAAATTCATATTTTTACGCATATTTTATCAATCCATGTATATCATATAAAATTACTTAATTGCAGTTTATTTAAATTACTTAGTTTGTCATAAAAATTCAATACTAATAATTTAGAGTACTTGCCTACGTTGAAAGGTGAATTTCGATGAAATTAAAAAAAAAAAAAAGTCTTCCGAACGTAGGGAAGTACATTAAATAAAGGTATAGAGAATAAATAATAATAATTTGCAAAATTTTTAACTAATATCGTAAAATTATTTAAATGCATTTATGTTAGTAATATTTTTTTATATAGTTAGCATTAATTACGCTTAGTTTTAAACACATGTTACTATTTCCAGTTTAAATTAATTGTTTCTATAAAATATTTTTCAAACACAAAGCTAATTAAAGTTATCCATAAAGGCATAATACTTAAAAGTACCAATATTAAATTTCAGAGCAAATTTTTTTAAATATATGATGTGGAAGTGGAACAAAAATATTCATCAAAATAAAAAAAAGCATATTTAAGCAAAGCTTAAAAATCTATCCACACTCCTTGCAAATTGCACATCTTTTTAACTTTTAAATGGCAAATTATCACTTCCTTTTTCTTCTTTTACTTTGAAGTCTTCACATCAAAATTAAGTGATATAATAAGTATGAACATTTTTTGTTAAAATTATTTTTGAAAGGATAAAATAATTACTTTCAAAATTCTTTCATAATTTTCTTTTCTAAAATCGTTATTATATTCTGGCTATCTGGACTGCAAATTTGTCTGTCAATACATACTATTACACGAGTGTGTATTATGGAAGTTATTCTACACAGAATAAACAATTTTATTTTTTAAGTCTTTACAAAATACAATGAGCTATGCTTTTTTGATGGAATATTTTGATGTCAAAATCACTCTCACACTAGTTATTTTGGTTATTTAGCCCCATTAGCACAATTGAAAATATGTTTGTCACGAAATATCACTAATTTTCTACCTACTTTCATATGAATGATTAGATATATGGTATGAGTTGAATATTCAGTAAAACATTTTATTGCCATAGTTATTGCCGAATGTAACTATATATCATAATTATCTACAAGTTAAATCTTCATTTCTAAGTAAAAACATTTGATTAAGTAAATTCTGGATCAAATACTAAATTTCCTATGGAAGTTCTGGTTGTGTGTACCGAAAGAAAATTAAATTAGAATCGACATTTTTATTGCTATTTTCATGAATCTAACTTGTTTACAAATTACGAAAGATACGTTTTCGAAATGTTATAGTTAATTAAAAATTGGTCTAAATCCCATGATTTTTTTATTTATTTTTTTATTTTTATTTTTTGTTCTTGGGATATTAGTAGATTTTTCTTTTAATGGACCGAAATCGGTCGACATTGGCCAATTCCGAATTGAAACGTTGTAAACCGGCCGTTGTTACACATATTGATCAATTTCATCCAATGCTGATTAAAATATACTGGAAGTTTTGAAATATTGATGCAATGTTGTAAAATTGAAATATGTTAAATATAAGAAAGGATGGAGGGCACAAAAATATGTTTTGTGCTATTTTTAACACTTATATTAAAAAATATCGCAAGCATTGACCACAACTTGTGTTTCCGACGTTTGGCAATACTGCTGTTTTACCTGGAGTTGTGAGAAATTATAATATTTATTGTGTTTGTCATAATCAAAAAATGTTTTTAATATAAAAGCGCAAAAAATTTATGTATATAATTGCAAATAGTGATGTATATATTTTAAAGATATATTTTATTTTATCTTATTTTATTTGTGAACAGCGATGATACAGGTTATAAAAAAGGTGGCAACATCTAGAGTAATGGGGAAATTTCGAGATGTTTCGTTTCTATCAATCGACCGGTAAACTGGATATTTCAAGAAAGTTCTGACACGCAGTGCTAGAAGTATGGGTAGACGCGGGGGGACGCATCCCCTCCACTTTTCAAGAAAATACTCATGCGTCCCCCCACTTCTAAATTCCCTGAAATCCATCCCCCCACTTTTAAAAATACTCAATCTGTCTAAAAACTACTAAAGAAAAATAACATTAACCTGTGAATGTAGTGACACTGTGGAAAAATGATTTAAAGTTTTGAAATGTGAAAAAAAGAACGATTTATGGTATATATGTACAACAAAATGTATCATACTACTTTGTATTAAAATTTAAGCATTTTTATTAACAAATACTGTTACTCTTGGTCAACTTTTAAATTTGGAGGAATCTTCTTTAAAGTTCCAATTTCTATTCTTGTTTCATAAAAAGACAAGCATTTAAAAAAATTAAAAAAATTCGAGTTCTCAATTAGTTTTATTTCATGAAAGTATGCACATTTAGAAACAATATTTAAATCTAAATAAGCTGTTATGTATATAATGCTGAATTATTACCTCACTTTATCTTTTACTTTCAAATAAAAAAAGCTAAGTCGCAGATTATTCATTAAAATAAAAATAAATATTGGAAATTATAAAATTTATCGTTGTGATTGTGGGGGGGGGGGGGGGAGGAACACTTGTCACCAACTTTTGGGCATCCCCCACTCCCCCCCCCCCCCCCATTTCTACAACTGCTCACACGCACCTATAAATTAGACTGCAGCTAAAATCGGTGATCAGTGTGGTTTTGGATGTCGATGAAAATGGTTGAGCGCTTCGCTTACTTATTTGAGTGTACCTGAATTATCGCTGTATTCGAAGTTGTTTTTAAAGAAGTTTGTGTTGAAGCTTGAGAGTGATTGCGCAGTTGTTCGGAGAAATTTTGTGAGCCTTTGAAAAGAGAATAAATAATAGTTTTTATCTAATAAAACCTGTGTCATCATTGTCTCTGAGGAAAATTCACAACAATACATTTAAAATTTTAATTAAAATCTTGAAATTTTCTCACATATGTCTGTGTATTTAAAAAAAAAAAACCAGTTCAAATACCTTTCTAGAAATAAAAAACACATATTTTGTACTTAAATACTAGGACTTTTTAAAAGTGTTTTCCTGTCAGTTTTTTTAAACCACAGCCATCTAAAATCGACTCGTCCGAAAATTATCTGCCCAACATAAAGGTACATGCAAACAGTCTGAAACCGAAACAAAGTATCGTTGTTGTAAAAAGAGAAAGGTTGTAAAAGAGAAGAGTTGTTGAAGTTATTTTCATCAATAGTGACAGAAAATGTAGTATGGAGCATAACTTTGAACATATCCCTTTTTCCTTTCCTCGCCTGAACATTATATAATTAATTGATTTTAGTTTATTGTGTAAATGTCCTAACAATTTTTTTTAACTACATTTAATTTAAGACTGAAACATAAGCCTATCAACTCGTTTTTTCCTGAGAAAATGTCCCACAAATTTTTATTTATTAATTAAAGTAAAATTTCCACAATTAAAGTTTAGCTTTTAACTATGTAAGTGGAACATTGCACAACTTGCAATTACACTCTAATATTGATCATTGCATTAAAATTGATGCTGTTATTTACCATTTTCATATGTTCACTCATTTAAATAAAAATGGCCAGTGTGGTGCTATTTTTTAGAATAATTTTTACATGGGCAAAGAACAAAACGTCAAGATGGCGAAATTTGCGATATTATTCCATGTATACTACATTGTACTTCCTTATGCGTAAAAAAAATCAATTGTTGATGAAAGATGCTCACGGATAGAGAGCTATACGTTAAAGACACTCGTTTTTTAACTCTTTACACTTTTATTGCATTTCTACGAGTATTTAAAAGGTGGGGACGATTGGAACACCTTAAGAGGCATTAGCACACAGATTTTAATCAAAATTCGTAGAACCGTTTCTAAGTACTTGCTTTAGCGAAAACTTTAATGGTAGGTCCCTGTGCCATCACGAACCCACACACAAAATTTAAACATCATAGGACAATTTGTTCGGAAGTTATGCTGACCGAGTATGCACAGACATACATTTTTTCTAGATCACTTTTTGGAAATCAGAGTGTTCCAAAACGTGGAGAAATGCAAAAATAAAGGATTTTTGTTTTTGACCGAATACTTTACTTTCATTACCCTATGTAAGCGTGGGTAATTAAAAGTAAAAAGCTGTAAAAAAGTCACTGGTCAGTAAAAGCCACATTTGAGGAGGGGGGGGGAGGGGGAGAGGGAGAGGGAAACGGTATTGCATAAGAAAACTATTTCGACGAATTATTTTCTTATAACTTATCCATTTTCCCATTTCGCCAATATTTAGGTCAAATTTTAGGTCATTCAGCCAAATGTTTCTTTTTTTTTTACTGTTTTTATGGGTTGCACTTTAATTATAGTTAACTTGTGGCATTATAATTAAATTTCAATTTTCAAATAGCAGGATTTTAAAGCATGGTAACTATAAAGGCAAAAAACCTGATTTTTAAAAAGCTATGATATGGCTTAGAAAAAAATAATTCAAAATATTTTTTTTTTCTTTTGCTATACCATTTCTCATTTCTTCTAGTATATTCATATTCAGAACACATTTTAGGTCATTATTACCAGTGTTTTTTTTTTATCAGCTTTTTGAAAGTTGAACTTTAATTATGATCCACCTGTTCAATCATGGGGTTCTACGTCGGCTTTTATAATTGAATCAATGTACATGGTGCACATTTTATATCGATGTACTTGGTGTTAAAGCTCATTCAGATATATCCTATGTTATCGAAAAGTCATGAAACATACACTTGGACCAAGTCTATATGTTTTCTTAGACAGTAATGCATGCTAAATGCAGGGACACGTACATGGTTTGAAAATAATTATAGTTATAGTTACTAGCTCTTCTATTTTTAATCAATTTCAAGTTGCCATATGCAGATATATATATATATATATATATATATATATATATATATATATATATATATATATACAAATAAGTTTTTATTTTTTAGTACATTTCATACATACTTTCTAAACTTATCTCTTATATCTGTATAACTTTCACATCCAATGTTCTTATATTATCTTTCGAAAACACTTTAGATAACAAGTTTTCCGGTTTGCAAATATTGAATGAAAAAAAAAAAAAATGAAAAAAAAATAATAATGTAATCCGCGTATTGCAGATCTTTGTGGGATAGGAAAATGCGATCTTAACAGTTTTTTTTCCCAAGACAACTACGAGTTTCATCTTGTTAATTCCAAGCTAAAAGTAATCTGTAATTCTATTTCACTTTCACAAACGAACTTGTAAAAGGAAAATAAAAAAAGTAAGCACAGTTTATGAAGAGGTTCCTTCGGCAAATTGAAGTGCAAGATTTTAATCAAGAAATAGTTTTAACCGTAACTGAACTAAAAGTAATTAATTAAAAATTCCAATTTTGTAAATCAATGTGCACAAATGTAGTTCTTTAGATATATTTTTTAATTTTACGTAAGCTTAGTAAACTTTTATAACTTTTTATTTTTATTAATTTGGTAGTTCTATTTTTACGTTTTGATGTTATATAGCTACGTTTGTAAATAATAAATTTCAAACATTTAATTATGTCTTTATGTATGTATTTTTCTGAATGATGTTTTATTTTTGTCCAAATACAAATTGTTTCGCATTTATAAAATATGAAATTGACAAATAAATAAAGAAAATTGAATAACTGATTTAATATTCTATTAATCTAGTATTATACTTATAAATATTATGAGAATACTTGTAGAGGCAAATTACTGTCGATTTTTATATAAAACGCTCCAGGAATTTAGGAATTTTACCTATGGTGGTAACGAAAACACACCAGTGGAGTATGGATCCTGTATAAATTGTTGCAAATAATTAACTTTTATATTTTAGATTACATTGTGAAAAAGCAATATACTTACAGCCAAAATAATAAGAAGTATTGAAAGAAGGCAAAATTTTAAGTAGCAGGAGGTTGGATCACCATTGGCCAAATTACAGCTTGTATCCAACTTGGGATTGACAAATAAAGGTCGTGCCCAGCTTTTAATGGTATCAGTGCACGCGAGACAAGACGAGCTGGTGCAAGAAGGAGAGTGTACGTGGTGCACTCGGCATCTTCCGCCAAGACTCGGCCTATCTCACCTCGCCTACTATCTGGCTCGCTTGCGCCTCATCTGGAGTCGGTTTTTCGGCACGAGTAAAGGCCCCGAGTCTGCCCGAGAGGCGAACGCTTAAATTTGCCTCCATTTTGACAGAGACAAAGCGAGAGTGAGATCCCACTCTCAGAGGCTCGTCTTGTCTCAGCGAGAATGTACTGGTACCATAAGGGAATTTGCGGCCATTCATCCTGCAGTAAGGTTTCGAGTTCAGGTAGTATGCATGGAGAAGGAAACTAAGTAGGAACTTTGCTCTGTAACCCCCCCCCCCTCTCCCCACATACAAAAAAGGCACAATGATGTTGAAATTAGGGAACAGAGGGACACCAGGTGATATGCTCCATTTCATCATTTTGCTCATCTAACCATGTTGGACCTCAGCGAGGAGTGTGTACGTACAGGTGCGTAGAGCATGAGGAAGAATAGAGGACGTTCTTCAGGAAACTGAGTCTGAAGCATAGTGTGTAAATTATCTGCGAGAATACTGCAAAAATGTTCGCCTGTGACCGTCCCTCTCAGGATACGAGTGGCCCCAAGTTGCGCCTCACACCATCCCAGAGTTCTCTTCATGCTTCTTGATAGGAAATAGACGGTCATCGCGGAATGCCACTTCTGATGTTTGCCAGACGAAACTCATCTTGTGGTCTAAAATAATGTAAATGTTGATTCGTCAGATCAGATTACCTGTTCCCATTGCTGTTGTGTCCAGTTTTGCGGTCCTGACACCACCGTCGTTGCTTCATAGCATTCTGCAGCGACACTAACGGCTTTGGGATGGCTACTCTGCCTTGAATATTCGCAGCATGCGGCTCCCGTTGAATAGCTTTGGTGAATACGGGTTCTGGAGATGGGTGTTCATCTCGGAGGTTATCAGCGGTAGTGAAGTCTTATGTTTTTGGATGACTACCCTTTTTAAAGCTCATTTATCCCGGTCGGTCAACTGCGACTTTCATACACTACTGTTCTGCTTTGCATGGGACATCTTTCCCAGTTTTCTGTAGGCTGTTATGACCATTGACACATATGACCTTGAAACAACCATAAGGTTAGCTGGATGCTTCAGCTAGGCGAGCTCCAATACGCGTCTCTTTACGCGTCAGACATGTCGGACATAATGGCATTTAGCTGGGAATAAAATTCTCTCATGCAATTCTCACACCAGCAAATGCTCGACTGATACCTTCCCATTCGCCGCCAGTAGTTGATAGACAATTGCGACACGTGGCAAAGCTGTATTGGACGGTCGAAATGCGACAGTTTTTGAAATGGGTGTTCCTATTATTTTGTCCTATACCTGTAGAAATAAATAAAAAGTGTTGGAGGAATTAAAAATGGAATGATAAATGTTGATGGATTGTGGATCCTTTTTAGGTTGATGCATAGAAATTACTTTTATACTTTATGTTTCATTGTTAATGAATAAAATATGCTTAAATATCAAGTAATTTAATTCTAATCAAAGCTATAAAACACGAGTTTCAACATTCAATTAGACACTCACCAACATTGAGTTAAAGAAACTCCAACTTTGATTTAAACAAGTACTAATATTAGGTTTCGCAAAACTAATTCCCTATTTTTAAAAATGAATATCTCAAAGCAATTGAACCCAAGATATTTGCAATTTTAGATAACCATTTGTATTTTTATTGAACGGCCAATATAATTCCCAATGTAAAACTGGGATATCCAAATAATTCCAACTGTTTACCAAAGTTACCATTATGTTTCAATTCAAGAATATAGCATAATAACTTAATAAATTTCTTTTAAAGAAGAAATGCATGCGATATTCTACTATTTACGTTCAGGAAGTGGAATGAAAATTGAAGCCCCATCGATATTTACACATGTTATTTTAATATTGATCATTAAAAATTTAAGGATCTGCCTTCATTTAATTTGTTGTAAGATCAATCGCTCCGATTTTGTTATATCAAAAACGAGTGGATACTTTGGTTATTCTTACATGTAGTCTTGTGCTGAAGATGGATTTTCAGTTAGACTTTTCAAGATTTTAGTTTTCTCCCATATTAAAGATTTTAGTTTTCTTCGCTCGTCTTCAACGAGCTTCCCTGAAATAATCCCTAGGAGAAATAATACTTATTGATCTTCTATAGTTTCAACAAAGCCTTAGTATACGTTCCTGTGCCAAACAATGTCAAAATCAACCAAATACCCAATTAACACGAACATTTAACGTTTTTAATGTTTAAAAAGTGTATTTTAAAAAGAGTGTAAAAACATTTTTTATGTGTCAAAATTTATACTAACGTCTCCAATAATACATTTAATAAATAATCTCTTAAATTCCCAAAACTCCCAAAATATTCATTTTAAAATGTTTCAACTATAGCGTATATTGAAAAATACAACTGTGTATTGAAGCATTGGCTATAAAGTAGATTACTTTTATATTATGGGCCCCTAATATTCAAATACGGCAAAGTTAGCAACAACAAATCATTCCGTAATCTCCAGACCATTTACTTCAAACCGATTTAAGATGATTCATTGCCGAAGAAAATATTTCTATGAAGTGTTATTTGTTATCTTAGTTGTGTTAACGGAAAAATGCTATGGGAGCATTTCTTTAGAAAGTTGCAACTTTGACAACATAAAGAATGGACGACAATGTATAACATGACGAGTAGGGAAATGTAACCCCATAAATAGTGTTTCATACTTTCGGTGCTTTGTATGATCAATAATGTGAAATTGAATGACACATGAGATTATTCTTTTCGTTTGAAATAAGTTCTGACTAATTTTTTTGTTATTTTATGTATTCGCAATATTTTGTAAAAATGGCAATAAAGATTAAATTAATATTTCGGCATGTATCCATGACAAATATGAAATGTTTTCCTTCGAGTCTCCATGATAAATTTTTAATATTTGATTTTTACACAAGAGCATGTTGGATCAGCTTTCAAAATAAAGTGATTGGTTTAAAATATTTATTTATAAGTTTTGATTGTGGACATTGAAATAATACATTATAATTAAATAAACTTAATTTGTTTGAAGAGATAAAATTTAGGTTTGGTAGAGTAGATAATGAAGTAGATTAGAATTAGTTACAGTGACTAATTTGTTTTGATAAATGCTTGTCTTAATAGTAAGCTTATATATTACTGGAAAAACTCAAATTCAGATCAAAATTGTTTAGAAATGGAAAAACAAGTTCACTCTAACTCTCTTAATATAAACTATTGTAAAGTACAGTCTTAACTGAAATAAATAGATTGACACCATAATAATATACACTGTTATTGAAATCATGAATTTTAAAATTATAATTTTATTGTAATGACCATGAAACAATCTTTTTAAAACATAATAAACAACAACTTAAATTTCATGAATGATTCTCGATACTAATAGTTTTATTCTATATTGAATATTACCGTAAATCGTATTTTCAACTGTTTATTTCTATAAAAGCTTTTATATAAAACGAATCGTTCACAATCTCTCAAGAGAAAAATGTGTGGATTGCATTTTATTGGACACCATGAATTGTCTAGAATAGAAGGAGGAATTTTCTTATAAAGAAATGCATTTTGTTAAAGCTCTCTAGAAACTTTTTATTTCACTATGTAAAATATTGTTAGTCAGAAATACAGGAATCAAATAGTGTAGATAAATGGTATAATTTTTATAATAAACATGATTAGTCGTAAGGTAGCTCGGAAACCCGCAGAACTCCGTAGATGCTTATTCATGGATTTTAATATACCTTTTCTAAGAAATATATACTTTAATTAAGAGATACAGAATTGAAACTTTTTATAGTAATACATTAAATATAGTATATTACTTTTAAATTGACTTATCTTATAGATATATTGCCAAGTTGTTAAAAAATATTTCTTCACTATAATATTTTCCAAAAAAGGACAAAACCCCATTTTCAACATTCTTTTTTTTTTTTTTTTTTTTAAGTTTAATAACTTTTTGAGGAAAAATCTTTAATAGCCCATGTTAAAGTGAGTAGCAATAATTAATGAATATATTAGTGTTCAAATTCAGTTTCTAGCTCAAATATTTCACAATAAAAGGCACATCAAACATCAAAAACATGGTAATAAAAACATCATGTTTAAAATAAACAATTACACATAAGAGACCTGAACATAAAGGTAAACTTATTAACCTAAATTGTATTAAGTTAACTGCATGTAAGATTGCTATTAAACAATTGCATGTAATTACATAATTGCTTTTACATTGTTATTACTATAAATTGATATTGAGGCAATTACATGTAAGAAAAACACTCTTTCAATTTTAAGTTTTTATAAGTTAAAATTTCACTAAACTGGCGAGTTTAGCATCAAAAGGCGAGACAAATTGTCCCTGAATATCCAACTGAAAATCTAATAATACTATTTTATATAAGATAAGCTTATTCGAGAGATACTGAAATTGCCTTTTGAATTTAAAAAGACTTCCAGTTAGAATTCAGGTGAAATATTTTGTAAACGCACAAAATCTTTATAGAGGCATTCAGACTTAAATATAACGCATGTCTGTACGTTTATAATTTAAGTTTAATAAATTGCAAACTGCTGTTATCCGAACTTCCAGTTACAATTTTCAGGTGAATTTTTTTTATCGTAACACTTCTCAGTGAGAACTTTCTAGTTTCATATATCACTTATTTGTTGCATTTGTAGCTGTTTCTAGGATGTACTTCACCTAGATAGATGCGCCATTTTATAAACAATCTGTGACTACATCATTGCAGTGGGGAACTATGATTCACATATTTCTTATAACAAAGTCTGAGTAATTTGCATACATTATGCTCATAACTCATTTGATCCCAAACACTGTAGTAATACAGAAATTTTTTACTTTAAACATAAAACAGTTACCATAAACAAGAACATTTGAAAACCTTTGTGGTTTATAAATGACATTGAAATGACACTATTAACGTTATGTTTGGATACAAAGCACTAAAAATTGAGATTTAAAAGAATACCTAAGGATTAGGACTACTTTTAGTGTCAAGGGGATTTTAATCACTAAAACTGTTTGAAATTCTTTTATCTGCGAAATTCAGTAATATTTGTACACATTTTCCCCTTGCTAATTTTAAACCGTTTTATTTATTCTTGGTTACATACTATCATGGAGCACGTAGAGAAATAAAGCTGATAACATTTTTATTTAAAAAAGTCTTAACAGATAACCACGTCTCATATTTATTAATCCAAAAGCGCCTTTTATTTTATTCCATACGTGTCCATTCAACCAATAGGATTCTTACACGCGACCATTACATACACATCCATAAATTCAATTCCACCGTGAGCCTAAAATCGAATTCCGAAACATCCCCTGGGAACGGAAGAATTTCTACGCGTGTCCTATTTCAGTTTAACGTGCAATGTGGCCATACTAAACAAGTAAATGTCATCTCAATATTTTCACACATCGTGAATACCGAAGATTGTGCACTATTCCAGACCGCTCTTTTGAAATCCCAAGATGCAGCTTTCGAACATCGTGCAGTGGTCCACTGAGGTCAATTAAAAAGAAGACGTGAGAAGGAAATTCGGGGGTTTAAGTCGAGGTTTCAATAACTTTAGGCTTTATTATCAGTGTGGCACGATGTTTTAAAGCAATAAAAACACTGTACCGCTCCTTTTAGGACATAGAATTTTGTTGGCGTTATTCTTTGATGTTATCGATGCATTTTTATTATCGTCTGACGGCATCAAACTTAGGATATTAATATTTTTTTTTAGATATATACTGTTTAAAATTCAATGCTAGTTTGTAAATTATAGTAAATAAGATTAAAAAATAGTTTTTGTTCATTTAAAGTATGGTTAGAAATGTTGGGTGTAGGCATTTGCACGTAAAGCAATATCTGGAAAATATACGTAATATCAAATGAAATATATCTTTTAATGATTTTAGTTTTCCTGAATAGGTGTTTTTTATGATTGAAGTGTGTTTAAACGCTGAAAAATATCCGTAATATCACATGCAAAGTACTTTTTAATGATTTCAGTTTTTGCAATTTATGCTTTGATGATTGAAATCTGTTTAAGTGCTTGAAAATGTGAGTAATATAGAATGCAATGTAATTTTCAACTATTTCAGTTTTCCCAATAAGTGTTTTATGATTGAAATTTGTTTAAGCGATGGAACTTATTCCTAATATCAAATTCAAGACACTTTTCAATGATTTTAGATTTTGAAATTACTTTTTTGATGATTGAAATGTGGTTAAGATTTGGAAAATACATATAATATCAAATGCGAGATACTTTTTAATTATTTCAGTTTTCTCAATAAATGTTTTTATGATTGAAATGTGTTTAAACTCTAGAAAATATACATAATATCAAATGCGAGATACTTTTCGATGATTTCAATTTTTGTAATAAATGTTTTGATGATTGAAATATATTTAAGCGCTGGAAAATAGGCAAAATATAAAATGCGAGATACTTTTTAATGATTTAAGTTTTTTCAATAGGCGTCTTGATTAAAAAAAGTTGGGTTTGAGCTTTGGTACATCGAGTGACATCTAGAAAATATAATGCAGATCAAATCAAATGCAGGAAAATCAAAGGCAGAATACTTTTTAAATCATTTATTTCTTCCCATTAGGCATTTTGATGTTAGATATAATTGGTTTAAGCATTTATACATAAAGTGACACCTGAAAAATCTATGTAAAATCCAATGTAAGTTACTTTCTAATTTTTATTTTCTACGATCAATGTTTTGATGATTAAACCGTTAGTACATATAGCGACATCTGGGCGTATGACTTTGTAAGTAAAATAAACGGAAAGAAGCTTTTCAATGGTTCCAATTTCTAACAAAAATTATTTGATGGGGAAAGTTATAGTTACTATCACTCTTAAATAAATTTAACATTTTAGACAAGTAGATGTCTGTTTAATAACAGTTATTTCAGATTTTGCTTGACTATTATAACGAGATTGTAATGTTAAAGTTCGAAAATAGTGCTTTACCATCTAATCATGACATTTGAAAACGCGTTTTTTATCCAACAGTTTTTGTATTTTGAGCTCCTCAAAACATTTTTTACTTTTGCCAATTGAGCTTCATTAAAGCATATTGTGTTAAGAATCATTACATAACCATGAATATTCGAAAGCTAATGGATATCAGAAAAAAGTTAAAAAAAAAAAAAAAAAAAAAAAAAAAAATTAAGTCTCGCGTATGAGATAGACTATTGCTCATGTGCGAAATGAAATTCTATAAGTTAGATGAACAATTGTATTGTCTATGTATTTGGGAATGACTTATCTTTGGATAATACATAGCATATCGGTGCGGTGTTTACAAACTTTCGTTTTTACCATTATAATACAGCGGCTCGTAATTTATTTGGGTGATTGATTTCAAACGGAGATGTATAAAACAGCGTCATTACTAAAATAAAACATTTATAGCTAACAAATTTATGTCCATCATATCATTAGGTATCTATACAGAATTGTTTATTATACATTTAATCATCTGTGCTCCATTGTGACTATGTAGCCCTAATAATTTACTTGGTTATCTACGTATCATCTAATGCTAGAAAAGTAATTTAGAAACTGTTTTCCTAAGGAAATTGTATACTTTATTATAGTCTTTTCTCAAAAGAAAACATTTTTCAAGTAATTAGTAGAATCAATCATTATTATTACCTATCGAACTCGAACTAAACATTTTGAATAATTAATATTAAAGAATGTGAAATTTAAAATTCAGTTCCAAAAAAGTATTAAATATATCCTTTAAGTCTTTTCATATTTATCTTATTTTAAAACTCTACAATTTTCACATCATTTAAACGTTTGAAATCACTCATAATCATAAATAGCTCGACATCCCAGGGGTGTGGGGGGGGGGGAGAGACAAGGTTTTTCTTTGAAGAGATTTCTATGTGTTCCTCTGGGTGACTATAGTCTTCTAGTTCTTAACTTTCAGAACACCAAACTATCTTTCAACTGCGTCTATCCATCGCAACCATCGATATAGATAAACAACTGGATAGACTGCTTAACGCTGGGAAAGTGAAGCCGTTGCCAGATGCAATTGGTGGGATAAAAAATACGATTTGTCGAGGATTGAAAATACATTGTGGGGTTGTACACAGCAGAAATGTTAAGAGTAGACCTTAATTAGTAACAATGTGCAAAAAAAATATATATTCTAACACTTTACAAGATTTTTCGCATTTCCACCCAACTATAAAAGTGAACTGTGATTGGTGAATCATCCCACCAGCTTCGCAATCCCCGGCGCGTTTTTCTCTTTGCATTGACAATGGAGCAGTCTATCCAGTTCCTTATCTATATCGATGATCGCAACTCGGGTCGATCCCTACTTCTTTGTCTCTGATGCTTCACCAACGCGAGCCTATTTTAAAGGGCTTGAATCATGCATTCTAAAAACATGAGCAGCCTAGTTTAATCTACTGATCTTGATAAACTTTGCAAAGTCAGGGTCTTTATAGCATTTATAAATTTGAGTATTGTATCGTCTACTCCAGCAATCATTTTTTCTTACACTCCCAAGAATAGTCATTAAAATCTTTCGCTCAAATGTACACTAAATCACCACATTTCTATAATATATACCATGTTCCAAACAGCAAAATGCCCCATATTTTGGATTGCATGTCCCATACCCATTACATCTCATCAACGAGAGATTTATTATTCATGAACACCCATAAATTGTAGCTCTAGTATCACCGTAAGTGTTAATAGAAATACGCTGTACGACCATTCCTGGGCAGAGCTCTAGCCTCGTTAAAAATTCGGTACTTATAAGGCAATTTTCTTCCCTGGGTATATTGTTTTTTTGCGGTATTTTACTGAGTCACATCTGAAATGCTTCCGTGTGCCTTTCCATAGCTTTAGGAGTCTGTTATTCGAAACATCGTTAAGGGAAAGAATATCGTAAAAAGCAGTCTTTAACTTCAAAGAGCGAGAGTTCCATTATGATGGTGTGCCAAATCGAATCTTTTGAGAAGATGATGGTTTTGGAGTGAAGATAATGACCAAAATTGAGAAGAATATCTATTGATGGTAAACAAAGGTAAAGTGCGGTTAATTAATGTTTCTGTGAAATTTGCTTTCTTAAGTGTATTACCGTTATTTGTGTCATTGAATGTATGTTCTTAAGTTAATGAATTTTTAAGGGGAAATATGTGAGAAATTATGTCTTCCGAAACTTAAGATTCTCGACTGAATGCTTAGCAAATTTCTTTTAAAAGATTAGCAAAACGTCATATTTCACAACACAGTAGTATTAACTTTTATAACAAGTTTTGTACTTTTCAATTAAACAATTAAAATAACAATATTAGTAATTTTGGTGCAATAGATAAATATCTTTTTAATTCAGAATTTTGGAAAGAGACGGTAAATCAAGGTCTTCCATTAAGTATGGGTACTTTATATAATAGATCCTTTTTCTTATTATGATCGTATTTAGACTTCGGCACACACTAATTTCTGAACCTTTTTTCTTGCATAATCCATGAAATTGTAAAGTAAAACATATATGGCTTTTTATAAACAGTTTATTCTATTCTATCAGAACTACAGTAGCATACCTAAAGTCATAATTTAGAAGTTATGTATGCAAATAACATAATTATTTATGATTATTACTTATTTAATTACAATCTTGAATTTTGAATAAATAGGTTTGTTAGGGTGTTCAACGCAGAACGCCAGTATACCCTTTCGTTATAATTATGTACAAATAAAAGTTTACAAAATTATAATTTGGTACAGAAAAACAATTAGAAAATGGACAGACGCAGAACAGTACACAACAACAAAACAAAAATTTGGCCAGTGGGCACTTATCTTGATTAATAGTAAAAATGAACAACACAATTGGTGCACAAGTAATATAATAAATGGGCAAGCCCAGGTTGAAACAGTAAATGTGTTGTGAAGAAGGGGATCGTGCCCCTTAACTTGTATTAAATTGGGACTGCAAAGGCAGATTGAAAGAGGGACATCTATTCAAAGTTATCTATTATATTTGTTGGCTAGGATTGCGTCTGATAACGCAAATGCCGCAAAAAGTCTAATTTTACTGTTCTCTGGAAGAATTTCATAGTTTATGTTAGCCTATAAATTGGAGTTTGCATATTTGTACTAAGAATGTATCTTAGAAATGTATTATTTGTACACCAACGCAAGGGAGGTAGGTAACTTAAACACCACTGGGCAGTTTCACTCGATTTTTTCCGATTCTCATTTGCTGAAGCTGAGTGAATCTCTGATAAAAAAGTGAAGTACAAGCCGCTAAGTGTCAAAACAGTGACCTTCGGCATTTGGAAGTAACACGGAATCGAAAATCATGAAAAATGCCAATTTTATAATTGTTTCAATTAGCATCTTTTATGATGTTTACAGGGGTACGTAGCACTTTTCAATTCCTACATTGGAAGTACTAGCAACAAAGAGACATATGGTACAGGTATACTATGAATTAAGGGAGATAGTTGGCTTTAAACGTGATTTACTTAGAACTAAGTTTTTGATGTTCGGTGTACTTTTTCTAAGTAACTATAAGAGGCATTGAATTGAAATCTTTTTGTGGTGATAAATCAAACATTGTTTATTACTTTAACACCGGCTTCTTAAAAGTATTGCTTAGTTTCTTAAAAAAGTAATTTTTTATTACAATTCTACAATAAACAAAAAAAAACACGTTTTTAATACTTAAAGTTCAATAACTTTATGTGTAACTATTTCTTAAATCCCTTGTTAAAGTATTAGCAATATTCAATGAACATATAAATGTTTACATTTTATTTCTAGTTGTAAGCAAAAGCAGAGTTCTGAGTAAATCAAGTTTAAAGTAAACCAATCTCCCTTAATTTATAGAATTCCTGCACATCACGTCTCTTTGATGATGATACTTCTAATATAGCTTAGTATTCCACTATTTGAAAAAAATTAAAATCTCATTAAAGACATTTTTTGATTAAGATAATGCCCTAACCACAAAGTGAAACGAATCTGCTCTAGCCTATCAGAATGACTGTAACACCCTTAAAGTCGTAATTTAGAGGTTATCGATTCTATCTCGAAAACCATTCGAGATGGAATCCCATATGTACTCGAGCAACATGCTCTTGTTGAATATCGTTTTTCATTTCCCATGTGAATTTTATGGATTCACATTTCACGTCCCTAGTTGTTTAAGTTTGGGATACACGTATGGACTTCATTTCACCCTTAATGTAGGAAGTTCTACACTTTTGTACCTAACATTTTTTTTGCTCTCTCTCATAGTTTTCGAGATAGGATCGACAACTTCCTGATTGCATCACCCAGGACGCTGCAGTTATTATCATACTATAGCGTAAGTGTTTTTTATTTTAGATGTTTTCTAGTTCCATAACTGCAACTTTACCATGTGAAATATGCATTTGAAGTTTAAAATGGAAGAAATGGAATTAATTAAAAAACAACAAAAATAGGGCAATGACTTTATCGAGAGAAACCATTGCTCTGTGAATTATTATATAATATTTCCAGACTTTTCACCCTGTATGAAATAAAATATTTATATTTTTAATTGATAATAATTTCTTTGCCTGTGATTTACTAAAGTTTAAAGTATTATACTGTTGTTGTTTAGGAATAAATTTTAATGTAATGTATATTTCATTAAGAAGCATGTGTTTAAGTTAATGTAAATATGGTAAGTGATGGATTAGTCATAAAGTTTGTAAGTTTTCAAAAGCTTAAAGAGAATCTGTTGATAAAAGTGTTAAAAGCTTAAAATAAATCTTAAAAAGCTTAAAATAAATCTTAAAAAGCTTAAAATAAATCTTAAAAAGCTTAAAATAAATCTTAAAAAGCTTAAAATAAATATTAAAAAGCTTAAAATAAATCTTAAAAAGCTTAAAATAAATCTTAAAAAGCTTAAAATAAATATTAAAAAGCTTAAAATAAATCTTTTATAAAATTGTGGTATTTTGTGTGACGATCCCATTATCTCCTTTCACACAAAATCAAAAGTTTAAGGGTGTTCAGTAGTCTTAAAATTTCAAAATTTGTGATTTCTTAATTTTTGCCTATCTTTAAATTTAAAACTATTTTGCTTCTTTTAAGATATAGTTTTGGCCTGTACTATTTCAAGTTCCGGAGCAAAGTTAGTTTCAAAATACGTAAATCCACATTTGCCTTGCTACAATTTCGCATAAAAATGCATTTATCTTAAAATATCAATTTTTAAATTTCTATGTACCTTTTTGGAAATTTTAAAAAACGGCTACTAGCTTCATTATGAAATTTTTACTCTATATTTGCCATGTTTCAAATTTTAATCTAAAGTTAATGTTTTTAAAAAATGTTGGTTATTATTATTAATATTTTTATTTTTTTTAATTATTTCGTCTTTAAAAAATGCGATTCTCGGGGATTTTTTGGTGTTTTATCATTTGAGATGGTTTTTAAAAAATCCAAGTAAACATATTCTCTTAATGTTAACCTCATATTAAAAAAGAAGATTGAAAAAACATTTAAGAAAAATTTCAAAAGTATTCGTTTGTTAGTTATTTAGAAAAGGTACATAGAAAATAGGCCTTTTAACATTAGTGACATAGGGCCCACCGAATCCCCTTAAATAATATACCAATTTAACATCTGAGACATTAACTTCCAACGAGTAGTTTATTTAGACTTTAATATTGAAGAGTGGTGATAGTACACAGGAAGCACTACAGAAAAGAGAAAATCGTAATTTAAGCACTGTGAGGAACCACAAGGAGTCTTGTACTTGTCCCAGTAATAGAATATAATATCAAACTCTTAAGAACTTCCAGAAATACCTCGGAGCAATTTAAAATGAGAAGTCTAGGCTCGAGCCAACTAGTATGCTGATGATGAAACAAACATTAAAAATCTTACCTGACATTGGTACTCCCCTTCATCTTCTAGTGTAACTTGCTTTAAACGTAAGTTATAGACGCTTCTTAGATCATCAATCACCATACTGTAACGTGGATATCCAGGAATTGATCTCTCGAATCCTAAATATAGAAAGAAATAAGAAATTACATGTTTAATACAGTTTGCTCTATACAGAATCTATTCAAATAAACATATATCTTTGGTATTATTTCGAGACAGTGGTTTTCGTGGCAATCTCTTTTCACCCTTTATACAAAATCAAAATTGATTAATGATATACTTATTTAAAGTCTTAGACCACCGCTTCTGATGAATAGTTTATCTATAATTTTATATTGTGTTATTGGTTTGAAAGCGATTCTGAAGAAAAACTGAAGTAGCCTAAAAAGAAGGTATTTATGCATAATTTTTTATTGAAGTCGATGCTGATTTAAATGTATTTGTATCTCTCATGGTATTGAGATGGAGTTGTAAAGATTCTGTGTTGGGGAATTGTAAATTTACTCCACTGGCTGATCAGATCGTAAAAAGATTCCAATCATTTGTCCCTAATTAAGAGGGGATTATGGTGGTAATTTAAAAACCTCGAAAGGTCTATTCAACAATGGGGATTGCTTTTGTTTAATATAAATAGTTTTGACCTAGCATGCTGGATGCCTTGTCTTGGGATAGATTCTCGCCTGGTCCTTATCTTCTCCTTTGTGGTGAACCTGGACTAAGCACTCATAAATAACCTTCTGTCGCCACACGACGTCTTCTGAAGAGGGGATTTCTACCGTAAGCAAAAAAAAAAAAAAATCTCATATAGATTAGATTAGAAAAGTGAGTGGCAAAGCCATGCGAACTTAAGCCTGTTGACTCATTGTACCTCTCTAATATCACATTAGGAAGACTGCCTATGGCATATTAAACAGGGCAGTAGTCTTACAAATCTTATACAAATAGCAAACCTGTTGCACAATGCACAATTCAGGGGGAAAAAATCCGCTCAAATGAATTAAATCTGACGTTAGTCGAGCAAGTACAGCCAGAGAGTGAAAGTTCCAAACAGCTTCCCCGTTGCTATAGAAACAACTGTTAGTGGTAAATCTCCCGCCACGCTAAATGTATATGGTGGGATGCCAAATGCATCCCTTACGAATTTCGCGACTTCGGCTGTACTTTAAACTCGATGTACTGAATCGGGATGTGTGGGTGGGAGGGAAAAAAAACGAGCATTTCTTAGAACTTTCTCCAATAAACGGAAATAGTTTCAATGATCAATTTACATGTGTGTTTTCTTTTTTTTTTACTTCTTAAGTTAATACCAAAATTTATAAGTAAAACATCTTGAAACATATGGAGTCTAGTTATAAGTAAACGTAAATAAGTATTTTTTTTTCTATTTTCTTTCTCATATCATTATGTGAATATTGAAAGGAAATTTTGCGTTTGAGTATTTAAGATTAAAGAATTTCCATTCATGAATGATTGTGAGTAGAGTGGGAAGGGGGGGGGGGGGGCGAGAATCTGTTTCGGCTAATATTTTTGACCACGGGTCGCCACTGCACGATGCACTTCACTGCATCCACATGATATACGTTTTTGTCCAGTCGCTGGAATCATTAAGTCATACTTCCGTCCGACTCACTGCGAAGTTATCACTGTGGTGGTCTCTAAAAACCCGAAACTTCCATTCGACAATGACAATTTCTTTTGTCCAAAGCTCTAATTTTGGCCTAGCATGCTGAATGCCTTGCATCTGGATCGGTTCCTGCCTGATTTCTATATTCTCTACTGACTCTATGGTCGATGGTATATTGTGAATTCCTGCAGAGGGTATTTTGTAATTATGTAGAAGATATTTGAACTATGAGAGGAGGCTCTATGTAGAGCGTACCCTCTGAAGGAATGTATTAACCTGGAGTGGCAATACTGTTTTAAATATATAGTTCTGCGCTTTAAACAAATCCCTTCATTACTTGTTGATAAATCTAATTTAAATTTTTAAAAAATCAAGTGGATACTTTATGATCGATGTATGGGTTAGAATTCATCACCATACATATCAACTACAAGAGGTGCCATGCTGAATTTGCTTCTCAAATCAAGTTTCATTATAATTATCGGTTTTAGAACACAATGTCTAACTGATGAATTTATCTAACAACATTATTCTAATCAATAATAAATGCGCTGGTGGAACTCTGGAGTATATCTGAATTGATTTCGTAAGGAAAGTTTATCTTCTCATATTAACTCGTTTTTGTGGATAATTTTAAGTGGACTAACACAGTTTTTCCCTAAAAATGGTAGTATATCGTCAAAGTAAACGTCAGGGGTGATAGGATAACACTAATAGCTTTGCATCTTGAAAAATTCATTGTTTTTAGCTTAGACTCTTGAAATGAAATTCCAAATATTTCACTTATATTTTACATGTGCTTTATAACCGTGAAATCATAACTTGTAAAAGCTTTGAACGTCTGGGTTTTGATAAAAACAAAATTGAATTAGTGCATTTACTTGTTTTAACATGGAAACTATATTTAAAAAATATATTATAAAACTCTACATAAAATACATTTAAAAATATATTCAACGTATGTTAAATATTTCCAATTAAAACGTGTATTCATAATTTCAGTTCAATTTTTCGAATTGTATACTCTTGCTCATATAATGTTGAGACTCTTTATTTTAATTGATGATTTTTTTTTTATTATGCAATTACAATGATATAATAAAGAATACGTTTCAAAAGATCAATATTAAGTAACAATGAATTGGGAATTTAATAAGCTAATATTTCATATACGGTAATTGGTCCGTAAAATGTGATATCATCTACAACTACATCTACTTTGGGATTTAACCACAGATTAAAAAGTTAATAAAATTGTAACACTGCACTTTATTAAGACTTTATTATATACTTTCCTATGCATTTTTAAAAATATATCTATCTTTATAAACATTATTGAACACTTTTAAAATGTACGTTATCCAAAAGATTGTGGGCACTTTTGATTTAAATAAATTTGGTGGAAGTAGGAAATATGTATTGAATGAAAGTAATATAAACTCAAAACAACAATATTTATATTATTTAAACGAGCTCTCCATATGCATGATTAATTATCGTGGTTATAGAATTTGTTTAATAATTAGTGTTATTTTTAAAACACTAATATGGGAAGGATTTTTTAAATAGTTTTTATACTTGAAACTCCATCTGTTTCAAAACTAAAAAAAAATATATTTTTATATAATTTTAGATGTTTCTTTTAAAGAAAAAGTATAAATATTCAGTATAGTAATGACTAATAAAAGCTGTATACATGTTTTTGAATCCCCCTTATTATTAAAGATAATGTAGAGCTACCATCATAATTTAAGAAGTATAATTTTGAGAACGCGAATTATCTATAACTCTTTGAGTAATGTAATTTCTAACTAAAATGCGTGTGATAGAATGTTACAGAACGTATTTTGAATCAAAACGTGCGCAACTACAAATCATGGAAAATGATCTCTGCTTGGCCGCTTGCTTCGAAAGTATGAGAAAAGCTATTTTGAGCTTAAAATAATATATCGTGTATTGGAAGGTGCGCTTGGATCGATTTATTTTAATATGAAACTTTAAAAGTTTTGCATATTATTCGTATTTTTACTTTCATATCATAAAAAGTTTAATCCTTATTAATGTATTTTTATGTCTTGTCTTGGGCTCATTTATATGGATTACGGTTAATGGATAAAATAAAGATCTTACGGTTATAAAAATGTCTATAATATGGATTTAATATCACATGTTATGTTTGTTAAAAAAATGACCCTGTTTTATTTTAGGTACGTAAAACACCAGGAAACGGATAAAAAGTATTATATTATTCTTGATCATATGAAGTAGGTTGTAAACTATTAAGAAATGAACTATGGTAATATATTTTGTATTACTTTTATATAATAATCATGCGAAATACGAGACTGAAACATGGGAGGAATATATAAAATATTATTAATTTATGAAAACTTTGTTGAAGTTACATTTAAATAATTATTGCATTTCCGAAAAATGTATGTAATTATATTTGTTTTATATCACACTGTAGAATTTAAGTGTTTTACAGTTTTCTATGGCATGCTAATATAAATACGAATTTTATGAACTAAAATCACTAGCCATTAATTTAATATAAGTATTTTTATTTCTTACAGTCCCTTCCAGTGCAATAGTAAAATAAATGCAGATAATAGATATAAAAATCAGGCCATGTGAAACCGTAAAAAAATCAGACCTTGTACTATCTTCGAAAAATCATATCTTTGCAAATATCAATGTACCCATTTATAAAGTTTAAAAAAATGCTTGAATTTTAATAAAAATTTATTTTTATTTGAAATGTTATTTTTGATTTAATTAAAAAGTATTTATTATTTTAATCTCAAGCATTAAAATGGTAGTACAATTGCATAAAATGGATTACATCTACTCAGATAAAGTGATACATAATTTTTCATACCTACTGTCCATGGCATTTGATTTCAATAACAAAATTTAATGAAGTTTTAAGGGCTAAACAATCATTTAGTTTCTAATTTATAACATTTTTCATTCAATTTGGACCTATAACTGCTAATCGTTTAATGTAATTTAAATCTTAGGAGGCAGGAGTAAGTGTTTTTACTTTTAATTTTTGTTCCTAAAATGACTAAACATTAAAATATTAACAGCAAATTTCCATTATGCTACAAACCAAACAGTAAAAACCTTACAATACATAAATAGTCTATTTTCTTTCTATTTTCTGAGTAAAATATGGATTAACGTAGTCTTATAGGTACTTCCTGCTTTAAACAAACATGTGTAGTAGTTCCCAAACAAACAGGCAGCTCATCATTAGGGTACCTTTATTCTAGAGGTAGTGACAAAAATAGTTGACTAATGGATTTACTAAACAGGAAAAAGGCAAAAAGAAATATTATGTTGGTTCACACAATGGGTTACAGGAAGTTCCATAAAAAGAAGTTCTATTCTACAGCTTTTGTTGAAGCACCGGAATTATCTTTAGGAAAACAATAATAGATTTAAGTAATAAATTATAACACCTGAATGTGCGTAATGAATTCATTTGAGTATACCATCTCCTTTGATAACAAATGATGAATATCAATAAAATGAATGTCGTGCATATTGCAAATTAATTGCTGTTTCTTTGTAAGGAATATTTATAATCGTTTCTGAATAAAAATTCAAGTGTTTTCAAGAATATCATTATGTTTTTGATGAACAAATAATATAAAAAAAAGGATATTTAATGTGTACGTATACCCTACAGTTCACGAAAATCGATAAGAATATTCATTTTTTTTATTATTATATCATAATATTTTCTGATACTTTAGCTTTCAAACAATACTAAACTTTTGAAAATATTCTTAATAGTTTTTATGTTACAATCAATTATAGGTGGGTACTTCCCCTGTTAGATACCACGTTTTTAAATCTTTAAACTTGTTTTCTGACGAACTGCATTTTGATTATGTCACACAACTGATTATTCAAACAATGATAATTCAACAACAAAATGTTCAATTATAATTATTTTAAATCATAGTAATCTACATAATATGCTAGATGTTTTGAAACTCAATTATATAATATTGGTTGAGAAATTGATTTTTTAGGTATTTTTAAAGCTTAGAATTCCTTGAAAATATTGATTTTTTTCATGTTTTCACACAAAATAAATTGTAAAAAATATATATATTCTATATAAGAGACTGAATTGAGTTTCAAAACATTAAAATTAATATTTCGAATCGTTTCCAAGTAGAATTACGTTTCTAAGTAAATTAGAATGTGATATATCATTGTTTGAAAAAGGTACTAATTATCTAATTAAAGCTTAATTAACAAATTAACAATTGCCGAAATTTGAATTTTTTTTATGAAATGATTTTAATCATATACTTTCTAACTAAAGTAAAAAAGAATTGGATTTTTAAACTCAGAATTTAAAAAAAAATGTTCCAGGGTATACATACACCTTAATACAGCAGAATTCTTTTATATGAGCCTCCGTTAATCTGTATCACTGTTTTAACCAGTCGAAATTTTTTAAAGAATAAAACATAGAAAAAAAAATTGTATAAAAAAATAAATATTTTAAAAAAGAAACACATTTTCCCTGGTACTGTTACGATATCAAACAAACTCTTCAATTCAGTCATTCCACAAACTTTTTGGAACATGTGACAGACAACTTTTTATCAGAATTTTAAAATTTAAATTTTAGTCCATGCAAAGACATCGGTGTGGAAGACATGGATCAATGATTGGATGTTGACATGGATCTCACGCAAGAGAATTTGTTGGATGCCGACATCATAGAAGCCGTCAACCGATGTCGTTCAACATGATGATGATGTCACATCCCACACATCAAATACGGTTGAATTAAAGGCATAGAAACGGCTCTATGTAATGTGAAGCAGCAGACATCGGCTTCCGAGATTGGTGTGCTGATTTTATAAAAATTGGCGAAAATAAATCTGTGAGTAATTGAATACCTGGCCTTCGGTAGAAATAGCATATATTATAGAGGTCAGCGATGTATCGATACGACGATATTTTAATCGATATTTCTAAAAAAATATCGATAGTAAAAATATCGATAAAATTCACCGATGTATCGATATTTTCAAACATTTTTAGTTTTTTGATGATCGTTTTGTAGTTCCATGGGTTTTTTCGATATTCTTTATTCCCTTTTTAAAAACTTTAAAACTAAAGTTTGAACTTGGCTGAGAGACAGTTAAAATGGCACCAATATTCAATATTTTTCCATACACTTAAAAGTTATTGAAAATTATCTTAATTTTTCTTAAAATCACTGCTCCAATTAAGCGAAAATATAACTTTTTTTTTGTAATATATCCATTTCAGTTGAAAAAGTAGTCACCTTACAAAAAAGCAATAATCAAAAGTAGAAATTTGTTCCGAAAAACTTTGTTTCAGGCAAAATTGAAAATCAAATAAAAAAAAATCATGTATCGATATATCGATATTTTTTTCTAAGCAACGATTTAGTATCGATATTTATTTTGATCGATATTTCCGACCTCTAATATATTAGGCAGGAGTTTATATTGGGGTTTTAAAGTCTTTAAACACAGTTTTTTTTAATAACATTTGAGTTACTTATAAAATGTAAATGTTTGTAATCATGTGACTGAAATGTTAATGTATACTTGATTGAATTAAAACTTTTTTTATAGGTAACATATTCGTGTAAATTATATCTGAATTCGGATTGTAATACTGACACGTAAACACGCATGTAGTTTTTAGGTTATATGTTAAGTTAGATAATTTCTACATAATTCTGAAGGCGTGAGGAAACAAAAGAGCTTTACAAATTAACTGTTTTTCAAATGTTTAGAATAAGGCTGTAATGTATATTTTAAGTTTACAACTATTACAAACTCAAAAACGTTAAATTGTCGATAAATTTCATTTTTTTCTACGTTATACATAAATAAAGCAACTACAATTTTGGCTTGCAAATAATGTTACTCTAAAATACAAAGTAAATATGTATAAATTACTAAAATATAATGTGCTTCAATTAATTATTAAAAGAGCCGTAAGAGAAAAAATATCTGCATACTTTATATGTATTGTAATTTTTCAATTAATTTTGTACCTAGAAAACTCATTTAAAAGGAAGAAAATTGTTTGATCTTACTCAAAAGCAATTATGTTTTATTCAACATATTTTGTTATATGAAAATACTTTTTTTGCTTTAAATGTGTAATGTTTTTATTTTCAAGACTTTTCTTTTAGATGTCTGATACTTAAGAAATATAACACTAAATATTCTTAAAATGTGCAGTTTTTAAAATTATATAATCAAACAAATGATATCTCTGTTTAAACATAACAAGCTTTTATTAAAAAAAAAAAAAAAAAAAAAAAAAAAAAAAAAAAAAACATTTTATCGAGGAAGGAATAAACACATTTTATAATGTCTTCTGAGAATTAACGCATTTAGAGTTTATGAACAAACAAAAATGCTTCAAATGTTAACAAAACGATATGCTAATTAAAATATATATTTAAATTATTATTTATATGTATGTACATTGACACATAATCTTTTATAATTTTTCTTGTTTATCACTTTGCAATTTAGAAAACTGTTTGAAAAAGTGTTTATTTTAATTCTAAGTAGTTTTTTCATAACTGAACTGTACGTATTGTTTCGATGTATTTATTATGTAAGAATTTTAAAAAAAGTTTATTTATTTGTTAAACCGTTTCGTATCTCTAGTAGTAACAATTATGGAAAATAATCAGTTTTTAGAACATGTTTATATAAATATTTTAATAAAATTCCCATCAATCTAGGAAACATTTGTTAAGCCAAATTCATAGTTCAATCACTTTTTAGAAAACTCATTTTCGCTAGGAACAAGGAATATGTTCAACAACAAGACTATTTAATTAAAAAGGAAAACATTCCTTTGAAAGTATGTTTAGTGCAAAAATAAAGTTTACTAAGATGAAATTTAAAAAAAAGTAGATACACGTTTTTTAGAAGAATATTGTAAAGCTTCCATTTTCAAGAATTGAAAAGTCATAAGTTATTCAAATCAGTTGTAAGAATACGGAAGCACAAAATATTTGTAACATTTAAGAAATAAACAAAAACACAAAGAAATTATACAAATATGAATTCTTTACAAATGAAGTAAAAATATAAGAATTTGAGTATATATAAGGTTAATTATATTTATAATTTATCAATTTACAATGTTGTGCAATTCTGTTTCAATTGTGACAAATGTATGTTTGTAAAGTTTTCCATGTGTTATTTTACCTTGCTCAAATTTATTTAATTAAAAAGGATATTCTGATGAGTTGTTCTTTCTTACAGCTTTTTGAAGGTTTAATTATAATCAACTTATATTGTATTGAATTAAAATTAGCTTGCGGAAGTATCCACATTATTAGTTGTGCTTAACTCAAGTAATACGTGTAAATATTATTATAATCATTTTCTATATCTACATGATGTTACATTGGTAACTTAGTATTTATGAGATTTGAAAAATTGTATAAACATTAAAATATTGCATAACTATTTCAATAAATTTCACGAAAGCAATAGTAATACTCTTAACAGTGAAAAAACTTAGTCAATAATCGAAGCTCCAATAACCCAACAAATATCTCAAGCCAAGCAGCATCACAACCACTAAAAGTAATCTAAGAAATTCGCCATCGTTCAAAACACAATGATAGCATTTCCTTCTCAATTGGTGGAACAAAGGAACCAATCAAGAACTATTTTCTTTGTGGGCAGAGAAAGTACTATGAAGATGGACATTGTCCACTTGCGAGGGGTGGACGAAGAAGAAAAATATCGTCCGAAGATCTTTGTTCGAAAGAAAAAGAATGCCAAGTAGTGAATAGAAAAGTTAACAATCTCCGAAGAAGTATCCGAGGAAATGGATACCAACCCGCTGCAATGTCTTGCTGCATTCCTTGGGGTCTGGGCATTCCTTAGGTAATCAAGATAGTCCGGGAGAGGTAGATATTTGAAGTCTTAAGTACTTGGGTGCCTCTTAGGCTGAAGGTTTTTTTCGGGAATTAGTGGAGAGCGCAGGTTTTTCTGAGTGAGAACAGATATGTGTATTGTGGCAGCACTGTACATAGTAATATGGAATGTGAGAAGAAATGCATGCTTTAATAGTGATTTTACAGTGAAAGATTAGGGAATTGGGCTTTAATAGTGATTGAACAGAGTTGTTCAAGATATGTTTCACTTAAACCAACATACTTTATAAAAGCATGCATACTTTTTGGAATTTTGAAATCATTTTTAAATAAGTTATTTGGGTGCTTTGAAAGCATTTTAACCATTTTTTTAGAAACACACGTACTCATTCGCTTAAGTTAAATTTTGAAAATGTGTGTGAGTTGCGGAAACACTGTACTATTTTTGACGGACCACTGGCTTGTGAAAGGAATTTATTTTGTGGATGAAAAGATGTCTTAAACCTGCAATGTAGAAACCATGCATGATGATTTTAGTCACATTTCATACAAAATTCAACTGAGGACAAATTCTCATTCGCAAAATAGCTCGTTCAAATAACGTAATTAAAATCTCGTTCGTTGTCAGATGAAAATTCACGTGAAGAAAATAGGCAGAGTCAAACGACGTTATCAGGGAAAACAGTGTGTTTCGTCCAAAGACAAGCAAGTTTTATCTGCCAAATCGGGCCTTCAATCTAGGATCCTTTCAAATCATTGCTTATCGTGTTATCCACTCGAATAAAGGAGTTCATTATTACCTCAAAACAGCTGATAATATTATTATGGAGGAAATGCTGTTCTGTAATGCTATTTACAGGAAACACACTTACCACTTTGATTGTGCAAAAGGTTTTGATAGCTGTAGATTACAGATGTTTTCGAGAAAAGCAGTTAGTTGAAGCTACTTTCCGATACTGGGTTTAGTGGACAGATGCTGTAGGGATCATGTTTAGGCACGGTATGCTAGAATTTAAGAATTTAGCCTTTCCTTGACAAATTGCAAATGAAAAGAGAGAGACTGGTCGATCAAGGAGTTACCTTTTAATTGAAAAATTGCGCTGATGCTTGTAACAATTAAGATTGAAACTAATAAAGGATTGAATCCCCCCAAAAATTATCCAAAATAAATCTCCATAAAGAGTATTGGTCCTTTCAAATAAAGAAGCAAACGAAGTTTTATATGTGGGATGAAACTGTATAGTTGGTGAGGATTCTTCTGAATCTTAAATGTCCATGCATGCCGTGCGTGCTTATTTTTCCAATATCTTGTTACTTGCGTATCACTCAGTACATTAATTTCAGATCCTAGATTTTTGCTTTACAATAATAGTTATTGTTATTAGGATAGTATTCAACTGATGAAAATTTTGATTTTATGGAATACTGTAAGCACATCTTGAGATTTCTCGTATTCAATACACAAAATTCCAGGCAGTTTACCTTCAACATGTTATTTTAATAAGAATTTTTTAAAATATGTGCTTTTTTAAATACTTAATTTGTCCAAAGAGAAATAATCTTCAAAGAAGTGGACTTCAAATTTCCGATGGGCCCCAAAGCGTTTAAACTAATACAGAACCATGAGAAATACAGTATAATGACAAGGCGTTTAAATATCTTTAGTACATAAAGAGTTAAGGCACTTCCCGAAATTTACCACATTCCCCCCCATCCTTCGCACACATATTTTAAACTTACATTTTTTTGGCACAGTAAGTTCTTCGTGTTGCTGTTGCGCAAACAAATCCTCAACACAACCAACTTTTAGCAGTAACTCCATCAAAATTTGTTTATCCCCCCCCCCCATAAAAAATGTGCAGTTTCTGCTTTTAATAAAACAACCGCAAGTAAACCTCGAATATTTCTTTCAGCAGGACGATAAATGCATCCCTAGTTTCCTAAACTAAAACCAATGTTGCGGTGCCTTTCCGAAACTGCAACATCGTCTGTAGGACGAGTGATGAGAATGCCAGTCTCAGCTGATATGCGTCTGCTGAGAAATATGATGCCGGGAATCGGAAATAGAGCTAATGGACTGAAGTTGACAGGGATGTCAGTCATCCGCTGCCATCCTGGGATCGCGTGTGAATCCCCTGCGTCTGCGAGCTGCTTGTTTACATCGTGGATGTTTCCATATTGCGATTCCATATTCTGTAGTGAGATTCTTTCTAAGAGTTTCCCTTTTAGAGGGTGAATTTTGTGTTGTTTGGCAGCAGTAGATTCTAGGAGATGCGTTATAGCAACGGTTGCTTCTTTCCATTGTGGTAAGTTATTTCGCCATGTTAAACAAGTTAGTATGTGACAGTCACTGTCACTAACAGAGGGCTTTTACATACATTATCTTTTTTGTACATGATATCATTACTTCTTAATGATTTAACCCGAATTATGAAATGAAGAATTCATAAATAACTATACGTGGATTACAGTATTTCTAGCTATAACTTATAGATAGTTTATAATAAACTCTTGGCGAAGGAGCCGAAGTTGGAAGTTTTACCGAAGATGTTTAGGTTGCAATTTTGATTGCACGTCTAATTAAAATTGTAATTTTATTAAGTTTCATTTCCATCTAAACTTTGCTGTAGAAAGTCTACTTTACAATTAGCTAACCTTAATTAGTAGACATTACTATCGTTGAGGCATGATTGCAGTAAAAAACTTTCAATGATAAAGATTTGAACATGTTGATTATTATTAATTTGAGCTAGTTAATGAATGATGATTTTGTAGCACTTTTATACTAATAAAATCATTGCTAACGATTTCGGACGTTATAAATGTAGATCAAACAATTATTTGTGGTCAATGTGAAATTTTGTAACAAATCCCAAGTGTTCAGCTAATTTTAAATCAAATATATCTATGCAACATTTGTATTTTTTCTGATAACATTTACATCAAGATAGATAGATATGCCTAATACAAAAGCAGATAATTGGACAAAGATATGTGATTTTTTTTTATTACATTTAATGCGAACTAAATGTATTTTGTAATAACGCATATAATATATAGGGCCCATTTATACAGATAGCTTATCGTCATAATCTACATTGTTTAAATTATTTTCGATGTATTGTATTCAACTATATAAATCATTATTTATTTGTATAGAAATATTTAGCTAAGTATATTTATTTATTTATTAAAGTCAAAGTGATAAAAATGTTTTAAGTTCATTAGAATTGGTTACTCTAGTTTCGTTTTTTATCAATCAGCAGATAGGCAAAAACTAATTATGCAGACTATGCAAGAATTAATTACAAAACCATAGCGCATAAATGTTATCTTCATGTAAAAGAAAGAATAATTAGTTAATTAAAAAACGAGATCCACTTACTATTGTTTTTAATCTTGGGAATTTTTTTTTTAATTTTGCTGGGTTAAAAAAGAACTTATAGAAAAATTGAACCTGGATTTCCCCTCTTTTATATGCAGTGAAATCACAATTCTCGGTTTGGAGGTTTGGTGATTGTAAAATCATTAGTGAAACTGTTTATTAACTATTTTAACTTATTGATGTAAATAAAGTTAATCAAAATCAAATAAAATACTAAAGGTTAATACTAGTGGTTAATCAAATAAAATACTAGTGGTACAATTTTAGTTTTAATTTTGTTCGGTGAGAAGCGGTGCATTGTTAGCAAATTAGAGCTGGTCATTCCGCTTCTTTCTAACTGTTGAATCCATATTTTTCGGTTAGGAAGCCATGTGATTGTCAAATCACCAGGAAAAAGTTTACACATATACGGTTTTTAACTTCTTCATGAAAAAAAAAATGTATCCTCTTAAAAAGAAGATTTTCAAGCACTATTGATTTTAAATTTAGTCTTCGAGGGAATTATTTCATTGTGCAGGAAAAATATATGATGAATTGCTAGTAAATTAGAACTGTTTTTTTCGACTCTCTCTAAGCATTGTAACCACACTTTTCAGAGAATTTGAAATCACCGAGGGAACATTTAAAAACTTTTTATATCACATCCCATTATGGGGGTTAATCATGGCCTTTCCTATACCTAAAATAAAATTTTCCCCAAATTATTTAATTTTTATGAAAAAATAATGCAGATTTCTCCACCTCGTATGTACCACCAATTCATATTTATGAATAAAACGTACAATGATGGAAACAATTGATATATTTTTTAAAACTATTTCGAATATTGAACTTAATTCAAAGCCTTTTTTTTTTTTTAATTCAAGTTAAGACAAAGGAATTTTTCACTTTTTTTAAATATATTTGTAAGGCATTTTGTAGTTTTCGTAGTGGCTATCAATTAATCCTAGTAGTTTATAAAAAGTCCATAAATAATTGATTAGCTATTACTTTATAAAACCAATTCGGAAAAGTGATACCAATAGATCAAGTAACATTGTCCTCTAGTTACTATCAAATAATCATATGTTTACATACGGTAATGAAAGCATAGCATTCAGTAATTTTTTTAATTTTTTTTTTTTTTTTTTTTTGCATTCCTGATCCAATTCTTTGCAACACCCTGATTTCAAGAAAGTGGTCTAGAAATAATATCTCTATGCGTGTACGTGGTCATCATAACTCACAAACAAATTGGTCTACGATGTTCAAATTTTGTGTTGTGCGGGTTGGTGGAAGCCATGGGAACTATCATGAAGGTTTTCGTCAAAATCGCTCATGCGCAAGAGGTTAAAATAATGAAAAATCATTAAAAAATCGAGTTTTTTAGCAATTGCTAAAAAACGGCACCTACGATTTTGATTCAAATCACTGTGCTACCGCCTCATAAGGTGTTCTAATCGTCCCCACCACCGAAATTCCGGTATAAATGCGATACAGAATAAAACACTGAAAGACGAGGGCCTTTAACAGAGCGATCTCTACCCTTGAGCATCGCCCATCAACGATTGATTTTGTTTCCGCTTCATGCACAAGAAAGAACAATGTAATGTCTATTGAATAACATCACCAATTTTGACATTTTGGAGGTGTTTTTTTTTTTTTTTTTTTTTTTTTTTTCTTTTTCTTTTGCTGCTATAGAAATTATTGCCAAAAATATCGCCAAACTGTCAAATTTTATTTAAATTAGCGGAAATATGAAAGCGGTAAATAACACCATGTAAAATTGTAATGCAATGACCAGTATTATAGTGTAATTATGAATTGTAAGATCTTCCACACCCTTAGTTTTATATGTAAAAATAAAACCATAAACATATTTTTGTAGTGAAACAGTACTCAGTACGCATTCATGAACATCACAATCTAAGTTTTCATCCAAGCCAAAGGATTTCAACATCAGTCAAATATAATGAGTCAGTGTTGAAACCAATCGGCTACATGATAGATATTCTTAAAATAGCATAATTATTACATTATATGATGTTAATGAGAGCCAATAAAGTCTGAATTGTATTCTCGGGTGTGTTACAAATTTGAAATATATTCTTAGCCAATGTGAGTATATTAAATTTGTATTTGGGGTATATTTGATCAAGGATAGTTAAATGAATGCTGTTCAAAGGTTGAAGTAACCATTCATGAACTGTAATTGAATTTCAAACGCGAGTTCATGAAATGGTATATTTATCATTGCCATAAAGCATTATATGTATGATGTCCTAATAAGGTTGTACTGGATTATTTCCTTACTATTAGAGATACGATAATAATACATCGAATAGTTTTAATAAGGTCATTCCATTAACTATTAGAACTATTAGAGAAATGATAAAAGTGAAAATTTACTCAAATACTCAAAATCAAGTAAGCCATCGTAAAAAGTCAAAAAAATCTATGGATAATTTATTTATTTAAAATTTGACAAAATTCTAATTTTTAGATATCCTCTGTAATCAAAAAACTGTAATTGTAAAAACCTTCTTAATGTAAAATTTCATTAATGCAACAACATTCAAAATCTGTCTTTTTTTTAAGTAACCAAAACAAGCCAAGTTTCTGAAACTTGGCATACACCATTTAAGAAGAGCTATAGCTATGCGATGAAGTAAATTAGAGCTATGATACCGCTGATTACTTTAGTGTACAGTTCTAATGTATTTTTTTTTAAATTGGGAGTTATGTGTATCTAAAAAATCGTATAGAAGTAAAATCTTTTATGCAAAAGAAAATTTTAATTGATAGGTTTTAGATATTATCTATAGAATGTAATCAGTAACTTAGGAATGTACTTTACTAAGTAATGAAACAAATGAAGAAAAAAAAAAAATTCTCAAAAAGATTTTCTCGTCCATTGTTTTGCCATCGTACCTACCTATGTCGAATTTTGCTTTATAAACTTGAGAGGACATATTTCCTTCAGGTCTGTTCAGATCTTGGCCTATGGATATGATGATGTTATCATTCCAAAATCTTTTACAGCTTTAGAGGAGACTTTTCAAGTTTTTGTTTTGCATTTAAATATAAACAAGGAAAAAACGAAAAATATGTTTTTCTCAAAGAATAATTGCAAGAATTCCCCCAATATTACTTTGAGAACAAACACCTTTGAATCTGTACTCAGTGTTATATATTTGGGATCAGAAATTAATCGTCAAAATAATATCTTACTTGAAACAAAAACAAAACAAAAAAAAAAAACATAATTGTGTCTGCTAATAGGGCCTTTTATGGACTAAAGTATATTTTTAAGTCGCAGTTCATTTGCAAAAGAACTACATTTTTGTTAAATAAAACCCTGATTAGACCTGTGTTGGTCTATGGCTCTGTAACACGGACATTGAAAAAATCTGATCTGAAATTTATAACTTATATAAAGACCCTGACATTATAAAGTTTATCAAGATCAATAGATTAATTGGGCTGTTCATATTTTTTTAATGCATAATTCAAGTCCTTTAAAAAGGCTCGTTATTGCAGGGGTGTCAGCGAATTTTGTTCAGTGTTGTTTCTGTAAAAGGTGGCAAATTTGAAAACAACGTTTTGTAATTTTTGCAAAATATTCCAAACATTTAAAAAAAAAAAAAAAAAAAAAACCTAGTTCCATTCAACAGCGCCATCTGTTGTAGAATTTCGTAACTGTTTTGAAAAGTTATGTGATAAAGTTCCCTCATTTCTCAAGTAATATATAGCAAACGGTAACTGTCTTCATAATCCCTTTCTTTTTATTCATTTTTCAAATGTTTCAGTATTTCTTGGGATGCACTTGATCTTGAGAGCTTCAAAGGAAATATTACTAAAACAAATCAATCTCTCACCTAACACAAATCCATCTTTGCTCCACTGTACAGCACCCTTCTGGTTTCCTATATGGCACTGTAGGTCAGCATCCTTTCCCTCCACTATGTCAGTATCCTTAGGCTTCACACGGAAGTATTGCTGGGTACCCTCGCCTGTAAAAATAGGAAATATATATTCATTAGAACTTCACTTCAAAGTATAAACAGAGGGTATCAAACTTCCCGATTGTGTACTTAGCAAAGTAATATATTTTACTTTTGGCAACAGTTTCGACGAGATCGGAACGAATAGGAAGATAAAATGAGTAGGTGTAAAATTACTAATTTTGGTGAGGATTGGCGTTTTCAATTGAATAAGGATTTACTAAGGTACTTGCCTACGTTGAAAAGGTAGATTTTGATGAAATCTGACAAAAAAAATACTATTCGTGAATATATTAGCCCAAATCTTTAAGTTTCTAAAACTATCTTCTTTTTAACTCTGCGTTGGTTTGAACAAAAGTTATGATAATTTCAAACTGATAAAAATCTGTACAATATAACCGGAAATGACCGGAAATAGCACACGAAAACCAAAAGTCGCCGATTAAAAAGTGATTTCCCTACAAATATTAATATTTTCTTCTTTTTAATAAATAAAAAAATTTAAAAAGGATAAGGTGCATTTTAAGTGTGTAAGTAATATGGTTTATATAGAAATTGTATGTTTTAAAGTTTAAATGCATTTTTCTCGGAATTGATTTTCATACAAATATTGCTAATTTAAAATGTCATAACTCCAAAAAAAATTTCACGAATCATTATAAAAAAATTTGTACTTCTCTTGTTGATTGTTTTCTAGGGAATGTGCTATCGAAATTGAGATTGGATGGTTATTTTATGAAATACAACCTTTAGTTTGAATATAAACAAGATGAAACTGTTAAAAAATCATTAACTTATTTTTCGACTATCCATAAAAAAAGTTTTAATGAATAAATTTTTCTTAATGAAGTATAAACCCTAGATAAAAGCATGTAGTTTATTTATATACAATTTATTTCCTAAAAAACTTTATAGTTTTTCATTTATCTTATTTTAAGTTTTTGAAATATTTCATCAAAATTTCATGCAAAATTGCAATTTTTGAAAAATAATAATAATAAATTTGAATTTTTTTCACTGTATTACTAATCTATAGTAGTACTAAACATAAAAAGGTACTTAAAATATTCCTACACAAAGTTTTTTAAAAAAAAGTGCTCCGAACGTAGGCAAGTACCTTAAGAATGCCTTTTTTTAAATCATTTTAATGAGTTGTGTATAAATACATAAATACTTTAAAAACTTTTAGATTTTTTAATAAAAATTTCATTTTTATGGATAACTCAACAGCTTTTATGAACTAATTTCTAATTAATATATTTATATTTTGTGCAGAATATTTAAATTTATAAAACAACCCAATTGTGTATAAAATATTTTTCATTTCCGTATTTGAATTCACTTAAAAGGGTTAAGTTAAATAGCTTTAATTCGAAATGAACCTGATTAAAATTTACATCTTCAAATAAATCCCTGGTTGAAACTTGGTATTTTACTCTACTATGCACTAACCAGATTACTCTTGCCAAATATAACAATGCAAACAATACAATACAATTACTTCAATAGAATACCAAAAAAACCAAGCAACCTCTCACACAAAATAATGAAAGCAGTACACTTAAAAATGAAAGTAAATAAACCAATATACACAATTGCATTACAGCCTGAAGATCCCTCACTCACTTTTTTTACACTAAAAAATAACACAAAAACGAAACACATAATTCAAAATCCCTTGTTCTAAAAATCTCAACTGGATTGGGATCAGTAAAGAGAAAATAAAAAAAAATATCACTGAATCTGATTTCTTCCGCATCTAGATTTCATCCCTACAGACAACTAAACTTCATATAAGGTAGACTGCAACGCCCCCTTTTGAGCAAAAAATAAATAAGTCGGCGTGTTACGGCCCAATTCCTCTAGTAGGTATGAATTGCATATATACAAAATCCTAACAGAGCAATCTTTTTCTTATTGATTTTAACACGTCTTGTTTGTTGTTTTTTTTTGCCCTTTGAAAAGATATTTTTTTATTCCTCTAGATATTTCCTCAATATCTACTGGGACATAGAAGGATTTTGACAAATCTATAAAGTGATGCCCTTAAGCTATGTAAGGAGAGGATTGAAAGGAATATCTTTTTTCTCTTTCACTGCGTTGAATAAATAGGAGTGAATTTAACTTGTTTTTAAAATTTATTGACTTTGATTATGTTCTTCACTTGCATTTTCAGAAGCAAGTGGTTACAGGTTTTATGTAACCATTTTTATTTACCTTGAACCTTTTTCTAAGAGATTGGGAAAAATAAATTAATCGAGCAAATATTTTTCAAAGAATAAGTGAAGAAACTGCAGTGGAAATGCATTTTAGATCTGAGATGTGGAAATAAATTTTATTCTAAATAGATTTTTTGGAAGTTGGGTAAGTTGCAAGTTTGTAATACGAAATATGTCTTTCATCTCATTATTTTTTTTACCTAACATTTTGATTTATGGCAAGGCCTTTCAAGTGAAGTTAATAAAGTGCATAGACAGCAGAAAAACTCATAAAATATTCCTTCACAATAACGTGTAGTTATTGAAGTTTAATCTTGCTACAAAATAAGAAACAAAGTTTTGTATTCAAAATTTTAATACTGCTTTTCAAAACTTGACATTTTGATTGATATAATTATACTTTTAAGGGAATATAAATTGAAAAACTATAATTAATGTTTCATGCCATCATAACCCGGCACCTTGAATGCAGTATTTGAAAAAGCATCTGACTATCATAAAAATTATAGTACCATTTTAAATCAATCAAGTTCTAGTAAAATTGAAAAATGTTTTATTTTTTCTCAAATTTGCCTATTTCCAATGTATAATGTATTTATAAGTTATTTAATGTATGTAGTATTTAAAGTATTTACTTTAAAGGTAACTTTAAAGTATTTGCAATATTTGAACTGTAAACAAGAAAATATTATTATATAATTCTAACAACGTAAATATAAACTTCTTCAAAAGAAAGGCAAAACTTCCAATTAGAGGTTATAAACTTAAATATATTTAAAAGCCAAAATGCAATCTTCCTTAAATAAAATAAACTTAAAAAAAAAACAACCGATAAGTCCACTCTCCTTATACAGCAAGTGCACGCGAACAAAATATTCCGATATCGATACTTCATTAGCATTCCTCTGCTCAATCGATACACTTTAACTGTTTCCATTACATATTTTACATTCTCTGAATAATTTCAGATACAGAGAAGAGCAGCTTCGGAGATGCTATGATTGCGCAACCCATCTTTGCCACAGATATTGAATTCTTGTAGAATACCAGATAACCTTAGTAACGATTTTTAATTTAGAACTTTTATAAGCATAAATGCTTGTTCGGAGTCATTGAGGAATTTCCAGTAATTTAATATGTGGTATTTAATGTGTGAGTTTCTACTATTTTAAGAATTTTTAGTTTGTGGTTTAGTATTATATATTGAAGGAAAATAAGACATTTCATGTACAGTACACACAAAATATCCGAACAATGACTTTAGCTTGTATTCTAATTAATGAGATAAAAAAAATCAAAAACCGTTGTAAATCGTGGAAGGGTTTGAATAATTGTATACATATATATTTGTAATAAGGTGTCATCTACATATTTAAACTGAACCAAACTTTGAAAAGTTCAATGGCAACCCCATAATATTATACCATATTTAAATTTAGCATCCAAAAAGAAAAGAAAAGAAGAAAAAAAATCCGACGATATAAAAATTTTTACATTTTTTCAATGAGTGGTTAGAAATTGACATGAAATCAAAGAATTGACAAATTAATGCTAAAAGAAAAAATTAAATTTTAGACCATAAATTCCTAAATAATAAATATATTTTAGTAATTTTTGTTTCAAACGATAGTTTGTTAAATGCCAAAAATAAATAAAAATCAACTTTTGCACCAGACAGTGTTTTAATAATTAGTTACTAAAACAAGTTTTAATTTTTTTTTAATAGAAACGTGTATTTTTTTTATTTTTTATTTTTGCTTTCATTAGATTTATCATGATCCAAAACCAGTCCATAATTTTTTTTTACATTCCATTTTGATTTCTAGTTCCAATATTTTTGCTAAAAATGCAAAAAAGCTCAATTTAAGGGATCAGATTAAATACTAAAACACGCAAACGTTCGATTTTTTCCCGCCTCAAAGGGATTTTCCCTGAAGATCGGCCAAAACATTTTTGATCATAAGTGACTTGTTTCTCAACATAATGAACTGAAATATGGTATCTAGGGTAACCGAAGTATTCTAAATCGAATGAAACTATAAAAAATAGGGATCTTTTTGAAATTTTCAAAGATTAGGTTGAGTTAAATTTACTTAGCAAACAGCTTCCTTAAAAAATATTGCACCGGACATATTGAAAATCGAAAACACAACATTTGGGTGCGAACCGAAAGATTTTAGGATAGTTTAAAACTGAAGATATAGCCATCATTCGGAATTTTTTTTTTTGCGTATTGTATGAGTACTTTGCGTACGTTTAAAACGATAACGTCGATGGAATTCGAGGCCAATAAAAATTCAATGAATATTATTGACTAAATATTTAAGTTTGTGAAACTGTCTTTATTTTAAGGCTGTGTTAATGTAATGAAAGTAATTACAATTTGAAACTGGTCAAAAATTGTATCTAGTAATGGGAAGTAAAATGTTTAAAAGTGTTTTTCTCAGAAGTGATTTGCAAGCAAACATTAATAACTTGGAAGCGTAAATGAATTCCTATAAAAGAGTATGTACTTATTGTGTTGATTGTTATTTAAGACATATATTAAAGAAATTGGGGATTGGAGGACTATTTTGTGAGTTACAGCTTATGATGTGATCATAAGCATAGTAAAATGAATATATTTATATTTTTGAATATATTGATCTTATTGTAGTATATTCCCTATATATCTGTATATTGTGCTTAACATTTTGATATGAATATTTGTCATGCGTACAATACTTAAAAAAGCAAAACTTTTGCAGGTTATTTTAAATTGTTTTGCCATATTTATTTAAAAAAGTTTTAAAATTATTCTTCTTACATTCCTACCAATCCAATAACTTTGAAAATTTCTTACAGAAAACAATCGGTATTATCTTTTTTCCGTTTAAAATAAAAATATACAGTTAGATTAAAAGGAAAATACTATGATTTAATAATATAGTTTTCCGAAAATATGAAGGAAAATGCCATGCATTTTTACTTTACCAAACTTTAAACCATAATTTTTGAAATATCTTATATTAGACCATACTCTTATAAAATGCATAGATAAATTGTCAGAGAAAAATAGCATATGCTTTTTCCAATTACATAAAAGCTTTAGTAATATGAATACCAGTGATGTTTAATAAAAAGTTTGATACAAATAAAGGCAATATATATATAATATATATATATATATATATATATATATATATATATATATATATATATATATATATATATATAAATAAATATATAAATGAAACATTTTATAGATTTTGATAAAGGTTAAGCTTACGTATTTCTATTAATACAACTACCACAACTTAAATTAAGAAAAATTTAAATTTCTAGTTAGGCCAGAGTATGTTTTGGGTGTCATTTGAAAATTAAAGTTTGAATATTTCTTATACAATCAAAAGAAAATTGAAGATTTTGAGGCATTGTATCTTTTCTTAATAAAATTAATTTATATTTAGTGCTTTTTTTATTTAACTTTAGTGCTTATTATCTTATATTTAGTGCTTTTTACTTTAAATTTAGTGCTTTGTACCTTGCATTTCGTGCTTTTTACTTTACATTTCGTGCTTTGACATGTGTACATAGGGAAAACTTGGTTAGGCACGATTTCTGACACCTAGATTAATGTTGCTATATATATAAATATATATATATATATATATATATATATATATATATATAGCAACCTTTATAAATTTAAAATGTTCTAACTATTTGAGCTAATATTTCGTTTTCGGAAAACTCACAAATTCATTTCTAAGAAAAGAAAATTTTATGGGCAGAATTTAATAAAAAATTAAATATTTCATCCCTACATACATTAAACTAAACTCCTCTATTATACCTCCACCCATTCCCAACCTAAAAAACACGTGAATAAACAACCTACTACTAACTAACTCCCCCACAAAACCTCTTCCACACATCATGAAGAACAAAGTACAAATAGCACGCGTCAGACTTGTTATTCCTTTCTGATTGCAAAGAGAAGATGGTGTAGGGGAAGAAGGATAGAACGAAAGGGAGAGAGGGGGTGGGTAGGACGAAGACGATTGTTGCAATGGTCCTTCTTGGCCTAAGATCTTTATTGCTTTGGACCGTCCTTCTTTGTCAGGGAAGGCGGAATAATAGCGCCCAATCATCAGAAACATGGTTATTGTGCGTAGGCACGTCAGAAGCCGGAATTGGTTGGGAGGGGGGAGGGGAGAATCATAAAAGAAGCCTATGCATTGGGTTGAATCAATCAAGTGACTTTTGGTTGGGGTTGTAGTGTCGGAGAATGTTGTGGATATTAATGCTGGTTGGGGTTGAGTGAGCTGAATTGAGAGTTGGTTTGTATCAATAAGTATTGGATTGGAAATAAATTGGATTTTAAAGAAGTGCACAAAGACTATACTGCACTGAAACTTTGTTTCTCAAAAATTCAAATTTTTAAAAGAATGCATTAGAGGAGGGTATTTTAGGGATGGCTGCCAACAATAGCTACGGAACCGAAGGAAATTCTGAAATTACGTGATAGAATTGTAAGTACCTCAAGAATATATCTCACAGTCGCCCCTATAACTACTTGTTTTAGGAAATGAGAAATTTTAGGATATCAATATGAAACCTTTTGCATGCTAGACACTTATTCTGCCTCAGTTACCATCTATGAAATATTTACAGAATTGTATGCTATAATATTAGTAATGATAAAAAAAATTATGATTCTATTTTAAGTGACTAAATTATTATTTTATATTTTGTGATTAATTGTCGTTTTCAATAATTGACAGTTTCATTATGAAGTGAAATTCAAAAAGTCACACGGGATGGTTGAACTTTATATAGATTACTGCTACACTCATATTTACTGTTTAACAAATTACAGTTTATGTATTGCACAAAAAGTGTGTCATTTTATGTAACTAATCCTCAGACACACATTATGGGACGACGCTTTTAAAATAATTGAAATTGTGTTTTATAAAATTAATTTTAAATACCCTCGAGTAAAAAGCCCATTCAAATGTGTTACTAAGTAGTTTAATTTTTTTAATAAATCTTAAACATAACCCCATTTTATCAAAGTATAATTTTATTAAAACTTAATTAATAATATCAATAGTAAAAAAGTACATGAGTAGTAATACGATAGATATATAAGAAACATAGATACATTACTTCTGGTATAAAATTTCAGAAAAATTGTTTTTTTTTTTTTTCTTAAGCAGATTGTATATTATATGTTATTCTAAATGGAAACCTTTCAAGTTCATTATATTTACCCGAGACAAAGACATATATTATATTAACCAAACATCATATAAAAGATACATATTGGAAGATTACAGGCTAATTAATTAGAGCATGTTTAATGGTATTATTAAAAAACTAAGAAAAAAATATTTTAAGTGTTTCGGTAATGATAGCGATCCTGGATTATTTGAATATTTCTTTTTTATTTCTTATTGATGAAAACATTAATTTAAAAGCTGCATAAAATCATAAATATTCCTATTAATAAAATGAATGCGTTTAAAATTCTTCCAATTAGAAATATGAAATTGTTGAAATGCTTCGTTTAATACATTTAAGTCATTCATCAAATAATGCTTGATAAAAATTATTTTTATTTCAATGTATCAAATTTCCCTTACACAATAATCTTTTCCAAAGAAAATGAATAATTAATTTTTAAATGTGTATTTACACAAATTTAATGTAAGCTACAAACATTATATTCATTATGATTAGTATCCATTTTAATAAACGACATTTAAATGAATGAAATGCTACATAATGGATAATTAAGTCATTGGTAAATATTTGGTTACCAATTTAAGAAGTTTCTATGTATTTATTATTTACATAAACCATACTATGTAAATGTGATCAGAAAAGTTCAAAACAAAAGGCTATTTAAAAAAGTAAATGGCTACTTCATTGCTTTTAATAACTAGATCATATAAAAAAGATGAAAATAATTTAAGTACAGAACATATACATTTTATCCTAGAGTTTGTGATGATAAGTTATAGACAACAAAAATTACTTATTTTCATAATGAAAAGCAATTTTCTCTCTTCCCTATCAATAGTAATTAATGTAGGATTATTTAACAATATTGACTAAAAACATTTTATAATTACGAAATATATTACATTCAATGAAAACACATAAAAAATGGAAATTCATTTAAAATGGGACATGGGAAAAATACTTATTTTTAGCTACGTATTGATTATTTTTATTATTTTCCTCGATTAAAACTGCAATTAAAAAATGAAGGATATTTTTTTCAAAAGATGAGGCATTTCCATTTTTTTGATAAGTGCTCCTGGTAACTACTATGCAATTGATATTCTGATTGAAGTACTCTTATCATAAAAAAATACTGCTAATCACTAGATAATTAGTTGAAAGTATTTTGAAAGCGAAGATTGGAAAATTCCAATTAATTGAAGCTATTTCTTTTGGGTAGCATTGGATTTTTTCTCAAAGAGAAAACTAATTATCATATTTCATAACTCATTGATTGAAAACAAAACATTGATTTAATAAAACGTTTTTTTTTTTTTTTTTTTTTTTCATTTCTAATATTCATTTCCAATTTTACTGAGTAAATGTCCTTTTATAAAATAGCGTAAATAAACAGTTATTATAATGTTATAAAACCAAGAACACTTAATACAAACATGCTGGGTTTTAAATGAAATTTACGATGGTTATTATAAATATTTGTATTTTTGTTTAGAATCTAGTATTGATATAGGTCTGAAATTATAACAAAATCCATATACTAATATAAGTTACTTGCAGTGTGGCCCCATGCTGCTGGGGACCCCTTGAAAGACATAGAAGTTTACATTTAAGAAAAAGTGGAACAGATATAGTACAGGGCATTTGGCGATTTTTTTATTTAACGATCAGAAAATTCTCAAAAATCAAAACCACGGTAACTAAAAGAAAATTAAAACATAAATAATTATAAAATTAAATTAAAAGATAAATAATTATTTAAATTAAATTAAAATATAAATATTAAGGGTTCTCATAATATTTATTGAGAGACTCAATATTACTATCTTGTTTAAGGCGGCTACCATTTGGAGCCAAGCTTAAATGTTTAACCGTTTAAATGGCGCGTAATTGTATCGCCAATTCTAAATGTAGAAATTATAAATTATTTGAAAGTTGTTAGTTTGGATTACTTCGGTTTTCAATTTGGTGATTTTTGTATGGTACCCAGCTAACTGCTTAGTACCAACTTAGATTAAAATATAAATAATAAAAACTGAAAATAAAAACCGTTGCTAGAAACCGCACTTATCTTTGAAAAGCACCAAAGAAAATCGCGCCAAAGAAAGGTTTTATACTACTTATGAACCAAATACATCTTCAACATTTTTTTAGTACACAGAGGACAAAGAAGTTCTATGCCCGGCCCCTTAAAAATTTTCATAATCACGGCCAAAATAAACAAAGAAATAAAATCGCAAATGAAATACTACGCTTCTAGTGTAAATTGTAAAATAGTCCAGAAATAGTAAAACATTTATAATACAAAAAATGTATTAAATAATATGGAACTTAAATACACAGTACAAAAACACTATACTAAAAATAAAAACAATCAAAAGAAATATATTTGATATTCTGGATAAAGGAAACGAATAAATATTTACTTGGAAATAAACTGTAATACTAGCAAATGTCGAAATGATTTGAAAGTTTTCAAATATATGGATTTCAATAATTTTAGCCATTACGTTTACATTCAAATTTCAAAATATTATAGAGTGTACAATTTCATTTTCAAACGACGACACATGCGTCGCAGAGTGTCATTTGGCTGTAAATATATGGAAATTATAACAATATTCGAACCGCTTATAGGAGAGACGATTGTAATACATAAAAATAATCATAAAATTAAGGGGGACACATTAAAATAACCTTTGTTTTTATTCTGATGTAATAAAAAAATAGAGTTGCCATTTCAAGAATTTTTTTTCATGTCATTAAATCGTAACGACAGCAACTTTTAATCGACTTTTAAAGATGTTCTCTACAATCTCCATGTACTAAAGCTTCTATGTATCAAATTTCGAGCCTCTTGGTGGAAAACTGTGGATTTTATAAGGTTCAGAAGTACAGACCACTTAGTTATATATATATATATATATGAAATTGTTAAAATTTGAAATTTGTAAAAATACCCAGCGTTAACCAGTTTTTCATATTCAAGCAGAAGATCATTCATATAAAAAATTTGGTTTTTTAGTATTATTTATTTCTTGTTTTTTTCTAAACAATCACTACCAAATTTCTAAAATGTAATCAAAATACTATGTTTTACTCTATATTCAAGAGTTATATTAAGCGTTAATACCGAGAACAATAATTGTGGTTCTTAAGGATAAAATGAAGTTTTATTCATTATGAAAGGTTTTTAAGGTGTATTAAAACCCTTGAATTTTTTTTTTTAATTCTGAGTTTAAAAATCGATTTCTTTTTTACTTTAGTTAGAAAGCATATGATTAAAATCCTTTCGTAAAATTTTTTTTCAAATTTCGGCAATTGTTAGTTTGCTAATTAAGCTTTAATTAGTTAATTAGTACCTTTTTCAAACAATGATAGACCAAATTCTAGTTTTCTTAGAAACGCAATTCCACTTGGAAATTATTCGAAATATTATTTTTAATGTTTTGAAACTCAATTAAGTCTCTTAAGTAGAATAGTTTTTTTTTTAATAATATATTTAGTGTGAAAACCCCAAAAAAATTCAATACTTTTCAATGATTTATAAGTTTTAAAAATCATTAAAAAACAAATTTCTAAACCAATTGTTCATAATTGGGTTTCAAAACATCTAACACATTATGTAGATTACTATGATATTGTTATGAATTTTTCCACTGAGGCAATGATGGCAAAGTTTTTAAGATAAAAACTATTATTTATTCTCTTCAGAAAACTCACAAAATTTATTCAAGACAACAATGTAATCACTCACAAGCTTCAACTCAAGCTTCAGTAGGAACAATTTCGAAAACAGCGATTATACAAGTCAACTCTAGTAGGTAAACAAAGCGATCAGCTTTCAACGAAGTCCGAAGTCAATCTGAAAACTTTCCCGATCTCCAGTCTTATTTATACTTGGCGCGAGAGAACATTCCCGAAATTCCAAGCCAATTCGTCGGAAAAGAAACATCTCTAAATTTCTCGATTGCTTTAGGCGTTGCCAGCTTTGTGACAAATTTGTTCAATTGTAAACAAAAATTACAATTGAACATTTTGTTGTTGAATTATCATTGCTTGAATAAAGCGTGACATTATCAAAATACAATTCGTCAGAAAACAGGTTTAAAGTTTTAGTAGCGTAGTACCTACCTATAATTGATTGTAACTTAAAAAAAATATTAAGAATATTTTCAAAAGTTTAGTATTGTTTGAAAGTTAAAGTATCAGAGAATATTATGATATAATAACAAACAAAAAAAAAGAATATTCTCATCGATTTTCGTGAATTGTAGGGTATACGTACACCTTCAAATATTCAAAATCCCCTCTTCTTTCTCCTGACATAAGTTTATAATTAATATAGTTATTGTTAATTAGACTATTTGAATTTCAAGTAAAATCTACCCCTAATCTGCAAATTATACGGCACAAAGTTAGTTAATAATGTTAATTATTTTTATCACAACTGCCTCATTAAATACATATTTTTTATTGACTCAGAACTTAAATTATGAATAGGTATTCTTTCTAAATATAAAATTAATTTTAATATTTTTCATTAATTTCTTTTTCAAAATAGTACTTGCTAAAAAGTTTGATTACAAAATGTATTATAAAAGTATTATGTTATGAATATTCGTTTTCTTGTGCTTAGTAGTGATAATGAGAGGTAATTTTTTTTTACCTTATTTTGTTGTCTTTATACTTTTCATCGTTTTCAATAAATTTTAATCATTATACTTCAATAGATTGTTAAGAATAATGACATTTTTTGAAAATAAACTGTTTCAGAAATTTTGATTTAAAAACTGATAGTTAAATCTATTAAATGATATTGAGATAACTTTGCAAACTTTCTAGACGATGCACGAATTTACCAATTTAATATACGAGAAATTCAGGTGTTCGTTATCAGTAGTTAGAAAGTTTTATGGATATTACGAGAAGAGATAGAAAATTGTTGCCAAAATTTAAATATATATATTGCTAATGATAATTCTAATATTTATTTGGTATTATTATTTCTGGTATATAATCAACATTATTATTTTAAATACTCTGTTGTACAATGACGCACATAGTGATTGTAATTAAAGTTCAACTTTTAAAGAGCAGAAAAGAAAAGTCTGGTCAATATGACCGGAATCAATATTTGACACTTAAAATAATAATGCTGAAATTCAATAATCAACATTATTATTTTAAATACGCTATTGTAGAATGATGCACATAGTGATTATAATTAAAGTTCAAATTTCAAACAGCTGAAAAGAAAACGCAAGTCAAAATGACATGAATCAACATTCAACACTTAAAATAATAATGTTGAAATTTAGGAATCAACGTTATTAATTTAGATACTCTATTGTATAATGACGCACATAATGATTATAATTAAAGTTCAACTTTCAAGCATCTGAAAAGAAAACGCTGATCAACATGAACTGAATCAAAATTCAACACTTAACATAATAATGTTGATATTTAACATTAATTTAACAATCAACATTATTATTTTAGATACTCTATTGTACAATGATACACATAGTGATTATAATTAAGTTCAACTTTCAAACAGCTGCAAAGAAAACGCTGGTCAATATGATCTTGAATTCGACTTGAAAATACACGAAGAAAAGAAATATGGTATGGCAAAAGAAAAAAAAAATATTTCGAACTTCTTTTCCCGTAAGCCAGATCATTACCTTTTTTTTTTCTCGTCTTCTTTGTGTATTGGGAGGACATTTCAGGTAGTTCTGATGAGTATTTTTTTACAGTATTTCAGAAATTGAACATTAATTTTAATCACTACGGGGTGTTTAAAATTAAATCTCAGCATTCAAGAAGCTGTTAAAAAAGTATGCAACCAGTCAGTTTGACTTGAAATATGACGGGAACATACACAAAGAAGAGATAACTGTTATGACATAAAAAAAAAAAAAAAAAAAAAAAAAAAAAAAAAACTATTTTGAACTTTTATTTGTCGTACCATATAATTTCACATTTCTTCGTGTACATGGTCTTTTTCCTGTAATGAAGTCAAAGTTCTGGTAATGCTGATAAGTGGTTATTTTTTTTTACAGATTTTCGAAAATTGAACTTTAATTGTAATCATTACGAGATAACTATAATTAAAACTCAACATTCAAAAAGTTGTAAGAAAGCAACCACTGTTCAGAATAACGTGGTGATATACGGAAAAAGTCGAGATAGTATAGCATAATGGAAAAAAAATCGCAATTTTTTTTCTTCTTATACTGGACCATATCAAACTTTTTCCACTTATGTTCAAGGTATTCCAACCCGTGGTTCTTTTTTTACAGCTTTATGAATATTAGACTTTAATTACAGTCACCCTGTACGTTAATTATATAGATTTTATACATTCCCAAAGCTCTCAGCGAATTCCAACTCCATAAGCTTTCACCACACATATGTGCCATAAGATATTAACGTCTAGTACTTGAAGCATTCCAACACTATAAGTACCTCGGTTTAACTTAAATTTCCCTTCCTTAACTATTCAAATTTCTCTTCCGCTTTTTCTATGCACAAAAAGAATTCACCCGCTACGCGTAAATTAAAAGAAGAAGGCAAAAAATGCAAAACAAAAGCAAAAATACAATCCAAAAAAGAAAAAAAGAAAAAAAAAAACACAATGCACAATCTAGTCATTTAACACAAAGCTAATTCCACCACACCTCGCCTCACGCTACCACCTTCCAAACCATCTAATGAATGGCCCAATTTATCAAGAGACAGAAATCGCTAATTTTCGCACTGGAGCCCCCTCTGGTTGCTAGGGGTTACGGAGGGTATTGTGGGGGTGTAAGGGATCCCTAACACTAATGGCTTATGCCTTCTTTCAGTGTAAGGCTTTCTAAATTTAAAAGGATGGGATCTCGTAATATTAACTATTATATTCGACACACTCTTCGTGAGACTCCATACAGGGTTTCCAGCGAAGGACTCTTTGACTTTAAAATTAAATTACTCAAAAGAATTATCAATAAAAGAATGAAACACAAAGTGAAGTTATTCTGACAATTGTAAAGATCTGAAACAGAAGTTTCAACATTAGTTACAAATATTGCCAACAGATGGCGCTGTAGTTGCAAAGTTCTAGAAATATGTTATAAATTTTCCTTCTACCAATCAGTCGTTGCAATCACACTAACTTCCTTTCATGTTTAAACAATGAAACTGCCCGAAGATTGATCGCTCTCAGCTTCAAAGAGCTCTTTATTCATAAGAACTACAGTGTACAGCGCCACCTGTTGGCAACATTTGTAACGAATTTTGAAAATTTAGTATAATATTTTTACAACTTTCAAAATAACTATACTTTTTGTTTCCTTCTTCTATCGACCTTTGTTTTTGAGTTATTTAATTTTAAAATCAGGGAGTCTTTCGCTTTACACCCTGTAGTTACTTACATCTTACTTGCTCAAAATATATTTGTCCCTTCTGTAAGATACCGTAAACATGATAACAGCCCTGACAATAAATTTAGATTAGTATTTTTTAAACCGAGTTAAATCAGGCTATTATAAGAACTACACGTGAAATTCGCGATGTTTTGACGTTACACACACAATTGCGTCTAATCAAACATTTTACTGAGTCATAAACAGCACAATGGATCACATTGAGAATATGAGTCTGAAAGAAACATCCTAGAAACTGTCTATTTTATTCTAATACCAGAGTGAAAAGCTATCACCCATGCATGGTCCCAACGTCACTATGAACAAGGCATTTACGTAATTTAATAAAAAAAAAAAAAAAAAAAAAAAAAAACCTCACAAAACAATAATTTCTACGAAAGTTTGTTCATTCAATTTAATGTTGCACTTACAATAATAGCATTCCTAAAGTTTATCTTAGTTATATATTTTTATTTTTAATATATTTTAGAGAATTTGTTAAATATAATTTGAGGACTAGAAATACAAAACGATCTAAGTCCAAAAAAGAAAACTTTTCAGGAGGGTCGAAAAATGAAAAACATTTGCTTTGGAACTTAAAGCTATGACTAAGTACCAGATCGAATTTGAACTATTTCAACTGGAGTTCGCACTTTGGAAGTTTTCCAGTTTGTTTAGTTTGGTCTTTAGAACATTTTTTCGTAAAAAAAAAAAAAAAAAAAAAAAAAAAAAAACCTCACAAAACAATAATTTCTACGAAAGTTTGTTCATTCAATTTAATGTTGCACTTACAATAATAGCATTCCTAAAGTTTATCTTAGTTATATATTTTTATTTTTAATATATTTTAGAGAATTTGTTAAATATAATTTGAGGACTAGAAATACAAAACGATCTAAGTCCAAAAAAGAAAACTTTTCAGGAGGGTCGAAAAATGAAAAACATTTGCTTTGGAACTTAAAGCTATGACTAAGTACCAGATCGAATTTGAACTATTTCAACTGGAGTTCGCACTTTGGAAGTTTTCCAGTTTGTTTAGTTTGGTCTTTAGAACATTTTTTCGTAAAAAAAAAAAAAAAAAAAAAAAATTTGGCGTTTTTGGTACTTTTAGCTCGTTTTCCATTTCTAGTCCTCATTTATTTATCAATGTGCGAATTTTTCTTATTTGTGTAAGGTTTCCACATCGATTAGTACATTGTTTTCAAAACTCATTACTTTAGTTTTGTGAAAATTTCATAACCAATAAAAGCATTATAAAACAGTTCATCAATCAAAAAGTATAAAATTTATTGAAAAGAGCCCTCAAACACCATGAAAGCATTTTTATAATGAATATTCTATATCTCGATTAACTATTAGGCCAAAAGGACTTTCAAACAACATATAAGTTTCAACTTTCTGTATATGTTTGCTAATTTCATGAACAGCATTATACAATAATACAGTAATCAACGAGTTTTAAATCGAAAAATCACTCAAACATCATGAAAGCACTTCAATGAAGAATACTCGAATTCCTTGATTACTGAATATTCCAAAAGAACATTCAACCATCATGAAATAATATTAACGATGGATTCTCTTATCCAGAAGTATCACGTCTGAAAGAGCAAGAAATAGCATCCATGGAATCTTTGTTTTTGTCATTAGTGTATGCTACAAACACTACTTTTACGAATAAACATAATTGCATATTTTTTTTGCAATTCAAGATATATTTATTTAAACTCTAATTTTAATTTTATTTGGTTCTGAAGTAATTTTAACTAGTTTTCTTCTGAGTTTCGAATTTGCCGATTTATCTTAAGATTGATTGAGACAAATGATTGAAAAAATCCCTTTTGCATTTTTTTTAAAACTAAGAACGTTTCTGCATTCAATAGAGTTTTAATTTTTAATCTACCTACATTAGAAGTATTTATTTATTTATTTATTTATTTATGTATGTATGTATTTATTTATTTATTTATTTATTTATTTATTTATTTATTTATTTATTTATTTATTTATTTATTTATTTATTTATTTATTTATTTATTTATTTATTTATTTATTTATTTATCTATTTATTTATTTATTTATTTATTTATTTATTTATTTATTTATTTATTTATTTATTTATTTGATAGAATATTTTTATTGTGCATTAAATATACGGGTGTCTTTCACGAAACACTTTTTTTCTTGAAACATGTTTTTTTTTTTTTTAGTTCAAAAAGGGAATTTTTTTTAAAGCAACTACTTACTGATATATCCTAAAACTTTTCAAACCTAATAACCAGAAACCAGATATTTACGGTTGACATATGCATTTATACACAAAATAATTTAATAGATTTTTAGCCATTAAAAAGTGTTCAATTTAAAAAAAAAAAAATTCGGGAGAAAAATAATAGGAGTAGAGTCGGGAGGGATGGACGAAAAACATTTTGATAAATTATTTTCTGTTGATACAACATTGAAAAACAAATGTCCCGTCATTCCCGCATGTGAGGAAGGAATGGGAAATGTGTGTGAAAGTTATAATTCATGAATAATTTTCAAAAATATTATGAAAAAAGAACACCAACAGTTTTCCCATTTGTATCCAGCGTTTATAGTGTATTTTTGAACTTTTATTTTATCTAACATCATTTCAAGTTGTACAAATAAACTGTCATATTTGTTACACAATTAAAAAAGTCATACCCAATGATATCGAAAGCCAAATAATTACGTTGATTATACAAGTAAAAAAAATAAAATATATAGATATTTGGCTGGAGATATCATAGGGGGGGGTTGGACATGTCCCATCACTTCCTCAGGTCAGGTGTCCCCTCCCTCCCTACACACAACGTTTCAATAAAACAACTTATAATTTTTAACATGCTGGTTTTGGGTTTAACATAACTACTAATTCATATAAGTTATATTACTAGATTTAAAAAGCATTAAAAACAATTAAGTAATCAATTATGAAATATTTTGAAAACTTATATTAACAACATAGAAAGTTACTTGCTTTTATTTTTTTTTTATTTTTTTATTATTATTTTATTATTTTTATTTTATAAAATAGCTTTTTTGTTACATAACCTCAAAAAACACCTTGCAACTAAAATAATTCCTAGATAGAAGTATGGAGCTATGGTTATTTCACCTGGTGGAATAATCAGAAATTAAAAAAAAAATGCTTTATTTAGAAGTTATTACAGGTTTCCCATCCTTCCCTCTTTCCCCTACATACAGAAAAAAAATCCCCAACCAGGCCTTGAAACTATAAATGTACGAACTAATATTTGTAAAAAAGTTTAAAGAATGCATGAAAAAAAAATAGTTGTTTAAATCAAAAAATATTTTTAAATGTACTCTAAAAACCCGCCAGCAACCATTGACAGAGTCTTCCCATGCCGAGCAAGTTACAAGAATGGTTGAGCTTTTACCTTCTAGCCTTATATTCTTTCTCACCCATTGTGGTGAAATTTATTCAACCAGCTTCTGAACTTCTGGAGGGCTGGGATTGAAATATTAAACAGGGCCGTAAACTGTGTCCCAACTCCTGATATGATTGTTGGCAGAGACGTCCACTAAAAGCGGGCTGTGTGATAATTAAATCTGTGGGTTTTGATAATGAATGTTCTTCTTTTGTGAATGACATTCATTTCGGTGGACATGGCGAGCTAGAAAGAAGGAGAGGAAAAAAATGGAACTCTTTTTGAAGTTGGGGAGTTAATTGCTAAGTTTTAATTGCTATGCTATTTTTAGAAGAGTTAATTAATTTATTTAATGAGTCTTTTAAGGTTTCAAGGTGTAGGGGAAAAAAATGAAACGAGCTTGTAATTTGTGGGTTTGAATGTACCGCTTTGTGATTTGTAGGAAGATACTTCTCTGAGGTAATATTAGTAATTTTTGGGTAAGATAATGAAATCTCTTGTGTGTTTTTTTATGCAACTTTTGAATTTGAAATCCAAAATTAAGATTAATATTTTTTTTATTGCTACTCTAACAAGAATGTTAAATTACTAGTTGTATTGATAGCATGTTACAATATCTGAAATAAATATACAGTAGAACCTCGATTAACCGTCCCTCCTTTATCCGGAACTCTCTGTTAACCGGCAATCATTTAGTCGGCATCAAAAATCTCCCAAATGAGTAATAAATCATTTGTTCCTTTTTAAACCGTAATCTTTTTCCTTGCTCTAAAGTTACATAGGTAATGCTGAGGATTTTGACTGTTTTTCTAAGGAACTGACATGGTTAGAGCAACCTTCGGATGCAGATTAAACTGAACTATTGCCTTCAAAAAGACTCCGGGATAGAGCAACGAAACAAAGATTATCAAGATTATTGCAACAAAAACTCATTTCCAACAATTATGTCATAAAAAAACATTAAAAGTCTTGTATTCAATAAACGAAAATCATTTACTTTTTATTGTTTTTTACAACTCTCTTTTATCCGGAATTTTCGCTTAACCGACCTACCTTTGGCCCTAATTACGTCGGTTAATCGAGATTCTACTGTATGTATATGTTTCTACTTCCCTAGTGTTCAGATATGGTAAAGAAACAAAAACAAAATTGTTACCAGCTTATTCCGTTGACTACAGAAAAAATGAAGCATTTCTATACATAAAAAAAATACAGTTTTCATTAATACTTAATAATAGGAATGTACATATTAAGATCTATTTTAAAATATGTATCTTCAAATTACATTTCAAACTATGCTTTACTGATATTGAAGAGTAGATAATGTTTTCAAAATATGCATTTAATCAAATATGTTTATAATTACAGAATATCTATGTTACGCTTTTATGTCAAATAATAATTTTACATAAAAGCATTATGGTATATAAATTTATTAATACTAATAATAGAAGTTCCAGTTAAATAAAATTAACCTTAATGCTTTCTATAATAAAACTAAACATTATCCTAATAAAGAGAAGAAAATACTTGTGTCGTTAAATTTATTCTAATTAAAAAAAATACAGTTAGAGTTTGTAATATTAAATACAAATTAAAATATATATTAAATAGATTTCGGAATCAAGTATAACTTCAAACATTTATGCTATAATAATGCATTGCAATGTGTAAATTTTATTCTTCTCTTTAAAAATATATTTGTATAAATTGAACTTAATTACTCCCAGATGTATTTAATTCAAATTCAAAATGGTTTTTGCTATAATTTGTATTTAAGACTAATATTTTTCTTCTTCTTTCGAATGATATAAGATTTGTTGCATTTAAATTATGCTTTCGTAGATGGTATTCTTTAATTTCGTTTCATCAAAGATTTTTTTTTTTTTAAATACATGTTACATAAAACAAGTCTGCAACCAGTAATAGGAAAAAGTTGTTTAGGTCAATGATTTAAAAAAAATAACTAAAAGTTGACTTAAGGTTTAGTTTAAGAATTCATAAAAGTTATTACATCATATGTCATTTTGATGAAAAAAAAAGAAGAAACGAAGTCTGTGATGATTAACGATATCTGATGACAAAAATGTCTCTAAAGGTAAAATATACAATTATCATAGAGATAACAAACATTTTTAAGATCCAATCAAGAATTCCAATTTAGATGAAATACTCGAATTTTGTTTTATTATAACTACTGGGAATGCTAAAACAACTGATATTTGAAAAATGTACTTAAAAAAATGTAAGACAATAGAAGAGTACCGTTTGCTGAATTCTACTAGGACAACAGCGAAATATTATCCAACAATCCTCAAAAATAGTTACAATGTTCATCAACAGATGGACACATCGGATTTAAAAAAAAAAATATATATATATATAAACACGTTTCACAAATAGCGAAACGTTCTTTCAATTGCGACTTGCTGGAAATGATTGTCATTTTGAAAACATTGTTTTGTAGTTTGGGCAGCATATTCAGAACATTTTTTTATTAGTTTTTCAACCAACAGCGTCATCCTACTGTAAATTTTGTAACTATTTAAAAAAATTAATGAGATAAAAGGAATCCCAAGTAGAATGAAGCAAATGGCACATTTCTATCGTGTTAAGTTTTTTATTTTTTTAAATATTTCCACCCTTGTTAGGCATAATGCATTATGAAGTTATAAATATTATAGTAACATTCTTTTCGGTTGAAATTTTAAGCAATGCTAACTAACTGCTACACTAAAGAATTTTACAAAAAAGGCTTAATTTGATATCACTTGTGTCTGTGACATTTGCAGTTGTGGTTTTGGTTGTTCAAATAATACAAAAGTAGTACAGAAAAGTCATTTATATAACTGACTCACTAATTAAAAATAACGCATATCTTTAAGATAGTTTTGCACATTGAACACAATAAATTGTGATACTTATTAAATATATCGTATCAAAGGAGATAACACGCGATGGCCATTCAACATTGCAGTATTTATAAAAGGGTTAAAGTGGGTGTAAATGTCAATCGTTTAATCCTAATTTTCAGAAATAAAAAGTTTTCCTCTTGAAAAACACTTCGTGTTTTTATGAATGCATTGAGAATCAGCCTAGTGGCGGAGTATTGTGGTTGGATCCCGATAGGCGGCTGGAGTAACGAGCTCATGATCGGAGGGTTGCGAGTCTACAATATGTTTCTGGACTGACTAAGACAAAATTAATGAAAAGTGAATCACAGAAATATAGTTTTAAACCACTCATGTGGTAGTTAAATTTAAAAACCGAACACTTTACCAAACAAAATTTCATTAAAGATTTTGATCAAAGAGAAAATCACCGGAAAAAGTTTTGAATATCTGACCTAGATTTTTTTTTATGGAAGCTTATTTGAATTATTATTAAAAATTTGAATACTTGTACCTTCGTTACTATTTTTTTTTAATACGTATACAGAATTTTATAAAGATCTGTTGATGACCACTGAGTCCAGCCAGCCTAACAGCACACAATTTTATTATAAAAACTCTATATATAACATAACTTCTATATTACACAGAACCCCAATGAAGATTTTTTTTAACAACTCTTTAGGTACAACACTTTGTTAACTATCATCTAACATCCCTCGAATAAGCTCGGTTGATCACGCTCCTTGGTACCTAACAAATTGAAACAGCGTAACAGAATGCTATTGACACACTTGATGACTTATTTCATCCCGCTACGTTATCCAATTTGGCCACGGTGGCACGAACCCGCACACAAGGCAAGTTTGCTAACCGAATTAATATATATTTCCGCTGAAAGTAAACGTTCTCCTCTAATATCGGTAACTTCTAATCCGTTTTGAGAAGTTTCTGCTTGTGTGCTTTCTTCCGTGCTTCCTGGTTTGGTGGACTTGTGCAGGTGAACAGAGTTTGCACCAATTAGGGGGATTTATTGCCTGATCAGAGAAGTTTGGGACTAGTGTTTTGTGGTGGTTATAAATTTACCTTGTATTACACCCTCAAATCTCTAATTAGAGCTCGCAAAATAATGTAAAAAAAAAGATTTTGCTTAGTAGAGACTTTATCGGCAATTTTGCATTTGGAACAGTGTTAATACTGATAATTTACTTTACATATGGTTAATAAATAAAGATCAAACTTTTATTTCACAACTTTATTCTAACAGACAGTTTGCTTAAATATATATATATATATATATATATATATATATACTCCGGAGATAAAGGATACCATATCCATTTTTTTATTAATGTTCATAAAGAAATGCTATGATAAATTCTTCCAATTACTTATAAATGTCAATAACAATGTGAAAAACTTTCATAAGCTGTTTCTATACGAAACGAAGAAATAAATTTTAATACCTCCAAGTTATGGAAAATTGGCTCGCCATTGTCTCTTCAGAACAAATACAAAAATTCAACGTTGTGTCCTTTACAAGGTTACAGATATGTATATATTTAAAATTAAAGTTGTGGCATGATTCAAAATTATATTTGTTAAAAAAACATAAGGAAACCACTAAGAAAATAATATTTACAAAGTTTTTTTTTTTTTATTATATATTTGAGTTTTATAAAAAAAATCGATACATCAGTGCAGCTGAACAACATTAGCATACATTTATTTCTTACAAGCAGGGAGAACAAGCGCATGTCCAAACATTAATTGAGAGCTGACACCCGGCCACACTTTAAACCAATGGAAAACAATACCCTTGGGTTTAAAGCCCAGTGTAACTAGATGTAATATTATACTACAATAGATAAACATAATATATTTGTAATTTATTTGCTTTGTTGGATGTAACAATCTAATCTAATGAATTTTAAGTATTTTAAAAAAAGATGTCCATTTTAAAGGAATATTGTGTTATTATAATTTGTGCATCTCTTCGTTGAAAGCATTGTTTATAAAATCAAAATTTATCGATTGCGTTCTAATTTAAGAATATTGTTTTGCATTTTAAGAATAAACAACAGAAAGTATTCTAAAATAAATTTTTAGCATTCCTTTTATTTAGTGAAGAATTCTTACAATAATACTGAAATATTTATCTTTCGTAAAATTTATTTTTAACACATATGCTGGTGTATTTTACAATTACTCATTCTTATGAAATCCAAATGTTAATTTAAATCTGTCTAGAGTAATGGATCATAATAGAGAAGAAAAAAAAAAGCTATACATTTAATTGGGCACAGTCAAGTTCTTGATATTTTAGAGTTGTTTCAAATTAACCCATTTATCTTGCATTTTAAGCTGATTATTCCCAGTTTTAAAGTTTCTAGTTTCTCTCTACTTTTTCAGTATTTTTTAAGTATATTATCATCTATGAATATTACTAAATTATAAACTTTGATTTATTTTTCAGTATTTTCTAAATATATATTGTATTCTATAGATAATTCTGCAAATAATATTATAAAGGATGAAGTTTGTTTTTTTTTTTTTTTTTTTTTTTTTTTTTTTTTAACATTAATTGGTTGAATGTCTAGCTATCCAAAATATAAATTAATGAATGATTTTAGTGTTTTTTGAAGACATTGTACAGCCATTAGTAGATCCAAAATAAAAACTTAATTATGAAAATAAACATTTTCATAAAAAAATTCAAATCGTATTAGGTTCATTTATTTTGAAATGTGTTAATTACTTTTAGTGCTGACTATGTACAACTCAATAAGAAATACAATATTTTATTTTTTTTACACTATACGGTTTTTCAAACTCGAGAATTTTCAAGAGGACAACATTGAATATTTAATTACAATATTTTAACCATTATTGTTCAGAAGAAGAAGATTTAATCATTATTTAGAAGTCAATATTACAGACAAAATGATGGCGGCTCCAAATTAAGTTGCATTTTGGAGAGTAATGACTTTTTATGCATGGAAACTTTCATGAAAGATTTTTTTTAACCAAAACAGTGAAATGGGTTCAACAAATGACTCCTTTTATTTAACAATATTCGCTTTTACAAAGATGATCCTTAAATTCGTAAATAACTCAAAAAATCATAAAAACTTCAATATTTCAATGCAGTTTGCAAAAGAAATTACTCTCAAGAAGTGGGATTTTTTAGTAAACAAAAATATAGTTAGAATTTGTTTGCACGCAAGCAAACAACATGGGAAACTACGTTTATATTAATGAGGGGCAAACGTTTGAAACATTTGACAGCGCTAGATTACTTGTTTTATTTGTATCAACAATATAAATAGCTTAAAAGAGATGTTTATCACGCACATAGAATTTAAAATAATTCGGAATAGCGTATTTCCAGTGACTGTTTGAGTTTGACACTTTGTTTCGGCAGAAATTTTAACTACTTTTTTTTTTTATTTACTAAGCAAAATATCCCTTCGCGAGAATAACTTTTTCTCAAACCACATTCAAATATAGCGATTCCTACAATTTTTATGAATTTTTTAACTATTTGTGAATTTATGGGTCGCCTTGTATATTTACAAAATGATATTCAGATTGCAAATATCACGTGTGAAGTACATGAGTTCGGTAGGTTATTACTTATTTATTGCATTCTTAACTTCATGATTTATTTTAGAAATGTTTTAAGCTGTATAAAAACCTTATTTTTTTTAGAAGGTCACAAACTTCGTTACGTGTGAATTAACACACGCTATTTGTTTAGAGCCCTGCAATGGCTTAAATTAGCTTAAAACAACAGACCATTTCGAATTTAGTACGTCACTTTACATTCCTCCAACATAAATTAGCATTCAAAAACCATAATCCAATACTTCAATATTTCCTATAAAAAAAACAGATCTAAATTTTTAACGAAGGACTATTCCTGAATTAAGTCTAAACGAAAAATGCTTCAAACAATACGATTTCGTTCAATATCATAAATTTTGAATGATACCTGTGCAACGGAAAAAAAACATTAAACTAAATCCGATAATGGCTTTCTTGGTAAAAAAAATTAAACCTCTAAAGAAATCATTCAATTAGCTTCATTCTAATTATAGATTATTCATTACTACCATCCTAATAGGTCTTCTTAATTATTTACTTCTACTACTGTGATTTGTTATCTTGTCAGTATCTGGAGCAATTACTAACTTTTCGCAAGTTCTGTGTGTGTTTTTTTTAACAGTACTGCAGTGATCAATATTACAAGCTTTTATTTAGCTATTTATATAATAAACTTTATTCAGAAATTTAATGATGTCAAGTTTTCGTATTAGACTTTAAGTAAATGTACTTCAATGTACCCCATAGCTGTTTAGTTATAATAATATTCTTATTAGTTAAATCGAACTAGTCAAGGCTGTGTTAATAAACTTAAAAGTTTTTAATAACTACCTTCATTAACTGCAAGAAACGTTGGAAGCAATAATGTAACGAAGTAACATTGAGAAGACATTCAAGATAAAATCACATATTATAAAGTTATATTCTAAAAACACTTTTTGGAATCATTTTAGCAATTTATTACACAAACAATAAATAATCCTACAATTATTTTTTTCACAAATAAGAAGTTAATTTAAAAATAGGAATCAATAATAACTAAGATTATTTTAGTTTTTTTATTTAATTTTAGTTCAAACCTTTTTTCGAACTTTGTATTATGTAGATACACAATTGTACAAGCAGTACAACATTATATTGTAATTAGGTGCATAGTTGCATGAAGAAAAAATTCACTAAATCCACGACCATTTATGAAATATGCCACATTATTGCACATTTATTTCGTGCGTATTCATTTGAAATTGTAATAATTTGTTTGGATAAACATGAGCATTCTTATTTGAAATTTCAGTAATTAAATTATACAAGGAGTTCTAGTAAGGTTTTTAAGGTGTATCTTTATTAACTAATTGATATCGCGTAAATTGAAAGAATCCTTAAAATAAGAAAAATAATCACAAAACGATTTTTTCTTTATTCACTAGCTATTATAATTTAAAAGTTTCAGAATTCAAATCTTCTTATATCCATTTACGAGAATAAAGTCAAATGCAAAAGTAGACCCGAGTTCAAGTCTAATTTTAAGAAGAAACCTGAGAAAATCCAGACAAATATTTAAGTCACCTAAGAAAAAGATTTTTCTAAATCTTCAGATAGGGAATGTGCAGAAAACGATTAATCAATAAGTGTATATAGAACATTTTTTCCTTTTACGGTAATCAGGTATTGAGGGAAATATTTATTCGAAAATTATAGTTTAATGAAACAAATAACTTATTATTACTGATCCACAATGGCCCATGTGTAGCCTTTGAGCTAGACACACATATACGATTCGCAATGCCATTTTCTGTGCATTTTTCAAAAATGAATGTTATAATTTAAAATTTAATATACAATGTCACACAAATGTTTAATATTATAAGTTAAGTTAATTAAAAGTTACAGGCTTTCGCATTTTGAAACTTCAATTTTGCAGTATTGGGACTTTCAAAAAATATGTTTGGATTATTAACAATGAATTGTTATTATTTTTTTGTTCAAAGGTTTATTATATATCCCATTTAAAAGTATCCCTTTTTAGAGTAACTATTTGCAGACAGCAGTATGGGTTAAAATTCAAAGTACGGTACGGATTCTGCACCAAGGTGATTTTCACCAACAAATGGCAACCACCGCCATTTTTTTTAATAATAATGCACTATCTATGGTTGGAATAATTTGGTCCGGTTTTATGTAAATAATTATTGGCACAGAATCCTTACTGTACTTGGATGTTTCATCGCGGTATGCTCTGCCAAAGTGAATAGCACGTGCTAAGCACCAGCAGCAACATACTATGTTCATGACTTTTAGATGTGATAGTGACCTGCAACTGCGCAGCCACGTAGTTACTGGCTCGGATTGCTTCCAGATCTCAGAGGATGTAGACGAACTGTTAATTAAATAACCTTAATTTATTTTTATTTTTACATATTGTGTCTAGTTTTCAATTAAATATGTTCTTTAAGTAATGTGGATGCAAATTCATCATATTGCATTAATCCTTGACGCACCACAACAAACTAAACACAAATTGGCTTCCGTAAAAATGCAGTATTTAATCGTATGTAATGGTGATCAACTGTTTTAAAATTTTCGTTCCCTAAATGATTCTACTGTAATTAATATTTTCTATCTTTTTTAAATTAAGATAAAAATTTATATTTAGTCAAAAATAATTCTTATCTAAAATTAAATAGAAAATTAACTTTGACTTTTTTTTTTTTTTTTGCAGATGCAATCTCTTATTATATTATATTATATTAAAGTAAATACATCAGAACACACATTCAACAAAATTTGGTTTTTAATAAAAATTTAATATTTAATTGTATATCACGACGATGAACTTTCGTAAACTAACACTCTCTAATGGATTTCACTGCAACTAATAATTCGTTAAATTGAATTTAAAATCAATATTTAGTCAAAAATTGTCCTGATCTGTAATTAAATAGAAAATTAACTCTAGCATTTAATTACCACTGCCTCACTTTAGTTTGATAACAGGTTTGGTAAAATTTTATTGCGTATTTTAATTATATGCTATAACATTTTACCAATGTAAAATTAACTTCAATTTCACTTGATTTAATCACCCTTAAATAAATGGCCTGTCTCATTGAATAAAGCATTAAAATGTTACAATCCCTCTACAACATATGGTGTTTGTTCTGTAACTGTAAAAGCGACCGCCGTTATTATTTCAACACATAAATCCCATAAATGCAATTACGCTTCTCGCATTTTTGTAGAAAACAAACAAAATATGCCGATATTTAAAGTATGCAAAACAAACAGCAGAATCGTTTATGTATCTCAAATAATCTTGAGCTAACGATAACACATGGGCGATTTAATTACTTCACCCCACCCCCATGGAAGCGACACTGTTGCCAGCAGCAAATGAGTAATGTTTGAATATTTCGCGCAAACAGATGGGCTGAATTGTTTTTACCCTTCGTTAATCCTTCTTCGCTCGACATAACATTATTTGCAATATTTAAATGCATCGCGAGGATTTTTTGGTTGTTGCAAAGCAAATGTTTAATGTTAAAGGATTAGTGTAACATTTCATGTGATTTGTGTAAGCGTTATACATGATTTCTTATCCTAAAACAATCTTTGGAGGATGTTTTTTTTTTTTTTTTTTTTTTTTTTTCTTCTAGGAAATTGATTCTAATGTTCTAAAATATTGTTTTAGTCATTTACAATTTGTAATTTTCATTGATATTTTTTTTCGCATGGTTATGACTCCTTATTAATTGCTAGATTGTAACTGGGAACATTTGTTGCAAATCTACACAGTGTAACAGATGTGATGAAGATACTAAGTTTGCCCTTTCTTTTTTTTTTTTTTTTTTTTTCCATACTGAAAATCTTTAATAACTTTTATCATAATGGAAAAGTTGAGAATGAGCTAAAACCATTCGAATCCATGTAATTGCAAAAACTTAATCTACGAGCAAATATTGGAAATTAGGAAGTGTGGGGAAAATAATTATTTTTTGTTATTCTATAAAATATTTTCCAACTTGGCAACTTTAAAATGTTTTTTTTTTTTTTTAAATTTTTTTTTATTATTATTATCATTATTATTATTATTATTATTATTATTATTATTATTATTATTATTATTATTATTATTATTATTATTATTATTATTATTATTATTATTATTATTATTATTATTATTATTATTATTATTATTATTATTATTATTATTATTATTATTATTATTATTATTATTATTGTTATTAAGGTTCACAATGTTAAAAGACATTTATCAATTTGTGCGAAATTAGTTTTGGTCAACGTAAGAACTTTATTCACCAGGGATAGCTTTAGTTTGAAACAACCATTTAAAAAGATAATGTATTTAAAAATACAAAGAATTTAATATGATCTAATACATCAGGACAATAATTTATTTTTAACTTATTTTTATTTAAAGTTCGATCTTTTTTATAAACAATAGGATATTATAAGTATTTAAAAGAAATTTTTTCATGAAAGAAAAGCTATGTAATTTATATTTACAATTTTTGTTAGTTAGTTTGTAGCAAATCATTGTATATAATTTACAATTAAAATACTAAATAAATTAAAAACTAATTTATTATTAGTGAAATTCGATCCTATTTGGCTATCAAATTGTAATAAATCAGTTAAACAACATAAGTGAAGATTTTTTTTTTAAGATATGTTAGTTTTTAAAAATTGTTATGTGTGGAAGATACTAAATTTTTGAAAAATATATCACTCAGTGAGGCGCATCAGTTTTCCCCCTTAAAAACCCCTTTTAAAAATAGTGCAGTTGATTACTAAAAACTTGCTTCATTTTATGAACATTTGTTCAGAACTTGCAGCTGAATTTAACAATATTGCATAAATTGTGCCTCAGTTAAATTAAAATAATTCAATTATATTTATCATGGAGAATGTTTGAAATGTTAGTTAATTTTTTCTTAGCATTGTGGTAGTGAAAGTAGTTTACAAATTTTTTTTTTAATTGTAATAAACATACATATTCACAATATCCAACTCGTTTGAGATAAAATAATTCGCTGCTTATTTAAAATCAATACAGCGAATTTTCGAAAAACTTACTGTACTTTTTATTCCATTTATAGGGAATTAAAATAATAAATGATGGTTTAGAAATCATGGAGATATTTAAAATATATACATCTAAGTTTTACGAATTGGCGTAGTAGGGGTATGTGCTTTGTTGTAAAAAGCTTGTTATAAAAGAGAATATTTTTTTTTTTTATTCTAAAGTTATTATTATAAAGTTTTTTACTATTCTCTTGTTATAAAAGAGAGTATTATAAAAATTAGTTACATAATTTTACTTCTGAATGAGGATGAATCCTTAAATATAAGTTTGTATTATAGTATAAATTAGTCCTTGAAAATTAATCTTGAAATATAAAATATGAAATAAGAACTTACAATACCCCATATTAATCTCTCAAAAAATAATTACTTCGTCATAAATCCGTAATTTTTAGAACTTTTATAAGAGTTAGGTTTAAAATTATAGCAGATGCTATCTAGGTATAAAATTGTAAATGGATGTTATGATCTTTCTAATTATCTCTAATAATACATTTTACTGTAGGCTGCATTATGAATTTGGAAAATATTTCAAAAACTTATGACCTAACCTGCAAAAACGTTACTTTAACAGTACATTTGGAAAAATAACCACTCATTATAATTTAAAATATTTCAACCTTTCTTGCCATTACAAGATGAACTCAAATATCCTAAACTGATACCAGATCACACTATGGAAAACATTGCTCTCTGTACCAATTTTCTACAATCAAGAAACTTATTTTCAGGTTTAAATATGTCCCTTACCTAAAACTCTAATCACCACTCCAAAAACAGGAACATTTATCATATTGGAATTTCAAGAAGACACTACAATTTCGCAGGCAGATAACATGTCTAAACTGCATGTAACGGCCCCATTGGGACATCCCCCGAGAAATGATCAATCATTTTCTTGGAAGACAGCTTGAGTGTATGTTCGCATGTTATTATAGTTCGCATCTTTCAACTGTTGGGCGCAGTTTTCGATAAAACTTCACTCTGTTGAAAGTTCCTCTTTCGAGTCAATCCCTGTTTCGCAAGACGAAATGGTCTTAGGACAGTGATGCCTTTGATTGTGATCGATGATTTGATGGACGAATAGGGTTGAGAAATGAAAGGATATCGATATTATTATGAAAAGTCAAGTGGAGCTGTTGGAAGGCTGAGCAGATGTTATCTAATTAAAAATCGTTAATAAGCTGGAGGAAGGTTTAGGGGGGAATTAATTGGAAGGCTGTTTGAATCATGCTTGGTTTATTCTAAACTGTTGTAAGAAAAGTGACGATTAAAAGCAAATTCTTCGATGTACAGGGTGGTTCAAAGTAATAGGACGCATACAAAATTCTAGTTCTCTAACGCATATTTGAAAGTGCAACTCTAATCTTTGACTATTCAGAAAGAAGCAGTTTCTTCCAAATAAGTTATAATAATTAGTGTATTTTCGACAGATGGCATCTTCCATCAAAATATTACTGATTATCAGCATGCAACCTAAGTATTTCAATAAGTTACTAACAAATACCCACATTACCATCAGCTCTTAAAAATTCGTTTTTTTTTTTTTTTTTTTTCGTTTTTTTGGAGAAAAAATCATACTTTTCTGGGATACTTTAATGCTAAACTCGCTCTTCTATTCAATTTTCGCAATCTGTTGTAATTTCAAATTTTCTTTTGCTTTTTAATCACTCTTGAATTAGTGTATTTGTTCATAGCAGTTAAATAGATAATTTCTTACTTGATTGTATTCATAAAATACTTTTTATATGTGAATGGCTGAATCAAATTACAGCGTTATTAGATAATATACCTTTCGATAAAGAGAATTATATCATAAAGAATTTGAGAAAACGCAATTTAAAGTTTTGGGAATGTTTAGAAGCACGTTAAAATGTTTAGTCTGTTATGTGACGTATCTTCCACATTTATGATCTACCATCGATTTTACATAGATATTGATACACTTAGATAATAATTTATTTTTCCCCCTGCATTATCAAAACTAAGTATCAGACTGAGTTACCACTAAGTATACATAAAGGAAGTAAATCTTTTTGTGTTATTTTTTGGAATAACCAATAAAATAGATGTTCGTTTGTTTGCATTCCCAGATTAATGTATTATACCTGTTTCTACATTTTACTTAGAAAAAACATACAAAAAGATAATAAGATGTTTTCTCTTTATTATTAGTCCAGCAATGAATGTTAAAAATGAGCATATGTCAGGAGAAATTAGAGACAGGCTGAATTTTTGCCAGTTGTTAGAATATTGTTAGAACATTTTCCTCAAAGTTCCCGATCCTCTCCCTTGTACTTCTCTCCCCCACTTTCCCTAAAACTACCTTTTTGAAAGCTTTTCATTTATCGCTCGTATCTTCATTATTATTATTTCTAAATTTATAAATTTGTGTTACCATTTTATTTCTTATTATCTATTCTTTAACAAAGCTATTTAAAACATTTTTCTGTAAACATAACACTTTCAAGAGAATTTCCTGAAATAGGTAAAATTTCAATTTTGTATTTCGTTGGTATCACACTGAGTTACTACTAAATACAATCCACAGGAACCAAAAAAAAAAAAAAAACACCTTTTGGTCATTTTCTGAAGAATGAGTATAATAAAAATTGGCATTCCATGAGCAAAAATTCTTTTTATGCATACTTTCTGCATATAATTTAAAGAATTTGTTTTTAAAGTTTTATTTTCTTAAATTTTATTTGTTTATTAGCAGCGATTATTCAGGCTGGCAAAGTTGGCAGCAACTAGGAGTTAATTAAGAATTTTCGCGATGTTTCCAACGCATGCAGATAGGCAGATGCATTTTTCTGGATACCTCTGAAAAAGTCGCAAGCGAGTATATAAGAATCGCAGAGGAAAGGAATTTGAGTCAGTTGGATTTTTAGAGTTATTTTAAACGTTCAGCTCTTGTTTACTTTTGTGTAGTCTAAAATTTCGTTGTTCCTGCAGCTTCACGCACTGAAGATTTTATTAAAGCTTTATTATGAGCTAACTGTTGTTTTAAGAAGCCTTTTAAGACTCTGAAACACAGTAATTTAATTTTATAAAGCTTTGTCTTGAGCTCATCTGTAAAATTCTTTAGGGGAGTCGATACCCGTTACACCAGTAAAGTTAATTTGGCATATTTCATGTACCTTTTTCTCAGAATTTAATTGACATTGAAGGTCAATTTTTTTCAGTGCATTTACCAGACAATTGTTATTTTACTGAAGTTAGCTTTTGATTGCAATTCATTTACTTTTCCTTTTTTTTTAATGAATGTTCGTGAAAGTCACTCAAATTTGTTAAATATCACCAGGTTTTTTTGTTTTTTTTTCGAAATAAACCTAATCAAAAAAATATTTTTTAAATAATCATATTACGCCAGTATATCCGGCATATTTCATGTACCTTTTTCTCAGAATTTAATTGACATTGAAGGTCAATTTTTTTCAGTGCATTTACCAGACAATTGTTATTTTACTGAAGTTAGCTTTTGATTGCAATTCATTTACTTTTCCTTTTTTTTTAATGAATGTTCGTGAAAGTCACTCAAATTTGTTAAATATCACCAGGTTTTTTTTGTTTGTTTTTTCGAAATAAACCTAATCAAAAAAATATTTTTTAAATAATCATATTACGCCAGTATATCCGGTAGACTTGTGTACTTAGGACCACCCCACTTTTATTGAATAATGTTTAGTTCTAAGTTTTTTTACTCACTTAGTAAGTGACAAGACCCAATTGCTCTTTAGGCAGCCATTTTGAAATCTTAGAGGAGAAAGCTGGGGCAAGTTATAAGTGGAAAACGTTTTGTTATGATCTGCAGTAACATTTTGAAGCGCACAACAAAGTTTAAGTCAAATACTATTCTTTGAATTCTAGAAAATAATTTTGTTTGTAACATTAAGTACTAAATGAGATGCTTAAATAAGTATTTTTTCCCATGTGCATTTTTATTAGAAGACATTTTATATGAAATTAACAAGTCGTGTACCCAGGGCACATAGTTGCTAATTGTGCTCAAATTGCCAAAACTAAAATCTGCTGGTACTTCAAAGCGATAATGCACGCAGCTCATTATTTTGGGATCAGTTTTATAAGCTATGAAAATACTCGTAATTCACTGATAATTTGACACATTGTAATTTATTATAGTTATCATAGGATAAACCAATGACTGACATACTTGATAGTGTTTCTTTTTATAAAATTCATCTGCGCATGTTTTTTTCCTATTCATTATGGACTAAAATCTCACTTAAAGAGAGTGGCCCTAGGTATATCAGCTACTGGCTTTAGATACAACGAGGTCTTGTACCTAATGTCATTTGTAAAATTTCTTTAAAACCCTTCTATTTAGCAGAATTTTTTTTTAATTAGTTATATTTATCCAAATAAGAAGTAATTACCATAACAACGAATGCATATCAGTTTCACATTTTTAAACGGCTCAATGGCTAATTTTTTGTGCATTGAAAAAAGGCGGTCCTAGGTGATCATGTCTCCCCTACAGATAAATAAAAAGAATAAGTGGTAAAAATTTTAGGAAGATAGTTTGTGCAGTTTCTAAAAAAAAGGTACACGAATAATAAAAAATGTAGTTTTAAGAAAAAGGCATTTTAAAGGATACTTTACTTACACTAATAATTATCAATTGTGTCTTTAAACAAATATTAAAAATACTTCTAGTTGAGATATTATTACAAATGAGGTATCCTTTTAAAGGGGAGAATTTAAATTTTGATGAAACGATAATAAACTCAAAAATGATTATTTATAAATTTCATGGTACCAACTTCCCTTACAGGCACCATTCATTAAACTTTGTCACCTTTTAAAATACCATTTCTTGAAACTTTGCCATATCCAAGGCTTTGCTAGACACTATAATTTATGATACTCTCTGAAAATCAGTGACACTAATATTTCAGTAAGTGCTTTTCCAACTTTCCCTGAGTGACATACGCAACGCTATACGACATGGTCGAAGCCGATCATCTAAATCATCTTGCGACATTGCTATACTCTTAGATGTGCCGAGAATGACAAGTATTCTCTAATTACCATACATTATCGACGATTGGTTAAGAAGGCTCAGTGGCGATGGATGGGGTGTTATGCAGCCAATCACATTAATGGACATATTCTACTGTGGACGTGATAGTTATGTGTGCCACTAGGAATAGAATTAGTTTGATATGAATGAATTTTATTCGCTTTGATAATTTTGGAAGGAGAATGTACTTGAGAAGTGGCATAAGGCTTAACGACTGAGGTTAAGCATTCAGGTTGGCTTTCTAGTTAAGGGATCAGTGGTGTACTTTAGAAATTGCAAATTTGATAAAAATAAACCCGTTTTGTTTTTTACACTAAAACTTTCTTGAACTTGGTAGCTTTGAATTGATACTATTTGCATTATACTATTAAAAATACTTTTGAAACAACATTAGTTTTTAGAAAAGTGTACAAAGTTAAAAGATAACTATCACAAACTTTTAACTTGATTTGAAAGGAACTAGTTTTTGTTCGTGTAAGACTTTTTCTTTCCAGTGACATACTACACTTTGCAAAAAAAAAAAAAAAAAAAAAAAAAATATTAATAAAAGATTTAATTTAAAATGTATAATAGTGCAGGTACTCTACTAAAATCTAATGTATCCATGCAATAATTGATTTTGAATCATAATGTTTTTTTTTTTTTTTTTTTTTTTTTTTTTTGTTTTTTTTTTAATTGGTTAATTTCAAATACACAGTTATTGAAAGTGCCTTGGAGTAAATAATTGTGTATAAATTGCAATTCCAATGTGAATTCTAACTAAATTAGAAAATCAGTTACAACTAGTATAATTATATTTCAATTTGGAAATTAAATTTTATTTAATTAGATAAATATCAACGAATGAATAAAATTTTATATAGATATATTATTAGACTTTAAGTGCAAAAGTTATAAGACTTCAACTGCAAGTTTTGTTAAGTGCAAAAAATACTTTGTGTCTAGTTATTCCAATGGATATTGTTACTTTATTTAAAATAAGTTACTTAAAATATTTTTTGCAGAATGGAATATTTCAAGTTACTTATTTTCTTGATATGCTTGATATCAAGTAGCTTATTTTCTTATGATATTGATAAAAAAATACATAGGAATAAACTTGTTTCTAGAGAAATTGAACTATTTCATCTTATGATAAAGCTTTAGGATAAAATGGAGAAGAATGAATTAATTAAAAAAAAAAAAAAAAAAAAAAACATTATTGTTTACTTTATATATAAAGAGTACTTTTATTTTACCAATTCATCTAGTAAGATGGCGTTCTGTTAAAAGAAAAAAGATGCTTTGTACACGTGTACGTGCTGTCTGTCTGTACGGAAAACAGCTTCTAAAAGGAAATATAGACGGTGGCTGCCGGTATAGAACCACAACTCTTCGATTAAGAATAGGGATACAGTATGTACAATATTGGCTGTCTAAAAGGTAGTAATAAAGTATTCGTCTGGGTGATGAGAAATACTTTAATTGAATTTATATATTTTGATAATGTATTATACATATCCAATACGCCATCAATTCAATAAGACCATGTTGATATCATTCTCATAAAATATGCCGTGGAAAATGTGACTTCTTTCCATAGTAATAGACAACGCTAGTCTACTTGGAGGGAGCTATTCTTATGATAGACAGTATAGAATGTTGCCTTTATAGATGCGCGTGCTATGAGTACCTCGTGACATCTTCTTTCAGAAGTTTTCAGAGACGAGGTAAAAATGGATTGGTTGGCTCATACATGTACAATGACATGCATTGTTATGGTGCTAATACAACTTACTAGAAAGTTAAATTGCTAAAACAGAATCGTGATGTAAGAAGATCCACCATGGAAAGGAAAAGTAACAACGAAGTGAAACTTATAAAAGTCGCAGCTTTTCATAAAAAATGAATTTAGATTCGTTTTTTCAATAAGAAATAAAAAAATAATTACAGTCAACTCGTGATAACTCGAAGTATCATAAGTCGATATTCCTTTATCTCGAAGTTTTCATTAGGTCTCAAGAATATGCCTTCAATAGAAAATGACTTCCGATAACTCAAACTTGAGATAACTCAAAGAATTTGACCAGTGCCTTTAACTTCGAGTTATCGCGAGTTGACTGTATATAGCTTTTTAGCATTTGCTTTTATGCTTCAATACATTATTTTGTAATATAGTTGTGCTGTCACAAAATTTAATTTCTCTACTAAGTGTTTTCTTTAGAATACTATTATATTAATGCACTGTTTTGTTATATGCTATGTTTTGTTCTTTTGTCTAAATTTAACAAATGGCAACCTTTATAACCATAAATAAAAGTAATAAATTTATTGCTGTGACTAAGAGTGCTGATCTTATCCATAGAATAGAGATAATGAGGAACTTGCATAAATGAGGAAAATTAATATTTTTTTGTATTGTCTAGTGTTATCCAACGAATATATTTGAGCAGTGCAATTATTTTTTATCTTTATGATTTCAATTAATCAAAAATCTATCAAAAAAATCAAAACAAAAGTCACGTGACCAAAACGCATAAAAATACCGTGACGTGGTTACGCAGAGATAAAGTCGCAAAAAGAAGGAGAAACCTCACTCATTCCTCGTCTAAAACAGGTTTTAGACTGGTTCATTATCTGTGCGTTGACGTTTCACGCAAAAGTGGCTTTTTCCCGCCAAATCGCAAAATGAAAAACTCAATATTTTTTTAACTATCTATCTGAGCTCAAATTTTTGAACGAATGGTATTGTTTTTCATGATTTTTTCTCCACTTTTATTTAAAAATAAAACCAAAAAACGTGAAAGTTCCTCATTGTAGCATTATGTTTTGAGTAAATTAAAGTAGAAGCTATGATGAGAATGTCTAATTAAAATTCCTTGGGAGTTAAAATACTGTTTATCGATCAAAAATAAAATTAAAACTGAAAATGCATCTACATTTTTTTCCTTTTTTGATGACATAATAAAATTATAAACATAAGATAGTTACAATTAATCAAAGCGACCACGATAACTTCTAGTATAAATTGTAACTCTTATTTTTATAGCTGTTTTCAGTGAACCCATTAACGACGGTTGGACGGTAGGTCAAATAACTTTCCAAACGATATTTCAGTTTTTTCTTTGCTAATAAATTGCGTTTGTGTTTCCACTTAGTGTTTTTTCAAAATCATAAAATAGTTTTCCAAAAAATCTGAAAAATTCAAAATATACCTTAACTGATCTAAATGAATGAGGTAAAAGTTAAAAACAATGACTGTTTATCCATTTCAAAGTCTTCTTTAATGGGTTGATATTAAAAAAAAAGTACTGTTTTTTTCTTTCATTATTGACCAGAGAATTTCAACAATATTGCATAGTTTTAACAGTAGGTACCAGGGAATATCTTATAGTTTGTATGATCCAGAGCTGTAATGACAAGCTTTTGCTTTGAGTGTCCCAAGCAGTTAAGTAGGAATGGCATACCATTAAAGCATATATCCAAAAATACGAATTTCGAACGACAAAAACTCTGCCGATGAAAGTTTCATTTTTGCAAATAAGGCACGTTTCTTCGTCGCGCTCTTCCTACATTAGCATCTTCCCTATGAAAACTTTATTTCTTTCAATTCTTTCTTTTTTATACACATCTTTCCTTCTAATATATATTCATCTTTTTTATTTTTTGCGCTATCGGGTCTCACAACAAAGAACCCTATTATTTAAGACTTTGAAACGCGACTGCTTATTTTAGATTTTTTTTTTTTTTTGTTAGTTGTTAGGTTTTTTATTTTTAGTCTTACATTGCAGAAAATAAAAACGTGCTTAAGAGGATAAAAGAACTTTTATGTGGAGAGGTGCAGCGATATCAAAACTTTAAAAGGAATCTAAAGCATTTTATAGACGGGTGTTTCTTTGTTCGAGGACTTTTTTTTTTATTTATTATTATTATTATTGTCCTGTTGTGCATTTTAATGTTGTATTGAAGAGGTGTGATTTTCTGGATAAAATGCCTTAAAAAAGTTTCAATGGGCAAATTATTTCATTTTGATGTTTGCAATAAAGAGGTTTTGGTTTAGGGTTTTGGTTTAATTACATGATGGTTTCAATAACATTTTAAACTATTAACATTTCATATAATGTGTGTTTCTGGTAAGAAAAAGAAAGTGAACTAATCTGATAGGTTTTACAAAATACTACAACTCATGTTAACAATATTTACTGTATACTAGGTGATATTATAATCTATACTCTATAGTCCAATCACAATTTATTATACATAAGCAAATAAAGTGTTAAACTTGTTCATTTATAAATAAAGATGTTGCCAAGTTCGGTAAATTTAATAATTTTAGCAAGAATCTTCGTTTTGAACAATGGGGTTTTACAGAATGCAAATAAATTCATATATATATATTGATTAGGTTCTACATTTTACAACCATATTAATGAATAAATATAAAAAGTTCTTAGTTTTAAAGTAAGTATTTCTTCACTTTAAGCGTTTTTATCAACTTTTAGTTATAATAAATAATACATTACCATGTTTTATATAAATTACTTAGTATAGTTTTAAATTTGTTAATCTGCATTAGTTAAAAAATCCAACATACATCTACAAACACACATGCCTCGACCAGCAACCTCACACACTCGAACCAGCAACCTCGTGATCTATAAGCTAGCACGTTAACCACTATACCGTTTGGTCGGCTTCAGAAGATTAGGATTTTGATTTGTAAACAGCAACGTTTCTCGAGCAATATATTTTAAGGAACTTAATTTCTTTGCCTAATCAATTTTAAATACAAGTTAGTAATATTCAACTATGCATATTCAGCCTCAAAAGAGCTCTTCAAAGACGAGTACATTATCAATGGTTTAGCTCATTTAGCACTCTTTCCAGAAAACCGACAGAATTCAAAGTTTATAGATGTCTCAGCATATATATAGTCTAGCGATTGCAGTTGCGTTCAAAACGAACACGTAAATTAGCCAACATTGTTTTGTAACATTTCTTGAATACTGTATTTCAAAATAGTAACTTATTTATCTGCATCATCTAATTTAAATGCGAATTATTAAAGTTTTAAACAACTTAATAATATTCAACTATGTGCTCGTTACCCCAAAATAGCTGTTTAAAGACCAATACATTAGTAATCATTTTGTTCCTCAAACGCCCTGTCCAGCAAACTGCCCGAAGCAAAATAGTTTATGGTTGTTCAAGTATACAGTCCAGTGATGGCGGTAGCATTCAAAATGACCCCGGGATTTGGCCAATATTGACCTGCAAAGTTTCTTGAATACTGTATTTCAAAATATAGACTAATTTCTTTGCATCATCTGATTCAAATGCAATTAAATGTCCAGTAATGGCGGCATTTAAAACGGATAAATTAACAAAACGGATAGTTAACAGTTTTAAGTAAGGAGAACTGCTTTTACTTCGCGTTAAACGGGATTTCATATTAAGCGATTTCGCTTTAACCGGGTTTGATTGTAGTGACTAATTTATTTGCATTATCGAATTTAAATGCAAATGACTAGAATTTTAAGCAAGTTAATAATATTCAACGATGAGCACGTAACCCCAAAATAGCTCTTTAAAGACCTATACATTAGTAATGCCTTAGTTCCTTAAACGCCCTGTCCAGCAAACTGCCCGAAGCAAAACAGTTTATGGTTGTTCAAGCATACATGCCAGTGATGACGGCCGCATTCAAAATGACCCCGGGAGTTGGCCAACATTGACCCATACCAGGAATGCGCTATGGAATCATTTGTGACGGCTGTTTTCGAAAAGGGACTTCCAGGAAACGCAGTTAATTAAGTTGACGGAGCGTTATCGCGGCCCCCGTCTCATTTAACCAGGTGGCGGAAACTAGCGGCGGCGGTTAATTTCGGCGAGTTAAATGTCGCCGCATTTCACCATGCCGGATTATCTGTGCGACTGTTGGAAAGGAATGGGTTTGGGTATTCATTTAGGGGGAATAATTTCGGGTAGATTTGTGGGAGGGTTTTAAGGGAGATGAAAGTTTTAACCATGGAGGTATTGGAGTGGCTTTGTTTTCAATAGTTTGAGTTGTTTGGGTCGCGCTTGTTTATTTACTGTTAGCTACAGAAAAAAAAAGTTGAACAAGGTCTTTGGGATATATTTAAGTGTTTAAAATCTGGTAGTAGTTGATGAAACATTTTGGAAGAAAAGTAGACTACAATACATAAACTGGAATAATAATAATAATATGGTGCTGAAATTAAGAAATGTTATTGGTCATTTAAAAGGGCGTAATTAGACTTCTTTATTTATTTAGGAGGAGGAGGAGGTACAAATAGCTTTAACCATCAGCAGAAAGAGTTAAAAAAGTCGTGGAAAACCAACCAGTCAAATCCCATTTTTTCTATTAAGAAGCTAAAAAATTATATTCTCGAGTAGTATAACGTATAGTAGTTTAATCCTTATTGTTCGATAGATAAAGGAAAGTATTTCGGAAAAATATATTAATTAAGATCCTTCCCTGGAGTCAGTTTCAATATTCATTTGGAAGTGTGGAAGTTTCAGAAAGGCTTTTGGAATTGAATGTTATGACTTTGTAAATTGTAAAATCGTTTTGCATAGAAATGTTTAATATGTTCAAGTTGCATTGTTGTTTGCAAGCTTTCTTTCTACACATTTCTAAAATTAAAAAAACTTAGGATTTATTAAAGGAAGTGAAATATATATATATTACTTAAAAGTCCTTAAGAACTACATATTTTAACCATTTACGTGCTACCTATTTACGTATACTTATTACTAATGTATACTGATACTTTTTGTAAATACTGGAAATATATAATATCAAATCTAAAAGCATTCATACTCTCTAAGAAGAAAAACTAAATATTCAAATTAATAAAATATTTGAAACTTTATACACTTGCCTTACGTTTAAAACAATGACTTCAAGAAATAACAAAAAGGTTATTTTTTTTATTTAATAGAAAAAGGCTTTACTTCGTATCTTTTCTTTATATTTGCATAGTTTGCATTGTTTTCCCTATTAACAAATTCTAAAGACGTCTAGACATTAACGCAATTACTACGTTATTCCATAAATGCTTTTAAGCTTACTCTCCTTAAAAAGATCAATTCATTCCATTAGTTAAGAGTATAAAAAAATTATATAACATTTTCCCATACTATACTGATTTTATGAATAATGGAGCGTTTCATTCGAAGTTCATAGAGATAATAGTTCGTTGGAATCATAACTGTGAGGCTATCCTAATAAAATAATTAATTTATTCAATAAAGACATATAAATGTTATTTTGCAATCAGTTTACTTTAGTAAACCTTACATAAATTATAACAAGGGGTGTGGAACATCACACAACTTTTAATTACACTATAATACTTTATTATATTTTCATCATTCATTTAGAAAAAATGGCCAATAAGGCAATTTTTTTTGCGGTAATTCTTGTAGAGATCTTTAAAAAAAAAAATTCGCCAAAATGGTGATTTTGGCGATATACTTTTCAATAATCCTTATATTATCCTTTATTATAAGTGAAACTGAGAAGAGGAGAAGAGGAGAAAAAACGATCGTTGATGAGGTATGCTCAAGGAAAGAGAACTCAGTGCTGAAGGCATTCGTTTCTCACCTTTTTACGCCATTAAAGCAATGTTACAGGAATTTCGGAGGGGGGGGGGGGATGCTTAGAACACCTTAAAAGGCTAGCAAAGCGATTTTTATCAATACAGTTGGAGCCGTTTTTTAGTAATCATTGAAAAACATGATTTTTTTTTCAATGGCATCTACCTCATGCGCATGCACGATTTTGACGAAAACCTTAAGGTAGGTCCCATGGCAACCAGCAACCCGCATACCAAATTTGAACATCGTAGGTCAATTTGTTCGGGAGTTATGCTGACCACAGACACACAGACGGACAGACACACATACAGACAGACATTTTTTCTGGATCACTTTTTTGAAACCAGGATGTTCCAAAACGTAGAGAAATGCATTTTTTTTTTATCGAATGCTATACTTTTATTACCCTATGTATACATATGGGTAATAAAAAGTAAAAATGAAAAAGTTGATGGAAGTGAAATAAAATATTTTAATTGGATAAGAATATCACATTCTATGCCGGTAATTCCAAAAGTTACAGTAGATTAAAATAATTGGTATTGAATTTGCATCTAAACATAGGGCGTTGAACTTTTTACAGCAAATGTTTTTATACGTAGATGTGATTTGAAATATAAATTTACAAAGGAAGTGTTCATGATAAATTAATACTAGTCATAAAAAGAGAATATAAAGCTTAATAAGGAGTTTAGACTATAGAGATTTTGCTTATATTATGCATGTGGTGATGGTTTTTGCATCTGATCTGTAATAATGATTGTTGCGTGGATATCGTACTGATATTTACTAAACAAGAAAACAAAAAATCTCCAATAACTAAACAGATCGACAGCCGACATCAAGTTATTGTACCCCATTAAACAACAATTTTCTATAGAACGTAGAGCAGTGCTAGTAGATTATGAATGTATATTGGTTAAGCTAAATCTGATTACTAAATATGTGATAACTTTGCAAATAATGAGCATTCATTTTCATTTGGTAACCCTCTCTTCTGTAATTTTCATAGAGGAAGTGTTCAGATGATTTCACTTTTCTGGCGAAGAATACTTGCATCTTTAAAAAGTGAGTCAATGCAATGCATATTATGTCACTGATGGCAAATCAATCAAACTTTCATCACTCAGGCCAGTGTTTTTTATAATCCATTAGTTTGTCTCTTCATTCTATAAAAAAATTCAGAATAATGTTCAATGGGGTATCTAAACTAGCAGTTACCTCTCAGACTATAATAAACTTTTCAAAACTCAACTATTTCATGAATTTGATAGATTTTTTTTTTCTGAATAGTGGATATGTATCCACTACAAAATTCAAATTATTAAATCAAATATCAGCAAAGCTCTCTTTCGCTGAAAAGAGATTCATCCCAATCAATGAAATCTCTCATTTGCATAATTGTGCCTTTTGATCATTCAGTTGGATAACTTCATTAAATAACTTTTGAGATTCGACGCACTTTGGTCGAGCTCCATTCACAGATCTTTATTTTTTTTTATCGTTGGTAATCTTGATATGAATGTTCAGGCAGAAAATATTTACTTTACATTTTTATCTAAATATTTCCACAACACTAATGACTCGAACTTCATTGGAGTTTCGGATTAAGTCATAAACTCTGAACAACATTTATAATTTGTTAGTCTTTGGAAATTAAGTAAGGATTAAAACTCTAAAAAACATCGTAAGTCTTAATTTTACGTTTATAATTGATATGTATCTTATTACTTAATGTTTAAGTTAATGAGACATGTTTGACGATGATGCTGCATATCAGTTAAACTTACTGTTTCTAAGACTAACGGTTTTTTTTTATTCAATAGAATGCTTCTCAAACTTACTCTAATTGTGTTGCTTTACCCTAAATAGTTCACATGAATATTGAATAAAAATATTGTTACGAATTTCTGTATATTTGTAAATATTTCGTAGTATTAATTATGAAAAAAGGAAAATTTATGTACATTTCGCAAAAGGCAGTGCAAGAGTTTGTCTTTACTTCGCTTTCCTGCAATGCGTCTCTTAATGCTTGAAAACGAGTTTTCAGAGATAATGCTGGAAAACGAGTTTTACCAGGAGAAAGCCATTTAACATTATGGTTAATGACAATCTCGACAAATTTGGCGAGAAATCGCAAAATATCACCAAACTTGACGACCATTTGGCGACACTTTCGGTCCCCATGTACCTGTGTAGGGCTTTTCGACTGCGATCTGGAAAATTCTCCAAATTTCTATCTCTAGAAGATTCGCGAAGAATTAGCTTTCCTATATATGGCCAATAGAGCAGTTGATCTAGTTAGTTAGTTAGTTGTCTCACAGAGAGCATTCAGAGTAGTTCCGAAAGTGAACTGTATTGCATTATCTTTTGCATCGATTTTAGCAGTTGTGTATATAGTTTTTAACTGCTGTTTGTGCTCCATTTTTGTGTAAAGAGCTGTATTGAGTCGATTAGAACAGAAAGTTCTAGAGTTGTAAAAAAATCTGCGAAGAGTTATATTGGAATAAATTTCTTCAAGTTTTAATCTGCTTTGGCTTCAAGTCTTTCGAACGCAACCACGCAACAATATAAATATGTAAATTACAAATTATTTAAAAAAATTAATTTTAATTTAACAAAAATTTCAGAAACTAAATTGTTTACAGTTGATATATAAATAATACAATGTTCCTATGTATAAATTTATTTCATTAATATATTGAATTTTCTTACCAGTGTGTTTAAAGAAGCAACTTTTAGACTGACAGATGACATCAAGTTTAGGTACTCCACCGAACATTATTCTAAACTTTTTATTGAATAGGGAAATGATAGAGTTCAGAATGTATAATAACTGAATAATGTGTTATAATAACTAAAACAAGTAAAATACTTTGAGTATTTCAAGAAGAATAAAACAGTATTGCATGCGAGAGGATGCCGAAAGAAGCACTTCTTTTTAGGCACTACAGCCTAGAGCAAGCCAAGACCGTCCCAAAAAGTTTTTGCCATTTTGGTCTGTTGGATGCAATGGTTCTCCAGTTTGTGATTCCAACTGTCTTTCGGTCCCTCTCGACGCTATCCAGCAACTTAGTAGGAGGGTGACCTCTTATTTCTAACTCCGTCTGGTTTAGAGAAAGTTATCTTTTTTGCCGGATTATTGTCTTCAGATCCGTAGATGCGCTCCAGCCACCTAATGCTGTTGGCTTCAATAACATGAACTAAATATGGTCCATAAATAAAACAGTATTGCATGCGAGAGGTGCCGAAAGAAGCACTTCTTCTTAGGCACTACAGTCAAGAGCAAGCCAAGATCGTCCCAAAAAGTGTTTGCCATTTTGGTCTGTTGGAAGCAATGGTTCTCCAGTTTGCGTTTCCAACTGTTTTTCGGTCCCTCTCGACGCTATCCAGCAACTTAGTAGGAGGGTGACCTCTTTTTTCTAACTCCGTCTGGTTTAGAGAAAGTTATCTTTTTTTGTCGGATTATTATCTTCATATCCGTAGATGCGCTCCAGCCACCTAATGCGGTTGGCTTTAATAACATGAACTAAATATGGTTGTTTAAATTTTCTATAGATCTCTTGGGTTGCCCCATTTATTGTTTTCATAGAATGCTCCAAAGATTTGTTTCTTAATATTTTCCTTTCAAAAATCATCAGAAAGAAACACGGTTTATACATGAAATAACGAACGTCAAATCCAAAATTGTCTCAGAACTTTTACAGTCATCAGATCAAACCTCCAGCAACACCAACCAAAACAACAACAAAATCTCGTTCCAGTAAAACTGTCAGGTCATCAAAACTCAACTGAACCAACAACTTAAATTAATTTACGCAACTATCCCCTTCCTTTGGCAATTCTCACTGCCCTGAAGCACATGCTTCCCGGACACCCCTTCAATTTAAGCCCCCAACTCCCCAATAATACAATCTCCCCCCACCCCCTTCCCCTATATTTCCAGTACGATGACTAGATTAACAAACGATTCGTCAACTAAGTCCGAACACACCAACACGATTTGCTTCAACATCAGTGATCATTTAATCATATCGCACCCCACAAAGCTAAAACGTACCTCAATGAAATCGTGTAGTCCTTAGTACTGGGATACGAGTTTTGGAAGTGCAATATATCCTGGCGAATATATATTGTGTTGTGGTGGATAAGGTAGATTCGTGTAAAACGAGTTTGGGTATATATAGAACTTGTTTGACTAGTTGAGCTTGAGCTGTAGAAATTTTCTGTAATTTTAGCTAACATATTTTTCTATTTAAGTGGCAACGTAACTTATACCAATTCACGAGTTGTTTGAGAATTGTTTGAGTATTAAGATGATATTTATCTTGTTATGCACGATTTATTAGTAAGCTGCAAGGTAAATTTATTTTATATTGCGATGCCTTCCATAGAAAATCATTTTAGATAACAAATGTAAATTTTTCGTAAATTAAATAGCACTTTTTTTATATTGTTTTGAATTTTAAACAAAGGTATTTGGAACAATCAATATTTTTGTAAATTTTAGTTTTCTTCAAAAAATTTAATATAGAGGAACTGACAGAGTAATATTAGAATATTTTTATATTGCACTCTATGTCAATTTATTGATTAATCTTTTGGAATTATATGTAGATTAAAAAACAGTAAGGTTTGAAATATTTTGAGTGGATAATTTATATGGTTGGACTAGCAAGATAAGGAGTTTTTGTGATAGGATATAGATTTTGATGATAAAATTCCACCACAAATCCTTTGAGAGTATCTTGTTAAATTATATTAAATCGTTATTTAAGATCCTTCGAAAATTGATTAATAGTCTTTACACAATAAAATAAGAAGAAGGAACATGATTAAAAAATGCTTAACGGTATCATGCAGAGCGTCATCGAGACTTAATCGTGAGACCTCTTGCCTAATACCGTCTTTTGTATCCCTGTTAATTTTCTAAGTTAAAGTTATAAAAAACAAATAAAATATTCTGTTCAGTTATTTTTCTATAGTATTTACTAATGTATTAGTAATTCAGTCTTTAGATATTTTTACTAAAAATGTGTTTTTTACATCCAAAAAGAAAAACACGTTCCAGATTCAGACATTGAACATGATAGTATAGCACATTTGTTACATTTAAAAAAAATTTCATATTTTAACAACATAATTATCTCTAATATATATAAGGCTAATTATAATGTTAAAATATGCCATTTATTGATTTCTCCATGAAGCTTCTGCTTTATATTATCATGTTGTCTTAATCTGAAACTTTGTTTTTACTTCTAGGATGTAAAAAAATAAATTCCTTACTAAAAATATCTTAAGACAGAAATATTAATTAGTTATTAAATACAGTAAAAAACAAACGAAAAGAATATTTGATTTGCTTAGAACAATTCATCATATTCTGTTTTAGGCGACGGGAAAAACCACACGTTGATAATTAATAATGCAAGTTGAATTTACAATAAAAATTACAGTTAAATAATTAAGTCAAGGCACATACAAATTTATGTATTTCGGAATTCATTTCCAAAAGCAGAAAAATGGCTAACAGTAGTCTCTTTACAGTAGAAAAAAATCGATATAATTCATTTATGACTAACAGATTCTAAAAGAAATGACAAATAAGATATCTTTACATTTCTTATTATCATTATCGATTTAAAATGTGATCATTCGAAGCGAAAAAAACTAATTATCTCCGTACACTCCATTTATGAACGAAAAATGTATTAAGGACACTGAATATCATAAAAACTGCGCTATTGCAATACAAAAAAAATCACGCATTACTTTAATTTATCTCGTTATTGAATTATCTTTAAAAGGTCGAACAAAGCACATTATCAATATTTTTTAAGAGATAGTTTGGTTTGGAAATAATCCCAGATATCAAATTAAGCGATTAAGAATTTTTTGTTATTGTCATTATGGAAAAAATTTTGTTTTACCCATTCTGATTTATTTGGAAAACGACTGTCATAAGAAATGCAACACTGAAGTTCTAATGTTATTTAATGGGTCATGCAAAAAGTTTGTATGATTTTTTAAATTGACGCAATTTCCTATTATTTTTCTACACTGATCTCTTAACTAAAATTTCTAGATCAAGAGAGTTTTTCATGCTGAAACGCAGCTTGAAATCAAGCAACAAAATGTAGACAAGCTGCTGTAACACACATGTGGTCAGACTTAGCTTTTTTACATGCTGGCAGGGGCAACGTTTGCCGCATTCTCAAGGTCGCCAGCTGAAATATGCAACAAAACCTATTTTTCAAGCTCGTTTTTTATACCATAAGCTCGTGAAAACACTTCTCTAAAATGAACTTATCATTCTTCAAATTGAAAAATATTCCTTGTCTTTAACCCTTTAACGACGGTTCGTAAGAAAATTTGACGATCGACATTTTAGTCTGTATTCAGATATTTTTTGATCGACGAAAAATTCATAATATATTTCAAATGATCTAAATAAACAAATTAAAAGTTAAAAACATTTAATTATTATTCATTTCAATGTCGTTTTTTAATGGGATAATATGCAAGGCATAATAGCCTTAAAAATCGTTAAATGAAAGTAGATGCTTAGATAGAAAATAATTTCATGTTTCACTGGATGTCACAAACAAATGACTGAATTCGCGTTAAATAACACGCACGTGTGGCGGGCTTGTGTACATTTTCAAGCTACATGAAAAGAAGCTGGCGTTCACACAGCGTAAAAAAATGCTCTTGTATACAACAATTCAAGTTTTTTTTTATTACTACATATCCTTAAGAATTAAACAATCCTATAAATAAAAATAAAAATACAAAAATGACTACCCAAGTACTAACTTCAGATACAAATCCCAAATAGATAGATCCAAATTATTTTTCTGAATAATCCCTCAGTATAGATCCAGCAATCTGTTAAAATCCAGCAAAATTCTAAACTGTTTTCTCCAATACAATTTAAAATGTGATTTGGCAGCCACTATTAAAAAACTGTTGTATGTCCTTCAAATTTTTACTAATATTCCTTATTTTATATAATTTCTGTATAAAAAAGAAGGAACTGTGAATTAAAATATACTCGCAATCAAAATGGTGAACCATTTTTACATAGCAATGAAATTCACTTTAGTTAACACTGAATACGTCAACTTAATTTTCTTTTAAATTGAGTTACAGTACAATTATATCATTATAACAAGTTTACGCATTTCTTTTTACATTTCTACTTTAATAGATTTATTTGCTTATAGCGATAATACAGGCGTGTAAAAGCTGGCAACATCTAAGTGAATCCAGAAATTTAAAGATGTTTCCCATCGCATTCTGATCACCAGAGCTTCGCACGAATAGATATGAAAACTAATAGTCCGAAAGGTGACTGCACATTTTGGAGCCCATCGAACATTACTCTAAAACTCATATGGAATGTGAAGTTATGCTAGCTGATTAATAATCGCGTGGTCTGCCGAAACGCATTTGGCCGGAACTGTCCGGCAGACCAATCCGAAAGTGCACTTTTTGGGTGCGAAAATACTTAATCGAACATCACTCTGAAATTAATTATCTACCGAGTAAGAATCACTGGGTCTGTCGAACCGCATTTGGCCGGAACTGTCCGTCAGACGAATCCGAAAGTGCACTTTTTGGGCGCCAAAATACCTCATCGAACATCAATCTGAAATTCACAGAGAATGAAGAGGAGAATTCCTTACCGAGTAAGAATCACTTGGTCTGCCGAACCGCGTTTGGCCGGAACAGTCCGGCAGCTCAATCCCGTAAGGGCAGCTTTGGGTACGTAAATATGTCATCGTATATCACTTAATTAAACTAATTCTACTCACATTTTTCGGTAATATGCTGTTGTCTAATTCATCTTAATATCCTTTCTTTAATGCCATAATCTTTCAGTAACTTCGTAAATGATATACAAGATTTGGAGACAGAATAATCTTACTAATATTTGATATTTACCTTTTTACTGAAGTTTATTACTTCTGCGCATTTTTGGAATGATTCTTCGTTGATTTCCAACAATTTATTTTCTTTTTTACACAAAAAAGAAACTTTCATTTTGATATATTAAATTATTTTTGAAAAGACATTTGCTGAAAAGACAGAAACTGCTTAACAATACAATGTAGAAAGTTCTGATCAGAAATATCGGAATACAATCATTAAATTTTTAGAATATGACTTTCACTAGAGCAAACGATTTTGTAATTTTTAGCCCAAACGATATATCTATATATTTTTTTAATAAGCTTCATGATATGACATCACATACAACAACACTTCGTGCTGTCGTTGCATCGATCATGAAGGAGAGTGTTTGATTGAAATTTTTAATTTATTTCGAAAGTTGTTATTGTTGCCAGACAGTTCTGGCCAAATGCTGTTCGGCAGACCAAGTCGTTCTTACTCTGTAGGTAATTCTCTTCATTCGCTGTGAATTTCAGAGTGATGTTCGATGAGGTATTTTGGTACCCAAAAATTGCACTTTCGGTCACGCTTTTCGGACGCTTCCGGCCAAATGCGCTTCGGCAGACCACTCGATTATCAATCAGCTAGTATAACTACATTATATATGGGTATCAGAGTGATGTTCGTTGAGGTCCAAAACTTGCAGTCACCTCTCAGTCTATAACTAGACCACGAATTTGATTCCGTTTGACTTTGAGCACTGTTTTGAAAGAAACTCAGCGTTTGTTTTTGTAGAGTATGGATCATTGCCGTGTCTAAATTTGGGCTCACTGAAACATTTGTTAAGGTTTGATAGCTTTGACAAAAAATAGATTGAAAGCTTTATACATTGTTGTTAATAGGAGTTTTCTAAGCCTCTGAGATGAAGAAACAATTATCAGTTTTTATTTTGAAAAAGCTGTGTCGTCATTTCCTATGAGAAAAATCTAAACAATATTTTTTTTAAATTTTTACGATGATTAATAGTAAGGAATATATATATATATATATATATATATATATATATATATATATATATATATATATATATATATATATATATATATATATATATATATATAAATATATATATATATATATATATAGAGAGAGAGAGAGAGAGAGAGAGAGAGAGAGAGAGAGAGAGAGAGAGAGAGAGAGAGAGAGAGAGAGCGAGAGAGAGAGATAGAGAGAGAGAGTGAGTGAGAGAGAGAGAGAGTAGAGAGAGAGAGAGTAGAGAGAGATAGTAGAGAGAGAGTAGAGAGAGAGTAGAGAGAGAGTAGAGAGAGAGAGAGAGATAGAGAGAATTTTAAAATTTTAGTATAAAATCTCTATTTTACAAAAATATAAATACTTTAAGAAGGTTCGGTGCCGAAAATAAAAAAAAAACTTTATAAATATTTTCATGCCAAAAATTTATCTTACGTATGAGATACTATTTATGTATCTTTGAGATATATTTTTTTTTAAATATTGTGTTTATTTATTTTTAAAAAAATTAAAAAGCAAGAAAAGAAGACGCTTCAAGGCGTTGAGCCCATTAGTGATATTTAAATAACAGATAATTTCGTGGTGTTCTAATCACCGGAGGAATAAAATAAAAACGCAATTCTCTTCAGGAATGAATTAACTATTTTTTTAAATCGGAAAAAATTGGGATTTTTGATGAAATTTCGGTACTGAACCCCCTTAATTTTCTAAAACATTATTCCTCTTCCTACTAAATCTCTTATCGACAATGCTTAATTTAAAAAATCAGATATTACTAAGCAAGCAATTGTTGAGAATTTTTAACAGTGAAATAAATAATAAAAAATAATGTAAAGGGAATTGAATATTCTACCCCAATGTTATAAGTTCACATTTTTATCCTTCCTATTCCATTTCCAGCAGTGGTTGATCTCAGCAAAAAAAATTTAATCAACACCCGCCAGTAGCGCGGAGTGATAAATGATTTTTCTGTGCTGAACCATTTTTCTCAAACTGCCTTTTGTGTTGGTTGGCAAGTACTGTTGTGCGTTTTGTCGGGTGACACCAAGTTTAGAAGAAATATGGACGAGCTAGAGATATAGGATAGTCATTCACACATAAAATTTAATGGTTTTCGGAAATCTCTAAAAGAACGTCAAGGAAGGTGAGAAATACAGATATTCGTAGTTCTCTAGCAATAGGAACGACATTTTGTATTCTGGTCTGTTTTTCAGTTCTGTTTCGATCGTATTTCCTTTAAATTTTTTGGTTTTTTTTCTCGTGCAATGAGTATTTGTTGTTTAAGAGACAAGAAATATTGATACGGTTTTAAGAAAATCTATAATTTGATTTTAATGTTCCTTTTTTTTTTTTTTTATTAAATTTGAATAAAATTGTCTAAAGATAAAATCAAATTACCATTATTTTTTTTAATTATTATTATTTAGACTAAGAAGCGTATGTTATGACTTAATTCATTGGCTATAACGCTGCAACCATTCACTTAACTATTTTGAAACACATCTAATTTAAAAACAATCCAATACTTACATGTTTTTTTGTTTTGTTTTTGTTTGTAATGTAAAACAGTATACTAATATAGCTTAAAGTTATTCCAATTATCAACTAAAATTGGTTAATTTTAAAGAGTACATACACGATACAAAACGCTACTTTTAACAATCCAATGGATAATATATTACCCATAGATTTAAAGTAAATGCGCCCTCATCAAATATAAGCAGAAAAATACAGCCATACATATTTTTTCCAAAACTTTTACCCTAATTATATCTACCTGTGACTAAATATTACTATATTTACTTGTAACTAAAATTGTAATTTATTATTTTATAAATTTAATGTACTTTAACGCATCTTTTGTTTTAATTTTTGTGTGATTTCCTTCGAAGTAGGATACATTTGTGAGGCATAAAATACAGTCGAAACTTTGAAAGTTTTAGAGCAGCATTCGAATTCACCATTTTTACTTTCAATGAGGGACTTTCATGTTTTTTTGTTTCATTTTTTAATAAAAGTAGATAAAAAAATCAGGAAAAACAATACCATTCTTTCAAAAATTTGAGCTCGGATAGATTGTCAAAAAAAAAAAAAAAATTAGTTTTTCATTTTACGATTTGGCCGGAAAAAGCTACTTTAGCGTGTGACGTCAACGCGCAGATGATGAACCAGTTTAGAAGCTGTTTTAGACCAGGTTCCTCCTCGGATTTTCGACGGAATCTATGCGTAACTACGTCCCTTTTTTTTATGCGTTTTTGGTCACGTGAGAATTGCTTTGATTTCAAAATCGATTTTTGATTAATTGAAAGAATAAAGATAAAAAATAATTTCACTGCTCAAATATATTCGTCGGATAACACTAGAAAATAAGAAAAATATTCATTTTCCTCACCTGTGCAAGTTCCTCATTACCCATTTTTTAACATAGAGTAAGAAAAGTATTGCATTTGGTAAACATTTTTTTTTTTTTTTTTTTTTTTTAATAATTTGTCTACACGTTTTAGAACGTACTGAGTTAAAAAAAATGGTATAGAAAAGAGTGTCCGTATGCGTGTCTATGGTCAGCATAACTCCCAAATGGACTAATCTACGAAGTTCAGCTTCTACATACGGATTAGTGGTAGCCATGGGACCTGTCATCTAGGTTTTCTTTAAAATCGCTCATGTGCATAAGGTAGTTTCCATTGAAAGTATATAATGTTTTTACGTAATTGCCACACAAAAAACGAGATCATCAAAATCGCCGAGGCAATACCTTGTAAGGTGCTCAGTACATTTTCCACTCTAATGTAAAAATATGATAAAGGAGTAACTAATTGAAATCCGAATGTTTATAACCAGAATGTTCTTCCCTTGAGCATCGCCATAAAAATACTGCTACTCATTCTCTGTTTCACTTACAAGAAACGATAGTATAAGAATTACTGAAAATAAATTGCCAAATTCACCAATTTGGCTTTCATATCGAAGAATTATCGCCAAAAATGTTGCCAAACCTGCCAAGTTATTTAAAGCAATGAAAATTTGAAAGCAGTAAATAACATCAATCCACAAATGCAGTGACCAGTATTATAGAGTAACTGAAAGCAGTGCTCATACCCCTAGTTGTACTAATCATTCAGAACTGTTTGTGAGCAAATATGTTGTTTAACAACTGCTTTCATGTTGATGGCAAAATAAAATTTATTTAAATAATAGCTTTTAGATAAGAGTTTGTATTTTTAGAAAATATATATGTATTCGAAGATATATTGACTATCACTTTCATTCAACTTTACTATTATCTAAATATATTTACTATTATTAAATTAGAGGTTTTCATTTTTAAGATTATAATAAATCTGAAGGTAGCTTTGTCTAGTATAATGTTTGTAAAACATCTGCTATGAAAAAAATGCATGAAATAGCTTAGTACAAAGATATTTTAATTAAATAAAAAAAAAAAAATTTAAAAAAAAAAAAAAAAAAAAAAAAAAAAAAGTTGTAGATTAGAATCACTTGTCAAAATGACTGGAAATTGGAATTGAATATACACGAAAGAAAAGGAAATATGTATGGCATAGAAAAAAATACCTCAAAATGTTTTTTTTTTTTTTTTAATTTTTTATTATTACCTTCGTATTTTTACTTTCTTTATGGATATCCAGGTCAATTTTTTTTTTTTTTTTAATGTTGTTACCTTCGTATTTTTACTTTCTTTATGTATATCCAGGTCAAATTTCAGATCTTTCTAACAAATGATTCCTTTTTCAGAGTTTTTTTTTTTTTTTTAAGTTACATTTTTAACTATAACCACGTTTTAAATCGAAATGATACGCTTATTTTAATTTTTACTGGCACTGATATCAAAATAACAGTAATTTTATTTTAAATTGAATACCCCCCCCCCCCTCCATTTGTCAATTAAAAAATATACCATTACACCGAACTCACAAAAAAAAACAGTAATGATTTCTTAATGATAACACGGCATCTAAATTTTTTTTGTGTAAATCTAATGACTTTCCACCATTAATCTCGGTTTTTGACAAAACCGAAGAAGCACGTCACTTAATGATACATTTCGGATTATGTGGTTTTGGGTTTCCTCGCTTCTGCGGCTCTACTAGGATTTCTCACTAATGTTTCCCCAGACGTTATGAAAATAATGAGATTACTTTGGTATGGCTGGTTCAGTGGCAGTGCGCCAAGAAGGTGTCACTAGCAATAAACCCAATCTTACACTTTGGCTCCAGCTTGATTTGTGTGTAATGTCTGCAATATTTCAATGACAATGAGTATAAGCTGTTGAACTTACAGAAGTCCAATTGCTACAGGAATATGTGTAGTAATTTTACTAAAGTTAAAGGGTATACTTTTATATCAGTTTATTTATAAATTATCCTGTCCTATACTATATCGTCAGGAGATATTGTGATTTCTATAAAAAAGCACAACTACGATAAGCGGAATAGTGCTTTTGCTAATATATATTCTCATGGGAATCTATTGTTCAATAGCTTATATTATCATAGTGATAAAATAAGCTAGGTAAGCTATGTATATTTGCATCTGTAGCTTATATTATCATAGTGATAATAAAAATACTTACAAAAAAAAAAAAAAAAATGTCAAAATTAATTCGAGATTTTTTCTGCGCTGCATTCTCTACCACCTTCTGTAGTTATAAAAAATAAATCTTCAAATTGAAAAAATCAAATCACAAAGATAAAAAGTGCAAATGCTGAGTTTTTGAAAGTAGGAGACTGTATAAAAATTACAAAATAGTGATATTTATATTTTTGAGGCACTCTTAGGCTTGGCGTCCACTATCGCTAAGCAGAGCAGAACAGATCAAAGCGGAGTGGATTAGAGCCAATTACAAGGTTGCCAATGTCTACTATAGCACGAGCCTCGAGCTACAATAGACGTTGACAGTCTTGTATTTGGCTCTAATCCACTCCGCTCTGATCTGCTCTGCTCTGCTTAGAGATAGTGGACGCCAAGCCTTATACTTATAACAAATATATAGCTAATCACGTGCAAGGAAGATTGCCATATCAGAGTCGTATTAGGGGAATACATTTTTTAACACACAAATGTTATCTTCGGATGAAAAAATATTATGTAGAATTGCAGAGCTATTTTGCATTAAATATTACGTTAGGTCTTGTGGGTGATGAATAGTACCACTTAGTAAATATTCTTTTAATAAAATTGTACTAGACAAAATTGTAAATAGTGCATAACAAAGAATGACCGATTCTAAATTGTTATATTCATGGGATGACTGGTTTCTAGTGAAAGAAACTTATGTCACTAGACGTGGCATGGCTTAGAGGTTTAAGAAATATTTTATACCACCAGATAGCTCTCAACGTTTTAAAGACGGAGAAATCACCATGAGCTGAGATGACGGATAATTCTTTTTTATAACCCTGTATAAAGACATCATATAAACTGTAAAAGTTTCGGTAATAATTTAAAGCAAGAATTTAATGCACTGTTTATATAATAACAGCTCCTCCCCCAATTGGAAATAAACAAACACCATTATTCAAAAGTTCAATGGTGCCGTTGAACTTTTGAATGATGGTTGTGAATTCTTTTATGATGCAGAAGTCGTACAGCCCACTTTATTGATGTGTGGTTAGCTTACTGGTCTTGCATGCAAAAGGTGCAGGGTTTGAATCCCGGGTTAGGCATGGATGTTCGTGGTTCGGAATCCACGTTAAGATGTAGGTCCCGGCCTAACTGGACGTCGCTGTGCATAAAAATAGGTCGTTGAGCGTACCAACCAATCAACCAAGCAGTGTCACACAAAGTCTATACTGCATCAAAGCACAACTGCAACAAAATCTAGACTACTGGGAGTAGTAAGAATGTGGGTATTATAGGAGAAAATGGTCTCTCAAGAGAAAACTCCACCGAGTTTGGAATTTAAATGGGAGAAATCGTCGACAGCCTAAAATGAGCTGCTTAACATTTACCATGAAGCTAAATGTATAATTCTTTTCCATTCCATTTTCAAACAAGGAATCTTAAAACGCCCAATCCTTTTAAGGGTAATGAATCTGAAAGCCTTCGTAAGCAAAGCAATAATCCATGAGTTTAATATTTTCTTTTTTTATTCTACTAAATATCAAATTACGTTATTTAGATATATTCTGTAAAACTTATTTTAAAATGCAAATGGTACCTATGTAAATTTATTTGAAAATATTAATTTTCAAAAGAAATTCTTATAAACTAATTTAAAAATTTTCAATTGTTTTCATTCTTATGAATCCGAAAAGCAATAAAAAAGTAAATAGTTACCCCTGACTCAAATTACTTGATTGAAAATATAAAAACGTTATTTTTTTTTTATCAATATATGTGTGATAAATATATTTATGATTTTTTAGAGAGCATTTATTGCTGTAAAAGCTCATAAAAACGTTCTCGCAAGGTATATAGTAGGATTTTGAATTACTTGTAAGGGGAGAGAGGGTAGAATTCAAATGTGACGAATAATGTGATGATAGCATATCCTCATTGTTTTTTATGTTATAGCATTGGGTTTTCTCTTAAAGTTTGGATATTATTACCAAACATATTTTGGAATATAAAATGGATGCTATATATTTGTTTGAGTTTTTTTTAAGTAAAATAAAATTGTGTTAGAAGTACATAAAGCTGACATCCATAATTCTGTCTGGGTTAATGCAAAAATTAACTAAACAAAACAAATTCCAAAAAGAATTATTTCATAGAATGATTATTTTATAGATAAAATATTTACTAATATCAAGTGGCATTTGGCGTCTTGTAGAAGTCAGTGGTTTGTCTTTTCAACACATGGTCACTCCAGAAGTCAGTTTATCTGTAAAACTATATTTTCCTTCAATGTTCAGCATATGCAGAGAAATACTTCAGAATGTTATCTTGGGTACATGTGAAGTAAACTTCATAACTATGTAATTGAATTTATGAAGAAATATAACCTAATAAATGTACCAAATAAGATCCGATAGTTAGATGATCAGTCACAAAAGAACAAATTATTTATTCAACATGAATGTATATTTCATTATCGGTGACTGCTATTAAAGGTGGATTGTTTTATCTGGAACGAAATTTTATTTTAAACAAAATTCAAGCATGTTCTCTATTCTACGTTAAAACTTTAGTTCATATTTTACTGTATTATACATCATGATTTAGTTAATTTTTTATGAAATTTACAAAACTCAATAACAATGAACAATATATATAATTTTTCTTAAAGATGGCTATGGTAAAACCATCGATATAGATAAACAACTGGATAGACTGCTTAACGCTGGGAAAATGAAGCCGTTGCCAGATGCAATTGGTGGGATACAAAATACGGATTGCCGAGGATTGAAAATAAAATTTTGGGTTGTACACAGCAGAAATGTCAATAGTAGACCTTAATTAGCAATAATGTTCAAAAAAATATATACTCTAACACTTTACAAGGTTTTTCGCATTCCCATCCAACTATAAAAGTGAACTGTGATTGGTTAATCATCCCACCAGCTTCGCAATCCCCGGAGCGTTTTTCTCTTTGCATTGACAATGGAGCAGTCTATCCAGTTGTTTATTTATATCGATGGGTAAAACAGCGATTCGTTTCAATTGGAACTTAGGGGTCTTAGTAAAATGGCTAACAGCTACCTGTAAAAAAAATTCAGCGCTCAGACATACTATAATACGCAGATATGAGGGGTCAAAATACTGCTGAGTGGCTTCCGGTTACAAATGGCTGGCAGTGAACTTGGTGTGTGCATTGACGTGTATCGGGATTAATTTTCATTTAAATTAAAAAAAAGAAAGAAAAAAAACATTTAAATAGCAGCATTGTTTCCTGAAAAATCCCTATTGTAGAAAAAAAAAATATTGATTGACATCAATCCTCCCAAATGCGTAGGATTTCTTTAACAAATCACAATTTGATTCGGATGATATGTTTTCTCATTTAAAATGTCCAATAAATATCCCTAACTTAAAAAAAAAAAAGAAAAAAAAAGAAAAAAACGCCCCCATTCCATTCCACATAGTATAATCTTCCAGTTCATAGTTTTTCTCTGTACCCCTTCCCCGAAGGGGGGGGGGGCGAATCTGGCATTTCGTGATAGCTGTCAGAAGAAACAAAAACCAGCAACGATGGACCCGGACAAGCTCTTTAATGCCACTCTGCCGTTAGTGGAGTTATTGATGTACAAATAATGGAAATGTGACACAGTCCATTAACCACTATCCTGTTGACGAGGTTATAACCCTTAGGAACAATAAGGAGCATCGTACAAGTTTATACGCCACTGCACACAAGGTCGCATTCAATAACAATAAATAAGAGATAGACATCGCAGGTATGGATTCCGGAATGCTATCAACCAGGAGTGTTTGGATTTCTTTTTCTCTTCTGCTTTAGTTTAGGTGTAGATTGTAAGGTGCTTTTGTTCTGTCATTGGTTTGGAAAAGTAGGTTTTGCGAAGACGCTTTCAATGATGGTTTATATGTCTGGACTTGAGTGATATATCTGAGTTGAGTTTGGATAATTTTTATGTAGCCTAACTGATGGAATTGTAAGTTGTGAACGTGATCTGGAGAAATTTCATAATTTAATCGTTTGATTTTTTTTTTTTTTTTTTTTTTTTTTTTCAATTTTTTTTTTTTTTTTTTTTTTTTTTTTTTTTTTTTTGGTTTCCTGGTTTGGACAGTAGCTAAATATTAAAAATTACTTATTCTTAAATATGTACTCCGGTGGTAAAGTACAACATGTCACATTTTTGCATCGAATTGATTTGGATTTTCGATCTCTACAATGGTATGTGGCACTATGTTCTTTCATTTAAGCTGTTTCTATAAGTAACGAATAAACAAATTTTAATAGCTCAAAGTTATGGAAAATTGGCTCTCCTGAACAAATACAAAAAATGTGTCATGGTGTCCTTTACCTCACGGTTACAAAAATATATAATATTAACAGAACGCTGAATTTTTATTTGGCTTAATTAGCCAAGTAAAACGTACACTATAGACAGAAAAACTTTAATATCTTTGACGATGCTGAAGAAATGGGATCTATTTTTATGGACGATTTTATAGCATAGTCTACAGGGTTGGCTTACTAGAGTTGTTTGTTAATAGGAGATCTAATAGGATATTTTGTAAAATCATCTTGCCAGTGCATTCACCACTCGTGACTTAATTGCCAGCAATTAATACCATGCATACGTCTTGGATTCTAGAACTTTACTGATACATTTTAACTAATATAGGGTTTAAAATTAAAATTTTCACTTTTCGAGATATCTGGAGCGTGGTATGTATCAACAAATCGTCATTAAATTTAACATGGATACCATTAAGGTAACGGGGAAATGTTCTGTCTAAATAACATTTTATGTATGGAAAGTGCTCTAAAATGAAAAGGTGACCTTAGATATAGCCTTAGCTCAGGTGTATTTATTTCACAATTAATCAGCATGTACAAGTACAGCCAGTAAGGTAAATTACCACAAAACTCTTTAAAATGTCATATTTCCGTCTGTGGGAAACGTTTGAACTTATGTTTAATTTTTCTTCATGCATAATTTTCCTATTATCTCAGAAGTACGTATGCAAAACTTTATGAAGATCTGTTGATTAGAACGGACTCAAGACCACTCTAAACTGGAGAACTTTAATTACGAACACCCTTATGTTGCTCATTTCCATACCAATCGAAGAAAAGCCGAGAAGTTTTCGAATAAAAGTCGCTGCGGCTAAGCAACCTCGCAATATTACAGAAATATGTTCCCCTCAAATTACCTTCTTACCCGATTAAGCCATCAGGCAAAAGTCCCGGACTTGTTGGCCCTGATGATGAATTCCGATCATTATGTCGGTGGGGGGGTGTCGATTTAGCGAAATGGCGATGGCAATTAAGGCCGAACACCGTGCATGCTAATGACGAGAATTTACAACGGCATAATTTGCGATTTGATGCAATTAAAGCTTGTTCCACCTCCGATGAAGGAATTTCTGGACAAAATTTCAGGCCCCGACAGATCAAATTAAGTCCCTTTCCGTACTGGTTCTGGAATGTCATGGGACAGGAGGAATTGTTTGATTTGTTGGATGTAATTGTAGGCATTGATTGTGTCTGCTTTGGCAGTTGGGTGGTGGTGGTATTGATGAATATGTTAGGGATTCATTGGGCAATAGGGTTGCCGAATAAGATTTGTGTTGAGAAAGGTTATTTTAATGGAATGTGTGAGACGTATGAAGACGAATTGGCGTTTAAAGAAGAAGTGATACAAGTCGGAATGCTGCAATAACAAGCAAGATTACTTGCTTAACGTTAAGACGCGTGGTGAAATATAATTCTCAGCAATATTTACCTCCAAGTTATACATCAAGTATGCATTTTATTACGAGTGTTCACATAAATATATATATATATATATATATATATATATATATATATATATATATATATATATATATATATATATATATATTTAAATTTCCTGATTAAAATATATATTAAATAATAGTAATTAATAATTTTTAGAACAAGCTAAAAAATTAATTGGTAGTGCCATGGAATTTAGAAGATGGCTGACATTTTCAATAAATTTTTACAGCTATTTTGTCAGTACTATTTTTTCAGTAGGTATGTTCCAGATTTACATTCATTGATCTAGAATGCATTTAAATTTCTGCAAAAAATGTCGACAAATTTGTTAAAAAAGTTTATATATATTAAAATTAAATTTAATCTAATCTCTAACGAGTAGAATAATTGCATCAAAATGTATGGTGATCGAATTAAATATAGTTAGAATTTTATCGAGAAAGATATTCAATAGCATATAAACCAAAAAGACATTTGGAAAACACACCAACGTATTATTTTAAAATAATTTTATTTCGAAGGCAACGAGATTTTTTAAAACTTTTTTATTTCTTTTGTAAAGCTTTGGATGTATTACATTATGCACATAAAATCACTAGATATAGATAAAATTATAATATTTTTCTTTATTTGAGATAGTTAAATTGTATACTCGGTTAATTTATTTATAAAGTTCAATCAATCCGCCCCCTCCCCTTTACAATCAAATTTATCTGTTAAAGAACTAAAGAATTCAGAATACCCCCATGCCAGAAATCTCATATTGTGGTATAATACTTTATTGCTCATCAAAGAAAGCTACAAGATTAATTCTATATCGTGGACAGAGAGTTCTTCAGTACTGTGTCACGTTAATTTACTATCATTTCCTGATTTTTACTGCAATTATTGTAGTTGCAGTACACTTTTTCAATGATAATACCAACAACAACAAAAAAAACCGCATCGTATTGTATATACTTCGAAATCTTAAGCCCTATCTCTCAAAATTCAGTATCACACCATGTTGCAAAATAACTTAAAATCTTTATACCGGGTCATTTGGTCATTTTATTTGAAAAATCAGTTTTAGAAGCTTCGACAAATGTTAAGGCTTTATAAGAGCAGACGTTGATACCAATGATAATTTACGAATATGGTATATGTTTCTTGGCATAATTTTATCTGAACCAGTTAAGTTTGTTATTTTAGTTTAGAATGCTTGACTACCGTTTTTTACACTATTTATTTTTCTTCTATTGGCTCTATGAATCTTTGTGTGCCAAGATCTTCTTTAGAATCTTCTTCCTTTATGATATGTTCCCATATAGCACACATCCTCCCAGGGATGACCCTATGAAGTCATTTGGAGTCTCGAGGATGACTTGGGACGTACTTACCTTCCTGACATATAGTTAAGCTTGATATTTTAGTATAGAATCGTTGACTACCTTCTTTTACACTATTTCTTTTTCTGGTATTGGCTCTAGGACTCTTTGTGTGCCAAGATCTTCTTTAGAATCTTCTTCCTTTCTGGTATGTTCCCATGTAGCACACATCCTCCCAGGGATGACCCTATGAAGTCATTTGGAGTCTCGGGGAGGACTTGGGACGTACTTACCTTCCTGACATATAGTTAAGCTTGATATTTTAGTATAGAATCGTTGACTACCTTCTTTTACACTATTTCTTTTTCTGGTATTGGCTCTAGAACTCTTTGTGTGCCAAGGTCTTCTTTAGAATCTTCTTCCTTTCTGGTATGTTCCCATGTAGCACACATCCTCCCAGGGATGACCCTATGAAGTCATTTGGAGTCTCGGGGAGGACTTGGGACGTACTTACCTTCCTGACATATAGTTAAGCTTGATATTTTAGTATAGAATCGTTGACTACCTTCTTTTACACTATTTCTTTTTCTGGTATTGGTTCTAGGACTCTTTGTGTGCCAAGATCTTCTTTAGAATCTTCTTCCTTTCTGGTATGTTCCCATGTAGCACACATCCTCCTAGGGATGACCCTATGAAGTCATTTGGACTCCCGGGGATGACTGGGGACTTCCTAGGAACCTCTCTAGGAGGATGCGTGTTATATGAGTTATTTGCCAAAGGTTTTAGTTTGGTGACTCTTAGTTTTATTAAGCCCATGACGATACGGTTAGCCCACCTAAGCCTGGGCCTGCCTCTAATCGGGTTTCTATTGGTTCAAAATTGAAAATTCTGGATGTTGAAGAAGATGAATCCATTCAGCAGATATGTTCAACAAGTTTAATGCGATTAATTTCAATACATTTAATGATATATGTATATCGGTAAATCTGGTACAACTCATTGTTATATCTGTGCCTCTAAATGCCATAAAAATTTACTGTAAAACCTTTTCTTAAAGATTTCGAACCGATTGTACTTTGTAAAAGTTTTATAAAGAATATTTTTTTTTGTTTACTTATTAATATTGTAGGATATATATATATATATATATATATATATATATATATATATATATATATATATATATATATATATATATATATATATATTTATTTATTTTAATCTATTACGATATCAGATCAGAACCAATTGTGCTTCGTTTGATATCAATATCCAATTTGCACTCAATGTTCACATTCGAGCCAAGGGAAGTGAAAATTATTATATCACCAACTGTAAATAAAAGGACTTAAAAAATACATTTATTATTTTTGAGCAAAAAAATATTACTCAAAAACATAATCTCATAATTCACCATTGAGGATAGTTATACGACACAACGATTTTCATAGGTGGAGAACATTTACAAATATCAGAGCACGATTTGACATTGAGAATACATTCAGAAGTTTTACACTGACATCAATAAACCAACAGCATTAGTATTTGTTACACACATTTCCATCCTTTATGTGTAACATTTATCATATGGAAATTACAAGCCAGTAAAAAAATAATACATATAAATATTTAATGATATAAGCTTCTTCAAACTATCAGCTTTAAATACTTTAAGTTCCTTCATAATTATTCAACATTCAATTCCAACTACTCCATTTGAAGTCTCTTTAAGAAGTTCCAACCGGAAAAGCTTCTCTTTCGTAATATTTCCGCCCAATCTTCAGGACACTCACTTTCACGAACAAGCACTTCCACTTCATTCGAAAAGTTCTTCTTTCTGATCTCCATACTTGCCTTATTTGCATACCAATCGCATTAAACGGGAAAGAATTAAAGCGCAGGACGCTTGTTTCTGGCACAATACACCTTTCGTATCAAATTTAAGCCACCGTCTCATTTGGAAATACGCGTTAGTTCCGATTCTGTTAACGGTTCCGTCATTGGATGAATTACGATTCGTTTCCGATTGCAGAATATTTGTTGATGTGAAATGGCAACAGAGAGGATTTTTAAGAAATGATCGTTGCGTAAATTGTTTGTTTAGGACCGAGTCGTGGATTTTTGTCTCTCTTCAAAAAGACGATCTAATTTACTGTTTACGGATTACAGCCCCCATAAGAATTACATTATGCAAATTATTCTTTAGAGTATAGTCAAAAGATTTTAAGAAATGAAAATTGTGATTAAGGCAAATAATGGAATTGAAATACTATTTCTACGTATTTTTTTATTCATTTAATCAGAAAATACTTACATCCCAAAGTTAATATTTATACACTTATTATTTAAATACTTTATCACTTATCTTTAAATGTAATAAAGTTAGCTACGTGCATCAAAAACATTTTCATAATGTATATTCAATTTTATTTTGCAATGAATATTTATTTAAAATAAATTAGGACAATTTGTATTATGTATGTGTTTTGGGTAGTTAATTATTTCAAGGCAAAGCAATGAAAACGTTTCATGAATAATGATCATTTACAACATTACAGTTATTTGATGGATTAAAAGTCAAATAAATTATTCTTTAACATAAAACAAATACTTATTTCAATACCTATGCACTTAAAATAATATTTGAACATAACTTCTGTAGATTGTATTTGTATACATCAGTTTAAATGTACCACTTCATGGTTGTGAAGAAATTCAAAACTATGAATTACTTATTACAGCTTTTTAATATATAATTGAACACAATAGAGACCTTAACTCCTTTTTAACAAACTTACTATTGTGTCATTGTTCCATCAGAACTGAACATATCACCTATAATGTTTTTAGGATTAGGTTATTACCTTACTTTTCTACATTAAAATTGTTTTGACATTTTACAAAAGCAAATCAACCATTAGCGTTAAGCTGCAGAAAGACGTTTCCTAGTAATTTTTGTTTATTCTACAACACTTTTCACATAATACTTAATTTAATTATTTACAAAACATTTATCCTGAATCACTTTTAGAGACCATATTTGATGGTAATAAAATCCTACAAATTATGCACTACTTTAAATTACAATAAAAACTAATTGGTTATTCTAAATAGCTAAAAAGTCTTAAACTAATATACACTAGCTTTTCATAAATCAAACGTAATGTGTGCCGTAATTATATTCTCTCACTATGTACTTTCCCAAAAACTAACTTAGTTTAAAAACTATCTTTTATATCAAAAATATCATAATATCATCTTAAACCTAATCAAGTTTTAGAATATATTATAGGATAAACAAATATGCTATCTTCACAAATTTCCTCAATTTCCAATGTATACTGCTATCCAAGTAATATTTTCACTTAATTTAAATAATTCACCCCTGAACTCGCACACAATCAACCAAGTAGTAGAGCCACATCACTCCAGGATTCAACTTTTGACAGAGCTCGAAGTAAAAATAACCATCCTATGATAGATGGGACAATGAGCCTTAATACAGCAATCTAGAAAAAGTACTACTGCATTGCTCTTAACAAGGAACTCCAGCAATTTCTCTTTTTCTACTATGTACTTTCCCAAAAACTTAGTTTAAAAATTATCTTGGATATCAAAAATATCATCTTAAACCTAATCAAGTTTAAGAATATATTATAGTATAAACAAATATGCTATCTTCACAAATTTCCTCAATTTCCAATGTATACTGCTATCCAAGTAATATTTTCACTTAATTTAAATAATTCACCGCTGAACTCGCACACAATCAACCAAGTAGTAGCCACATTGCTCCACGATTCAACTTTTGACAGAGCTCGAAGCAAAAATAACCATCCTATGATAGATGGGACAATGAGCCTTAATACAGCAATCTAGAAAAAGTACTACTGCATTGCTCTTAACAAGGGACTCAGGCAATTTCTCTTTTTCTACTTTCCTCATTTTTTCGCAACTAGTTTGTCACTGATGAATCACTACCAATTCATCATAATTTTTTTCCGAGCACTGAGCTGTCTGTCTATTAGGCCCGTTATTGTTTGTATGTAATTGTAGTTAAGCGAATTTGTTGATGTTCGATAAGAGCTTCTTCAGTTGTGTTGGAGTTAATTTGACGTAAGATAAGAAAAGTATTGGCTTTTTTTTTTTTCTGCGTTGGAGTTGGGATTGAGTCAGTAGTATTATGATCAATGCTCGTGTTGAGGTAGTTGGATTAATTAACGTAGCTTTTTTTTTTTTTTAAATTAGTTTTGGTGGGATTGGAATTTAGCATATTGCTTTATCGGAATTTTTGTTTTGTTTGTTGAGAAGACCCCTTTGATTAAACTAATTAAATTGCATTCGTTTTAATGACTTTTAGAAAAAAATATAATTGTGGTTGTGTTTGAAGCATATGATAAAGCTTGGTGATTTGCAGTTGTTTTTAAAGATTTTTTTTTAGGGGGAGTGGGTTAAGTTTCAAAAATATCTACGTTTGGAAATAAATTCATCAGTGTGCATCGTAGCTTCTCACAAACTATCTCATCCCTCTTCGTAATTTGGGCGTACAAAATATCTTAGAAAGTTTTGCACTTTAGCTTTTAAATTATCAAATGTAGTGGGAAGCTTTTACTAATGGCTTGTTTTCTCCTTAGAAAACAGTTTAAAATCCATACACATGTACGATTTATCAATAGATACAAATAAAAACTGGTAATTTTATCTTCGTCTTAAAGGCCAACAAAACTTCACTAAAATTCTACGTCTCGATCATTTTTATATCCTAGCGTGCAAACTTTCCCAAAAAATTCAGATCAATCGATATAGCGATCAGAACGAGCTGGAAAATATCTCGAAATTACTCAATGTATTGGTATTCATTCTAAATTACTCAATGCATTAAAATGTATTCGAAATTATTCATACAACTATTTCAATCTTGTATTATCACTATTAATAAATACAACTAAGGTAATAGAACTTTAAAAAGAAATATTTAGATTATTTACAATTATACACAGAACATTTGTGTAACAATACTAAAATCCAACCGAGATTACCTTAAATCTATTTAACACTCATTAAGCTCTTAAACTAAAAATACTACAAAATTAAGTCATATATAAATTTGAAAACATTTTTAAGATAAGTAAGAATACTTATTACTATGTTTCGATGCGTCAGTTTACGGCCATTTCTAATTTATTTTTATTTTTATAGAACCATGCACTTTTTTCAGTGATAAACAACAATTCGCTAGTCTCGTTCATCGATTTAAATAAACATAAAACACTGAAACTTATATGCATGCATAAATCCTGATTCACTTTCTACACATTTAAAATTACTTGTCCTAGAGATTTTTTCAAACACTTGAACAAGAAACCATCAGCTTCCCAATAAAAGAAAATCTCTCCCTCATGTTAACAAAACCCGTTCTCTATTTGAAACAAAAAATAAATAATTGAATCCGCTTCTCTCAGATTACACAACCCAATGAATCAGCGGATTTATTTTCACAAACCGATAGCCATCATTCCTCATCAAAAACAGCTGCGGAGGACACAACCAAGAATCCTCAGCAAAATATAATTTCTTTAGTCTTTCAATGCGAAAGTATATAAATATAAGCATTCATTGTCCTTCCTTAGGTTTCAAATATTGATCCTAGTTTACAACTACCTTGAACAGCGCTACTCCCATTACTTTTTATACATTAGAAATCATACATAGTTCTCTTTCAGAAAAACATAGGTAGGGTATCTATTCATCTGTATGTAACAGTCATCGTAAATCAATAATGAAATCATATCTGGTGCTCCCTTTTAGTTTAGTCATAACTGTATAAACTCTCACCCCCCTATGTAATCGTCTGCATCGTTAGGATCGATCCTTTTGAACTCCGTTAATTCCTCCTTCTCCCCCCACCCCCTTAGTTTTTTTAAGAACTCGACCCATCCCAGTTATTTTGAGGAACTTTGAAAATGCGCCCGGAAAAGCTCAATTATGTTGAACGATTGAAAATAAACATATTCCAGATAATGTTTTCCCACCCCTGCACTTCCATACTTTTGACACGAAAAGAGGAAGAAAACGACACAAAAAAATAACGAGTAACATTGTAATTTTGCAACTGGGATTGGAAGTTTTGATAATTTCTACAAACAAGCTTTATTTGTTTGCTTTTTTTTTGTTGTTCGTAGGGAATTTATCACCGGTGTCTAGAATTGTTTAAAATGTGTTATTTTTCGAAAGAGGAATTGTAATTTTTCATAATAAAGAACATTTCACCATTGAAGAATAAATTGGTTTTTCTCGTTAGTGTCTTATTAAGAAGGAAGAATTTCAAGGATATATTAATCATAGTAATGTATATACTAAAACTTCCTTAACCCAATATTTTAAGATTACCAACAGTACTATCATATTTTTACCAAAAGTCTTGCCATATCACAACTATATTTTATTGTGAAACTCATAGGTAGTCTTTTCTATTGCTGTTTTAGATTAATTTAATCATATGAGCTTTCTGTAATCTATGTTTTCTTTGCATTGGTTAAATGAAATAAAATACATAGAATTACTAAAATGTAATTTTGTATTTGCTATTGAAATTTCATCCAGTGGAAATATAACGAATTTTTTTTATGTAAGACGGATTGATGTCCTCATTGAAATTAGATCTATAGAAACTTAAATCGTACACACTCTGACACTTCTTTCGCATACCTTTAATATAATTAAAACAAATTAAATAAAATTAATAAAATTAAACAAAACATGCCAGTTTGGATACCAGTTTGTATTACAACTCATTAAGACTTATTTTCTGTACTTTAGTCTTCAATGAGATATAAAGTTGTTCGGTATTTCTTTGGTCTACAACCTCTAATGTTCAAAAATGGTACCTATTCGGCAAGGGAATTCATGTTTTTTTATAAAGTAAGTTTATATTTAACTGGTTACGGTTTCCCTACCACAAAAAGAATGACTATTGTTGAAACATGCCAGATTTGGATATCAGTATCTAATATAAATCTTTAAGAGTTATTTTTTAATACTTTTAAATAAATTTTTTCGTGCTAAACCATGGCCCACCTAAACTAACAATATACATCCTCATAGTTTATTAAACAAATCAAACATAATGATGTTTAGAGATATGCATAAACTTCCAACCATCTCTGGGACTATATAGCAATTTCATAAGTTTTATCCAACACTTTATTATTTAATATTTTTTTTTTTTTTTTTTTAAATCAGATTTCTGAAGTATTCATGCATGCATTTCGATTGGTGTTGATGGGTAAACAACGTTATTTTATAAAAAAATTATTAAAATTACCTTAAATGTGTTTAAATTGTTCCAAAATAACAGTCTACTAACTCCTCCTAAGAACAAAGATTCAGGAATTTTCCAACTAAAAAGCGATTAAAAGAGATAATGGTGACAAGCTCGACATTACGGGTCCAGTAATAAAGATTTATAGCTGTTTAATTTTTTCTCGGGCTCTACTTTTACTTTTATTTTTAAACCACAAATAGAAAGATCTCTTGGCTCGCAAAAGACATTAGGCTGGTAAGAGATTAAAAGTTATGGTTCTCTTAAATTTGTAATATTCTTAAACGAGATTTTCGATTCAGTTAAGTGAGTTGTGTTTCAAGTAGGTACTTCTGAACAATAGCTTCTCTTAAATACATATTAGTTATTTATTCGAGTATTTATTTCTTCAATAAATGTACGAGTATGCTCGCTGTTAAATCTAGGGAGAAATTGAGAGTTTTATTTTGGGATCATAAGTATTGGATAGCGCGTATATGTTTTTGATTTAAAATCAATATTTTCTAGATTTTGAGATTCACTGATGTGCAACAGAATAATTTTATTATGGTGTTTTTCTTCAATATAAATAAAAAGATATTTATGTTAGTCATAATATATAAACATTATGCAATATATTTTCGAGTTTTTTTAAAATGAAAATATCCAGCCGTTTTGTGTAATAATTTAAAGAAAAGTGCTTGGTACAGAAAAGTATAAATATATATATTTGACGTAAAAATATTGCATCGTATATAAGGAAGTAATTGTTTTATATAGAAAAGTTTGATTTTTCAACAGATAAAAAGAATTTAAATATTGTTTAATACGACAAAATTTTAATGGAAAACTGCTTTTAAAAACCATGCTACTATAGTTTGTTAAATCGAAAAACCGGTGAAAACGAATATTTGTCTGATGTTAAAATATCTTCATTTATTGGCAGTCTTTAAAATTTTATATTGAAGAATGTACTTTGTAATCAAAAAGTTAAAAGCATGCAACATTATTTGATGTTCGAAATTTTGTTAATTTAATATTAATTAATTACTAATATTTACATGTGCAATAATTCAAGAAGATACTTCAGTAAAATTGCAATTTAATCAATCGATAATGAGTATTTTTAAAGATACTCATATAAAATATTTCAGTAAAATAAATTGATATTTAGATGTGCTTTTTTATATAAATTATAAATATTACTTTTTTGCATGTGCTCGTTGGTTTTGACAAAGCACCTAATTGTTTGGCTAATACAACATAAGAGATTTAATCAATCAATATAAGTTAGTGATATTGATCTAAAGTGTATTATTCCAATTTAAAAATGTATTCAAACTCTAGGCATTTTTTCTAAGCAAAAGTGTGCTGGTAAAACATTATAGATGTCTATAGCATCATTTACAAAAATGGATTAAACTGATTTTGGAACCTATGCCTCCATTCGGAGAGGTCACTTTATATTAACCATGTAGTATAAAAATTAAGTTAATTGGTTTCAGATAATGGAAGAAAGTGACATTGTATGAAAGCTCCTTTTCGAGAAACAATTCAGAAAAAAAAAATAAAGAAAGCTAAAAAATTAATGGATGTTAAATAAATGAATCCTAATATACTAAAAAAAATACTGAAGCTACAGCTTTATTTGTTATAATGTGCAATTTAAATATCGAGCTTTTCGACATCGCACTTAAGTTATGTTTACAATATTTTATGTTGTTTGTTTTTATTCAAAAGTGCCAATGATTACGGTGTTTTTATATTTTGATAATACTAAAAATGTAAATTTAGAATATATTGGCATAAAATAAAGCATTATAAAAACAGTTACTAAAATATTTAAGTAACTTATAAGCTATGAGTAAGCGTAGGAATTAATTTCAAGCAAAAATCCTCATTCTCTATAGAGTGTTCTAAAAGTTTCCGAAACAGTTGTCAAAAAGTTTTCACTAACCCCCAAAACATTTACTCAACGCCGTAAAATCCATGCTTCCTCCCTCAAACCCTTTATTTCAGCATTAAATATCGCCCGCTAACATGTCGCCTCTGGTTGAGCTCATAGAGCAAATTGGACAACTCACCTCGTGCTTCAAAAGCTCGTTCTATAACAAGACAAATTGGAGCAATTATACACAAGCGACAAGTCCCGGCCCAAAGCATCAGCAAGTGATCGTGAGAAGAAAAATTACTTCATTAAAACTCAACTGTTCCTCCACGAGTTTTTGTTCTTTGTTATTAGAAAAGAGAAACCGAATTTGTGTGATATGCATTTATTCATGTTCCCGATTTGCATTTTTGACAGACTATCCCTTCAGGGTCGGCTGTACGTGATAGATGAAAATCGGAGCTCGGAACCGCCATTTTTCAAACCACAACGACTTTAAACGGATTTTTAAGTGAGTGGGAGCTGTAGACTTTTGCGTAAAATGTTACTCTTATAAATGGGGTGGAGGAATGGGAAGAAAAATAATTGAAAAGGGAATATATTTTTCCGCTTTTCTCTGGAAATGAATTATTAGGCTGTTTTGCTTGGTATTGAATAACGTTAAGGTATCCATTTCGTCTTAAAGTATCCAGAACGTTTTTTTTTTTAAGAAGAAGTAAAATGAATTATGAATTTAATGGACTTTCATTCTGGCATTGATCACATTTTTCTGCATAAATTTAAGATGATAGATACATAGTTCACAACATAAAAAAAAAAAAAATATATATATATATAATTTCTTACTTAACGTAGTATCCCGTCAACCGTTGGCTAGCTACAAAGTTCGCCAAACAAATTTGTTTAGACCTTTGTCCGGGGGGATTCCTAATCCACCAAGAATATGAGGCTTTCTTCAGAAAGACACTGACTTTGGTCGAAAACGAACCATCCCTCTGAGGAGGCCAGACGGTTAGAACTTTTTTTTCTCCAACAAAAAATTCGCCAACGGTCGACAGTATAATACATATTGCACATTATTATTGTGGTATATCAGATCCAGATCTATATTCCAATAGTGTACTAGTTTAGTGACATGTAGAGATTGAAATCTTTTTCCAGTAATATTGTTCTTTTATAAAAAAAAAAAAAAGAGCATACCAATTTAGAGGGTTTTTTTATGATCAGAAATAATATCAAGTTGACAAAATTGGCAAGAAAATTTGTCAATGAATATTCATCTTGGAAATCAATATCTGTATTTCAGCCAAGATTTCAACTTCCCTAGAGCTATTTTGGAAGCACTTTGAGGTTGAATTTTGAACTATTTCTTGCTGTAATTTCGATCAAACATCAATAAATCTTATTAATAATTTTAAATTAATATACGTCTTATGTTCACGTCATATATAATTCAAGATCAGCTACTGAAAAATTGATTTACGTTACTTTCAGTATGGTTTTGGTTGGTTTGGATGAGATCTTACATTTGACATATCGTACATGTCTATGTAATTAGTTGTATTTTCTTTTAATGTTGACATCATACAGTTGAATTCACGAATGGAGCTTTTGCATATGATTCTCAGTACATTAGTGTAGTATGGAAACTAAAACTATTTTTAGTATTTCAACATGTATTAATTGTGTTGGAATTGAATGTTTAATAATTTGATTATCCGCTATAAAAATTAATAAATTATCAAAAAATGAATATATTTAGAAAGGAGGAGAGTAATAAAATACAGTTCTGTGTTTTCAAGAAAATAAATAAATAATTACTAAAAATATTAATTTTTTCATTGGATTACCATTACTCTATAAAAGTCATACGTTCATGTAAACATCAGATAAAAAAATCTGGATAGTGTATTTTTTTTCAAATTATAATTAGAGTTATGTAATGAATAATTTAAGGTACATTATTTAAGGATTACTTTAACTTTAATTGTAACTATTTTCAAATTTAAGGACATTTAAAAAACTCAGAAAGATATCCGAAGTCATATTACGTTAACAAGTACAAAATGCAAAGATGCTCTAATTTTGAATACTTCTTAAGATCATGATAATTTAACAATGTATTGCGATTGTTTTAAGCTACTAGCTATCTTTTAATAATTCAATATCAAACATTAAATAACAATATGTATCATTACTCATCTGTTGTATTTCATAATGAAATTGTAAATCTTGAAAAAAAACCAGAAAAAAAACCCAGCAACATAAGCTGGATAATTACCTATCACAATACATTCCAAAACATAGTTTTCTTTTTAACTATATACACAATATTTGAAATGTATCAATTCGTTGCATTTAAAGCGACATATTATATCCAACTCTTTATGGTAGTGAATACATTGAAGTTTTTTAAAGTTAAAAATTGTTCAAAGCAATACGAACAATGATTATTTTACATAAAATAACAGTAAATAAAACTAATTAAAGACGAGCATGTCAAAAACAAAATTCTTCTTCTGGCTAATCATGAACGCAATTGTTATAATTTGTGCTAGGCGGCTATTTACAATGGAATAATAATTGATAAGTTACAGTAAAGAAAAAACTAAAATAATGACAATATAAATCATAACTTAAGATGTCCTTTTCATCCACCCCAATTACAACAAAAGATATAATTCCATTTTTGCGAGGATGGAAGATTAAGAAGTGTCCTATGCCATAATAAATTCAATGTGATTAATTTTGGGACATTATTAGCATTTTCCATTGCTCAAAACTTAATCCCTGGGAACATTAAAATTATGATTCCTTTCTATTTCATTATCCTTTTTTTTTTATCTGTATTTGAAAATGATGTCCTCATAATCTTTTATTTTCTGCATTTAATTGAATATTTAAACACCCTCAGAGGTATTTATCGAAACATCCCCTTGGAACAGGATTTCTACTTAAAGATATTTTTCAAAAAAAAAAGCTTGAGGTAGCAAACGCCAGAGGACTACTCTGTTAGCTCAATGGGAGTATGTTAATTAGCAAAGTAAGAGTTAATTAAGTCAAATTAAACCAGATTGATCCGGTTTTTGTTCGAATAGAAATTCCATTAAGCTCGAGGTTTGCCGAGCAGTGGATTGAAGTGCCACTTTGGCGAAAATTGGTTTTCAATTCGAAATTATTTTTCAAAATGGGGTTTGTAAAAGGAACGGAGAAGATATGTCATCAGATTATTCGAAAAGATACTCCGGGGCTTTAAAATCAACGTAAATCTCTGTGATGAGTGAGAGTTTTTTGAAAAATGCAGTGTTGATTCAAACTGTAGTAATTAAGAAGAGAAGGGTGGGTTAATTGAAATTGAAAAGAGGTTATCAGAATCCTAAGTACATAGTGATATAGTGAGTTGATTGCTTCGGGGCAGAATAAAAAGAGATTTGAAATTAATTTCCTCATACCTGATACATGATTATTAATTGTTATATGTTATGTTTTCAAGGAGGTATATTTTAATAAGTTTACCCTTACAAAACTAATTGTCTTAAGTACCCAATAATGTATGTGAATGTCATATTCAATAATTAAATGTATAAATAGACTTAATCTGTAATGGCCACACACACAAAAAAAAAATCAAGAATGAGTTGTTTTTTTTTCAGTAAGAGTGCATTTTTCTTAGAAATGTGTAACTGGTTTGGATATGTTTCTTCTATAAAAACTTAATGAGCTATACAACGAAGTATATTGTTTTAAGTATTTTGAGAAACTTATCTATATATAACAAAATGCATGTTTGGAAAACCTTTATGTGTATCGTAAAATAAAATATAAAGAAATTCTGTTTGATGCTGTTATTTTTGTGAGTATTATAATTAGAAATAATAACTAAATATCAAGTAAATTTAATTTAGATATTTGAAATACAAGATAAGTAAATTTAATTAATTATATAATTTTATTTAAATATATTAAGTTTAATTAGGACATCGGGAATTAAGTTAAGTAAAAGAAATATTTTTACATATTGTGAAATTAAAACAAAAATATTGTACCGTTAAAATATGCATAATTAATTATGTGTGTCCATGAAAAAATCTATCTAAGTATGTATGTATGCAAATGAAATAAGTGTAAAAATTATGAAATATTGAATTATTTGTAAAATTAAAATATGCATACAGTTATTTGTATAACTAAACTGAAATTTAATATTTATATCTTAATATTATTGAAATATTTATAAGTAAAAGTACAGATTATATCAAAGTAAGTTTATTAAATTTTATTATATAGATAATTTTCAAAATACTAGATAGTTTTCAACTAAAGTTTATTTTAAACACAACATAAAAACTCAAAAGCATTTTATGGTTTGAATACTTATTTTTCAAACAATAAATGGCAAGTTCAAAAAAATTTGACCATGTTTTTGAAGGGACTTCCTTAAAACCTTTTGTCCAGTTCACTTACGTGTCAAGATGATGAAATACCATTCGTAAGTTTTCCTTGATATAAACAACATTTGTTTTGACTTTTTGCATCGCATTTCTTATTTTTTTTTTATATTCCCAATGCTTTACTTTCTTTGACTTTATCTTGACTTAGGAAAAAGACATACTCCAGAAGTCAAGTATAAAAACTATACTTCTATTTTCTTTTTGTTTGAAGTGTACTAAGTCGTGTCCCAAGATATTTGTTAGAGGATAAAAATCCAATGAAAGATTATTGAATTAAAACTCGATAAATGATTATTTAAGGATATATGTCGGACAGGAATATTAATTGAGTGTAAATTTGTTTTACGGAGTTAAGTGAGGAATGCAATTATTGTATAATTTTTGAATTTGCCGATACTTTTATATTTGTCCAATGAATGTATATTGAATTAAAACTTGATAAATAGTTTTTTAAGGATATATGTCAGGCAGGAATACAAATTGTCCCATTGTTAACTTATTTTATGGAGTTAGGATAAAATGCATTTGTCAATTTTTTTTTCTTTTTTAAATTGCAATAAGAATCTGCATGATATTTAAATCCCATAATCATTTAGATTAATTACCCGGATTTACTTTTGAAAGATGCAGAGATTTATATATGGAATGCCTCCATTATTGTTTTGTAATGAAAAGAGAAAAGGTACTACAGATACGTAATATAATAACGTAATACGTAATATACGTAATATAATAACATAACCCATACAAACAAAGATTTAATATAAAAGCTTTTTATGTATCTCCTATTTTTATACTCATTAAACTATCGCCGTTTCTGTTGTCAGCTTGTGCTTAGTGTTTGCATATAATTTTAAATATTAAAAACAACTGTATCACAAAATATCCAATAAACTACTATTCAAAACTTATTCATTAAAAATTAATGAGAATTTATGCACTCACATCCAAATTCTTTTATATTTATTATGATTAAAACAATTTATTTATTTATTTATTTATTTATTTATTTATTTATTTATTTATTTATTTATTTATTTATTTATTTATTTATTTATTTATTTATTTATTTATTTATTTATTTATTTATTTATTTATTTATTTATTTATTTATTTATTTATTTATTTATTTATTTATTTATTTATTTACTTACTTATTTATTTATTTATTTATTTATTAAAACAATTTTGGAAACATGAAACAATTTCCTCAATGATTGGTTAAATGCTATTTCAGCGCGATTGGATGATTGAAAGTTGGTTTATTAGTATTCCGTAAAAGCGACCTTTTAGCGACAGGGGCAGCCCCCCAAAATGTGATAAAATGCATTCTCATCGACATCGTATCTATCTGCCACGTTTCAGCTCAATTGGATGACGGCCCGGGGAGTAATTAGACCTCCGCAGATTTTCCCGCCATCGACAAACATATACACTCATCCAACCAACCAACCACACGAAATCAAAGTTAATATAAAGGATTTAAAAATTAAAAAAAAACAAAAAAAAACGGTAATTTAAAGATATAAAATTGCAATACAATAACTAAAAGGAATACATCAAAAGATAACTAAACTTTATACGATTGTACATTATTTCAAATAACAGTATTTTTGCTGCTTTAGATTTAATTCGATGCACAGACGAAAAAATTATAAAGATTGTGGACAAACTTCGTTTCTAAACTTTAAAGAACTTCTTCAAAGTTATCAATTTAAAATTTACTCTTAAACAAAAAGTACCCTAACATTTGTGTCAGAAGTTTTAGATTCCCCTTCCCTCTTAGCTAAGCATGTTAAGGTTATTTAATTAAATAATAGCTTTACAGCGTTGAACAAAGATTGATATCTGCATTCTATTAAGAAATCAATCTCTTTTTTGTTAAAAATCTTAATAGCCTTTGAGATGCAAATTGGTGATACAAAGATGTGTTTTCCTCAAAAAAATATTATTGTGAATTTGAATAGGTTTTTTTTTTTTTTTTTTTTTTTTTTTTTTTAAGTTTGGTATTGTTTGAGGTTTTGGTTTGAGAACACACTATTTTTATTTTATTTTTAATCAAATGTCTTTTCAACTTCAAATAAATATTATTTTTGTGTTATTTTATGAAATTTAAAAACCCTATTTGTTGTATTGCAGGTTAAAATCACAAACTCCTTGGGTTATTAATTGGGTATGTTTATAAAGTATATTATACATCCAATTTTATCTAAAGTATGTTTGTAAACTTAAAATCTATTGGAATGTGAATACATATATTTATTGCTCAATCAATAAATACTATTTTTGGTATACATTAACAAAATGAATAATACACTGTCGAATTAAATCAAAAACTTTAAAAACCCTGATGTAACAGAAATCCAATTATTTTTGTTTAAAATTTAATGTTTCATAGTATGCATTTATTTTTAAACTGCACATTCATTTTAAGAATCGCTAGAATCATCTGAAAATCAGCATTTCGTTTTGTAAATATGCATATCAATTTTTAAATTAAAATATCTTTAAATATCTAAAACGCTCAACAGATTAAATTTCCCTATATATAATTTGTGACATGGTAAAAATTCACTATTATGGGTTTAAATTAAATAAAATAAATCTGCATGACACTCTTCTCTTATTAAATATTTACATTTCTAAAACTTTTCATGTAAAATCTATGAAATCCTTAAATTAATGACCCATCCCCCTCCCACAATATCAATCTCATTATTAAAAATTTAAGAAATAATTTCGCATTTTCAAGCGCAAAAAAAAACATAGCAAACACGGAATTGCTCTAGAATCAACAAGACTGCACATTTGTCTCAGTTTATACACATACAATTCTTCTCTACCACCATCCAGCAAAAACTGTCGCAAGTGAAGAATGTCGAAGGGTTGCTAGGCTACGCTTTTTCTATCTTCATGAAATATATATAATTCCAAGGATAGCCAGGACTATCGCGCACGAAAACTAGATTACATATGACCCGGGAAACGTCACCGGGTACTAAGCAATGAAATATTAGAATTGTATGTTGCCATACAGAGAAGAAAAAAAAAAAAACTTTCAAATGTACGGCCTCGTTTCCAGAATGAAATGAGATCTTTTTTATCTGGGTTTTATTAGGCCTTTCTTATCAGCTAAGCTGATGGCTTCCTGTTTAAAATGAGGTTTAAGTGTGATTGGTTGGGCGTGAATTGGTAATTTTCACGCGATCTGGTTTGAGTTGAGAACTATATATCATAAGTTCATTATCTAGTTTCATTTGATGTCATGTAACTCAAAGTCTACTCGGTTTTTGAAAGGTTTATAATGGCGCGAGATGGTTATTAATTGAGTAACCTGAAACTTACTATCCTAAAAATAGCTTGGTTGACAGCATTTTTTACTGCCTCATCCATCAAATCTAGAAAGTACGATAGTCATCCAAATGAGTCGACCTTGAACTTTATACGTCATTCTACATCCATACATTTATTTCAAAATTTAAAATTCTATTAATGGTAAACGTCATTCCGTCCATCTGTTCTTCCATCAAGCTAGAAATAGCACTTTTCTCAGGTGTGAAATTACTTAACCGATCTGAATGAAACTGAAAAGATGTATGTGGATGGAGGTGAACTGGGTCTTATCATGTCTCTGTAACACCAGGTATGTGAAATGGTCTGAAAGTTTATAGGTCAAAATTGATGGCTCACTAACTTATAATAGCAATGAACAAACATTAACAGTTACTATGACATTTACTTTCGAAAACCAACATACAACAATGTATACAAAATTCTAGCTTTTATGTTTATATTTTATTTTCTATTCCGAATAACTCATTAAAAGAATTTAAAAAAGATTTAAATTCTGCATTATTGCGGTGATAAGCTAATGCAAAGTCTAATTCCTTAAGTACGAAGTTAAAATTTTTCGCTCAAATTAGAAATATACAACAATTTTTTTCGCCAAAATAGCAGCCAAGCTCACCAATTTTAACAATATATTTTTTTAATTTTATATTGCCAAAACATCATCAAATTTTCTATTCCTTGATTCTGCACTTTCAATGTATTTTATCCAACGCTATTTTTGTGTTTTTATGCAATTACAAATATTATGATTATTATACTCTTGTCATTATCATTCCAAAATCATTAATCGTAATTTCTGCATGTTTTAAATAACAATATTTTACAAGTTCATATTTACCAAAATAGTTTCATTCAAAAGAATTCCGTGTGATTGTAGTATCCGTGACTAATTTACTAATTTCGTTCGAACTTTCAAACCTAAACTCCCATCGTTAGTGGATCTTGGGCAGTTTACATATTACTACCAAAAATATCCGCTCTGGTCTGGTACAAACGGTTTCAGAATGGTTCAGTAGATTACAAATTGGGACCATGCTCGTCTACCTTAATCCGCTATCCTTGATTGAACCACCTTCACTATAAAATACCATAATTAAATTGTGCTGCCGAAAATCTGGATAATTCAAAATACGCACAAAACAAAACCTGATTAAAATCAATTCAGTAGATCTCAATTTATTATCTTACTCTCATTCAACCAATATCCCCAATATCACCACCTTCAATACAAATCTTTGAAATAATTGAAATGTGTTCCGATGATCTGGATTAGTCAAGAAACCTATACAAAAAACAAATTACAAAATGCTTCAATATTTCTTAAACTATCATCATACACCTTTATGCTTCGGAAAGAAGAAATATAATGACTTTTCCAACTCTCATGTATCCAGTTACTTCTTCTTGTTTTAAAGATCAAGTGTGCAAAACTTCATGAAGATTGGAATACATTTATAGAAGTGTAGAAAATGCAAACACGTTCAAGGGTAAGCTTAAATATCATCATATCATTGAGGCACAAGCTTAAATATCATCTCTATATATACACACATAAGCCACAGCAAAATATAATTATTTTAAATATAGCATTGTAAATTGTATTTGTTTGTCTGTGTTCAAAATTTCCTATTATGATTATTAAATGTGTTTTTAAATTGTCCCCTGTGGTCATTCAAATAAATATTCACAATAAAAAACTTAAATTATTCTGATTGTGCATTTCCCTCACGAAACCTAAAATAAATTAACATATACTTTCCTTATTATGAAAAAAGTAGTGTGAATACCAATACATTTGCGTGTTTTGTATCATAACCTATTTAGGTTGGGAGACAAATATTTGAATATCGCAGCATGACCATGTTTTATTTAAATACACAATAATTTAAGTAGATTTAATATAGACAGTGATACACTGTTACTGGTTGGGAGAAAACATTTAACTGTCTACACTTTATGTGTGAATACCATTTAGAAGATTGTTTTTTTTTTTACATAGTGCATGACTAACTCGTTGCCAAAATATAAGTTTAAAGAAAACAGATAAATGAAGGCTTATCTTTATTGTATGCATATAGCAAACAGTACGTGAGCTGAATAATGTTAATGTTTGCATTGAGAGATATAATTATAGCCGAGTTACCAGTTCACCATTTATTTTTGAACTGCTAATTTAGATTAAAAGTGTTTATTATGTTTAATGATTCACAACTTCACAGTGCATACAGTTTGAATGTTTATATGTTTAACTAATTCAAGAGGCCAAGACTCTGGAATAATTTGAAACTAAATAATTTTTCCTTCACATATAACACGCATACCGTGCCCGGGATATAATAAATGGTTAACAGTGAAGTACCTTATATTTTAAGTAAATGATGTTTTTGAATTTATTATTAGAATAAAAATAGTCTAAAACTATTTTCAGTGTACAATTAAAAGAATGCATTAAAATTTTGACACTTTAATGCTGCTATAAATAAAATTGTTTTGATTAATACAAATATACTTTTAAATTCCTTATATTTTATACTAACACTTATTTTAATGAAATTGCGAGTTAAACATGATTTTTAATAAATAATTAAAAATAAAATAGGTTACATTTATCTAAAAATAATCATGTGTACACACATTCAAATAAAATGCATTGATTATTAATCGTAATTAGATTTAGAATCAGGATTTTAAAGAAAATATTATTAAAAAAAAAACTTTAGTTTTTCAAAAATGTGTTTATAAACTATTTCTATAGATGAAAAAATGTCCTTAAAAAACCTAATGTGAATATTAAATAAGCAATTTAATAAAATTATTATTTTTTATACAATACAAGTCTAATAAGTTTATATTTTTTTAAATTTAAGTATTATTATATTTGAAACTAATAAAATATTGAATAAAGTTAATTATTAAGGTACACATTGTAATACAAATAAACTGCATTTAAATTATAAAGCAACTAACCTTACAAAGGCATACATAATCATAAATGTTACATTGTAATAATATAAAGTGATTTTAATTAAACTGTATATGTTTTGATCTCTTTGGAGCATGTTCTAATCAAAAGATTTTCGTGCACACATGATATTAAAAATTAATTGCAATAAAAAGTAAAGTTTACCCATGTGACGCTTTAAACGCTACTTTTTTACAGATGCACAATTTTGTAAATTGTTCTTGTCTTTTTAAATATGTTATATTAAGTTAGATTTTGTTTTTTTATGGCGGGAAAATCTGAGGAGTGCCAATAAACCGACTAACTGTCAAGCAGTCGATCGTTGTTTATGACAATGCATTTTATCAAGTTTGGAGTCCATATATAAGAGCCGTTTTCACATCAGTTTTCATTTACGTTTGGAAGATCTATTTAAACCATTTTCCATTATCCAATTGAACTAAAACTTGGAAGATTGCCTCGTTGTCAATGACAATGCATTATATCATGTTTTAGGGCCAAAAAACGTGTTAGAAAATAACACGGTATCGATGGTTTCTTTACGAAGAATCAAACTTTAAGATAACTCGATCTGAGCTCAAAATGTTTTAAATAATTTGCAATTCCACATCGAAGTTGGCAATTCCAATAAATGATTTATATTTTTGAAAATGTCTTTTTATGGGTTACTTTTTCAGTGAAAACTTTATTCACATACATTATAAAAAGTTAAAACTAGGTACCAGTATGTCGGAAATTCTTATCAAATACGCTTTTTCAATGTGATGGTGAAAGTTTGAACTGATATTTTTTTCTTTTCGATCCATCAGATGTCGTCTAAAAATGGAACTTGGTATGTGAACGTATATTGACCTAGTATGACACGATGATTCCAAAAATGAAAAAAACAAAACAAAAAAAAACATCAATAATGTCTGTCTGGCCGTTACGCTGGAAATTGTACTTTCCATGATTCGAAAGATAGTTAATCGATTTAAATGATACCCGGAAAAGTTTTGGCGTCTGGGACTCAATAGAGTCCTAAAAAAAATCCAGGTAATTGCAAGAATCTGGGTAATCAGTAATTGAGATTTTCATTTTTCGTGGTTACAATGAAGAATGATTGTCGTGAAAAGGATTAAGTAATACAGTGCAAAATAAATTATTTTAAAATGCTAGATCTTCAGTTTCAATTTTCAATAAACTATTTAAATAATTGTAATTATTTTTTAGCTTTATCATCTACAGATATAGAGAATGAATTCCGTCAATCTGCTTTTGACATTTTTACAAAAAAATTGATTCATATCTATTTTTGTTACCATAAGTGCAGTCAAGTTTGCCATTTTATTAAAAAATAAATAAATCAGTATTGAAAAAGAGTGTTTTTATTGTTTCTAATATTTAAATATGTTTTGTGTATATAATTCTAAATAGTGTAGTTATTTATATTTCAATTTTCATTTTCTTATGTGTATTTTTTAATAACCATAATACATGCTTGAAAATGTTAGCAACACCCGAGTGAATTAAGAAATTTGGAGATGTTTTCCAGGTGATCACCAAATGTATAATTCTCTGGGTCTTTCTTAAAAATTTGCACATGAGGTTATAAAAAACACCGAAAAATGGAACTTGAGTAAGTTGAAGGTGTAGAAACTATTTGTATCTGAATTTGTACGAACTGAAGCTTTTGTAAAACTTTAAGGAGTAAACTGTTGTTTAAGGAAATTTTATGAGACCCTGAAACGAAGAATAAGTTATGAATTTTATTTTGTAAAAGCTTTGTCACCATGTTCTCTGGAAAACTTCGGGGCAATATATTTTAACTTGAGAGACTATCGAGTCACTTCACATGGCTAAATGTTTTTAAGGGGGTCAAGCACATTAAAACTTTTCTGATTATTAATATCAAGTCTATTAATGTTTATAAAAACTTTAATTTTTCTCTTTAAAAGGATGCCTCATTTGTAATTATACCTTATTTTGAAGTATTTTTAATAATTTTTTGAAGTTTACGAAATGTAGGTATTTAATGCAGGTTTTTTTTTAATTGGCAGGAACTATCAAAATGTCTCTTTTTCATGTTTGGGTATATTGACTAAACTCTATTTGACATAAGTGCTTGAAATTTTTTATACATGTTTCTCTAATGTATTTAGTACTTTAACATGAGGAATAATTGGTAAGTAACAAACGTGTTCTTAAAAAAATTAATCAATCATTTAAAAAAAAATGTATACTTAATTTTATAAATTCATAATTATTTTAATTTTCAAAAAATAATAAAAATCTCATGTTAAAGTATTCAAAAGAATCCAAATATTATGCTCTAAAAGTTTCATAACGATTGAAGAATCGGTTATTAAAAGAGATGCCCTCGAAGTTGTTGAATTTAACATGTTTTCTTATAAGGGTGTCGGTCCACCTTTATGGATTTAAAGTATGCATATACATTAGAAATTTCAAAATGTGACTCAAGTCTGATTTTTTTTTTTAATATTCCCGAATTCATTACCTTTAAAATAATACCATTTTCTTTCTGAGACTCAATTTACATTTTAAATTACAGTGGGTTTTGTTAACTTGTTTTGTATCACGTTCATTAGTGTAGTAAACTTAAAACGCTTTTACTGAAGAATGACATTTTGGTGTTATATGACTTTACATAAATAAATATACTTCATAATAAATAGTCCGACTTACAAAATTCTAATTTTGTTCTGAAGACACAAGTTGTTAATGTGTTTTCTATGGAGAATATAATTATATATTGATGTTAATGATAATTAATGAATATATTGATATTAACATATTTTTTCTAAATATTTTAATCTTAATTTTTTGTTAAAAACTAGGTATTTTTTCTTTTTTACTTTTTATTTAAAAATTTATAATTAAATAAATATTGCAGCCAAATTCAAAATTCTCCATAGGAACATGCATCAATATAATATCTGTTATTTGCGGTAAAAATCATACCTCTAAGTTAATTACAAATTTACTTATGTATGTTCTAATAATGTCCTAATTAGTCACTTTGATTGCAATTAGCTGATTAAAAAATTGATGGGAAAATAAAGTTTACATACAGAAATGTATAATTTTTAATACTGATATACTGTCAACAAATTTGAAATTATTAACTAACAATTAAAGAAAATCATCTCAATTGTATATGTATACCTTAATTTCACCATGTTACAGTTTGACAAACAGTATATGTAAAAATGTAAATAACTCATTTTGATTAGATCAGACTCTAGAGTTTTCTAATTAGGTACAATTTAAAAGCAACTACTTTGTACTTGCAAAATGGTACCTCTACAACACACACAAAGTTTTATCGCAATGCATAAATCTCGTAGGAATAAACTTCAACCAAATAAAACCAACTTTAATAAAGATTCGACGTCCATAATAAAAATCAATGCCAACCCAAATCCAAATTCAATTTCGAGGTTCGGCAGCGAAATTAGCAAAAGGAACCGTCCTTCGAAGTTTCATCTGGGGCATTTATTAAATCACAAACGAAATAACATGCGAGAACAAAATTGTGGCTTTCTGAAGTATTCCCAGAACACGAGTATTCCATTACTGCAGCTTTGATACGAAGAGAATCATTTTCCGAGACAAAGTGGATTTGCAAATATTAAATTTATGTCAGTTTACATAAAATATTTCATTTTCGGAGGTATAACAAGATTCTGATGCTGAGATCCAATGTAAGATAATTTCCGCTTTGAATAACTGAACGCGAAGTAAACTATTGTGATTAAATACGTTTTAGTGTAGAAATTGATTTGCGATAGTTTGAGTGATGATGAATGTAGATATACTTATTTGAAAACGTGGATACTACGAGAGAGTGCATTACTGTTCAAATAAAAAATATATAACTTTTGGAGATATTTATTTCATGTTATTTTATGTTTTATTTACCTTTCCATAGATGTATTACTTCAATTTCTAATCAAATTACAAGTATATTTTATTTTGTCTTAAAAGAGAAAACTATCAATTATTAACTATTACCTGAATACCGAAATTTTACCATGCAATTTCTACAGCTACGACATTTTACCATGTGCAATTTTTTAACTAGCTGCGAGTTGTGGAAATCCGTCATTTGTGTCTCATTTTTGGCGCTTGGCTCTCAGGAAGGTTCATTACTAAGAAAAGCCAAGCTCACTTCGCTCGATGAAAAGTTCATTGACACATAAGCACAGGCTTACTTCACAAGTTGAAAGTTCATTGCTGCGTAAGCATAAGATCGTTTCACTCACTTAAATTAATTGTTAAAAAATAAATAATTAACATTTTAACATTCTGTTTTTGAAAAGCCCAATTAAAAAGGTAAATTTACTTACGTTGAAAATTTCAGAGCTATGCCCATATTTGAAGTCATTTTGTCAAAATAATTAATTAAAAATAACTAACTAATGTTTTAACATTGTGTTAGTCATAGGTACAATTAGAAGGCCAAAACTACTTATGTTGAAAACTACAGAGCTGTGCACCAATTTTAACTAGCTTTCTATAGATCCACAGGCAGACCCCTTGTTTTAATGTAATATATATAAGATTTTATCTTTAAGTCTGATTTTCAATAAGGTCGATATTTCTAACATTAATGCACCTTTTCTAACGAATTAGTAGAGATATAACCTTTAATTTTTTTTTTATGAAATTGTGGAACATAACCTGGAATTTGAACTGACGTTAAAAGTATCCTATAATTTTCATAATTCTTTTTAAAATACCAAATCCTTGTACAACTTGTGGCTTTTCTCAAAAGAATTGTAAATGGATTGAAACTTAATAACAAAATTCTTATGACAATAAAGTTTCACCAAATGTTATTGCACTCACTCTCTTGTATGCGATCAATTTAGCCAATATAAAAATTTAAAACTCGTTTTTTAAGAACTTTCTCAGAAAAGAAACCAAAAAGAGAACTCACAATAAAAATAAATAAATATCAGGGGTATAGTGGGTAGTTAGTCACCTTAATATAAAATTTGTAAGTAGTTGTTGTATGAAAAGTACTCTCAACAATGCGCATTACATTCAAGCTCTAGGATTTTTAATCTTCGTACTTCAGTATATTTTTTATGAAATACAAATCCTGTATAAAATGTTTTCGATCCAGAAATTATTACAAAATATAATGTAAAATGCCTGGTGACTTCTATATATGTGTTCAAACCAGAAAATTTGGACTTAATACATTATAATAACAAATACATAAGTTATCATATCGATATTTTTTTCTTATATCTTATTATATATTTAACCTAAAAATTTATTGGGACTTTTGTTCAAACCAAACATATAGGTTATAATTTTCTTGTAGAAGAATGATGACATAGAGTTAAATAAACAACCTATTTTATATAAATCCAAGAATTCTAAAGAAGTAATTGCAAAAATATTTTACATCAAATCTTCAGTCATCCCGACTCAACGTTTTTTTTTTTTTCAGATTATCTGGCACCATCAGCAACACGAGGGCTATAATGCGCCGAAACATTCGTCATTAGACAAGCCAACATACATTTACAAACACCCATGCCTAACACGGGACTCGAACCAGCAACCTCGCGGTCTAGAAGCTAGCACGCTAACCACTATACCTTTTAGTCGACCCGACTCAACTGATGCGTAAAAAAGGCTTCGAAAAACCAGACATGTTCTCGTTTCTCAATCTCTAAACATCAGCTAACTGAATTGGACTGGACTCTGATTAAATCTCAAGCCAGTTTTTAGAGGCTGGCGATTTTCCTTCTCGAATTTCTTTCAGAATACTATTTGCAATTCTAATACTATTTACAAGCACTAAAAACTTTTACATTAATAATAAGCCATCATTATAAATTAAATTGCTTACAAAAAAATTCATAGAATTATTTACTACGAATATTTACACAATTTAGATCGTAACAATATTAACTTGACATTAAAAGTTTACACACAGATAGCGGAATAGTGATTCAACAGTGATAGGCAAAAGCACTTAGTTCATGCTGATTAAGTGCTTTGGAATGTTTCTTTGCTCTCCTGAAAAGTTTGGCAAATTGTGATTAGCTCCTCCTCCTCCTAAGACTACAGCATGTTATCCACAGTATAATTCGCTTGGCATTTAGTCACACATTGACTAACACAGTATTATCTCCTATATCTCCCAACCCATACATGGTTACTGTACACACCAGGCGACACCCCACAAAATCGTCAGAATAATTCCTTGGGGTTGTTCAGTGGAGGGCCCAATTAGCCCCTCCTTTGAAGTGGTTGGTCGATCCAACCCCCCCCCCCCCTTCTCCTTTCTGTTACCTGTGCCCCTTTCATTAGCACGAACTCTGATTAAGTGCTGGCGGAGTCCGGTGTTCGACTGAGTGACCTGGAAACACACCCTTTGTGCTAATTCCCCGGCTCATTACGAAATTAATCAAGGAAGGGTGTTGGAAGGATGTAATTCCGATTCAGGAAATGATGGAGATGGGATGACTGGCAGACGGAATAATTGGGGAGGAGGTTTAAAAATAGTTAGGGATTAGTTGGTGGTGAGGGCAGAGCTGGAAGATTGAATGGGTATTTTCGGTTTTTAGATTGGTACTCATTGTAGGCAAAAACACATATTCATATCCCTCATGGTATAGTATAGGTAAGTAGTACGGAAAGGTGATTTTAAAGATGGTAAAGATGATTGATAACTATCGTGTGAGAAAACTCATATCGTCGTATATGTACTAAAACTAGGTAACTAAGAATTTAGTATTAGTGCATTTCAGGTAGGTTTCCAACATGGTACAACTATTTACCCCAGTAGCATAAATACGTTAACCAACACTGGTCAATCCATATGTGAACCGTTGTAGACTGAACGTTGTTTCGGATCTTGGCCAATCTCGCCAAGTGATGGATAAAATATACTGTTTTTTTGGAATGTTGATGCAATTATTTAAAATTGAAATATATTTTTATAAAGAACGGAGAAGTAAAAAATATGTGATGAGATGGTTTTGACTTGTTTATTTACAAAAAACAAAAAAAAACGTGTATTTGGGAACGATGCCTGAGTTTAGACTTGGAATTGAACAATCTTACCAGATTCCTTGTTACCGACGTTAATGTGTACGTATACCTTACAGTTCACGAAAATCGATAAGAATTTTTTTTTTTTTTTTTTATTATTATATCATAATATTTTCTGATACTGTAGCTTTCAAACAATACTAAACTTTTGAAAATATTCTTAATAGTTTTTATGTTACAATCAATTATAGGTGGGTACTTCCCCTGTTAGATACCACGTTTTTAAAACTTTAAACCTGTTTTCTGACGAACTGCATTTTGATTATGCCACGGTTTATTCAAACAATGATAATTCAACAACAAAATGTTCAATTATAATTCTTTTACATCATAGTAATCTACATAATATGCTAGATGTTTTTAAACTCAATTATATAATATTGGTTGAGAAATTGATTTTTTAGGTATTTTTAAAGCTTAGAATTCCTTGAAAATGTTGATTTTCATGTTTTCACACAAAATAAATTGTAAAAAAAAATCTATTCTATATAAGAGACTTAATTGAGTTTCAAAACATTAAAAATAATATTTCGAATCGTTACCAAGTAGAATTGCGTTTTTAAGTAAATTAGAATGTGATATATCATTGTTTAAAAAAGGTACTAATTATCTAATTAAAGCTTAATTAACAAATTAACAATTGCCGAAATTTGAATTTTTTTCATGAAATGATTTTAATCATATACTTTCTAACTAAAGTAAAAAAGAATTGGATTTTTAAACTCAGAATAAAAAAAAAACAATGTTCTAGGGTATACATAAACCTTAACCAATACCGCTATTCTACCAGAGTAATGGTTGTAGTCTATTTCTAGAAGCTAATTATAAAGATCCGCATACTTCGAGGATTTTTATGGGACTTTTATAGTATGTTCCTTTGCTCATTATTAACTGTTATATAGTTATTTTTTGTGTTCTGACCCGGGACAACACGATGGTAGAAATCAGTGTTCTAGCAATAATAGAATCTGAGCTGAGAGAAGTCAAAAACAGGACTAAGCTCGGTCAACATAATATACATTTGAATGTTCTGCAACTTTGACGTATGACTTGGTGGCGTAACATTTCGGAGTACCTAGATATATGTACATGAAAATCTCCAAACAATATCTACTTATTTTAACTATATATGTGTTAACCATACTAGTCTATGCAATGTATATATTTTACAAACAATTACACATCCAATTTAAAAATCACATTCTTTTAAACCTAGATAATTAAACATTCGTCTACTAAACTACTAACCCGTGCCAGTTTTGCGAATTCGAGATGTACAGTACGCAACAATAAAATCCGAACTGTGGCTATATCTTGTATTCTAACAGTTGAAATAACCAAAGTCAAGTACCGTTGTAAATTGAGGAAGGTCTTTATTAATTGTATATATATATATATATATATATATATTATCATTAGGGGTCATCTACTTATTAAAATTGAACCAAACTTTAAAAAGTCCAATTGCAACCTCATAATACTATACCATATTTAGATTTACAATCCAAAAATAATTCGTGTATATACCAAATTTCGTAATTTTCCAATGAGTGGTCAGTAATTTAAATGATGTCAAAAAAATGATAAATTAATATAAAAAATAAAATTAGTTTTTTTTAGCCATAAATTCTTATATAGTTAATAGATTTTAGCAATTTTTATTTCAAAGGATAGTTTGTTTAAGACCAAATATAAATAACTTGCAACTTTTCTATTAAACAGTTTTTTAATAATTAATTATTAATTAATAAAACAAGTTTTAGAATTTTTTAAATATATTTTTTTTTCCATTAGAATTATCATGATCGAAAACCCCTTCAGAATTTTTTTTATTTCTTGATATTTTAGCAAACATGAAAAAAAGCTCACTCTGAGGGACCGCAATATAGATTACTTCTTGAAGCATGCAAAACACTCAATTCTTCCCCGCGATAAAGAAATTTGCTCTCAAGATCGCCCAAAACATTTTCACTCATAAGTGTCGTGTTTCTCAAACATAATGAACTGAACTTTGGTATCAAGGGTAAACGAGGTATTCTAAATCGAATGAGAACATAAAAAATAGGGGTTTGCATTGAAATTTTTAAAGATAGAGTTAAAATTACTTTAATACACAGCCCCCTAAGAAAATAATTATGCATCAAACGTATAGAAAATCGTAAACAAAATATTTTGGTGCAAAATACAAGATTCTATGATAAAAAAAAACCCGAAAATATAGCTATCATTCATTTTTTTTTTTTTTTTTTTTTTTTTTTTTTACGCATTGTCCCTTTACACTTTTAACATATGCCACGAATGTAAACGTAAAAACGTAAATTTATACCACCTTTCTATTATTTAATGAAAATATTATAATACTTCTCTTGCGACACACTAATTTGTATAAAATAAATATAAAAAAATAAAATACCTATGATTAGTTGCATTCTAACACTGATTTAAGTTTATTTATCCAAAGTTAAACATGTTTGACGCATACAAGTATTTATCCAAGTATTTATAATTGAGTCTAAAAATTATTTTGCAAGCCTTAACTTTAAAGATTTAAAATCCATAGTTCTACTCCCACCTCTTGGATAATCTTCCCAATTATGAGTCACAAGAAATCTCTCCTGTGCGTTTTTTTATTCTCTGCCTTGCACAACAAATGAATACTTCCTGTCGCATACTCATTACCCAATGCTCGTTTCTCAAAAAGAACTGGTTAGCACTCATCTGAAGTTTCTTTATTTAAAATTTTCATATCGGTGGTAAAATACCTTTTTCTTTTGGTTCTTTTGTAAATAATATGTTTAAGATTTTCTTCATTTATCTTCGTCTCATTAGGATAAAAATAGTTTTATTTTATGTACTTGTTGGAAAGACTGAGGAATTCGAAAGATCCGAAAACGAAGAATATGCTTCATAAGCAGCAGAGTGGAGATGAGATTTTTTTTATAATTAAAACTAAAAGAAAAGTATTTCGTTTATCTTCAAAAAATTTTATGTTTTCGTGTTACTCTTACTACAATTACTTTCTTGTTAAGAACATAAGTACTTATAATTATGTTTGTACAAATATTAAAGTAACCTTGTGTTATATCTCTGAATAGTAACATTTCAACTACAAGAAGTTGAACTAACATAAATGTATCTCAGCATTTGATATGATACATTTGCTATCAAAGTTGTTTGCGCTATGCATATTTGCCAATGTCGTAAATTTAGCTTCGTGTCTAGCTAAATCCCTGTGTTACAAATACACAATTAATCTCTTTTGTTAAAAGCACAGATCTGAGCTTTATAAAAAAAATATGTATGAATTATGGTTTTTCGAATCTATTTAAACAAACAGGATTTTAAAAGGTGTCACATTTGAAAAATGCATAAAGTAAAAGAAGACAATAGAAATGTGCTATTTGCTGTCTTCTTGGGCAAATACGGAATTTTATCCATCAATTCTTCAAAATAGTTATTAAGTTCACTAATAGATGGCGCTGTTGAATGAAACTCTAAGCAACAAATGGTTTGAAAATATTGCACAAACTAGAAAAAGGTGTTTCAATTTCGCCAAGTTGTTGCTGGAAATGGCGGATTTTTCGAAAACTTCGTTCTGACAGTTTTATTTTTAGCTTATCAATCAATACCGTCCTCTACTGGTGAACTTTGTAACTATTTTGGAAATTTTGATTGAATAAAATTCTCTTGTTTCCCAAGTAGATTGCAGCAAACGGTATATTTCTATCGTGTTTCGCCTTTTTATATAATTTATATTAACTTCGATTTTGTGTGCGTGTATGGGGGGATGGCTGATTGTCCATGTTTGTCAATGGCGGGAAAATCTGCGGAGGTCTTATTAATCCCCTTGATGTAACTTGGCAGATAGATTCGATGTCGATGACAATGCAGTCTATCAAATTTTAGAGGCTGTCACTCTCACTAAGATACCGTTTTCACGGAATGTTAATAAACCAACTTGCCTTCATCCAATCATGCTGAAATAGCATTTAACAGATCATTGAACAAACTTTTCCCTGTTACCTGAATAATTTTAATAAATAAATAATAAAAAAAATCACAGTAAATAAAAGATATCGGGATGTGAATGCATAAATTTGCATTTATTTTTAATAAATAAATTTTGAGTTTACCTCATATTTTGCTGATGGAGATGTTTTTAATATTCAAAATTAGATGCCAACATCAACAGCACGCTGACAACAAAAACGTCGCTTTGTTGATGAATATAAAATTGGCAATGCATATTAAAAATTATATTAAATTATTATATAAATTATATAAATAAAAAATTATATAAACTATTATAAAAAAAAATTATATTAAAAACTTTTTTATCAGTTATATTATCTAAATTAAATTTTTTAAATGTGTTAGTCCTTTTTGGGGGTCCCCCTATACAAAATACTATCCATAATAAATTTCTAATTGTACATATTGTTAATGAAATATACGAAAAGCGATCTTTTAGTGACAGCTGCTATCAAATCCAAACTAACTTAGTTTTATACGCAACTCAATCTATCCATTGATTTAATATTCTAGAGTTTTCTCAGTTTCACCAACTCATAACCTTCGCAAGCACTATAAAGAAAGTGCTGAAGGAATGGATTTATCTCCCAACGACAAACTTTGTTAAAGCACAAAAATAAAAACAATAATAAAAAAATGTCGAACCCGGAGTCTGAGTTCACAAGATGAGAAAAATGTTTTATCCATTTACGCTTGGTTTATTGCGTAAAGGGGAAAAGACTCAGTTGTGCCTCACAGCCATTTTAACATCTTTTTCGTAGCGGAGTTTCTGGAGCCTGCAAAACGAATAATATTTCCTTCCTGTCTTTTCTTACCACATCCTTGACGAAAACGACTTCGTCAAGATGAATACTTAATTTCAAGGTAAAGTCGATTGCATTCATTTTCAATTGTTTTGAGCGTTTTTGTTTCGGAAGATTAGATTTTTTGTGTGTGTAAGTTTTCATTCATTTTATTGGAATGTTTTAAAGTTTAAAAATATTTCCTTCGTGTTAAATTTGCATTTTAACTTTAATGTATTCGCTTTCGAAAGTATTTTTTGTTGGTTTTATATTGATGGATATTAAATACAAAACTTGGAATTCTTATTTTCATTAAAGAAATAATAGTTAATTATACATTTCTCTCTTTTTTTTAATTCTATGTTAAGCATTTTTCTTTGAAATCCAAATATTGACTTCTTGTTGAAAATAAAGTATAAATTTTTAATTACTTATTCATATATGTGTGCAGAGGAAGTACGTGTGGTCATAAAGATGAACACTTATCTAAAATATGTTCAATACGCATATAATTTTTAGTGAGTATGTGAGTTTAAAACTAAATGATTGAAATAAATACAAAATAAAAGAAGACATTATACTTCTCATAAACATCTATAAACAGGACAAAATTTAGTTCCGTAATACAATAATATCCGAGGAACTAAGTAACCATCAACTTAAATAAGAATATATAATTTTAAGACTAAAATATATACATATGATCTTTATAGATACGCTTAAGCTTAATAGATAATTTTTTGATGCATAAATTCAGCCAAATATGAATTAACACAATTTAAAGTACAAAATATATAATGTTACACAATTTTCTGTATAATATTGTAAATAGTTTAAATATTTCTTTTTAAAATTCTATTTTACTAAATTTATTTGTAACAGCAACTTGTAAAAGTTGGTAACAACACTGTGAATCAAGGAATGTTTAGATGTTTTCCAGTGTTTGCTGATCATCAAATTGGTTGCTTGTAATTGGGAAAGTTCGCGTGTCTGGATATAAATGTCACAAAGATGCGAAATTTGAGTCAGTGTGATTTTGAAAGGTGTTTAGTGCTTACTTTTGTGGAGTTTGAAGTTATGCGCATTGAATCTTATATTAAACCTTGATAACGTCTACACTGTTGTTTAGAGGTTTTTCCAGTCTCTAAATGAATTATGAATACGAATTATCAGCTCTTTTTTTTTTTTTTTTTTTTTTTTTTTTTTCGTAAAAGCTGTGTCGTTAATTCCTCTGTGCAAATGCGTAACAATATTTCGAATTTAGATAGATTAAGAATAATCCTATTATACTATCTTCAAAAAAATGAGCATATTATATAACACATTAATAAACATTTGAATTAAAAATGGACACAATTTTATAATTTTTTTATTGTTTTATAAATTTTTAATTATAAAAAAAAAAAAGACCTTAATGAAAAGGATACGTTTTACTTTGAAGTAGTAAATTTCAGACAAAATAAAAGTTGAAAAGTATATGAAACCCTATCGATTTAATCAATCCTTGGTTGCATACATACTACTACAACTCAAAAATTATTTTGAACGAATTTAAACACATTTTAGTTTATTTGACCTAACAAACGATCACTTCAGATAACAAAATATATTATGTCTATTCAAATTTCCAACTGTGGTTACATTTAATCTTTAAGAATATTACAATGGCACTAAAAGGATCATTCAAATCTTTTAGGAGAGAAAGAAGGGCGGCCATTAAATGGTAGGTGATTGCGATGAATGGTCTGGTTTAACCAGAACGCATCACTTCTGGAAGGCGGCAACATCAACTCTATGTGTCCCTAAAGACTCGTAACAAACAGTCCATTCTGTTCTTTATTGCTGTTATCAGCGAATCGAATGGAGTCTGACTTAGGTCAAACCCGAACCCGCGATATAAAAAGCGTATGGGTTGTTGAGAGAATTGGATGGAAAATGATGTTTAGGGAATTTACTAAATGGGCGGGGTGTGTATGATTTCTATGAAATATCAGACAAAATAGTGGCAGCAAGTTTTGGTACCTCACCAAATATAATTATGAGTTTTGTTGTAGAATGCTAGATATTTAATATAGTTATGGCTAAGAATTACTAAAAATTTAAAAAAATTTACTTTCAATGAGCTGAAACATAATTTGTTATAACTTTTTCAAATAATAGGCATCTTCTTTCAGTAATCTACCACTAATTTATTTTGATATGATGACGTGAGGATTTGTTGTAGAAAGCTAGACATTTAATAATTTTCTGGCGTAAAAATTACCGAAGTGTTTTGAAACTTCACTTTGAATGAGCTAAAACATATATATATTTTTTTTATATATAACAGTAGGCATCTTATTTCAGTAATATACCACTATTTTATTTTCAATGGGAATGGAGGCAGACGATTTTATTACTCCCGTATCAAAACATGTCTTCTTTTAAAACTAAGCCTAGTTAGCAATGTTATTGTTCATTAATTTACATCCATTTTTAAATAGACCAGTATATTCATACTTATTTGTGTTTTCTGCCCTCAATAAAAATGATGCGGTATCAAAACAGGAAATCGCCTAGCGTTCTAAACATGAAAGATTTTGTATGTCTTTTGCATCCACTCGAGAAAAGTTACAAAACTCAATTTTTTTTTTACCTTGAATTAAATTGAGTACAAAATCCCAGACTAATTGTACTTCAACCTAGTTGCAAGGGAATAGATTGGTGCTAGTTGAATTCTAGTTAAAACTGACTTATACCGTTCCTAAAGGTAATCTGTGATTATGCATAGACTTGATCACAAAAATGAAGAATTTTTACATGTGTCGCTTTTAAAGTAAGTATGAATTATATTAAGTCTGACCAAGCCCAAAAAATATACGAAGATGGTTTTGATGATGCTATGTTGTTTTGTCTAAATCTTTAAAATTATGATAAATATAGTATTTATTTACATATTTTTTTTTTTGCATACGACATTTAATGTTTATTTTTAGCTTAAGAAAAACCTTCAGAGATCGCTTAAAATATATATTAAGATTATGATATTCAATTAAGATATTTAGGTATAGAATATACATTCATCGTACTTATCTGACCTCTTTATTAGGAACAGCAGAAAGTGCAGGCAGCAAAATACATGATTGTGTTAGCATGCGTTGGAAGTCATGTAACGATAAAGCAGTTTTTCAAATATCTTTCTAAAATTACTTTGTTTTTATATCCAGTTATGTTGATTATACGATGAAAATAGGTTCCATATTAGAAATAGATATTTTTTAAACTGAAACACGTTTTGTGTAATATTTATAAACCCCTTGGGTTCAATATTTTTAATCTTGAAATAATATTATACATTGCATAGTTTTATCTACTTGCATCTAAATGCAAATGAAAAAAAATTCATGTTGAGCAAATGCTTGGTCAAAATGTCTTTTGTTTAAAATTTTAATGTAGGTAAAATATTTCAATAAAAATGAACTCTAAAATTAAAAAATATTTTTTTCATAAAACTTCATTCTTGCGTTTTCACTAAACAATGTTTGTTATTAAGAAAATATTAGTATTTAGTATTAATTATTTAATAAATATTAGTGATATCAGCTAATTGCAGTTGTTTTTCAGTTATTTATTGTCTAAACACAAACAAAGCACTTACATGTGAATGAATTTTTTTTTTTTTTTTAATAAATGCAAAGTACCTAGAAACAAGAAATGAAACTTTAAAATAAATGTCAAATGCAACATTCAAACTCTTTGGATATAATTTTTTATGAAGGTTCAAAGTACAAGGAACTATATATATATCATTTCAGATTTTTAGAGTTTAATTTAAATGCACTTAAATAAGCTAAATGTATTGTTTTACATTAAAAAGTGAAATGCTATCTTTCAAATTACTGTAAGAAATATTTCCTGAATAACAACAACGCGTATAAAAGTTTATCCTCATATTAATTTAATAGCTAGAAAAACTTAAAGTATTTCTTAAAAACACGGAAATAAAGTTTCAAATGACATTTTACTTTTAAAAATATACCCCTTAAATCTATTATGGTACAAAGTATTTTATTCTGAATACATTTTGAAGTTTCCTAATGATACATTTAAAAAATGTTGAGGCACTCATCCCGTACAGGAATAACGTTTTCATAACGTAGAGTATTGTATTTTCAGAAATGCATTCTCATTATAAAACACTTAAATTGAGATTCTGCTCTAAAGCATGTTTATTTAAAAATTATAAAGCACTAGCCAACACACTAAGGCATATATTAAGTTACTGTATTTCTCATTTTTTTTTTTTTTTTTTTTTTTTTTATTCTTCTTTAGAATTCAAAATTGCGGTTAGTTAAGATGAATTATAACCATTGAAATTACTCTCCATATAATAAAACTCAATTTTTATGTATTCTGATTCAATTTTAAGTAATTAGTTAGGCTCATACCAAATTAGTTTGTTTTGAAATATTGTTTGGCGTCTAATCTAAAAAAAATACTGGTATAATGGTTGATTGTTTTCGGATTATCTGGCGCCGTCAGCAACAAGAGGGCTATAATGCGCCGAAACATTCACTGGTATAATGTATATGTATAACTATATAAAACATATAAATGTCTATTCAAAACCTATATATGCATATATATGAAACTATATATGTAGTATATGTATAAAACTATGTATGTATATGCATAACTACACTGGTATATTTATACGTATAACTGTACTGGTATACTTATACGTATAACTGTACTGGTATACTTATACGTATAACTATACTGGTACATTTATATGTATAAGCTGTACTGATATACTGTATAACTATATAAATTACACTGTGAAGTTTCCCATGCCCTAAAATTAGTAGTATGAAATGGTATGAAAATACCATAGACTAAATTTTTATCTCAATAAAATATAAAATGCTTAGCCCTAACTTTTATTCGTTAGTATATTACAAATTATTCAGAAAGAAAAAGGTTGACTAAACAAAATAAATAAAATCCCTTTCCAATCCCTTATTTTAATCGCCTTAATTATATTTATTATATTTGACAAGGCAGTAAAATACTCAATTCCCATACACATTTAGTGCGAACTGGATGGTTGGTTGGTTGTATTCATATTATACGGCGCCGTCAGCAACACGAGGGCTATAATGCGCCGAAACATTCGTCATTATACAAGCCAACATACATTTACAAACACCCATGCCGAACACGGGACTCGAACCCTCAACCTCGCGGTCTAGAAACTAGCACGCTAACCACTATACAATTGTGAACTGGATGGAAAGATGCTGTATATAGAATATATTCAATGTGTCAAAACTATATCATTAATTCTAAAGCAAATAGTTAATTATTTTTAAAAAAAGGTGAAAGATTAGCACGAAGGTTGAAGAGAAACCAGGGCATGTTAATTATTTTTAAATACAAATAATCACATTCAATATTTTATGCTTTATAATACTATTAACAAAATCACTTTGAATAAAATCTATATTTAAATATATTGGAAACTAGTGGGTCTGCGCATTTAAGAGAGCATATCTAATGAAACTTTTTTTTTAATCATTTAGGCTTCTTGTCTGCATTGGAAGACTCGTTTTAAAAATACTTCAAGTAGTAATATTTAAAGTGCTTTTTTATTCATAAAGCTGCTATTGATTAGCAATAGAATAAAAATATTCAAAATATATTGTCCTTTTTTTATTACCAAAAAATGGTTTAAATACTTAGAGAACAATACAAATGTGTTCATAAAAACTTTTCTTTTTGGATATGTTCAGAATTTTAGACAATTTTACTTAGTTTACATTTAAACCTTAAGCTGTAACCCGCAAAATAACCATCCAATCTCAATATTCTTTTTTGTATATGCTTAAGATTTTTTAAAAAAGAAAGGTAATTTTTTTACCGTAATAAGTACGATAAGAACTTTTACGTACTTTTTTACGATAAGAATTTTTTTTAGGAATAAATCCCTAAAAAAAAAAAAAAAAAAAAAAAATTGATTTATTAATTGTTAATTTATTAATTACCATCTACAACATATACTAACAAATTGAGATGGGATGATTAATTTACGAGTTTCTGCTTAAGGATTCAATGTAAAGTAAGTAAAATTGTCTAAAATTATAAACTTATCAATAACTGTTAGAGTTATTGGAGAATTGATTTCAAATTTAGCAATTTGACTTCAATATTGATTCAAAGTTAACAAAATTAACCTCAAAGTTAGCAATTTTTGTATGAAAATTAATTCTGAGTAAAAAGCTTTTTAACTTTTTACTTTTAATTACCATACAAAATTTTCGACTAGTTCAAATTGTCCAGACTTTTGTTCTAATTAACACAGTATTGAAATAACAACAGTTAATAATTTCAGTATCGTCAAATGTCATCGAAATTCTCTTTTTCAACTTCTACGCCTTTAAATCAGTAATATATGTATTTATTATACAAGGTGAGACCGAAAATTAAGTTGACTGATGTCATAATAATCACTGTATTATATATTTGGAGATAAATACATCACTGTCTTTCAAAGTACACTATCTGGCCAAAAGTATCCGGACACCCAGTGGTATGGACTTAGAGCGTCCTGAGGCACATATTAATATGATGTTGGTCCCCCTTTTACATCGATGACAGCCTGTACACGTTAGGGAACACTTTCCACCAATTTTTGATAGTTGACCATAGGAATTGCCTTCCAGGCGTCCATCACAGCTGAAGTGAGTGCTTGCAGTGAAGATGGTCGATTTGGCTGGCTACTTAATCTGCGCTCTAATTCGTCCCAAAGGTGTTCTATGGGATTTAGATCGGGGCTCTAAGAAGGCTAGTCCAGTTTTTGAACACCCATTTCGTCAAAGCACGTCTGTGCAAGCCTCGATGTGTGAATGGAGCAGTTATCCTGCTGAAAGAGAAATGGGCCTTCCAATATTGCCATAGAGTTGGGAGTGCAGCATTCTCCAGAATGTCCACATACATCTCAGAGTTCATCTGTCCAACCACAGGAACTAACGGACCCAGGCCAAACCACGAGAAACACCCCCACACCATTATGCTTCCACCATCAAACTTAACAGTCGGCACAATGCAGTCACTATAGAAACGTTCGCCGGGCATCCGCCAAACCCAGACGCGTCCATCCGACTGCCAGACTGTAAAGCGAGATTCATCACTCCAAAGAACAGTTTTCCACATGTCCACAGTCCAATGACGGTGAGCTCTACACCATTGCAATCGATGCTTCGCATTCTGTGGAGTGATGTTCGGCTTGTGAGCTGCTGCACGACCATGGAATCCCAAGTCTTTTAACTCTCGACGGACAGTCCTGCTGCTAACACTAACGCCTGATGAACTTTGGAACTCCTGAGAAATTTCCACCAACGAGGACTTGCGATTTTGTTTCACTACCCTTTTCAGAGTTCTGCGGCTGCGTTCACCAAGTGTTTTCGGCCTACCGGTTCGTTTTTCTGCCGTTTCACTGCCTCGACGTTTCCACTTCACAATTACATCACTCACAGTGGATTTAGGCTTCTATAGAATGTCCGCAATCTCACGAACGGATTTGCCACAAAGGTGGCATCCCACTATTCTGCCACGATCAAACTCACTAAGCTCCTTTGACTTACTCATTGCCTCACAAACGCATAAATACAATCTGACAAACCACTACCAACACTTTTATAGCTTTCAATTACGTATCAAATTGCGTCACTCGCCAGAACCACATTTTTAAGGGGTGTCCGGATACTTTTGGCCAGATAGTGTAGTTCCCGCCGTCTACAATACACTTCTGACAACGTTCATTCAAGTTCTTGCAACTTCTGAAAAAGTTCTCCTTCGAGACTGTATTAAGTGCCTTGGTAACAGCAGCTTGAATGTCTGAGATGCTTGAAAATCGTTTTCCCTTTAGTGCTAATTTCAGTTGTGGAAAGAGGAAAAAAATCTGCTGGTACTTGATCAGGGGAAAAAGCAGGGTGTAATACTAGACTGAAATTGGCACTGAAGGGAAACCGATATTCAAGCATCTCAGACATTCAAGCTGCTGTTACCAAGGAACTTAAGACAGTCTCGAAGGAGGACTTTTTCAGAAGTTTCAAGAACTTGTATGGACGTTGTCAAAAGTGTATTGTAGACGGCGGAAACTACTTTAAAGGACATTGATGTATTTATCTGCAAATATATAATACAGTGATTATTATGACATCAGTCACTTTACTTTTAAGTTTCACCTTGTAGTTTGAAGTACTACGGAAGAAGAGGAAATTGTTTTTGGCCGGGTCGACCCCTCTCCATCCTTGACTAACATCTACATAGTGCTTTCTAATGAAGTGCCAAAATATTCTACTTAAGGATCATCACTTATAGATTTTTTCATGTTTATGGACAAAGCTTTACACTTTTCATTTCATTTTTAAAAGATTAAAATGAAAATATATTCTTAATTCACCAATTTATCACTCCTTATTATGTTTACTTATTTTAATACTACGTTTAAGTTATAAAATTTTGATTTCTTATTGTAAGTACTTCAAAAGAAATTTTGAAAAGCAATGACACAAGCTCAAACACATTTTTACTTTTGAGATTTCATGTTTGTTCAGGCTTACATTAACTGATAACTGATATATACCAAAGGCATTCTTGTAATACACTTCTTAAAAGTTATCAGTTATATTTCTTCATTTCTTAAATTCCATCAGAGATAAAATCCAACAACTAAATTGTCTTAATTTTATTACAGTTCTGTAATTATATAAGAACTTGAAACTTTCATCTTCCTTGGAGAAAGCAAAGGGGAAAAATTAATTCAAGAGGTTTTTAAGACAGAGTTAATACGTTTCAGCTTTTATCTTGTCAACTCAATTTAGAAGTCCATTTGTTTTGATCGTTAACCTTAGAGTAATGAAGTTAAGAATCTCCCGTTTAGGAAAGATTACATACATTAAGTAATTACTTAAAATTAATGATGCGCAGTGTTGGGCAAGAATTCATTTAAATACAAAGCGATTACTTCAGATGAAAATTACTGCTGAAATGCCCTTTTTAAGCAATATGGAAGAAAACAGTTTAATTGCATTGTGCATTTAAATAAATTAGTGAATGAATATAGTTAAATTTTCTTATTAATTCAGATTTCTCAAGTTTATGTTTGGTATCAATACTTTATATATTGCTTTTTTGGATGATTCATTTTCATCCGCCTATACAAAATCCACATAAATCTAATTTAAAACATACGACCTCCTTTTTTAATGAATAGTGTATTTACAAGTGCATATTGTGTTATTAGTTTGATAGTCAAATTTAAAAAATCATAAAGAAACCAAACAATTTGAAAGACAGGAGATTACAGCAATATAGAAAACAGAAAATCGTAATTTTAGCTTACTGAGGAAACATAAGAGTATATGGGTAACACTATCTGTCAACAATAGAATACAATACTTAACTCTTGTGAAAGTTGAAAAAGTAATTCCTCTAAAAAAACTTAAATACACTGAATGCTCATGGGATCTCTAGTATAACTAATTTATGTAAATCGTCGATTTTAAAATTTTACATTGAAACATACTCTTGTCCTTTTGATTAAGGTTAAAGACCAAATTTATGTTATTTTAGCTATTTACCTTAAAAATCCATCACTGTACAAACAAGTTACAAACTTTTCAGTGCATGCAAACAGAAAATGTTGAAATGTATGAAAATGTATTAATTTTTGGTTACTGTCATTTGAGTTATTTTATCTAGTTATCCTAATAATAAGTTAATCACATTTAGATAAAAGGTCTTTATATGGTCTTTAAATGTAATTCATTTGAAATAATATGTCATTTCATTTTTTAAAAATTTCTTATTAGTACTTAAACAAGAAGGTTACCTTTTTATAATATTTTGTGAATAAATGAAATGATTTATATATTTTTTTCTCCTGGATTAAAGAACCGATCTAGGCACTTCAGGGTATTAGCCTTTACATAGTTGTATCTGTAATATACAAATGTTATTTTTTAGGGGGAAGGGGGAGGGAGATGTCCATTGTGATTGATAGTACAATATTAGATTTTTTTTTAATAAAAAAAAGTATTAACAATTTAAAATGGAAAGTTTTTTAAAAGTATAGGAAAAAACCGTTTCGCAGAATTACATTTATCTTATTAAAATATATACCAGGAAAAATTAGAAATCAATACGATTTTAATTAGATCTTTACATTCCTCTTTTTTTTTTTTTTCTTAAAACAAAGACAATCTAAAAAGATAACACTGAATAGTTTATAACTTGTTTGATCTCCGATGGTTTTTCAAGGCGATGAATTTTTTAAAAATTCAGACGTTTTTTCTTCGTTGTATACTCAACCCAATAGCGTAAAGCTTTTTATACGAGAACAAGAGATGAATTTAAGCGGTATGTGTACTCTGTCAAAGAATTTTAAGACTAGAAATTTTTCATTTGCTTATTTTTTTGAAGAAATTGAGGAAAATATTATTCATTCAGTCACGCATGAAAATGAAATTCTGTTGAAATCATGATCATGTTTATCCTTTTAGAAAGCAGAATTTTTGCAAATCCTGAATGTTAATTCACAGTATCTTGCACTTGAATCCTTAGCTTTGCTAAAAAGTTTATAAAAAAAAATTGACATCTGAGATAGCACATTTATCTACAAAATTCATCACATCTTAGGGTTATATTGTAGCTATGACAGGATTTTAAAAAAAATATATTATTTTAGAGATACGGTCGACTACTATTATGAAGTAAATGCTAACCAGGATAGAACATTAAGCAAACCAAAGTAACAGGTCATTCGTAGCACGGAAAAAATACATAGTGAGAAGCATTACAACATACAAGCTATAATAATATGTCAAAGTAATAAATGTTAACAATGTAATAAATGTTAACAATGTAATAAATGTTAACAAAGTAATAAATGTTAACACAATAAATGTTAACAAATGTGTAAATTCTTCCCTTGAATCGGAGCTTTAAAAAAGGTACAAAGATGGTATATATAATTTTGCGACGAAGAGAATTTGGACTAAATAGTTAAAAAAGTCGATGGACTACTATTCAATATCTGGTCTGGGCCAATGAGAATATTTTCTGTAAGAAAGATAATCTCTAGTTTGGATAAAGTGATTCGTTAATAAAATTACTCCCAGAAAATACAAAGATCCTTGTTATTTACTGTAATATGTATAAAGGTATTTCAAAATAAGAGTCATGAAATCCTAAATGGGTTTGCTAGTATCTGGCATTACATAGAATTCATCTACATTTCCAATGCATAAAAAACTAACCTAAATAATATAGAAGTTGACATTGAAACAGAATAACCATAAGAAAATTAAAGAGATTGCAAGTTATGGAATAGTAATGTTGTTATAGAAAAAGAAAACAATTATCAGGGTAAGTAAAAATAACGCAGGGAAGAAATTTTTCAATTTTCCGTTTCGTACGTTTAATTTCAAAACAAAAGAGTAGAAGAAAAATAAGTCGTGATAAAAAAAATGTAAACACAAAAACCATAAGGAAGAAAATCATGGAAGGTAAATGCTTATATGAAAAAACTCCTATTATGACAACTTCAAAATAAAAGAGTGGACGATAAATAAGGTATGATAAAAACATTAAAACACAATAATCATAAGGAAGAAAATCATGGAAGAAAATGATAATACAAAAAAAAAAAAATATTACGATAAGTTATAATGTTTGAAAGAAAAATCATGTTTCTGCTTCGTACGTTTGACTTCAAAATAAAAGAGTGGATGAAAAATAAGTCGTGATAAAAAAAATGTAAACACAAAAACCATAAGGAAGAAAATCACGGAAGGTAAATGCTTATATGAAAAAACTCCTATTATGATAACTTCAAAATAAAAGAGTGGACGATAAATAAGGTATGATAAAAACATTAAAACACAATAATCATAAGGAAGAAAATCATGGAAGAAAATGATAATACAAAAAAAAAAAAAAAAAAAATATTACGATAAGTTATAATGTTTGAAAGAAAAATCATTTTTCTGCTTCGTACGTTTGACTTCAAAATAAAAGAGTGGATGAAAAATAAGTTAAGGTAAAAACATTGACACACAATAACCATAAGCGATGAAATATAATGGAAATCAAATGCTATTATGAAAAGTAAGCAATTATTATAATAAGATAAGAAAAAAAAAATACTTTTGCAAATAGAAGTTTTATTCTTCCGATTCATACGTTTGACTTCAAAACAAAAGAGTTGACGATAAATAAGATATGGTAAAAGTTTCGATGCAAAAGGCTGGCAAAGATTCACCCAAAGAACCCATCCTTCATGGAAGCAAAAAAAAAGTTCTCCAACAGAAGGCCTCTCTCTGTATGAAAGTGACACCAGGAGCAAGTGAGGCAATCGAAGGTATTGACTTGCCAGCGGAGGGTGTCAGGAGCATCAAATAGGGGAACGTGACAGACAGTCAATAGAACTGCAACCGTCAAACGCAGAGTCAAATTATTTCGGCGCCATTTCTCGAGATGCCAAGTGGAAGGAATGGAAACTGAAAACGGATCTACTGGAACCTGATATTGCTCTTGGTTTTCTTTTGTACTTTTCCGCATTTCTCGCGATGGTGGAGAATGTTATAGCGTATTGTTACACAAATTTTCTGCATATAATTGTAAATAGGAATGTATTTATTTTTGAAGTTCTATTTCATCTTATTTGTATATAATTGTAAATAGTGACGTATTTCTTTAAAAGTTATAATTTAATTTATTTTTTTAACAGCAATAGTACAGTTTAGAAAAAGGTGGCAGCATCTATATATGAATCAGTCAATTTCGAAGCGTTTCCCTCATGTGATTGGTTGACTAGAAAGTTAGAAATTTCTGCCGCGAGACTATAAAAAGAGGTGAAAATGGAATCGAGATTGGACGAGTATTGGGCGCTGTTTGTAAAACATTGGATCTTTTGTTTACTTTTGCTGTGCCTGTATTATCGCTGTGTTCCAAGTTGTACTTCTCGAAGCTTTTACTGAATCTTGATAGTAAATTTTCTGTCGTTCTGAGAAGTTTTGTGAACCTTCGAAGGAAGAATAAATAATAGTTTTTATTTTATAAAAACTGCATCATCATATTCTCGGTGAAAATTTCAGAACAGTATTGAAGATTTATACCTTCTGGTAATTGTTTATTGGGATCGGTGTTCATGTTTTTTTTGTTTTTTTTTATTAAAATTCTAATCATAGTCTGTACTTTCACAGAAAATGATATTAGCTACAAATAATTATATTTTTCAATACATCGTATTAGCTTTTATAAATAACGTCTCTTAATTATGTATTTAATTCAATTTTTTATCACATATAATCAATCAAAATTATTAAATGGATTCAGTTAATCATAATAATTGAATTGATTTAGTCTTACTAATTAGCTTCCAGTACTTATGCTAACTTGAGTAAACCATATTAACTTTCTTCATTTAATTATATTAACTTCAATTAATCATATTAAACCTCAATATCCGTATTGTATCTATTAATTACATTTTTTTAGTTAATTATTGGCATTGAATTAGTTTTACTTAAGTATAGAAACAGGTCTATAAAGACTGATGATATGATTAACAAAAAATACTTAGATCTACATTCACTCGTTGGTTTTTCCTTACACATCTTGTAATCAACTTGATATATAAATTTTGCTTTGAGTAGTACATACAATTAAGATAAAAAAAAAATAGTTCATTAAATGTCAATAAATGATTATTTTTATCTTAATTTTTTTACCAATAAAGGAAAAATTTTATGAATGTCACGATTAAAATATTTAATCAATAAAAAATGTATTTAAAACAAACTTATTCATGGATATTGAACAAAGATAAAATAGAAGGAAACATATTCATAATAAAACATAAAATTCTTTAAGAAAATACTAATTTTTACTCCTTTGCACTTCAATTTCCTATAAAAATTAATGCAATTTTAAGCACCAATAAATTCATTAAAAAAACTAGTTAGTTGGAAGCTAAATAATGATGAAAGCTTAATAACAATTTTTTATTATAGCTCAGCAAACTTTTTGAGACGCCATTAATTTCAGCACTAGTTTTCAGGCTTTGAATAGAATAATCTTTTACTAAGGACATCGGCAAGACAGCTCGTAATCAAGTACCAGAACTAAAAGCAGCGTCAACTGAAAAACCCTTGTAAGTGCCATCTGACAGAACTTAACTTATTTGCTGTTGCAAATGCCTGACTTGATGTTCAACAAGCATAACGAAAACATGTCAGCCAAATATCGTCTCTTCGTGGTTGGTTTACAACAAAGAGAAAGTAGAATTTTTTTTATGTCTGCTCAAGACCGTGTTTCACTTCAGTGTTCATCTTGCATATCAAAACTTATTAAATGCAAATGCAAAATTATTTTGCGTTTAAGATTTTCGTTTTTTTTTTTTTTTTTTTCTTCTTCTGTGAAATGAATGCTTTGTTTGAAGGTGTTAATAACAGATCTTCAAAAAGTTTGGTTGGTTGCGTCTTGCATTAAGTGGAACCAGATACTTTTTCATTTTTGTTGATTTGCTTGAGTTGTTTAACACTTTTAACTTAGAGAGTGATGTTTTCAAAGGCTTTATTTACATTTTTCTTTCTCATAGAGGTAATTGAAGTGAAGCACGTTTGGGTTTCTCCAGTACTTCATACTTAAGCGTGGTTTGTTGAATTTTATTTGTTTTCTTTGTACTGCATTAATGCTAATGCTTTTCACAGAGTGTCACTCTGGCAAACTGACCGTGTCGAGTACTTTGTGAGTGTTATCCGTGCTACCTACAGGTTGGTAGATCATTTTAGGTACTATAAAGTTTTATTTATCAGCTTTCAAGATTAAAAATAGGATTTCACTGAACTGCTCCTACCTAAGAAATATTGTTTTAATGTTTTAAATGTTGTTAATGTTGTTAAGTCAATACTCATATTCTAATAAAATTCTTTAAACAAGTTTCTCACTTAATGAACGAAGACGTTGTTAATTCTTTAGAATTTGATTGAAATGTAGTCTTAAATGTTTATGCAATCAAAGAATATAATGACCAAACTTCACACATTTTTGCAATATAGTAATGTATAAGCGAACGTTTTAAAAATAATTTTCAAAACCATACAAAGTATAAGAAAGATATGGATTTGTAATGCATTTTGATTCCATCATCATAATGATATATGTTACAGAAATAAAACATATAATTTACAGTAAGATGTTCTATTTAGTAGAAATTAATTAAGTTTATTAAATACAATTTCAACAATTTAATGAAACGGTAATTTAAAATTCCGTTTATCACAAATGAACTTATTTTTTTCTGTAGAAAACTGAAAAAATCATTTTTATAAAATTTTAGTAACTGCAAAAAATATGTGCCTTAACATTCTTTGTATTATAAAGATATTATTAGTGCTTAATTTAATTTTACAATTATGATGAAAAATTTCAGCAGTTACAGAAATAAAGTTGTATTTTTAAACTTCCATCCATATATAATAAATTTTTGATATTTCAATTTTAAGTATCTTACGAAGAAAACTTGCTTGATTATTGAAATATTAAATAAAATTACTGGTTAATAAGGAATAAAAAATGCTAATAAATGCTAGCAAAATTAAAAATTTAAAGCCTTATATTAGCATTTGATATGCGTATTTTTATAGAAAAAACTTAAACTGCATTTAAACTCCCATAAATTAATAATAATGTAAACATGTGAATTTTAGTTTCCATACCTAAAAATATTTGATTTAAAAGGAAAGTTTAATTAAACTTATAAAACAGATTACATCAAAACACTTTTAATGATATTACTAAAAACAAAATGGTACTACAGTATTCTAAATTAAGATTCATCCCATTCAATCTTAAAGTAATAAAATAAATAATTTCTGAAATGTAATGAACTGCATACTCAAAATGAGTTAAAAATATTAAAAAAAAAAAACTTATTTAATCTAATATGCCATGTATACAAATGTAGTTTTATTTGAGTGCCGTGTAAGATATTAAAAGATTATATTTATAAGAGAATCATTATTTATTTTTATAATAAATAGTAAGAATGATTATATAAGGGAAATATGAAAAATATTAGATGAATGATTTTCTATTGCTTACTCATTTGAAATTAAATGAGAAATCGCTAGTAAGATATCTGAAAACGTTTCCAACACTTAAAAAAACATTAAATCTCTATAATTCTTTTGCATTTTTATATTCCTTTATAAGATTAATTACTATTGCAACCTTTTAAATTACTAAAATTCAGTTTTTTTTTTTCTTCTAATTTTAAGTTATTTAGAGACATCGAATGCAGTTTTAAGTTTACGCTAAGCCCCATAACAAAAAAAAATATTTACTTGTTTGTTTATTTATTTATTTATTTATTTATTTATTTATTTATTTATTTATTTATTTATTTATTTATTTATTTATTTATTTATTTATTTATTTATTTATTTATTTATTTATTTATTTATTTATTTATTTATTTATTTATTTATTTATTTATTTATTTATTTATTTATTTATTTATTTATTTATTTATTTATTTATTTATTTATTTATTTTCAATATGTTTCTTGGTAATTATCTAGGGAACAAGCCAGAATTTAAGTGATATTCAATAATCAGGAAGAGTTAGGACAAATTATATGCGTTAACAGGTTTTCTAGGCATTATCAATAAGTCATATCCGGATATAAATGCTTGTAGTTTCAGCAACAAAAAATTACAAACACAAGTTTTGTTCCATTCTCAAAATAACATTCTTATAAACAATAAATGCAAAGAAAATTTCATTGAAATTCTTAAATAACCTTGTAAGATCTCAGGGGTGACATTTTAATATATTTTTTAAAAATACCCCTCATTTTTCAGTATACACAATTGAAGTAAGTGAAACTGGTTAAATCCTAGTGAATCCAATGTTTTCCAACAACTATAATTTCGTTTCTAACTAAAATAGTTTCAAAACAAGTTCAATACTAATTTTACAATATTTTTTTTTTTCAATACAAACTTTCAATACTAATTTCTAAAACTAAAATTTGGAGCTTAATTACAGCAACATAAAAATAAAATGTGTACTTTTAGCGAAATTTACTACAGGAACTTCGAACAATAAAATTTTATAGTATCACACTAGTCTCACGTCTCTTCTCTTAAGATATATAAAGAGTTTTTTCACTTCCCACAGTTCAAACTTTTGCATAAGAATTCATTAAAGTTTGCAAAGAGCAATTTCTTTTATTACTATTGTAAACTTTTCAAAATAAATATATCCATACAGAAGTTTTGTATCAATAATTTGCTTTGTTCCTCAAAAAAAAAAAAAAAAAAAAAAAAAAAATACGTTTACACGGACAATGTGTAGAAATGCACCAAAAAAAATCGAAATTGTTTATTTGACCGAATGCTATACTTTCCTTATCGTGTGTAAACATATGGGTGATTGAAAGTAATAAAAATTCAAATAATTTACTGTTCTTTATCTCTGGTATACAAACATATTTTAAGATTTAAAGGTAATATACATACAATTCGCTTCCCCACTTCGAATCTTTTATTAATTGTTTTATCCGTAACACATTTTGTGACTGTTTTATGAAAAACAATATGACTTGTAAAACCGATGTAAGAACAATAGATTAATAAAATAAAACTACTCATTGAAAAATGAACACATAGTTATTTGTTTGTTTACTGTAACGAAACAAGAATAAATCCCTTTACAGTATAGAATAGAATGGAAGAAATAAAAAAAAACAAGAAAAATATTAAAATTAAAAAACAGAAGCTAAATGCAAAACTTGCAAACAACATACATAAGTAAAAGTACGCAGAAACTAACTTGGAGAAAAACAATTGATGGATTGTTTTTTCCTACTTGAAAAGCAACATTTTAGACAAATCAACACTATTGGAAACAAATATATGAATTGTAAAAACACGTAAAGATATATTCTTGAGATAATTTTTCGCTATTGTAATAAAAAAAAAAAAAAAAAAAAAAAAAAAAAAAAATATATGTGAAAACGGCGACTTGGGATTTAAAATTCAGTCGTTAAAATTCAATCTGGGCTATCACTAAAACTATTTAACAAAGTCTAAAAGAAAATAATGCATTCTAAATTCATGGGCTGTGCAAATATAAACATTTAAAAGTCCACCTTGGCTCAGAAGTGAGAAAATAAAAAGGGGAGAAATATACTCTTATAAATAAGCAAACGTAAATTATCTATTTTGAATAAATTAAATTCAATGAAAAATATTTTATTACATTAGAATATGTTTATTTATAGCTTGAAACTAATGAGTACACCATTGGACATTACAGAAAACTTTCAAAAATCTTTAATTGTACTTCAAAAGTTACAATTACTTTACTCGTCTAAAATTTCCAATGCAATAATTATTTAAACAACAAAATTAAAAGTGGTATCTTAACCTTACGATAAATAAAACAATCTTAGAATATTTGAACAATTTTCGAACTTTGTCGAACAGTTTCCATGGTAGTACTCATTTGATTTTTCTTCTTCCTTATTTCCGAATCTCTTCACTCTACAACTTTTATTACAACTTAAAGTTTCTTTTTTACCATCTCAAGCATTTCCTAAATAATAATTACTACTTTTGGGAAAACAAATGGGTTTGTGCAACCTTTGAAATAATAGCGTTAGACTTGATTATGTGTGAACCACCGCCGGTTGGTTCTAGACTTCAAAAGAACAACTGAATACATATTAGGGTGGATCGAAAAAAAAAATTTCAGAATTTCAAATCCGACCTATGGGGAAAAGATGTTCTATGGTATATAGATACATGGAAAAATAATTAAAAAATTTAAATTTTAAGTTCAGTACTGCCACAAGGAGGATGAAGTTTAGGTATTTGAGCTTTTTTATAGCAAAAAGTCAAAGTCAATTGAATTTTTTTTTTAAGAATTTCAAAATCTGCCTGTACGGAAAAGATGTTCTGAGGGTACATTAATTAAGGGGAAAATAAAATAAAAATAATAAATTAATAAATTTTATATTAAGCTCTTTGCAAGGGGGATGAAGTTTTGGTATTTAAGCTTTATAATGGTAAAATCTCAAAGTGATTTTTGTTTAAGTGAAACAGACCTTTAGCACTTTTAAATGTTTATTGGAATGAGAGGACATATACTAAATGGTTACAGAAAAAAAAAAGCTTTAGGAACATATTACAGCTTCTTAAGAATTAAATCAAGAAAAATAAAAAAAAATCTTCAGAATTACAGTAAAAGGTAAACACGTTTGGTGTTGAAAACGGGTGTGAGGTTTCGTGATTCCAGGCTATTTCTTTTTAACCCATCTCTTCTGTATGATCCGCTTACAGCAGAAAATGCTTCTGTGACTATTCGTTCTGTAGCTTGAGTACGACAGGGATACCCCTTGATAGTAGGTAATGCTATAGTATTGCCGTAGAAATGATTGCTAGATTTGCTATTGCTTCAGAAATCATGTCATCACTAAATCGTTCTGTTGCATTATCCCATTTAATCAAGTTCACATAATCTGTCACACAAGGGTCAAAAGTTGGTATGTTTAAGATACGGATATTAACCGCTAAAAGGGTTTGGGTTGCAGCAGACCGTTTGACTTTGTGCAAATTCAAAATTCTTTGAATGACCGATTCCTTTGTGTTATTTCTGTTGTCAGCTAGCATTGATATCAGGATATTTTCAGGAAAGCCAAACCCCCGTTTAAAAAATTACTGGATCAATGACTTTCTTCAAATAAATTGAGAAATAACGCGATAGAAAGATTGTTTAATGCAAATGCGCCTGCACCATAGATTACAGATTGTTTGGTTTTGATCTTGAATAACATAGGTGCCTAGACCTTTACGATGAACGTAATAAATGTCAATAAAGGTTTGGTTGGACTTCTTCTAAGCCAAACAGAACATGAGAATTCTGTTGGGGGTTGTAAACCACCTTGAGTGTCAAATCTTTCCAGAGTTTCTCTTCAACAGCTCTTTGCTGCTTTGTCCGCAGTGATGGCTTCACAAATTTCCATTATGCACAGTTGATCAGTACTTAAGTCTTTCTTGTTAGTCAGTTCGGAAAGGTTGAGCTTACGTGAATGATACTACAGGTAGTGTCTCGCATACGGTCACTCTTTGTCTTGTAACTGGCACACAAAACATTGTAGTGGACGCTTCAAAATCAGTTCCATATTTCTTATAACACCTTCTTTGATACCTGTGTTGACAGACTACCTATTATCGCAACCAACATTGTTGTATCTATGTCATTGTCGACTCATGATCTAGCCGACCAAATGGTATAGTAGTTAGTGGGCTAGCTTCTAGACCGCGAAGTTGCGGGTTCGAGTTCCTTGTAAAGCATGGGTGTTTGTAAATGTATTTTGGCTTGTCAAATGACGAATGTTTCGGCGCATCATAACCCTCGTGTTGCTGATGGCACCAGATAATCTGAAAACAACCAAGTCGAAGCATGAACAAAATTTTTTGAAGTGCTTTCCCTGAGATAGCTTTCAGTTAATTTTCTAGCTTTGAAAGCGCGATATTTGTCATAGTATGAACTTATTTTTCTCAAAATGCTGTAGTGGTCATTTATTGGCATTAAAGCTCATTTCCAGGTCTCTCTTAACTTAATTGCAACTTATTGACACGCGGATAAAAGTGTATTTAAATACACTGTACTTTGCTTCTCTTTTTGAATGCCAATATACGCACCTTATTACATTTTTCGTCCGTAGAAAGCATAATCGTGGGCATATTACAGCCTGACCCAAATATAGGACAAATCATGACTTTTCTTATCAACGCCACAGTACAGTATTAGTCCAAGTACACAAACAAATGTCACATAATAAAATTGTAATTTAATTTAATTTAATTTAATTTAATTTAATTTACAAGAACAGCGCTCACCGATTAGGAATTCCGTAAGCCGCTGACAACTGCCCTATAGGGTTTTAGGGCTGATTAAACGGTGATATGGGGGGGGGGGGGGAGGGAGTTGGTTAAAAAAGGTTGAAATGTACATTGTACTACTAATTATTCAGTAATCATCACTTTTTTAGGATTTATATTGTAAAAAACAATTATTTTTAGTGTAAAATCATTTAACGAAAATTAGGACTTTTTGCATTTTTTTCGAAAATTCAACCCCTTTGTGGCAGTGCAAAATTTTAAAATTAATTTATTTTATTATTTTTTCCCTAATCTCTATATCATAGAGCATCTTTTCCCCATATGTCGGTTTTGATTAATAATAATTTTTTTTTCTCCATAGAAGAACGATCCACGGTAATACATATACATATATATTTCTTGATTTCTTATTTGTATTGTTTACATAATTACAAGTTTTTAAGTGTATGTATCTCTAACTGTATATTTTTAAAAGTTATGCTGCTGTATAAACGCAATGTTTGTGCAGTTTAAAAAGGGTCTGTGAAAAAGACTTACAAATAAGAGACGATCGATGATTTCCTGTTGTAATAAAAGTAAGCAAGTTTTATTAACACATCTAAAAATAGATTTTAGTAATAACTTTTGTAGATATTGAAAAATTTGTATTTCATTGAAAATCGACGTTTGTAGGGAACACTAAAACTACTTGACACATCGAACGTTTGCAAGACAAATAATTCGCCAGACGTATTCTCTTAGTTCGTCGAAACAGTCTATCTGGAATGATACCCGCTGAGGAGACATTCCACGGGAGGGCCTCTAAACTGGTCTAAATAGAAAAGGACCTCCGGGGTAGACAATGCTATTCGAACTTTCTTCCGTCAAAAAAAGTTCGCTAAAGGTTAACAGGATAATACGTAAGTACCGAACTACAACATGAAACAATGTCAGTCAAGTCAAAACCAACTTCCGGTAAGCAAGAGTAATAATTTGTGCACGATGTTATGCTTTGACGTTGTGCCTGCGTTGTGTAGAGATCCATTTCTTGCTTGTCTACATTCTCTGTAAGTGGGGATCCCTGTTTGGACAACCACACATGCGTATAATACCATTCACTTAGGTACTTTGATCAAGTTCGATTTACTGCAAGGAGAAATACTATAGGTCACTTCAAATTCCTGAAATTTCTCACTGGCAAGGAGGACGATCAATGTGTACTAATTATGAGTTTTTGAATAGAATAGGACATATCTTGCCTTGCAATCAATTCATATGTTATCTAGAGCAAACACTGTGGGATAATAATGCATAACTCTTCTCAGGTCTGCTTTTTATCGAATGCTGATAACAAGTGAAAACTCCAACAACTTTGTAAATTATCACATATTTAAATGACGTGGTTTGAAATCTTCTTATGGATTCTAGTCATATTCAGAAGTGAGCTCTATACAACAAATTTTGAAAGTAAATTACATGAAATACAATGTAAAATATATTACACAGAAGATAAGAAACTACTACTACCATTTTCAGTATGGATAAAAAAAATTATATTTCATATTACTCAGCAGACAATGGTGTATCATTTAATAAGTTTTAACGGAGTGGGCTTGTCAAGAAAATAATATTTATGACCTTTTTTTATATAAATTCACTCCCACTATCACGTCGAGATATATTTTACCTACCTATATTTGAACAAAAGATTTTAAATTAGCTTTCGATATCTGTCTACATTATTAAAATATTGTAAAAAACAACTACATTAATACGTTTTTAGTTTTACGCTATATTAATGTAGTGATAATCTAAATAAAGTCACTTGTTTGCTTCTATTTAAATGAATTAATGCTTTTCAGATAAAAATACAAATCCCAAAGACACGTGCGAGGTGAGAAATGAAAGTTCTCATCAAAATTAATTCGCATAGCAAAAGTCCTTCTGAAAGTAACAAGTAGTAACTAAAAGTCAATGTAAACTCGTTAATCCTAAACTATAAATTTTATAGACATGTGTTTTTAAAGCAAATAACAGTTGTAACAGATACTCGATTGTCAGATCACTAAACGAGCATTTTACGGATTTTCTCTCATTCGAAATCCACAACCGAAATGATGAAAAAATTTCCAATAGAGGACCTCCTGGAAATAATTCCTCCCCGTCCTTTACACTTGAATTACTATGAGTAATCTAGAGCCACGCTTTAGCAACGTTCCTGTGGCTCCAGTGGCCCAGCGGTTAAAGGCGTTGCCTTCATATGAGGTAGATCGTGGGTTCGGATCTGGCCTCGCCGAAAATTGGTGTGCACGATAATAGGGACTCGTACGCATTGAATTGGTCGCCGACTCAATGCCCTCTCGTGGGTATGGAGGGGATGAAGAGATAGGTGTGTACGCGAACGCGTCGACTTTGTAGTCTTCCCGTTGCTTAAAATTACGAGGCATTTGTGGCTACGTTACGCACTTGATAGTGGCTGAACAACAGAAACTATGAAAACAGAACTAAAGAGTGTTCCGGATCGGTATAGATTCCATGTATATAATTTCAACACTTATATTATAAGAACAATCAATCTATATTTCATAAATCCAGTTATTCCAATTATAAAAATAAATAAACAACTAAATGAACTATCAAATACAAAAATAAAGCAAATATATTTGTTCACGATTACACATTTTATCCTGTATTATAATATTTTACAAAGACTTACTTTCTTTCGTTTTCAAAGACGACGTAGAAGCAGATAAATGCATTTTTAATTTTTAAATATTTACTCTAGAAATCGAATCCAGAAGAAATTAGTCTTATTAACATTTACTTCTATTTTAAATTTGTTGTATTTCAAATTTGAAAGTTACATGCACTCCATTAACTATTTCCTGAAAACTGTAATCAATCATCATTATGAAAGTTTTTGCAGTCTGATAGAAATATCCAGAGGTTCGCAAAGAAACTTCTTTTGAAGTAAAACCTTAATTAGATCAAGTATTAGCTGTCCAGATGTTCAATGATTTATGAAGGAGATTTTGCTAATTGGTACACGTGAGACTTTGTGGTACTTGGCTACAGCGTAGAGAGATTTATTAGTTGTAACCTGCTTTAAAAGAAAAGGGACCCAAGTGTTTTTAATTTAAAATATTACGATTACTGGGTTAATGCCGTGATATATTAAGAAGGACTGCTTTAATTTTTAATATGTTAGTTCATTGAAGTCAAGCGCAACATAGAAACATTATAATGACAATAAATTTAAGAACTAGTCAATTCGAATTTGTTCCCCCGTTATACTAAACTTCATGAAAAACTTAAAAATATCAGAATTTATTAAAATAAATTACTAATTCAAATAACTTTATACAGAATAATAATACATTAGTTGACAACCTGTTTACTTTTAATCAAAAATAAATGTAACGCCTGAATAAAGTAGAATTTTAAAGATAAATAGTTAATGTAAAAAAAAAAAAGTGAACGATTCCAACAAGTAACAACATTATACTTGTTGGAATCGTTATTTACTTTAAAAAATATTATTAAGAAGACATATGTTAAAATTCATATTTATATGGGAAGGTGGAGGGGAATTATGCTATTAAAAAAGAAACCATTTAAAAATTTGATCTTGCAATATTGAATTTTTTGCATTTGAATGACAAATCTCTTTATTGAGAAAGTTTTAATTTTCTCCAATTCAGAGACTTCAAATACAGATAGCCCACCTGATGGCTGTATGGTTAGAGCTCTGGCTTCGCATGTCAAATGTGCTGGGCACGAGTCCCGGGTTAGGCATGTACATTCGTTGTAATTTGGAGTCCACGTTAAGCTGTAGGTCCCATCCTGATCAGCAGTGATTGTGCATAAGTATAGGTCGTAGAATGCACAGACCAACATACCAAATCAAATAATAAATTGTAATTCTGTAAACTACACTGTGACCTTTTAAAAAAGACATATGTTAAGAAGGATTCTTCGTTTCAGGTTGTTAAACGTAATTCTCTCTCTGAATAATCGATTTCAAATGTATGTTTTGAAAATTATATGGGGCTTCTTTTTGCTGGTCACCCTTTATATCTCGCATTTTTACTTCAGTAGATGTAGGAGAGTTAAGTAACTGTAAAGTAAGGGGATATTAAGGAACTATCATTTGTAAAGTTTTCAATTCCCATGTAACTTTTTTCCAAGAATATATAAAATTATTATGTCAAAATAAAAGTGCGCAATTTCAAATTCTTCCTTCTTTTTGATGCTTTATTATATCACTAATTTTGTGAGCAATTTTAACTATAGTTAATCTTAATATATATTTATATTTTAAAGTTACGACCACAAATACCAAATTCAAAATGTGTAAAAGATTGTTAAAGTAAAAACTATACACCAGGCACCTGTTTAGAGTCTTCTAGGGCTTGTTTGATTGGATTTATTTTCAATTAATTTAGTAAGCAAATATGGATATACTGGAAAGAATACTTTATTTTTTTTCTGTCACAATATCTGCAGCATTTTTGCTTTAAAACGCATGGAATTTTATATCAGTTAAAATTACGGTGTAAAGCAAAAGTCAACAGACTTTTCTGAATTAAAAGTCAAACATTAAATGATCAGAATCGCAAAATTCTTAAAGAGTCACAAAATAAATAAATGAGGTTTTAACTACAAACATTTTTGTACCATTTTTATGGCATCAAATAATTTCAAATGAAAAAAGTTGGTGCCTATTTTTGATTATAATGAACGCATACAATACATTCAATTATTTCTTAAATTCAAGATTGTCCTTATCAATTTTGCGATTCCTTTTGGGGGACGTCGAAGCCATATTTTTCCAATACCGAAAGCGTTTTAAAAACGTGCGCAAGTGAGAAAATTTCACAGCGGAAAGTGCTATCTTCCTCAGTCGGAGACGAGGGTACAACGAACTTCAACAAAGGCTCAATGCAACTGAGACTGCGACACATTGTGCGTTCACTCCTACTGCGCATTTTGAATGTTCCGTATTTCTGCAGCGAAGATGCTAGGGAACGCTGTGAACCATGATTTCCATTTGATGTTTGAGGAAAGTGTTATCAGTCCACTCATATCTCTGTGTTTTGTCGCGTTTCCCTGACCTGGTATGAAGCATTAGCATGATTTGAAGAATAAGGAAACGGATGTTTTTTATTACAGTTTAAAAAAAGTTTTTGTAAGCTAACTTATTAAAATTAAAAAAATGTATTGTTAGAAAAACCACCTTATCCTTTCAAATAACGTCTGATATAAAAATTCATAGCTCAATAATGTGACAGATAATGTTATAGAAAAAATACAGCATCACATCTGTTTGAGTACTATTGTCTATAAGAGATATTTATCTACAGAATCATTCACGGACTGATTTATAGGGAGAGAAAAAAAAGTGGAAAATCTTGTAAAGGGGAAAAAAAAATGTGTTTACTATCTCTCATGTAGTTATTTGCCTGGAAGCTATTTGCGATAATTTATATACTGCTTAAAAAGAAGAATAGTATATTCGTAAATAAAAATCGCATATCTACAATAAATATATATATACATTGCATTTATTATGCTATTTACAAACAAACGCAAGTTAAAAAAATCTCTAACTATCATTGTCAATTTAACTGCATTATCGAACAGCGCCATTACAAAAATTTACTTTTGAAGTCTACTTATTTGTCTTGCAAATTTTAAATAAGCATTATACCTACTCAATCATTCATAAAATAAAAATTGCTTTAATCGTTTACCAATTTCGAAAATATATATAAATGTATATTTAGCTCGACTTGTCATCAAATGCATGCAATAACGTGATAATGTGTTACTATTTTCATAAACTTTTAAACGTAACATTTCAACTCATAAATCTTTTATATAACCAAAATTTACACTATACATCCTCAAAACCATTTTCTAACTCTTATTTATATCACCAAAGGCACGTGCTCAAAATTAGCACTTTTCAGTTGCTTTTCTGTACAAAGAGTACATTAGTAACAAAACAACTTCTACAGAGCACTTATTCGTCCCGTTCAAATTGGCCACTCAAGTGAATGACGAAGCATTAAGAGATAGATCATTATTTTTCTGCGAAGACTTAGTTTCCTGTATCAATGGGTTCAAAATCTCTGAGTACAATGCACCTATTGAAAATAGACGCTAATGTTCCGATTACACGGTATGCTTTACGACGTTTACCGTCTATTGAGCCGTCTCGGCCGAATTCGCGTGCTTTAAATGTTTGACATTGATTAAGAACTATTAGCTAACTGTATTTTAGGGTAATGTCTGCGATTATGTTTCTCACGACAGGAAAAGGGACAAAACTTTATTTTTTAACCCATTAACCACCAAAACTCGAAATCCTTAAAAAACATGGTCAGTATTTATAACATTTGTGATTTTAGGGTCATATATAACATATTTAAAGAAAAAGTTGGAATATTTTACTTATCTTTAGAGAAAATGATTGTTGCGTTGGCGCAACGTCAGCGCATATATATATATATATATATATATATATATATATATATATATATATATATATATATATATATATATATATATATATATATATATATATATATATATATATATATATATATATATGTATATTTAGCTCGACTTGTCATCAAACGCATGCAATAATGTGATAATGTGTTACTATTTTTATAAACTTTTAAACATACCATTTCAACTCATAAATCTTTTATATAACCAAAATTTACAATATACATCCTCAAAACCATTTTCTAACTATTATTTAGGCACGTGTTCAAAATTAGCACTTTTCAGTTGCTTTTCTGCACAAAGAGTACATTAGAAACAAAACAACTTCTACAGAGCACTTATTCGTCCCGTTCAAATTGGCCACTCAAGTGAATGACGAAGCATTAAGAGATAGATCATTAATTTTCTGCGAAGACTTAGTTTTCTGTATCAATGGGTTCAAAATCTCCGAGTACAATGCACCTATTGAAAATATACGCTAATGTTCCGATTACACGGTATGCTTTATGACGTTTACAGTCAATTGAGCCGTCTTGGCCGAATTCGCGTGCTTTAAATGTTTGACATTGATTAAGAACTATTAGCTAACTATATTTTAGGGTAATATCTGTGATTATGTTTCTCACGACAGGAAAAGGGACACAACTTTATTTTTTAACAAAAGGATTGGGTTTGCAATGAAACCACCTCTGGACTAAAGTTTTTTTAACTTTAAGCTAAACTGCCGATGTATGCAGGATAGTATAATGTTACGAGTTTTTGTATATTTGTAAATATTTCGTAGTGTTAATTTTGTAAATAGTAAAATTTATGTACATTTCGCATAAGGCAGTGCAATAGTTCCTCTGAGCTTGACTTCCGTGCAAGATGGGTATTGATGCTTGAAAACGAGTTTTACAGAGGTAACTCTGGGAAGCGAGTTTTACAAGGAGCAGGGCATTTAACATTATGGTAATGGCAATCTCGCCTAATTGGAGAGATAGAGCCAAGTTGGCGACGTTTTTGGCGACTAATTTTTGTCGCCAAATTTGGCGAGAAATTGCCAAATGTCGCCAAACTTGGCGACCATTTGGCGACATTTTCGGTCCCCATGTACATGTATAGGACTTTTCGACTACGATCTGGAAAGTTCTCCAAATATCTACCTCTAGAAGATTCACGAAGATTCAATTGTCCTATATAAGGGTGACCAAGAGAGCGGGGGAGTTAGTTGTTAGTTGACTGATTTTGAGTCACTGAGTTAGTTAGTTGTTAGCTGAGTCCGTTAGTTGACTGGAATTACTGAGTCTCAGCTAGCATTCAGAGTAGTCCCGAAAGTGAACTGTATTGCATTGTCTTTTGCATCAATTGTGTTGTCAAGTTTTTAACTGCTGTTTTGTGCTCTATTGTTGTGAAAAGAGCTGTATTGTGTCTACAAGAACGAGAAGTTCTGGAGCTGTAAGAGAATCTGTGAAGAATTATTTTGGAATAAATTTCTGCAAGTTTTGATCTGCTTTGGCTTCAAATCTTTCGAATCCGTCCACGCAACAACTGATGTCAGAAGTGGGGTAAATTGACATAAATTAATAGTTTTCACAAGACATATCAATATTCAAACTTAATTTAAAGAAAAAAAAAAAAAGAAAAAAAAAAAAAAAAACTACAAAAGGATAATATTGATACATTCTACTTTTAAGATCACAGATATTTACGATAAATTTTATAAAAGTCTGTAAAATAAGTTCAGTGAATAAACTAAAGAATTTTACTTTAAAATTTAAAAAAAAAATTAAAAAAATGTCATAACGTTATTATATTATAATTTAAGTTCATACGAGGGGATTATAATTAAAGTTCAACTTTCAAAATACTGTAAAAATAACCATTGATCCCATTTGACCAGAACAAACGCGAATAATTGAAAAATATTATGGGATAAGAAACAAAAATTATATCGATATATTTTTCACTTTCAAATACCCATTTGTTTACAAGGGATGATGAAAATATAGAATTCGGTCATATATTTTTTTTTTTTTTTTTTTTTTTTGCATTAATCCTTGTTTTGGAATACCCTGATTTCAAAAAAAGTTGTCTAGAAAAAATGTGTTTCTGTGTGTTCGTGGTCAGCATAACTCCAGATCAAATTGACCTACGATATCCACATTTTGTGTGCGGGTTAGTGGTGGCTCTCGGGCCTGCCATTAGAGGTTTTCCTCAAAATCGCGCATGCACCTAAGGTGGAAATTATGAAAAATCATGTATTTCAGCAATTGCTAAGAAATTGTTCAAAAGATTTTGATTAAAATTTGTGTACTAATGCCTCTTCAGGTGCTCAAATTCTCCCATCCTCGAAAATTCTCGAAAAAATGCAATAAAAGCATAACAAGTTCAAAAACGAATGACTTGAACAAAGAGTTTACTGCTCTTGAGCATCGCCCATCAACGATTGTTATTTTATGTTTCCCGAACAAGAAAGGATAACATAATGCCTATCAAATAACAAAGTCAATGTCACCATCTTGGCGGTTTCGTAAAAATTATTAAGAAAAATATCACCAAACTGGCATTTTTTTTCTTCTTCTAAATTATTGAAAATGTGAAAATGGTAAGTAGCACCATAAATTTTAATGCAATGACCAATATTGTAGTGTAATTGAAAGTTGTGCGATGTTCCACACCTTCAATTTTTCGGCGTATTTATGTTTATCCAGGTCAAATTTTTGTTTATCCAGTTGTTTTTTTTACAATGTTTTGAAAATTGAACATTAATTATAAATATCCTATATAGCCCCTTTATATGTTAGATATTGTAGCTATAGCTTTAATAGAAGGTATATACTTAACAACTATATTGATGTAAATTTAGAAATCGTGACTGCCAAAACGATTTGGCTTTTTAAATTATTTATATAATATAAATCTCATTCTTCATAACAATCTCTTATTATGAAATCCTTTATACTAACTACGCTTTTGTGTGTATATTTGTCGATGGCGAGCAAATCTGTGGAGACCTAATTAACCCCCTTGCCATCATCCAATCGGGCTGAAACATAGCAGATAGATTCGATATTGATAACAATGCATTCTCTCAAATTTTGGGGATGGTACTGTCACTAAAATATGTCATTTTTGCGGAATACTATTAAACCAACTTGCCGTCATCCAGTCACTCTGAAATAGCATTTAACCAACAATTGAAGAAACTCTTTTCTGTTATAAATTTCTTTTTAATAAATAAATAATAAAATTGTTTCAAACAGAATAAATAAAAGATATTGGATGTGAGTGCATAAAATCACGTTCATTTTTCATAAATACATTTTGAAACGTAGTTTGGCCACACATTTTGCCGATATTAATGTTTTTGATATTTAAAATTAAATGCAAACACCAAACACGCGCTGTTTACTGTAGCAGCGCTAAGTTAATGAACATAAAAATTGGCAATGCTTATAAAGGATTTATATTAAAAACTTTTTTTATGCGTTATATTATTTTACAATGTTTTGAAAATTGAACAATAATTATAATCATCCTATATATCCCCGTTAAATGTTACTTATGTTAGTTCTATCTTAGATAGAAGGTACATATTTAACCACTATATTGACTTAAAGTTAGAAATCGTGACAGCCAAAACGATATTCTTTTTTTAGTGTTTACTTACAATATTTATCATGATGTATGGCAAATATTGCGTCTCAAATTATGAATGCTTTATTTATATTTTGCCTGGATACACCTAACTTTTCTATTCAATACGCCAAAACATGTCTCCATGTCCGGGAAAAATTTCTCTGCATGAATTAGAGGGGAACGTAAAATGTAAAAACTAAAGTACCAAAGGAGGAATAGTTCATAATTCAATATTGCTTTTTTAAATTGGTTTTATTAATGTTACTAAACATAAAATGTCCAAATATATCATTAAAAAGATAATTTATCTATAATTGGAGCACATGATTAAGTGTCAATCAACCCATTAAAGACTACTTTTAAATTGATAAACAAGCATTGTATTTAACCTTTGCTTAGTTTATTTAGACCATTTAAGGTACAGTAGAACCTCGATTAACCGTCCCTAATTTATCCGGAACTCTCTGTTATCCGGCAATCATTTAGTCGACATCAAAAATCTCCCAAATGAGTAATAAATCATTTGTTCTTTTAAAACCGTAATATTTTCCCATGCTCTAAAGTTACATTAGTAATGGTAAGGCTTTTGACTGTTTTTCTAAAGAACTGACATGGTTAAAGCAACCTTCGGATGCAGATCAAACTGAACTATTGCCTTCAAAAAGACTCCGGGATAGATCAGCGAACCAAAGATTATCAAGATTATTGCAACAAAAACTCATTTCCAACAATTATGTCATAAAAAACATAAAAGACCTGTATTCAATAAGCGAAAATCATTTACTTTTTATTGTTTTTTACAACTCTCTTTTATCCAGAATTTTCGCTTAACTGACCTATCTTTGGTACGAATTAGGTCTGTTAATCAATATTCTACTGTACATTTTGTATTTTTGAAATTTTTTTGGAAAATTATTTTTATGATTTTTAAAAAACACTAAGTGGAACCACAATCGCAATTTATTAGTTGGTTGGGTTTAGAATTTATTTGGAACCAGGGCAAAGCCGCGCAATTTGTTAGCAAACAAACAAACAAAACAAAAAATTCGACTGGCAAGCTTTCTTGCCAAACGTCGTTAATGGGTTAAGTATTAACAAATACTTGATTCGCCACTAATAATTTCTTTTTTGTTCAGTAATTAATGCATTTCCAGAAAATATTAAAATTGCATAAAGATAGTATTGAATGCATTGTGATACGAATTTTTGAAAGTGTCCTGCTACTCAAGTTAGCTTTTATGTAATAGTTTTTCTCTTACTAAATAAATATACAGTTCTTATAAATATGCATGAATTTTTATTTTTTAAATAATCCTAAGAATGTTTTTTAAAAAATGAAAAAAATAAAAAAGGAAATGTATTTATGCAAAACAATACTTTTTCTAAATAAAATAATTAATTATAAATCTACATACGCACTATTGTAAACACACGGGCATGCTAACAGAACCCAATGGACTAATACTTAAATAAAACATTGCGTAAATACACAAGGTTGTAATCAGATTATCTGGCGCCGTCAGCAACACGAGGGCTATAATGCGCCGAAAACATTCGTCATTAGACAAGCCAACATACATTTACAAACACCCATGCCAACACGGGACTCGAACCCGCAACCTCGCGGTCTAGAAGCTAGCACGCTAACCACTATACCGTTTGGTCGGTGTAAATACACAAGGAATTGCGTGTAAATGCATTTCTTTCAGAACAATTCCTAAAGTTAGCGTTAACTGTGTACTAGGTTGTCTGCAAAGTATAACATAAGTTCAAACATTTAATAATTCCTGTTTGGTTTTAAAAAAAATTGTAATTACAACCTGTTCAGCTTTGCGCAGTTAAAGTCATCCCTTCAAAAATGAGCTTTATACGATTTTCTACTTTTAATATGATCAATAATATTAATACTTGAATAAAAACATTTTGAGACTTTTTAAAGAAGGTGTTAGGTAAATTAAAAAAACAATTACTGGTTTAGATTGATATTAGTAATGTTATTATTAAAGTCAAGGGGCCTTCTGTGATAAATATTAACAAATAATTCATTGTTAATACATTTATTGTTCATAATAAAATTAATAAGAGTTTTTAAATGTCTCTTGTTGCGTATGTGAAATGGGCATAAGCGTACATATAATACATAGAGAAAGGATGTGGACAAAATGATTACTAAGAAACTCCGCAGGTATGAACCTAAATATTTGTGCACGTTTCTCTCGTGTCCAAAATGACATGTATAATGTAAACACTTATTTTTATTCTGAAAGATTAAAATAGAAGGTGGGATTGAATATGCAATACTTTTTTTTAAAAAAAAATGGTGTAAAATATAAATATTAAAAAGTTTGATGCTTGACGCATGAGATTTATTAAAATTTAAATATACCTTTTTCGTTCAGATAAAGATTTAATTATTAAACGATACAAAAATGATAAATAAATTGCTGATTTTTATTTAAAATAAAGCATCCTAAACGTTCAAAACGCTGCACAGTTAAAACTTCAAAGTTACAAAGCAAAAAGCTACAAATTAAAACATTTTAGTAGAAATTATTCTGCGATTCGTTCTGAGGAAGTAATACGAAACGCAAATATGTATGGGTATGAAATATATAAAAGCTAGTATCAGCAATTACTTAAATAGCTAATATAGGCTTGAAATGTTAGAAAATGAGAGATTAATAGAGAGATATGCAATACGTAGACTGACAAAACTAATTAAGAAAATACTTTGAGTTCTGTTATTTGACTAAAGCTATGAATTAGTTGGAAGAGAATATTATGAAATCCAAAAATTATTAAGCAAAATATATTAGTCCGAAACACTTCCCATAGTAATAGTCCCCAAAACACCTTCCCATAGTCATTAAAGTTTCTGAAATAACTTCAAAAATGTGAAATTGCAGCGTTCATGAGTTTATAATTTGTAAAAAAATGAAAGTTAGTTTGAATTCAACTAGATACAGGCATATATGTCAGCACAAACTATAAACACGTATATTTTTACTTCTTCGGTGTAATCCGACTAAAGTTCAAGTTATAGTTGAACATGGTTACTAGAAATTTGGTTAAACTTCATGAATAGATTTCTTAGAAACATATTATAAGTATTTAATGTATAAGTATGTAATGTTAATGAAATGTATCTTCCACAATATCAAACCAAATGCATATATTACATTTGAAAGAAACGATTTGATTTATAAACATTCAACAAAAAGTTTTAAATCAGTAAATAAGTTCAACGTGTGGTAGTAAATTTCGATAGCTGAAATGTACTTACCCGTGTGAACTGTAGTTAAAACTAACGTAGTTATCAGCAAACCTTTCACAAACGCCATTGAAAATAATTTTCAAGCATACATTCTTAAAATTCTTTAAAATCAAACTTCTGGTTGCGATTAAATCCAATGTTTCAACACTTCAACTCAAAGTACACTGAACGTAGAGAACACATATTATTTTATTTCAAACTCATGATAAAGTTCATAGCAGAAGTCCTTTTTATATTTTTATACAAATTACCAATTTCCTGATTTCTCTGTGCTTGCATAGACTGCAAATTCCAAAGTTACGAATGCAATCAATTTTAAAATTGAGAAGCAGTAAATTTACTTGCACAACTGGTGATCATATTCCATGAAAGACTTTGCAGTAAATATATTGTGCTGAACTTTTTTTTCCATAAAAGTTTCATAATAAATCTTTAATAAAAATTTAAGGATGTGTCCAAGATAAGGAAATGGAAAATGACGATCTTATAAAAAATATTTCCCGAAAAGCTCTCATATTTTTGACGAATATAAGTATTCCTTTTTTTTTTTTTTAAATTTTTGATCCAGAATAAATGAAAAGTTAATTTTGATTTCGTGTAAATCCTTTCTTCAAATGAAATAACTTTTGCACAGCCAAACAACACACATGTAACTTATCTAGTTTTCCAATCACACAAAAATTCCCGATGAACTATTTTTTCAATCTCACCATCCCCGCGATGATAATCCCATTATCATATTAAATGTTTTTATTGAAAACAAACTTCACTTGCAAAAACTTTGTAAAACAATTGTATCTCTAACAATCCAGTGGTGGAATGCAGCCGGTGCAAATACTTCAAAAGAAAACAGCCGGCAATTTCATTCGGCCCAAATCGATACAAAACTTTTTCCACCTCTTCTCCTTCAGTCTTCTCTCGGTGGACAGAAAGATCCGTTCTTGGTCCCAAGAACTGTTATGATCTCGACTCTTGGTCCGCCGTCCGACTTCGCGGATTTTCGGTTGCGCGCCAAATATCTGCGCACGTCGGTAGTCGTAGATACGAGTTCTGCTCTGGTGACGTCACGGCTGAAGTCGTCGTGACATCTGTCGGTCGTCGTTCGAACCACGTGTGTGAAAAATTGTGCGAAGAAACGCATGGCAATAAAAACTAATTTAATGGGGTGCTAGTAAAGATTGATGTTGGTGATAAGAGTACTATCACAAGTTCTTTGTCTCCCTGCTTAAATTAATGCATTGAAAAAAAGGTTGTGACTTTTAAGGAGATTTTTCAATGAAATAATGCGCTATCTAAATGAGAGTTTAATGTGATTTATTTTTCTGGTTTAGAAAGTAACAGTTGAAGGAGAACTATTGTCATCGATATGATAACTAGATTGAACATTGTTATAGGAAAGAGAGAGTTATTAGTATTATTAAAGGTCTTTGGATATTACTTATAAAGTAATATGGATTTAAGGGATGCTAGCCCATTTTTTATTTAAAAAAATGATGGTGCTGTCCAAATTTAATTGAAAGTTAAGATACATGTATGCATTTTTTTCTTCTTCTTTAGTTTGGAACTAGAATCACAATACTCCTCATTCCTTAATAGCAGATATATTAGCTAGAAAACTCACATATCTGCATGCTTCTTTAAATGATGATATTGAATAGATTATTTGAAATATAAGTATACAATAAAGTTCTAAACGCATTTCTGGTGACTCAGAGCCCCCTGTACCAGTAAGTTTAATTTCCCTATTTTTGATGTACATTTTGTTGGAAAGCTCTTAACAAATGAGCTTGAAATTTTTGTATAGGTTAAAAAGATCTTATACAAAATACTGTGATTAAGATTTAGTAAAAACTATCATAATATTTTTTTCTTTTTGTTGTTAAATTTCAATCAATCTTACAATTTATTTATTTATTTATTTGTTTGTTTGTTTGTTTGTTTATTTATTTATTTATTTATTTATTTATTTATTTATTTATTTATTTATTTATTTATTTATTTATTTATTTATTTACTTACTTACTTACTTACTTACTTACTTACTTACTTACTTACTTACTTACTTACTTACTTACTTACTTACTTACTTACTTACTTACTTACTTACTTACTTACTTACTTACTTACTTACTTACTTACTTACTTACTTACTTACTTATTTATTTACTTATTTACTTATTTACTTATTTACTTACTTACTTACTTACTTACTTACTTACTTACTTACTTACTTACTTACTTACTTACTTACTTACTTACTTACTTACTTACTTATTTATTAATTAATTAATTAATTAATTTATTTATTTATTTATTTATTTATTTATTTATTTATTTATTTATTTATTTATTTATTTATTTATTTATTTATTTATTTATTTATTTATTTACTTATTTATTTATTTATTTATTTACTTATTTTGAAAATAACCTCGTTTCTTATAAAGATTTGATATTTAAAAATAAAAATTATTACAAAAATATAATTGAATTTGTCAACCTTAATTTAATTCGAAGGTTATGTCTACAATATCATAAAACATTAATGATTTATCTCTACAATTTAGTTAGATAAGGTGCATTAGAGTTTCAAATATCACGTTTAGAGAAAATCAGATTTAAAGACAAAATCTTGTATAGTCCACAATTGATAGTTTGCTATTTCAAAAGAAAATGAAAAATACTTCTAACTTGTTTGTTAAGAAATTAAATTAATACAACAATGGAAAGGTAAAAGAACATTAAATAACATGAAATAAAAATACCACAAACGGTATATTATTTTTTTCTTCTCGATTTTAGGGGTACTGGGCCCTTTTAAAAAGATTTTGTCCTAGTAGCTTCCCTTCACTGCATTATACAAAAATCATGTTTAAAGTAGTCACATTTTAACGCTACGTACCTTAAAAAAATAACGTGTTCAAAAATTATTTAAACAAACTCAAGCACTTTTTTAAAAAAAATTTTTAATCAATGAGCTGGTTCCCCTGTATAGCGGAAACAACACACAGTAGCGCATATGTCCTCTATTGGACGTTAGCATGAAATGTTCTGTGTTGAAATTCATTTAATCATGTAGTATGCATTTATTACATGAAAACAATCAGTCTTGGATTACTACATTCGAAAGTGTGTTTTGAAATGTTTACTCTCTTTATGTTGTGATTTCATCTTCCCTTGTCAACTGTTATTACGAAAGCAAAACACTTAGTAATGCTTCCAAATCTTTGTGTGTTACATCACGAAAGTATGTATGCTACTAAACACACAGCCGGCTTCATTCAGAACATAAAGCTTTTACACGATGATTGCATCAAACCCTGCCTTACATATTTCACAAATGTTTATATAGTCACATTCAAACACAAATAAAGTAAATAATTATTCTATTGACTATATTTCAACCAATATTTTTGTTTACCAAATTCCCATAGTAATTATGTAAATTTAGATATAGGAAGTTGCGTGGTAGACCTTTGTTTATCTATTTAAGTATGTGCCATACTTATTTCAAACTTTAAGTGATTTATTTAATAGATATAATAATAATAATAACAAAAAGAAAGAGAAATGATAATGATGATGAATTATGAACATAACAGTTACTGTCTAGATTTTTCTTGCTTAAGAATTTTAATGCATGCTCGCTAGCTCTGAATAACATAAAAATATTAGTTAAAATTTAAATCACCAATTATAAGTATTGTGTCGTTAAAGAAAACAAAGCAGGATAGATAATTCAATGGACCAAAAGAATTATATCTTATTTAAAACTTATATAAAAAAGGTTTTTTGTACGAACATTGAGATTGCAACTTTTTACATTTAATATTAACGGGCATATGTTCACTATCTTTACTTTTAGTTTTACAATTACTAAAAACTTGTTGATATAATTATTTGTTACATATGCAATAGTTAAGAATAAGCAAATATTTTTTGCACCATAGTATATGTACCGTTTCCAACTTTTTATAATTTAAGGCTTTTTTTTCTCTTTTCATATGGAATCTTTGCACCCACACAAAAATTCTGCAATATATCTGTACTACTTGAAATGCAAGATTAAAAACATGCAGTAAGATAAAGGGATAAAATAGTTTTTATTTTTAATGAAAAAATAATGTATTTTTCTAAAAATAAGAAAACGATAGTTTTTTGTTGTAAATTTTTAAAAATAATCTAGTGATGAAGTTCAAGGGAATAAATGCATATTTTTATAAAACACATATTTCTTGAAAGCGCCAAAGAATTAGGCTATCTTCAAGATTGAATAAAATAGATTATTCTAAGTGACTGTTAAAAATAAATAAAGGGGGAGGGGGCTTCTAGAAAGTAAAGGTTAAAGAAAAGGTTGCAGCTTCATACTATTTCTGTAATCCAAAAGAACTTATCCTGATCTCATTGAATGCGCTACAAGGACGTATGATTGGATTCTTACTACGTGATGATTGGCTGCACAATAATCTTACATGTGACGTCTTGAACTGAGAGCAGACATAGTTAACCAATAGTGATTTGCCAAGTGAGTGACGTCATGAAAAGTCAAATCCATATGATTCGTTAAAACTCTTATAGTAACCTTGGAGAGAAAAGTAAAATATTAAGTAAAATTAAAATTTAATGAGGTAAGGATAAGTTGTCTTGAACTATTGTGCCATAACTTAAAAGTATTTTTAGAGTGTATATTAATAAAACTTATGTATTCTTTTTAATTAAGGTAAAAATATAATTTTTGTGGCAAGTAAACAAGATAAATTTGAAATATGTTTTTAAACAATAAAAGTAAAATGGCAAATTTTTGAGGATATTGTGGGATAAATTGAACACATTTGTTTTCTTTGGTAAATAATTTTAACTATACATACTTAATGTACTACAGCAATATTGGCGACTTTCTTAAGGGGGTTCGGCACATTAAAAATTGTCAGATTATTAATTTCAAGTTTATTACTGTTTATTTTAATTTTAATTCTTCTCTTTAAAATGATGCCTAATTTGTAATTATATCTTATTTCGAAGTATTTTTAATATTTGTTTAAGTAAACAACATGTAGGTATGTAAATTATGTTATTTCAATTCAAAGCTGTATAGCTCAAAATGCTGTTTTTTCATGTATGGAGGCACATAGTTTAAATTCTATTTAATATAAACACTTGAAATCTTTCATAGATGTTTCTCAAATGAATTTATGATCTATAACATGCGGAATAAATGATAAGTAGCAAAAAAAAATTAAAATAATTCGTCTTAATTTTAGTAATTTGTTTGAACATATTTTTAAAAAGTCACAAATTTTTAATTTAAAAAAATAATAAAAACTTTAAATTAAAGTATTTAAAAGTATCCAAATATTATACTGTCAAAGTTTCAGAATGATAGAAGATTTGGACATCAAAAAAGATACTCCAAGTTTGTTAAATTTAATATGGTATAGGTAAGTAAAAATAAAGTAAGTGAATTGTGAATTACACACTAGCACTAAAGTTAGGATTGTAACGTATTTGGTATTTAGATAAAATACTTATATAATAAATAGGTATTTACATTTATCTATTTAACTTTACCTGATGTATATTAAAAGCCAATTACGCAGCAGTATAACACCTTTAACATCTTAATTTTGTAGGTGAGATAATAACCATGCGATTTATGAATTTAACTTGTTTGGTGGTATTTCCAATGTCAACAAAGAAGTTGTTTGATATATAGTGGACTTAGAGTAATAACGTATTAACTCCAAACTGTAAAAGCTTCCAGTCGAAAGAAAAAGCTTTTAAAAAGGATTATTCAACTTGAGCTTAGTCTTTTTGAATATCCCTCATTTACTAAAAACCTATTTCATTAACAAAAACAGCTTTTTGTGTGTGTCAATGAGACTTATGTTACTGTTTCCGAACAGACTAAAAAGTTATTTTAGACTAAACTGAAGTTATTTTATTTTCGTCATATTTCAAATATGCACAGCTACTGTTTTAAGACTCTGAAAATCAATCAATAATTTTCGATAATCACTTTGAATTAAACTTCAAAAAAATTTGAATTTTTAAAAAAATAATAATAATAATAATAATTCCGATTAGATGTAGTGCTGAAACTTTGTTAAATTTAAAGAGAAAAACAATGCATATATATTTTGAAATAAGTTAATATATTTTTATACCATAAATCGATTAAAGGTGGGAAAGAATTTGACAAAATTTACGGAAATTTGGGATATTTTTTTAACATGTGAAATCATATTATATTCAAAATAGGTAATTTGTGTCCTTCTGATGTCACTAAAAATCGTCCTGAAAATATTAATATCCTTTTTGAAAAAAAGATGTTGGAGAGAAGGGGTAATGTTTCTTAAAAATGAACAACAAATAATAAAAAGTCGATTTTTTTTAACATGTGCAAAAAAAAAATTCAGATTGCGTTAAAAAAGTATAATTTGCCTAATTATGATATAATTAACATTTAAAATTTGCCATTAAGGGCTGACCACCATCGCTGTAGGAAACTGTAGGAATCATTTTTCATCAAAATATTTTAAGAATAGTAAAAAGGGACATGGGAAACGAAGAGAACTCTACAAATCCTTATAAAAATTGCACATCTTGACAGAGACACTTTTTAAAGGTAAGGTAGATAAGACGTTTTTATTTCAGACGAAGAAGTCTTACATTTAAATCCAATAATATATTGTTACTGAAAAAAAATGTTCTGCAGTTTTTCATTCTCTTTCACTCACTAAATATTCATTTTACACAAGCTCTAAAATACAGCTCTTGACATATTCACACATAGATAGAGTGAAAGGACTTATAATTCACTCAGAAACAATTCGCTCCATAACCCTTGAATATAAATACATGAGTCTTTTGACTAGAACAAAACTTTTTTATTCTTTTTGAAATGTGTTCTAACGTCCGGATGTTGTTGAATTTCTACAGGAATTTGTTGAGTTCTACTTTTTCCGTTATGCTATTTATGTTTCCGAATATTTTGACTCAAAATGACAGCCTCCTCCTTAAATATAAAAGGACATTGGTTGACCATTTCATAACAATTTGTGATTGCTAGTGACATCATAATGACCCAAGTCGCATATCTGTATCGCAACTTATAAATGTCGCATGTTGAAAAATTATCCTAAATTTCCCTGAAGTCTGTAAACTGTGCCCACATTTAATCAATTAGCAGGCTAGGTAAATATTAAAATTTTTAAAACGTAGTGTTTTTTCAACACTAAAACATAGCAACTTTGCCTCACTATTTCAATTCAATTAGGACAGTTTGCGTAGGAAGAACATAATTGGATGAAAAAAAAAGGCTATTTATTAGATGGCTTTGTTAAAGTTTTAAACTATTTCCATATCAGAAGTTCCCAGCGTTGGCAATCGTGTTTAGGTACAGTACGCAAAAAAAAAAAAACAGAACGATGGCTATATCTTTGGTTCTAATTATCGTAGAATCTTACGGTTTGCACCAAAATGTTTTGCTTACGATTTTCTATATATCTGATGCAATATTTTTTTCTTGAGGGACCGTTTACTAAGTGAAAGTAACGCTATCTTCGAAAATTTCAATACGAATCCTTATTTTTTATCATTTCATTCGATTCAGAATACATCATTTACCCTGTATACCAAATTTCAATGCATTATGTTGAAAAACACGTCACTTATGAGCGAAAATATTTTGACCTTTTTTTGACCGATCTTCAGGGAGAATTTCCATAAAAAGAAAGGTATTTTTAAGGTTCTTCTTCACAGCGGGAGAAATAGAACGGTCAATGTGGCGCGTTTCACGAAGATTAAAAAATACAAGTATTAGTCTAAAATTGCATAGAAACTACTTGGATCTATAGTGTCATGTTTTAGATTAATACAAAAATAGCAAGTAAACTCAAAAGTAACATAATTTATTTACAACATTAAAGATGTGCATTCTTCACACGAAATAAATAAAATATCGAAAACTGTAATTGCAGAAATATAACGAATACTACTGATAATTAGAAAATTAATAAATATTAAATGTAGGCATTAGTAAACAGTATTTAGCAAAGCATGAATATTTTACAGAAATACTTCACTATAAACACAAATGTAACTAGATCATTGAAATTATTTATAAAATGAAAAAGTCACATGATTCAGTAAAATTTTTAAAGGATAACTTATTGAAATTGCTTTAAAAATGTTGTTTTAAATAAATGAAATTTAAGAAAGCAAATCAAAAAAAAAAAAAAAAAAAAAATTATAGTTTACAGAAAAAATAATTAATAATTTAAAAAACTAAAAAACACGCTTTAATAGAAAATCAAACTAAAAAGTAGAAAATAATCAATAGATTAAAAAACTAAGAAACACGCTTTAATAGAAAAGTGAACTAAAAAGTAGAAGATAATTTTAAATAAGTTTGGAATAAGAATAGAGTGATTAACAAGAAATATTTATTTTATCGTACAAAAGCGTGGGGTGCTTTTTAAGATATTTTCATAATGGCTCTACTTTTACCAATATCTGTCATTAAATATTTACAAAAATTGACATCAAGCACCCCACGCTTTTTTATGATAAAATAAATATTTCTTGTTAATCACTATTCTTATTTCAAACTTATTTAAAATTATCTTCTACTTTTTAGTTCACTTTCCTATTAAAGCGTGTTTCTTAGTTTTTAAACTATCGGTTATACGATAACTGAACGTTATGCGATTTTCCACACCTCTAGTTTACCTTGAATTAATCTTTGATAGTTTTCAAAAGTCGTCTACTATACGGTCCCTTAAAGTGAGCGTTTTTTACATTTTCTCTATAAAATCTAGAACTAATAGTCAAAATGGAAAGAAAAAAATTATGGGGGGGTGGGGGAGTGTTAGACCATGGTAAATCTAATGAAAGCAAAAAAAAAATATATGTTTCTATTCAAAAAAAAATTTTAATTGCTTTATTAATTAATAATTAATTATTAAAAAAGAAATTGATTCAAAAGCTGATTGCTATTTATGTTTGGCCATTTACAAACTACCTTTTGAAAAAAAAATTACTGAAATATATTAATTATTTAAGTATTTATGGCCAAAAAACCAACTTTTTTATTTAACATTAATTTATCATTTTCTTTTTATCATTTAAATTACAAACCATTCATTAGAAAATTACGAATTTTTGTATTTCGCATTATTTTTTAATGCTGAATCCAAATATGGAATAATATTATGAGGTTGCTATTGAACTTTTTAAGTTTGGTTCTGTTTTAATATGTAGATGACCCCTCATGATAAAAAAACTACTTACAATTATTAAAAACCTTTCACGATTTACAACGGTACCTTTTGTTTGTTATTTCAACAATTAGAACAAAAGATATAGCCATCCTTCTGGGGTTTTTTTGGGGTACTGTACAACCCGGTTCATAATGGTACCATTGATTGTAAGTTGTAAATACGATCCCTTCCTTGATATTGCCCCCTTAATAATAAAACATGAAATAAAATAGTGTTCCCTATAATAGGGATTAGTGAAAATACCTATTGAAAAAAAAAACCGGTTCAAGAAGACTAGAAATAGAAAACGACCTATGTCCAAAATAGAAAATTTTTCAGGGGAGCCGAATAATGAAAAATGTTCACATCTGGTTCTATGGCTATGACTAAGTACCAGACTGAATTTAAACTGTTGATACTGGAGTTCACCTTTTGGGCGTTCTCCACTCTGTTTAGCTAGGTCTTTATGACATTTTTCCGTAAATAAAAAAAAGAATTTCGATTTTTTTTTTTTTTTGGTATTTAGGTCATTTTCCATTTCTAATCCACAATTGCTGCAGTAGATCACAAATAATTATCATACACTGTTAGGGGTTTCAAAGGAGTGGTTTACCAGAATTCACATATAAAGTTTTCTCCTACTTGCTTCGAAGATCAAGTGAGGAAAAGAGGTTTGGCTGCGAAATGTCATATAAACAGAAATCTTCCACGTTCCAAAGGTTAAAGTGTATTTAAATCTCAAAAATAGACAAAAAGATACATTTGTTTTATGCCTGTAAAGTATACTACAATTATTCAGCTTCAAAGAAGCACTTAAATCGTATAGAACATCCACTTATTTCATTAATTAGAGGACTTTTTATGAAAGGCCACTTTAAAAAAGAATCTTATTTTGGTTTAGATACTTTTTTGGCGTAACCAGAATTTTTCAAAACAATTCTTTTATACTTAGTTTTTTTTAAATATCATTTTAAATTATTTTATTAATAGTTTGCTTGTGGTAGCAAGGTATAACTGTAACTATAGATTGTACTTCTTTTTGTTGACAAGATTAAATTGCATGTTTTTCTGGATTCTCGTCTTGTTTCCATAATATTTTAATATTTAGTTTCGCTATTGACAGACAATCACAAGTAACCAGTATACGAGGGACATAACAAGAATCTAAAGATGTTTAATCTTCTGAAACTACAGCTGTTGAAAAAAAAATTAAAAACAAGTTATATTAATGTGTCAGCTAATGATTCACTCAGAAAGTATTTCGTAGGTTGGTTGGTTGGTTGTATTCAGATTATCTGGCGCCGTCAGCAACACGAGGGCTATAATGCGCCGAAACTTTCGTCATTAGACAAGCCAACATACATTTACAAACACCCGTGCCTAACACGGGACTCGAACCCGCAACCTCTCGGTTTAGAAGCCAGCACGCTAACCACTATACCGTTCGGTCGGCAGTATTTCGTAGGAATTTTGATTGTGTGAATGTAATGTGTCTGCTCATAGAATGCAGAAAAATATCTATGTATTGAAGAACATTTTTCACATAGAATGGACTGTTGTGCAGATTGAAACTTAAACACACGCAACTATAGTTCCATGCTTCAGGCGTTCCCAAATTCAAAGAAAATTGGTCATCCCTACAGAATCTATAGAACACTTATTTATGCCGTGACCAAGCTATGTCGTACATTACGAGCAGTATGAGTCCCCCTCTCCCTTCCCCGCCACAAAATCCTTCTATTTATAACAACTAAACCAAGTCATAGTTACGTTATGAAATAGTTGTCGCATGAACAATGCTAACTACTTCCTTCCGTGTGCGACAATATAATGGTTCTTCAGTCTGTGGTGCATTAAGTACTGATATACGGTTGAAAAGTAGGTACTGCTTGTTCGGTGTGTTTACTAATGAACAACAAAAGTTGCCTAGCTGTTTGTAAAATAGAATAGTGCTATATTTAGAAACAGTGAGTAACCTTTAAGAAAACAGGGGATATTTTGGCATCTAAATCTAACTTTACTACCATTAACTAGTAGATGTTTTGGACCTACATTAGAGTGATTAGTAAATAAATGAATTTTTGGGTGACTTTTAAACATGAAAGTTTGTACAAAAATTGAATATTTTCCTCACATAATTCAGTTTTAAATTTTTGTAAAAAAAATTATACATGTTGCCTTTTTTATGGAGGTCCAAAACATCATACATGACACTATGAAGTATTTGCAGGCAACATTGATTTTCTAGACCAATAAGAAATTATGTAATCACGTTCAATTTATGCTACTTAATGACTTAAATGTCAGTTATATACACTGTTAAAAATTTTGTTCCACCTTGCACTAAACATTGGTTCCCATTTTTAATTTTTTATGTTCTATAAGTTAATTAAAATAATTGCTGCCAAATAAAACCTTTTTTTACGCTTTTAATTTGAATCCAGACATTACTTTTATAGAGTAGATTTACCAAAATAAGCACAAAAAAGTCTTCCGATTATTTTCAACTTTCTTGAACTCTTTAAATCACCACTTCCTTTAAAAAAAAAAGAAGCAAAAGCAAATAAAAAATTAAATTACTTTACATTTTAACTTCAAGGTATAGATATTTTGCCCAATTAATTTTTCAAAAAGAAATCCATTAGTAAAGTTCCAAGAAAAAACTATCTGATTAATTAAAATCTTATTCAAATAAAGATTTAACTATAAATAAAAAAAAAAAAAATTAAAAAAAAAAAAAAAAATCCATAAATAGTTTTAAGAAAATACTGCAACATATTCAGAAAAAAGAAATTGCAAAAAGAGCCGATATTAACTATTAAAATCTAAGCCTTTATTATGCGTCGTTTCAAAATAATCACATCACTTTATGTATGATGAAAATTCACGGATGCGGTTTGAATATTATATCCTCATTTCATTAAAGTCACATTTTCTTTTATTTGAAAGTTATTTCTTTTGAGTATGAGGCTAAAAAAAAATGAACTCCGAATTGGATTGGAGATAAATATGAAAGGAAGTTTTCTTGGAAATGAGAAAAAAATGGCGTTTATGGCCACCAGAGCATCAAATATATCGACACGGATAATGTCGTTTTAAGGTTGTTTTTTTCCTTCTTTTGAGTGAGTTGTGTTTCTTTTATCGTGAAAGCAAATGCGAGTTTATCAGTTAAGAGGAATTTCTTTCAGGGATTATTTTGCCTTAAGTTAAAATATTTTGACATAGATATAATTTTGATAAGTATTTATAAGCAATCTAGATTGGTTGCTATTACACTAGTAGCTAAGATGGACAGCACATGCCTGGGCTGAAACAGCTGTAGCTGGGCGTTACCTGCACAACCATACACAATTTGGTGCAATCGACTAAATTTATAATAATGCTTTTATTACCCCCCCCCCCCTCCCCATCTCCTCCCCAATATTCGATTTCACCACCTTAATAACAAAATATTGGAACAAAATTGTGTTCCCGATAGTATGGATTAGTCAAGATGTCTATAGAAAGAACCCAATTCAATTTGGTTCAGATGATTTCAAATTATGATCCTACCCCTAAAGGGATGAAAAGAGAGAAGAGAAGGGTTTTCACACTTTCAAGAGGACAAAAAGGAATCTTCTGGTTTCAAAGACCAAGTGAGCAAAATTTCATTAAGGGCGGAATGAAACTGTAACTTCTTATAAAACCATACCTATATACGTATATAAACAGATAAAGATATATTAGAGAAATACAACAATTGATTGACACACAATTGATATATAGAGATAGATTATAAACGTCAAATTAAAACTATAACATAAGGGGAATGGAGTTTAAATGTAAGTAATTGAATAGAATTATTTCTTGTAATTGATATAAATGTTGCAAAATCTTAAGTAAATTTTCACACCAATTTTTATTGAATAAAAATATTGTTGGTATGTCTTCAATAAAAAATAATTAAACAATGTTCTTTTAAGTTATTCAGTAAAGACATTTACCTAATATCTAGTGCTTTTTTTGGAAAATGAGCAATTATTTTCTTGTTTAATTCGGTATTTATGTTTGTATGAAATTATAAGGTAGTTCAAAATAAAATTATATCTTACGAGTTAATCAATGAAAATTGTCAGATCAAAAACACAAAATACTTATGGACCAATTTTTATTTCAAGGTAACATAATAAGGAAATGCAAATTTTTTTTTACTTACACATTTGAGCATACATTTATAATTCTTATATAAAATGTTCCCCGTACAATAACAAAGTCATAATAATGCTCAACTAAATTGATACTTAAGACTTTATTTTTGATATTTAAGATTTTTTTTTTTTTATCTATTCACCATAAATAATATCAAAAACTTAAGAAAGTAAGTGGGGTATTTTTTTAAGTTGTTTTATTTAAAAAATTGCAGTCTCAAGGAATTTAAAGAAAATATAATAATTTAAATTTTTAAGCACACTGTTTTCAAAGCCCTACATAATTTTAGATTACAGGCAGTGATAATACAATATCCAGGTCCATAATTATCTATTTCAAAAATATTCAAGTATATTATTACCGAATAATCTTAATCTACATTTACTGCATAAGGTATAAAGAGCTTATTATTTCTTTCGGAAAGTGATTAGTCCTAGTGCACATTTCGATTATATTTTGTTCAACTTCTTTAACTTCTGTTTTTTCCAAAGATGCTTTGAACTTCAATTTTTCAAACATTTAAAATAACTTTTAAAGTAAGCTTTTGAAAACTATCTTGTACGTGTAAACAACTTCCTTAAGAATTTAAAGAAAATATCATCATAATTTAAATTTTTAGGCACACTGTTTTCAAAGCAATTTTAGATTACAGGCAGTAATAATACAATATTCAGGGCCATAATTATCTATTTCAAAAATATTCAAGCATAATATTACCGAATAATCTTAATCTGCATTTACTGCATAAGGTATAAAGAACTTATTATTTCTTTTGAAAAATTATTAGTACTGGTGCGTACTTCGATTATATTTTTTTCAACTTCTAGAACTTCTGTTTTTTCCAAAGATGCTTTGAAATTCAATTTTCAAACATTTAAAATAGCTTTTAAAGTAAGCTTTTGATAATTATCTTGTACGTGTAAACAGCTTCCTTAAGAATATACATATTTTAACATTTTACAATTAGCCAACTACAGATAATACATATTGTACATATCCTTATTAAGAAATAAGATTTTAAATAATACAGACAAGAAATTGTTTCACTCTTGGCCTCATTTCTTAGGAAATCAAATTAACGTATATGACTATTTTAATTACGATCATTCATTCACAAATCTTTGTGGAATCAAAAGACATCATGAGAGACAAGGAAATTAATTTAAAATAACGAATATGACATCTTTGAATATTAATGAAGAAAATAAACTTAACTAATTGCGTTGTAATTTAAATTGACATTGAAGGAAATAATGAGATTATGATCATCTGCAACAAGTGCTCATCATGGGAATTATAATTACTCAATAAATAAAATCGCCTGATTTTAGAAATTGTGACGATATTACTTAAAAATAATACATATTACAAAATAAAACTGATGATTTGTTCCACGCTGTGAGAGCTCACAGAACTATTCTAAACAAAAGTGATCTCCATACTAACTTTAACCAAAGATTCTCGTTGCACAACTTCAGGCACAGTTGTAATTCAGACTCTATAAAAATAAGTGTTAAGCTGTTTTCAAAACAATTCTAAATCCACAACTCCCTTTAATGCCACATATTGGCGTCTTCACCTTCGCGTGCGAACTTTCCCAAAATATCCAGAACGATGCATCTGTAACCACCACGTACTTGTAAGATCGTGAAGTTTCTTTATTATATCCCAGCCTTTGCCGCCGACCAAACGGTATAGTGGTTAGTGTGCTGGCTTCTAGACCAAGAGGTTGCGGGTTCGAGTCCCGTGTTAGGCATGTGTGTTTGTAAATGTATGTTGGCTTGTCTAATGACTAATGTTTCGGCGCATTATAGCCCTCGTGTTGCTAACGGCGACAAATAATCTGAAAACAACCAACTAGCCCAGCCTTTGCCAACATTATCAATCCTGCATCATCGCTTCTAATAAATAAATTTATTAAAATGGAACTTTAAAAAGAAATATGTGCACTATTTACAATTACATACAGGAACTAAATATAAATAAAGATATTTTTATTTTAAACAAAACTACTTGAAATGTTAGAATTTTTTTTTAATGATCTTTCAATCAGAGCTACAAAAATATCTAATGATTATAAATATAATTTTTTATTGCATTATTTTTTAAATATCCTTGACAACAATTTGCTATTAAGCGCAAACCAGATTTTCAGTCATCACCGCCTCAACAGAAGGGGAAACACAAGTTTTTCATTACGAAACAATTCCCACCCATCTCACTTCACTTGCAGCTTAAATCCGAATAATCACCCTTTTGAATTAATTCCCATTTAAGTTTTTTATGTATGCTATGACTGTAAAGTTTTTCTATATAACACAATTTCCCGCAACTTTAAAGAAAATTATAAATACAACTTATTCGCTTTCAACTCTTCAGAGCTTAAATTTCTTAATCTATTAGGGTTTCCGGCACATGAAAATTTTTCAGGTTATTGATTTCGAGTTTATTACTGTTTATTAAAATATAAAATTTTGTCTTTAAAATGATGCCACATTTGTAATTATATCTTATTTCAAAGTATTTTTAATAATTTTTTGAATTAAACAAAATGTAGGTATTTAATGCATGTTTTTTAACTTCAAAGCCGAATTTCTCAAAATGCCATTTTTTCATGTTTGGGGGCACATAGCTTAACATCTATATGACATAAATGCTTAAAATTTTTTATACACGTTTCTCTAATGTATTTAAGTACTTTAACACGAAGAATTATTGATAAGTAGCATACTTCAAAAAAAAAAAAAATCAGTCTAAAATTTTATAATTTTTCTTAAACATATTTTTAGAAAATCATAATTATTTTAATTTTTAAAAATTAACAAAAATCTCGCATTAAAGTATTCAAAAATATCCAAATATTATACTGTGAAAGTTTCATAATGAATGAAGAATCGGTTATTAAATGAGATGCCCCCAAAGTTGTTGAATTTAACATGGGCTCCTATGGAGGTGCCGGACCCCCTTAAAAATATATGCATTGTAAAAAATCTGTACTTAGTAGAGAACATTAGATTAGAGAATACGATAGAATCTCTGGTAATAAAATATTTACAAAAAGTGCAATTATTTATAGAGTCAAGATTATAATCCTGATCTGATAGGAATTTTTTTTAACCAGGTATTATCAGTCAACTACTTATTTACCGTTTCTAACCAGAATTTAAATCTACACGTTATGGTAGTAATAGAAGATATAGATTTTTTTTTTTTTTTTTTAATTTTAGTGTATACGTTATTTGTAAACTTTTTACCCAGTTAATGATTTTTTTTTAAATTTATAAATAACCGACTGCTAACGTTAGCAAAATAAATAAATACTTGATCATTAATAATATATAAAAAATGTCCCAGCTTATATTGCTGGATATATTCAGTTTATAGAAATTACAATGATTAACATGTAGATAAATGTATAGTTGTATTACTTCATTAACATATAACTATAAAAATCTATTCTTACAGAAATTACTTCATTAAATAATGCATTTCTGCATGAATAAACGATAACCATATCAGTGTATTACAATTTAATACAAGGAGAATCAATGAATAAAATTCTTTAGCAACGCAATAAATTATTAATCAAAGTAATTAGTTAAAATCAATATCATTTAGAAATAAAGTATATTGACTAAATATACTTAACAAAGACTTCCAATTTTTTGAACATTTACATAAATGAAGAAAATAATGCATTTGCCTAGCAATAAAGTTGGTTATCAAAGAAAGTAATACGCTGTAGAAAATGAAAAAACACTGATGTAATATAATTGGAAAATTCTTTATTAAGTATACTTTTAAAGTAATTGATTATTTTCCTAATTCTTTTACAGAATATTAAGAAGTTTCTTGTTGAAATTGTTTAATAGTTTAATAATAATTTATTACTTTTGCCGAAAATAACTCAAAAATTTATTTAAATTTTTCAACTAATGTTGGCTGATGAATTTACTTCACCTGTTGGCAGTGTGGTTAGCTCTCTGGCTATACACGTGAAATGTGCTGGTTTCGATACCTGAGTTAGGCATAATTTTTTTTTGTGGATTGAAAACCACGTTAGGATGTAGGCCCTAGTCTGATTATATGTCATTGTCCCCACAAAAAATATGTCGTTGAGAGTAAGGAAAAACCAAGTTTATGAATAGAAACATAGTTAACAACTTAAAATTAACCCTAGGCAAAAATTTCCACATCAAACTTTTTCATTGCGTTACCAGAAATATCAGTTAAGTTTACTCCTTGAGTAATTTTAAAACTTGTTGAACAGAAATATTTTCTTATATTTGTAAACTTACATTATTACCTGAAAATGGAATACTGGGAAAGTAGTGAGATTCATTATTCCACCATTAGAATTTCTGTTAAATAAAAGATTGCTAAAGAAACAATGTGTACATAAACTTAAAATTCTTTTTTTTTATCCATATTAAGATACGTTTGTTTATAGGTTAGATCTAAAATTTGTAGTAATTTAAATAAATATACATATTTTTTTTATAAAAAAATAAAATAATAAATTAAGGACTTCTATGATAATTTTTCAGGGCATATTTTTCTGTTATTATTTTTAATCCTATAAAGTATATGTACGTAAAAAATTCAACAATTCATATGCATGATGTCATGTTTAGATACTGGAACATTTATCTTCGCTCTCTCTTCTTCTCTCTCTCTTTTTTTTCCCCTCTCTCTCTCTCTCTTTTTTTTTTCCTTTTTTTTTTTCTGTAAAATTTAATTTAAATTGTGGACTGTTAAAGTGTTATTTAATGTTATTACAACATAAATTAAAACAATGTTCCTAATTCAAATAGATAAGTTTTACGAACATAACATATATTATGTTCAAATAGCATAGATGCTATTTCCAGCTACAGCATAGAAAATATATAATTATCAACTATTTAAATAAAATGATACAAATATAATAATGTGACTAATAAAGGAAATTTAATATATTTATACAATATCAAATTTATCATTGCATAATTTAAAAAAATATCTTTCTATATTTTAAACTTTTCAGAAAAAGATATACTTTTTTTTTCTTTGAAAATTAATTTGGTATTTATCTCATACAAAATAAAAATCCCAATTCTAAGAAAAATAACTATACTAAAATATCGATTTTAAATTCAATTTATTATAAACAAGCATAAAAAGGAACTCTATTTATATTTGTTTATTCGCAAATGTAAAATAATTTAAAATAACTTTTAAAAACAAACTTTATATTATGTTTTATAAAGTCTATTTCATTTAGAATTTTTATCACGTACGAAATGCAAAATAACCGGATTCTGTAGAAATATATTTATATTAAAGTATATTATAAGAACACAATTTGTTAAAAAGAAAAAAGCATGTTAACAAACGTACAATCATATTTGTTTACTCATTTTACAATAACGCCGCTCTTAAAACACCAATATTAAACTCGCATCTGAAACTCTGCTACCAAATATATTTTTAATCTTTACACGGTGGAAAATTATTTTCAAAAAATAATTGGAATTCTCCGATGTCATCTTTTAACAAAATCCTGTCAAGAGTTTGGATGAAATGATGGAGAAACTATTCTTTAATAAAGAACTCTTAATTATGTATCGGAGTTTATCAGTACGCTTTTTATTAAAATATCAATATTTTCCTTTAGAAACTATTTATTAAATCCATAACTTGGAATAAATGATGCAGCTTTTTACGTTTCATTACGTTTTACGTACTTTTTACGTTTCATTAAAAAGGACATTTTAAATATTCAATATGTAGCTTTTTACTTAATGAGTTCGTGTATTCTGTAATTTCGATCGAATGCAAATTATCAAGCGAGATATCTTTGTATTTTAATTTTGGGATACGAAACAGAAATTTAATACGATGGAACATTGCATTGTTATTAAGATGAATTTTTAAAGTTTTTCTAATTTATGGGTTTTATTAAAAATTTACGCGTGAAAGAATATATAATGCATGATCAATATGTATGAAGAATGCTTCAGAGTATATGAAGAATACTTTAGAATTTGGACGCTTTTCTGTAAAGCAAAAATATGTGGAGGAAAAAACTGTATTAATATGAGAATTAATCTACATATAGAGATACCGCATTTAATTTAGATATTTCTATAAAAATGTAACTTGAATTTTTCATTAATTTTCATTGAAATCAAAATATTTCACTAGTTTTGTAGAGAACTGTATCAAAACCTGAAGTAGTTTTTGCATTAGGTATTCATGTGTATTTTAACACTACTCGTCTGTTAAACACATTTTCTGTAAGTAAGTTTACTTATTATACTTCATTGAGTTTATACAATTTATCTAATTTAAACCTACTTGGTTATACAGCTTAAATTAAACAATATTCTTCTTCCCTTCTTCTTCTTTTATCAAGGCTAATGGGGACTAGCACTTCTGCTTTTTCAAACATTTTGTACCAACCCTTTTTCCTGAAGATCGGTAGTGGGTAGTACTGCACATACTCGCTCGTGAGAGGGAGTGCGCTAGTGTACCTATAACCACCGAAGAGTTCATTTCTATTTATTTTCGGTAGCTACCCGATAGATGGAAGTACTACAGTCCTATGTGTAATTTCTTAATTTAGAGACATTGCCAAGCAGAAGACTTACAATATTAGAAAAATATATAAAGATTTCGGAGCACAGATAAAAATGTAAAAGAATTTTGGTAAAGACCGTGATTTGAATTTAACTTCCAAAAAGTTGTACAAAACCACTGGTCAGAATTATCGGAAATTTAGCCTGAATATATCAGAAGGATCAAATAGTTTGCCAACAGGAAAATAAATAATTAAAAAAAATGTCTTAGGTCATACCATGTACCCCTTCATATTCAGGTCATTCTAGTAAGTGTTTATTTTTATAAAGCTTTTTGAAAATTTAATTGTAATTGTAATCACCCCTGGATAAATACAATTAAAATTCGCCTGATCTAAAACTCAGTTTGACTTAAATATGTGTGATAGGATAAATAGCATTTAAGAAAAAAAAAAATTTGAAATAGTTTTTTCTTATGTCATGCGGTTTTCTTGTACTGAAATTCTATGGGTTAGAAAACGTGTGTACCAAATTAATCAATATGTTATGAAATTATATACAGCCAAAATATAAACATTTAAAAGTTTAACTAACCAAAGTTCAATTAAATTCAAGTTACAAATCAAAACAAAATTAAAATATGAGACTGATTTTAATAAAAAAATATTTTTAAGTGAAAATTTAATGTAAGAAAATAATTTATTGCTTTAAATTCAAGTTACGATTATATATCATAAATTGTATTTTAATGTTAGAATGTACATTTTTGAAAATAAATGCCTTTATATCAGCACGTATTTAAAAACAGTATTTATTTTCTAGCAGTTTTAAACAATAAACTGTTCAGTATATGATTTTCAAACTTGCCTTGTTACTTATATATTTTATTCAAAAAATATCATAAACTCTATGACGCGTTTCTGATATCAAGAAGTATAATTTTTACAGCATGGATGTCATTAATTTATTGTTAAGTCGTAGCACGAAAATGATAACTGTAACATATTTCAAAAGAACACCAATTCTAAATTATTTATTACACATGTAAGATACAAATCTTTTGATGTAAAAAAATAATAACAGGATACAACACTCATCTTTAAAATATCCAGGTTGGCCACTCTTTGTTCACTACTTAAACGTATAAGATTCATCTGATAATGTTGACGCCCATATATAAATTTTTCCTCGTGTATTTAGTGTCAAACAAGAGTTTTGTGTAGCAAACAACAAAATGGGGAAATAAGCTAACTTTCTTTTAAGAAATATTACATCAAAACACTCTTCTTAAGACGAAATTGTTCTTATCTGAAAAAAACTTGGCTCGTTTTCTGAAAAATATTTGCGCTTGGTAATATATAAACTAAATCCCTTAAATAACGGTATAAAAAGGCACAGGACCAAGAAACCGTTTCAAAATAGTGTTTTGTAATGTTTTGTGATCTATAAAAAAATTAGAGGTCAGTTGTAGGTACAAAATATTTATTGATTTAGGATCTTATAGATGCTAAAAGGTTTAATTTATTACATTATCAATAAAGAAATTAAATATAAAACTTAAATTACTTTTGTCTATTGACAGATATTCAGTGTCTCAAAAGTTTAGGCATAAATAAATTTCAAGGGCTGTGAAACATTGCGCAGTTTTCAATTGCATTACAATACTAAACACTGCTTTGGAATTTGAAGTGGCTTTACAAAAAATGCAGTAAACGCTTTCAGATTTTTACATAAATATCAGTACTTATTATTTAATTGTACCTACCGAGATTTAGTTATTATAATTTTCATAATTTTTAGACTTTAAATTATATTCTATCTCTGACATTTTATCAGATGAAACGTATTTATTTTTCTGGAGTTTTTTGTTTTTCTGTTGATCCTATTCGTCTTCTTGTGGGGCATGGCGTTGATCTTGTCTAAATTGGAGGTACATGTTTTGTATTGGAGTTTGTAGATGGCTGTCTATCAGCTTATGCCAATATTTCGTCTTGTATTTCTCAAATGGTTCTTGCTCACTTTTAGATGAGGGTCAGGCTGTCTCCTAGTTTATATAACAAGACTGGTTTACTTTTTCTCTCAATCATTTTATGAAAAAAGAGAGATTTATTCAGGATCTGTATTTCCTAACCCCTTTAAAAATGTGAATGTGGTTGTGGTAAAGGCACAGTGATAAATGAATTTAACTACAATTGGCATTAAATTTCAGCATAATCAATTCGTATAGTGGATTTCGAAGTATTTAAAAAACACCAGATTTCATACAATCCAAATTTGCCATAAGTTAAAAGCCAAAGGAATGACAGCAGCTTGATCACGAGTTAAAAACAATTCATTTAATCAACAAATGGGTCACAAAATTACAAGCAATTCGGACTTACCCAGATTGTGGTCACAGCTACGCGACCCAACATGGTCGGAAGTAGATCAAATTAAGTTTGATTTTACTAAAAATCAGGACTATGTACCTCAGTCTAAAGAGAGTGTAGGAACTAAGAGGCCTGGGAGTGAAGTGTTTAAAATCTAAAAAATCAGTTCTCCTCATTGCTTTTTTAAAAATTACTTTAAAAGTCCAGCATTGGTGGCATCATCGAGAGGTGTGTCACATTCTCTCTATTGGGGATCTCCAAGGAGCGAAGGTTGCACAAAAACACGCCCTTGTCCTCTGGTTGGTGAGTCGGTAGGTCTTTTTGTGACCGGCGAAGGGGACCCTAAATTCTTAAAAAACAGTCTAAAGTGTGCAAAAGGGGCGCCAATGTCCAGCTATGTCTGGCTTCCAAAACAACTGGATTTATGATCCATTCTTCTGAGGAGAGATGTTTCTGTTTGTCAGTCAGACACCGAGTCTACTCGTCGCAGCTCTGAACTGACACAAGAAGGGGAAGGAAGGGAGGAAAAGTCGTAAACTTTCGGAGTCTTCCTCCATGAATTTCTAGTGTGTTGACATATAGCTTCATCACAGTGGTAAGTAGTGAATTGTAGATATTCACGGGGCAATTCTCTGGATGACGCACGGGACATTTTCGCTCTTCTTTCTTCTTGTAAAGGGATTAGAATTGTAAAATTATGATGAATCTAGTTGCTGTGTTTTTTATATAATATTTGTTTGTGGCAAAGTTGCATTGAAATATATTTAACTTAACTAGATCGAATACACATTTATATGCCACCGACGCACAGGTCGTCTCAGTGCGTCGTTGGCCTAGAAAAAATAAATATTGTCCCATGTAATTTTTTGATAAACTACTATTATATAAAATTAAAACATACTAGATTCATTATAGTTTAAAAAGTTATAATCTGTTTGCTATAGAGAGAAAAAATAGCCAAAATGTCCCCGGCGTTCAGCAGAGAATTTCCCCATAAAATCAAAGCAACAAACTTGTCATTAAGTTAGATAATACCAACGTAAAAAAATATGTTTAGTAACTTAAAAATATTTTTCTATGTAAGTTTTCGAAAAACTAATATTATTTAAAATTGAAACGTAACTACTAGATTCATCATAATTTAAAAAATTATAATCTGTTTGCGATGGAGAGAAAAAATAGCCAAAATGTCCCCGGAATTCAGCAGAGAATTTCCCCATAAAATCAAAACAACAAACTTGTCGTTAAGTTAGATAATACCAAAGTAAAAAAATATTTTTAGTAACTTGAAAATATTTTTCTATGTAATTTTTCGAAAAACTAATATGATATAAAATTGTAACGTAACTACTAGATTCATCATAATTTAAAAAATTATAATCTGTTTGCGATGGAGAGAAAAAATAGCCAAAATGTCCCCGGAATTCAGCAGAGAATTTCCCCATAAAATCGAAACAACAAACTTGTCGTTAAGTTAGATAATACCAAAGTAAAAAAATATTTTTAGTAACTTGAAAATATTTTTCTATGTAATTTTTCGAAAAACTAATATGATATAAAATTGTAACGTAACTACTAGATTCATCATAATTTAAAAAATTATAATCTGTTTGCGATAGAGAGCAAAAATAGCCAAAATGTTCCCAGATTTCAGCAGAGAATTTCCCCATAAAATCAAAGCAACAAACTTGTCGTTAAGTTAGATAATTTTCCTTACCAACGTAAAATCATGTCATCTCTTCCCCCAAACACCAGTTTGCAAATCGTACACAAGAAACGGTATTGTTCGTACCTCACAGATAATTCTGATTGTCTGAACCTTTGACACAAGCCACCGCAAGGCCTTGCAATTCGTGACAAATATAATAGGATTTGCTCTGCCTAAACAGAATCCCATGTTCCGTTCTCCTCATCTGTACTAAATGTAACTGTCGAAACTATTGTTATCACCTCATTAGTGCGAATACGACTAAAGCGCTTATCTTCGTTTCGAATCTTTGCAAAGAAGATAAAAATGAGCTTTTATTATGAAAGGAAAGCGGTTTGCGAAAGTTGTTGTTGAAAGCGTTTGTCTAATGAGATTGAGAAATTAGCGCAATTGAAAGCTTAATAAATGTGTGTTGATTTTATGAATTAGGAGAAATTTAGGTGTATGAATTGTTTGTTATGAACCGGTATATAATGTATGATTTAAAATCTGCTGCTATTGTTGTGTATTTAGTTGGATAAGTAGTTTCTTCTGATTAATTAAGGGCTATTCAGGGCAATTCTAAACTTTTAAATCTGAGAAAGGAATAGTTGCTTGATGTGATTTTATGACTTTATCCCGTTTTACGAGTAATTTTAATCCACAGTTTTAATAGTAATAATTTATAGCAGATGTTTAGTTTAGTTTTATCGCATTTAGAAAATGTGTGTAATGAAAAAAAAAAAAAAAAAAGAAACTAGGTTGGATAAGTTCAACTTCAAAGCCAATTTATGATTTTTTAATTTTTTTTTTCACTTCTTGCTATTGTTGCCCCAAAAGAAAAAAAAAATTCCTTACCAAAAAAGCTTCTAATTTGAAGTAAATAACAACTACGCCTTTTTATTATGAACTCATTTTAAATTTTTTGTCTGCTACTTTTTATATCAAGTGAGAGTTTTTATGAGTGACTAAAACTTGATTAAATTAATACCTTCATATCTTGAAAAGTAAATTACTAGTTAGGTATTTCAGTTGCTTAAGAGTAAATTGGAATAGCACATGAGAATGCTGATTAAAACAACTGTAACTAAACAAGAAATATTGAATTTTAAATTTAAAATGGAGCATAAAAGTTACTTTTCATAAAAAATTTCTAAATGTATTTATATTTATAATATTATATCAATAAAAACTGGTCCTTAATCTTAAGCTGAGGGATACATACTAACTCTAAGAACATCTTTTAAATAAAGATTGCAATTTGATTTTTTGTTCATTTTAAACGTTCAAATAGTTACGAGGTCACCTCTATAATTTTTCTAAAACAGTATTTGACTTATTTTAATTATATACGTCTAGAAATATGCATTTTTAAAAGAGAGCATTTGATACTTTATTTCATAAACAGTGATTAACCTCATTAGCAGCCAAAAATGATAAACCCGCGCAGCATTTTACTTTTTATAAGAAAATGCATTAAAGCTTTTTAGATACAAGCAAATAACTATACTATAAATACACCTTGAAACTAATTATTTTTATTATATAAACATATTTAAATATCTTCTAAATAATACTCAAGCAGTACTAAAATGTTAGCTCATCGTTGAAAGAGAAAATAAAACAAAGGTCACGACATTTATGTTTTGGTTTAACAATGATACAGTCATTTGGATTTAAACTTATTTATTCTGAATTAAAGAGAATTTTTTAACAATATAATAACTTAGAATGTTGAACAGAGCAATGCAATACGAGAAAAGACTAAGTAATGGAGGAAAACCTTGATTTTAGAATCGAATCAGAGTGGAACACAGTATTACCCTCACTTATTCCTCTCACGAAATAATTGTTTTCAGTTTTATTTATATAACTATGTTGTCTTAATGTGGGGCGTGATAAAATGTTTGTTTTAAGAGACAAATAAAAAAAAAACTATTTGAAAAAGAGAGAGGCCTAAATATGTTCACCCTTAATAAAAGCTTTATTTATTTTTAATATATATATATATATATATATATATATATATATATATATATATATATATATATATATATATATATATATATATATATATATATATATATATATATATATATATATATATATATATATATATAAGCATTGTTAAGAACATCACCAAATAGGATACAAAACACTTGTTTCATCACTAAATTTTAATTTAAACTTGTATCATTACTAAAACTAAGCAAAAAAGACTCACAAGCGTTTTTATTTGTATTTATAAATTGCAGCAAAAGATAATTTAGAAGCACTCTCCTAAAAAAAAAACAGTCCTTGTGTTATTACTTCTCAACAACAACATAATATCCAATTACAGAGAACTGGCAAACTGGACGTTAATATCCGTCTACAAACTCCTCAAATTCACTGGGATTCCTTAAGAAATACCAAATACCTGAGCACATATCGTTGTGCTATTCGAACCTGGTGGTGCACGGAAAAGTATTGGTTGAAGAAATGAAAAATAAGTGAAGAACTGAAAATAAAGAAGAAAGATTGAGGGAATCATGGAACCGATGACGATGAAAATGATCTATATCGATTGAGAGAAGGTGTACTGAGTGAAAGTAGATAGGCAACGACCTATTTCGCTTAAATTCTCTCCGATTTGGGGATTTTTTTTACCTTTTTATACTTATTCTTTTTTTTCTTCCACAACCTCGTCTGCTCAATTGGAGCGGAATACCTTTCGTTTTTGAGATAAATGATCCAGTGATGATGCTGGATTGGCGGCTGGTGTTTTGTAGTTATGAGTTTTACTTATTGTTTGTCTGTTACGGGTCGTTGGTTGAGTTTTAATTGTTAGGGTGTTATGAAATATTGGATTTGTAGAAAGACAGGCTGAAGAGCTTGAGGAAAATGAACCGTTGGTAATGTTTGTGAACAAGATTTAGTAGATAAAGATGACGTAAGTGTATGCAAAATAGTGAAAATGTATACTTTGCATTTTAAATCACTGGTCCTCTATATGAATAATTAATAGTTTAAAAAACTAAAAAACATGCTTTAACAGAAAAGTGAATTAAAAAGTAGAAAATAGTTTTAAATAAGTTTGAAATAAGAATAGAGTGATTAACAATAAATATATATTTTATCGTAAAAAGCGTGGGGTGCTTTTTCAGATATTTTCATAATGGTTCTACTTTTACCAATATATGTCATTAAATATTTACAACAATTGGCATCAAGCACCCCACGCTTTTTAACGATAAAATAAATATTTCTTGTTAATCACTCTTTTCTTATTTCAAACTTATTTAAAATTATTTTCTACTTTTTAGTTCACTTTTCTATTAAAGTGTGTATTTTAGATTTTTAAACTATTAATTATTTTCTACTTTCTAGTTTGGTTTTCTATTAAAGCGTGTTTTTTAGATTTTTAAACAATTAATTATTTTTTCTGTAAACTATAATTTGTTTTTAGTTAAGTGTAAAAAACTCTCCAGTTGTTCCTGCCAATAGTCACATGCTTGTCTCAAATTTAAGTCATGTGTATGCCTTAGTACACGCCGTATTACTTGGCACAAAACACTACCTTGTCTCTGAATATGAAAAATCACTAATCCTGAAGATCCTGGTAAGGAAAATGCGACTAAAAAACACGCTTTATATAACCGTCATACCCACGACAAATCTTTCAAATGTCTGCCTTATCAATTGTCGATGATAGGTTCTGTGATTACTGGGATTGTAACGGGTAACGGCACACCTGGGTTCGATTCCGGAGAAAGTTGGTTGGTTGGAATTTAACGGTGCAAGGGCAACACGAGCTAATCCTTGTGATAAAGTGACAAACTTATTTAATTATTGTATTGTCATCGGTCTTTGATAAGTGTGCAAAGTTTGAATCAAATCTGATCGCTCAAAGTAGGGCAAAATCGAGCCCAAAAGAGTTGGTTACAAGCATACAGGTGAAATTAATAAAAGGGTGTTAAAAATGGCATAATAAGATATTATCCTTTTTACAGCAATGAAATACAATAGTAATTATTATTATTATTATTATTATTTCTTAAATGCAAAAAATAATATGATGCATATCCAGTTTTCCTCGAAATTACCTTATTTCATACAGCAATTTCAAACTTAAAGGAAAAATAAAACGGAAAATGATTGAATTAATAAATTCCTTTTAGTTTAAATTTCTTCACAAAAAATATAATTTAAAATCCAATTCTACAATAAATAACGACTGCTAACAAGAGGATATTCTTTTTGCGTTTATGCCAAATCAGTGTATCTTAAATCTCGCAGTCCATAATCCATTTTAAAGAAATCCACAAATTATTTTGTTTAGTGTCCTCTTTCTGGAAAGAACGAACTAAAGAGATACATTCAAAATGTCTCACTTTCTTAACTAAAATGTAATGTTTAGAAAAGATTGTGGCATTTTTGTAACTAATACTCAGCAAAAAAAGTGACACAATCTTTCCTAAACAACTTAATTGAAATTCAGCTTCTAGTTCCGAAGTGAATACGCAATTACTTACTTTAGGGAGATTATGAAAACGTGGGAGCAATGAATGGGTTAACTTTAATAAATATTTAAAAAGTTCCAATTTAACCCCAATTTTTGTTTACTCTGTAGTGTTTCATGCTAGAATGTATTATGTTAACATTAAAAGACAGGTTGGTTGATTGTTTTCAGATTATCTGGCGCCGTCAGCAACACGAGAGCTATAATGAGCCGAAACATTCGTCATTAGACAAGCCAACATACATTTACAAACACCCATGCCTAACACGGGACTCGAACCCGCAACCTCGCGGTCTAGAAGCTAGCAAGCTAACCACTACACCGTTTGGTCGGCCATTAAAAAACAGGAAGTGTTCTAAGAAATTACTAATTAAAGCATTTAATCAACTGATCTGTAGGCTGCAGATATTGGATATTGCTGTCCTGTAGGTTCCACAATTTTGGATATTGTTGTCCTATAGGTTACACAATTTCGGAAATAGTTGTCCTGTAAGTAATTGTTTTGACTCTTCTATAAATAAGTTTTGTTTACTATTTTACAGATGCATCAATTGCTTTTAGCAAAAGATTTAGAATATATAAAATTGATAATCCACTTATTTATCCGATAAATAGAAAACTGTTTTAATTTACATAATAACAGAAAATTTTCCTTCATATGTACTAATATTCTTAAGATTTTAAATCATCTTTAATTAGTTTAATATTTTTTTATCTATGCACTGCAAATTGTATGTCTATCTGCTCACAATTTTTACTATCATCTTTATATGTTAAAAACTTCAGTTTACAATAACATTTTACAAATATAATAAATAAATTAAGAAAATGAAATAACGTTTTGCTGGATAGCGAAATCTATTTGAAATTAATATCGTCTTGAGGAGAAAAAGAAATTCATTTCTTTGATTATCGGCGTTTTGATGGTTACACGGTTGTGACATAGCTGTTAATTTTTGTTATTTGCAAATATTGTTACAGCAAAGAAAATGCTTGAAAACAATAAAAACATTTGAGATTTCCTTTTAAAAATAGACAGATTGATTTTAAACATAAATTTAAGTTATATATTTAGAACATAATCTTCGAAATTCCGTAACGATCGTAAATGCCACCATTTTGTTCCGATCGTACACATAGTTGGACATGTTTTTAGTCATGCTTTTAGCATTTTATAGCCTGCATATTTTTTTTTTTTTTATTTGAAAAAAAAACTCTTGGTTAACAAAAGTAATTAATACTTTATTTCAAGTTTTAAAACTTTAAGTAACAATATCTTTATTAAGAAGATTATCGGCATTTTGATAGTTACGAGTTTTGGACAATGGGTTTGATAGTTACGAGTTTTGGACAATGGGTTTAACAAATAATAAAAGTGTATTTACAAGCAAGAAATGCACAAAAAGACACAAAAATACTTGGAAACATTAAAAAATGTATTTTAAAAAACAAATAAATGAGTTTGAAGTACTTACTTAATATATTTCGTATTCAAATACAGCTTTGTTTCGATCGTTACTTTTGGACATAACAAAACGAGGAATATTTCTTTCTAGAACAATCCTTACATCTCACAACATTATTTAACCAGTTCTGTCAGCTATTGTCTTAAATTAAAAGTACTAATCTCTTTCCTTGATTCATTCATTATTTTTCTTTTAAAATTCCTGGAAACAAGTTATTACCCTGTTTTCTAAGTAACTCTGAATCAGTTAACATTTTAGATATATCCAAAATGAGTCAGTTTTAAGTAAAAAAATAATCTTTTAAAATATTTACACCTTTTGTAAATAAAATATGCCAATTCTTGTCTCGAAACAGAATTAAAAACAGAATTATCAGCGAGCAAAATAATGTAAGTTATTTTCGTTAAATTTTTGGAAAAATTTAAAAAAATTCTTTTTAATTTTTTTAATTAATTTAATATTTTCTTTCTAAAAAATAAGAAGTGTGTCAAGCTCCCACCTTTTGAAAACTACCCTTTGCACTCCTAAATTTTATTTTATTTAACACCAAAATGAAAAATTCCTACCAAAAACACTTTACAAATATTCCATTTAGCCACATCTAATTTCTTCCAGATAAAATAATTACAACAACATCAAATGTCTAAAGATAGCAATACATGAAAAACAATCTTCCACTCCAAAATGTCTCCAATAGTCATCCTCTCCATAAATTAATACAAAATCACTCTTCACACACATACACCAGAGACTATTTTGATTAAGATATACATATACATTAGGAATTGCGAAATTTGACTCAAGTCCGCATTTTTGTTTTTTGTTTTTAAAATATTCCCGAATTCATTGCCTTTAAAATGATACCATTTTCTTTCTGCAACTCAAATTACTTTTTAAATTACAGTAGGTTTTGTGAACCTGTTTTGTATCACGTTCATTAGTGTAGTACACTTTAAACGCGTTTTCTCTATAAGGACGTTTTGGTGTTATATGACTTTACGCCAACGGTCATAACTTCATAATAAATGGTCCGATTTACAAAATTATTATTTTGTTTTGTAGACAATAGTTGTGAATGGGTTTTCTATGGAGAATCTAATTAATATTATTATAAACACATTTTTTATGCATATTTTAATTTTAATTTTTGTTAAAAGCTATGTATTTTTTAAAACTTTTTATTCAAAAACTTATAATTAACTAAATATTAAAGCCAAATTCAAATTTCTCCATAGGAACATGCGTCAATATAATATATCTTATTTGCAATAAAAATAATACCTCTAAGTTAATTACAAGTTTATTTATGTATGTTATAATAATGTCCGTCACTTTAATTGCAATTAGCTGATTAAAAAATTGAAGGGAAAAAAAAGTTTAAATATAAAAATGCATAATTTTTAATTCTGATATACTGCCAAAAAAAATTAAATTATAACCTAAAAATTAAAGAAAATCATCTCAATTGTATATGTATACCTTAAAAAAAAAAAACTTTAAAAAATCCTCCCAAACCTTACAATAACTGACCATTTCAACACGTTTTCCCAGTATCTTTAATGGCCCCCAAAGTCAGAACTTTTCCAACTAAGTCGAACGCCTTGTCCCATTCCTTGTGAAACTCAAGTCTTAATAGCCTTTGTGCGTGATTCCCTGATGACAGAGACATATTGCAAGTCATTGGATGCCAAAACTACCGACTTGATGCAATGACCTATCCAAAAGCCGATTTTAGTGACCTCATGGTCATTTCGGGGCAGTTTCCCACCCTCCCTTAAGACAGTAGGGCAAAAGATTATTAGATATAGAAGAACGTATAAGAAATAACGATTATTGGGAGAAGGAACAGTATATATATTTTAGATATGTGACTGTTCCTTTTAGCTGCTGGGTGGTATTATGCTATTCTGGATTTTTATGGATTTGTGCCCCGGAGGGAATATAAGGTGGTGTTTGGGGATGGATTTGGTGAAGGGAAATAGTCGATTGAGATGGTGATAGAGTGAAATGCTTATTGAGAGAGTCATTTAATCTTTATAGGGAGGTTGAAGGCGATTTATAGATTATCAGTGGAAAGTAAGTTTAGAATTAGAGGAATTCCCATAAAGCAGTATTAAAATGTTATTAGGATTATTGATTTATTGAAAAAATACACACTATTTTTAGCAATGAACGGAGCATTGCGAATTCATTGTCAGTTTACAGAGCTATTCCCTTTTTCTGAGGAGATAATTAAAATTGTCTATAAAATGAAATAGTGTGTTTAATAATAATATAAATTACTGTAAACACTTCCCGCATTACTTATTACAGTTTTGTTAAAGGACCAGCATACATAAGAAAAAAAATTCTTTTACACTTAATAAGTGTTCAAAAACTAACATATATACCTACAAATTTCTTTGCTTGACGATATTTAGATGATTAAAATATAATTAGCTAATTAGTGTGTAATTTCTCCTATCACAATTAAATTTGTAATCCACTTAGAATTTTTATTGCAAATGAAACGCAACGATTTGTGTAGAGGACCTACTAGAATTGTAAACAGTATACCTTAAATCTATTTTATATATAGATTTTTGTTTTGAAAGTACTTAAAAATATCCGATTTTTATAAAAACAACATGATTCAAAATTGAGTTAAAAATCAATTATTGCATGATTGTATCATATCCTAGCAAGGTCCTTTTCCTGTATTATACAATTAAAATTTCATTATTTTTTTAAACTGATCTTTGGTGAACATAATCCTATACTCTGGAGAAAATCAGTTCCTCGCAAATCAAATTTAAAGTTTGTGTTAATGACCATTTAATGTAGTTTAAAAAATATATTGAATATCATAAAAAAAATGTATTAAATATCATAAAAAAAAAGTGTATTGAATATCATAAAAAAAAATAAAAAATTATTGAATATCATAAAAAAAAAGTGTATTGAATATAATAAAAAATATTGAATATCATAAAAAAAAAAATTAAAAAAATGTATTGAATATCATAAAAAAAATATATTGAATATCATAAAAAAAATGTATTGAATATCATAAAAAAAAATGTATTAAATATCATAAAAAAAAAGTGTATTGAATATCATAAAAAAAAGTGTATTGAATATCATAAAAAAAATGTATTGAATATAATAAAAAATATTGAATATCATGAAAAAAAATAAAAAAAATTTATTGAATATCATAAAAAAAAAAGAAATGTATTGAATATCATAAAAAAAAAAAAAAAAAAAAAAAAATGTATTGAATAGCATTACAAAAAAAAAAAAAAAAAAAAAAAAAAAAAAAAAAAAAAAACACGTAGTACCATTTTAAACAAGTTCAAGAATATTTTAGAATGGAATCAGAAAAGTGATTATTTTAAAAAATTTGCCAATTTAAAATGTATTTACTGATACATTTAGATTTATGGTTTACATTTACCTTTTTATTACTAATTTATCCTTGAGTTTGTACCCTTAACTCAATTTTAATGCTATTTTGAGAATAGCAGAAGCATTTTAAATAGGTTCATAATTTAAATTCATAGCAAGCACTCTTAGAAATTAAAACACGAATTTATGTGAATACTTGGTAAGCATAATAACTGAAGTTTATAATCGATTTGTCTTTTTTTTTACTTTCAAATACACATATGTATATATACATAGGGTAATGAAAGTATAGCATTCGGTCAAATTTTTTTTTTTTTTTTTTTTTTTTTTTTTTGCATTTCTCTACGTTTTGGAACATCCTTATTTCAAAAAAGTGATCTAGAAAAAATTTATGTCTGTGTGTATAGGTGTCTGTGTGTATAGGTATATATATTACTCCAGAACAACTTGACCAACGATGTTAAAATTTGGTGTGCTGGTAAGTGGTGACCATTGGACCTATCATTAAAGTTTTCGTCAAAATCGCGCATACGCATAGGGTAGCTGCCATTGAAAAAATCTTGTTTTTCAATGATTACTAAAAAACGGCTTCAACGATTTAGATCAAAATCGCTGTGGTAATACCTCTTAAAGTGTTCTAAACATCTCCATCTCCAAATTTTTTGTTTTAATGGCGTAAAAAGTTGAAAAACGAATGCCCTCAACACAGAATTGTCTTTGCTTGAACATAGATGATCAACTATCGTTTTCTCTCCTCAGTTTCATTTATAGAACAGGATTATATAAGAATTATCGAAAAGTATATCGCCAATTGGCGAAGGTGGGTTTTTTTTTTTTTTTTTTTTTTTTTTTTTTTTTTTTTAAACAATATAAGAATTATCTAAAAAAAATCGCCAAACTGACCTTTTTCTAAGCGAATGATGAAAATATAAAAATGGTAAATGACATATCCACATCACTAAAATAGTGTGATTGAAAGTTGTGTGATGTTCCACACCCCTAGTTTTTGTGGCAAACCATTTTCCTTCAAGTATTTCTAAGTCCAATGTCAGGACACTCTACCAAGTCTTAACAACTTTTAAGACTGACTCTGCATCTTTTCATTTTATTATGTTCTCGTGATTTGAAAATTAACATTTCAACAATATTTTTTCACGGTAATAATGAAAGTGACAATAGTGGAGAATGGAATTGTTCTGAGAAAAAACAAATTTGTTAAAATTCTTTAAAAAAAGCTTTTTGAAAATTGAATTTTAACTATAATCCCCCTCTAAGTTATGAACTGTTTCTTTTAATTTAAGATATTATTTTGTGATCATTTAATAGTTTTCTTAATTTTAGGAAGAGTTGTTCATTATTAAATGCTCAAGACCGTTTTAAAAGGGATCAAACTAAGATTCTAAACTTGTAAGAAAACAGATTAAACTTAAGAAACTTAACAGTCAAAATAAAGTAGCCAAAAATAACTAACTGCGTGGTTTTTAAAGTAGTGAAATAGGAGGCTTATCTCAGGAGAAACGTATCGCAAATAAACAAGCTATCCATCATTTTTGTAACGTGTATAAGAGTCCCAAAGGGCGTGCCCTCAAAAGTGTATCCGCCCTCATTACTTCCAAAGCGATTTCTTCAAGAAAGTCTCCAACAAGCCCTTAGCAAGTGTATTACATCCAAACACGTAATCTTGAAATCTAATATCTATACACAGTTCCATATTGCTAAAATAAATTTATTATTGCATTAATAAAAATATTGCTTATTTTATTTATGCAATAATTAATATTGCATCAATAAAATAAAACATGTATTTGTTCAAATAACATTGGATAAATATAAAAAAAATAATAATAATTATAATTCTGCCTTGCAAAGCGCTAAGGTTGTAAGTGCATTATTTAGTCAAACTGAATTATTATTACCAGGTAGTTATCTGCAATTTGTTTCACATAATAGTGAAGTTTAATAATCGTGGATGCAAGGCAAACATTGAATTAGTTACTAAGTTAGTCAATAAGTTAGCACCCACTACATGAAGTTGTTAAACTTTAAATCACCATTTCTCATTTTGTGTTCAGTTGCAGATACGACTTCTGTACTTTGCACGGCAGTATTAATCTAGATGCGCATTGCACAACCCTAAATTGCAAAGAAACCGATGAAGTGTCTGAAACTGATAAAGGTATTTCATTTTCTAGTATTTATTATTGGTTTTTACATTCAACGACCTTCTTAGGAACAACGGCAAGAATCAGGCCAATACCTACAGCTTAAAATGGATTCCGAACCACAACGAACATCTATGCCTAACCCGGGATTCGAACCCAGCACCTTTGGCATGTGAGGCCAGACCTCTAACCATACAGGTATTATGTGGGCACCGAGTATTTATGATACGTATTTTGTGGAGAAGATGGCGGATGGTTACAATAGGTGATGGTTTCATCACTTCCATAACAATCGATTAGTATTTGTATTGAAGTTCAGGTAAAATGCAATAAATATAATTACAAATTAACAGATAGTAATCGATTGCACCAAGTTGCTATTTTATTAATTAGTGTAGAATATTGCAGTTTTGTCCGACCTCTTCAGTGCTCTATGCAAATTTATAGCAATTCTGTGTTTTTTTAAATCTCAATCCTTTAAATTTCCTTATTAATGTATTGTGTCGAAATTTTTATATAAATAATGTCATTTGCAAGGTCAAATCCCAATTCAAAAATCCAGGAGGATACAAACTAATATATTTATGCATAAATATAAGCATGCATACCTTCTAGAAGGCAAGTCAATATAAAATAATTTTTGAATGTAACCTACAATTTATTATTAAAGTTTTAAAATCAATTCAGATAACATTCAGGTTCTTAAGTTTGTATTTAACTCTTCATTAATTTTGAAAGTAGTGATACAAATATAAAAAATGAAAAGTTTTGTTCAAAAGTTTTCCCCATTTTCTCTTCTGGTACTTATTCTAAGTCTGAGCAATAACATTTTCGCTCTAGTGTTGAGAATTGATTATTAAACATTTAGAATTAATTTCTAAAATATATCTGTAAATTATCATTTTTTCCTGTTTGAGTCATAATTTAAAAATCATCATAAATGGGCAGTTTTTCTACTCTCTAAGCTTACACTTTAAGAAAAAATTAAACGCCACGTTTGTTGATTTTTCATTTGAATTTTTGTAGAAACACGAATTTTATAAAACAATAACACGTCTTCTTATTTCAAAGAAATCGACCAAAAATCATATATAAACTTAAACATACACGTTTCCAAAGAGGAAATATTTATTCCTTTTTTTAAACGGGATAAACTTTTTTAGAAAGCAGAAAAACCTAGTTCTTTCTCGCTAAAACCCCCTGGACGTGGACACGCATACGCAATATTTATCATCCTGTCTGGACTCCTAAGTACATATTAAATGTCAAACTTTTAGAGAAGCTATCTCCCGAGTACAAAGGTAAATATACATATTTGGATTCACCATGCGTTCATCAAAACCAAAACTAAACAGCTTGTTCTACTTTATCCGTCTTTAGCTTGCAAAACAAGCATGCAGATAAAAAGTTCGTAACGTGTTTACGAAAAATAAAACTTTCCTCAAAATCGATACTCGATATAGGGGATGTTATTTGAGAGAAGCAACCTCTAAGAAAAGCCAGCTTGCGTGTTATGGGCCTTTTAAGAAAGCGTAAATTTTCTTCAAAGTTTTGAAGGTGCAAATAATAACAGGCGTCTGGCAAATTAAAAACAAGTATCTGAAGATAGGAGACAGAGAAAAGGTACGGTAATCGATCACCATTTTTAGAACAGTGTAATTACTGACAGGAAAAAGTGTATCGTGGTTTGAGAGTTTAGGTGATATTTTCTAGAACATTTACCACGAAGTTATTACTTTTTTTAAACTAAAAGGAGTTAAAAATAAATAGTGCGTATTTTAAAAGAACATAATACTTGTACTGTATTTTAAGACTTTCATAACTGTACCTGATGGTCGGGTGGTTAAAAATAGTGGTATGGGTAACCAAACTCTTATCTAGGAGTATGCTTTTAAAGTACAATAATAGTTTTGATACGGGGATGTGATGCATGTTACTAGATAAAACGAAAAAAAAAATTGTGTGTTGTAGTTTTCAATATTAACTTTGATTATTTTATTGTAGTTTAATGTTATTTGAAATATAAATTCAATATTACATAAAAAAATCATAAATATTGACAGTCAATCAATCAATACATTGATTGGAAAAAAAGAGAGAGAAACTTATCTTGTTTATAATTAATATAGAATAGCAATAAAATTTTAAACAGCATGTTTTCCTCATATGTTATAATTCTAATAAATAAATAATCTCCTTTTTATAAATTTTTTCTCTCTTTTTTTATAATGTAGAGAAATGAAGGTATTGCATTTGATTCAAGTATCATATCACCTTACTTATCTATTTATTTAAATCTTAAAATTCCCTGAGAAAACAAGATCGGTATTATTTAAATAAGTCGTAATTATATATATGTCCATTATCAGCATATACACAATCGAATTGCGTTGGAATGGTAATTTGATTTAATTTACATTTACAATTGAAATGCAAAAGCAATAATTTTAGCAAAATCACTCTTGAACAGAATGTAATTTTTCAAACAAATTTTCAAAACAATTTTAATCCTTGGGATATTTTTAAAATTTAAATAACTAAAATTTACCTATGCGTTGTGAAAAGTGTTGAAAGTGCTAATATTTTTTTTTTTTTTTTTTTTTTTTTTTTAATTTTAGTATTCATTCCTTATAACTATCACTAAAATTCAGTTGCTCTTTGAAAACCAGGTGTGTATCAAGTAAATACAATTATAGGATTGCTAACATTTAAATTTCTACAAAAAAAAAATTTTGAAGGATTTCTCATATAACAGATTCCTTTACCATGTGCCTTTGATTCCTTTACCAGAATTTCATGAAATTAATTTCTGGATTCGCTGCAATTATTTTGCATGCATAATTGCCGTCCATTTTGTATAACCAGAGAGTATGTTGCATCAAAATATTAATGGAAGTCTTCTTAAAAAATTATCAATTTCTTACGGATACCTACTATGTCATCTGCTGATTTAAAAATTCAATATTTTTCCCCATGAAGAACATCCCTCTCATAAGCTATAAGTTACTAATTGCACGTAAGTACCAGAGTTGCCAGACGTAGTATTGTTAATACTAACGCTGTTGTTTCCCCCCCCCCCCCTATATTACGACAAAGTCCATTTCTTAGTAATTTTTAAAGTGCAGATACTATAGGCAGGAAATCTTAGTTTTTGAAGTACTATTGATATTTCAATAGGTAAAAATTTAATTAAATATACTTTAATCAAAATAATGCCTATGAGAAAAATTGTCTACCTAAGAATTTTAAGTCCGAGGTCAGGCAATGATAGTAAGTACACACGTTTTAAGTGAAATTCATTTAATAGTCTGTACCTAATATTATTGACAACGTCCAAGTCATTGAGAGATGCAACTCACCCATAACTCTAACTTGCTACGCTATGAACACAAGCACGTCCATAACGGTAAATTACACTGACAAATGCATACTGCAATTCCCCCATTTCCCAAGTGTAAACCCAGTTTAACTATTTTAGGTATATGAGGTTAAATGAGCCCATTAAACCGATAATTACGAACCTTTAAACGTTACAGATTATTTCATTTGAGCGTCGCATATTCGGAACCATCGTCTGATGCAAAATAAATGACATCCATAGCCGTTATCCGTTGTGGACAAATTAAACTAATGAGGCATGTGTGTAGTTTGGGACTGAATTTGATTACGCAAATCTGTTTGGATACTCGGCGAAGGGAGTCCGTTTCAAATGCGTTAAATGTATCATAATTGAATGCATTAGAGTACGCGTTAATTGAAACATCACATTTCAAAGAAGTAGCTTGCTTTATGATTTTAACGCTTGCATTTTAATTATTAATTCAGTACCAATGAAGTCTTTTTCTTTAATGGTGTATAAGGTAGTTTAATTCAACTTTGAAAGATGAGTTAAAATGTATTCAGTTTTGACAGTAAGTTAGTAGTGTGTTTACGTGCAGATTGATCTAAAAGTAAGGGTACGTTGGAAAAATAGATAATTTACTAACATCAAAAATAACGATGATACCAGTCTAGAAACTCTATATGAAAAATCATGTTTTTTTAAATAAAATACATGTTTTTCAATAGATTGGTCTTTACAACAAATTTGAAATGATTTACAGCTCCCGATCTAGTTAAATAACACTGGACAGTAGCCCACAGACACCTACACTGCCATCTGTTGATTATTATTTATTATTATTTTTTTTTTTTTTTTACTATTGAAAAAGCGATTTTTTTTTCCCTAAGGGTTATTGTGATAACCGCTTGATCCTAATCGATATAGTATTATGTCATTGTATTTACTATGAATGTTTTATTAATAATAATTCCATTTTAGTTCTACAATCATTTTTAATTATAACTTTTTATTAATTTAAAAATTGTAAACAGTATCGGAAATACAGGCTTTAAAGTAGTTGGCAACGGTTAGGTTTATCTGAATAATTCTTGAATTTTGAAAAATGTTGCCATAGTCTGCCCAAATCAGTTCCGTCAGCTGATATGTTTGAGATGAGATGCTGTGGATGCATTTAATTTCACTTTTTTTTTTTTTCCTTTTTTTTTTCTTTTTTTTTTTTTCTTTAAAGGACGGCCAAACGCTTGTGTTTTTGTTGATATTTCGGGTGATTGTTTGAGCTTGAATGCGTTTCAAAGTTTCAGCTTGATTGGAAAGTAACGAATGAACAAGTGGTCTTTTTTAGTGACAGTGGCAAGCCTAAAACTTGATGGAATACATTGTCGTCGACATCGAATCCATCTGTCAAGTTTCAAGTTCAATTGGACGAAGGCAGATGTTGATTAGTCATCTGAATCTACACTAGTAGAGTAAGTAAAAGTGATATCTTAGTGGTAGTGAAAAAATCACTGCCACTTAAATTCCTTTGTCAAAATGTTTTAAAAGATATTTGTCGGTATTAAAAGAAGGAACTTATGTGTGATAATTTTCACAGTAATTTTTCTTTAAATTTCTTTAGACTGTTTTAAAAAAAAAATGTTTTACTTTTTTTGCTCCTCTTGGGCAACAAGACCCTTCTATAGCTATAATATAAGCTTAATGAGTATCAAAATACTTCCCTTACCTTCAGAGAACTATATACATTAGAAAGTTCCACTTTAGGCTTTCCACTTAAGGTATACATATAAGTTGGACAATTTTTTTTTTTTTTTTAATTCTTATATCAGCGGGTCAAATTTTTGTGAGGATTACAAAAGCAAAAGATGTAATGTATTTGCAGTCATAAAAAATAAAAAAAATTAAATATTTATTTAATTCATTGAATTTTAATTCACTAATTAAGGCTTCATTGCAACGATGATAAAATAATATCTAATTAATTTTGAAACAAATTTCTTACTGGAAATTAAATACAAGGTATTGATACACGGACCTAAGTAAAATATAATGTTTAACTTCAATATTTTTTAAATTTTAACATTTAGCATGAAAAGTACTAGAAAAAATAAAAAATGTCTAAAAATAAAAATATTCTAAAATTCATAAAAAAATATATTTTTTACAAAATTTTTTGTAAACAGCTAGGGCATGTGCTCTGAAATGTTATCTAAATTATACAGTTTAAACTTTAAAAATCAGTTAATTAACTCTTAAGATATCTCCGTTGGAGTACATTCACTCAACAATGAAAAGCAGTTTTCCACAAATTGAGTTCGAAGTTTTCGACAATTTCTTTTTTCAAATTTGTTTTAAAAGTCGACCTTTACGAAATTGCATGTAATTTAAAAAGTATTTTAACTATAAGAAAGTTATTGGTATAATTTTAAAGATAATGAATTGGAGAACATTTTAGAATAAAAAAACAAAAATGCCTGTTTGGGTCAATTTTTACGATTCCCAACGTATATGTATACCTTAAGTAGGAAACACTACCATGATCTAAGATAGAGCTAATTTCTTTATGTTCTTACAGTTTTTAGAATTTACAAAGGAGTTACATTTTTTGTTATTTTAGAGTAAATATACCCTTATGTAAATATTTTGCAAATAAGCAATTTTCCTAAAAAAGCAACTTTAATTAATTTAATTGTATAAGCAAACAAAAAACTGCAAATATCTTCTATAATAAACGTCAATAAAAATAACATAGTTTTAATTCGAAAAAAAAAAAATCGTAATCTATTTTTTGTAGAAATTAATTTTTATTGAATATAATCCATTACCGTAAATATAAATGGGCAATGGAACTGTCTGAATGAACTTAGAAAAAAATACTTATGATAAATATTTAAAAAAAAGACATAGTTTAATGGCATAAATTATTTATGGGATTATAGCAATCATTAATATTTTTTCTAAAATACTTTCATAATTTTTTTTTTTTCATTTAGCATAATCCTTTCTTTGTAATGTTTCTGAATCAATCACTACCTTTTTATTAAAGGTAGTATTTCATAATTGGATAACTTATTAATTACGGTAGTTATTTTGTGTGGTGATAAGTCATAAATAATAATAATGTATGCTAGTATGCCTTTTAAGAAATTGTATTTAGAGTCAAGGAAGATATTTAATGAACCAGAAATAACTGATACATATCGACAACACATTCAATTTTTTTTTTCTACTTTAGTAGAAGTTAGTAATCATTTGATAAGAAAAAAAAGTAGTTAAGGGATTAAAAGTTGAACTAAAAAGCTTAAATGTAGTTACATTTTTTTTCAGTTTGTGTTTAATAACGAATTATGTTTTTATTTTTTAACATCATACTTTAAGTAATTAATGAAGACTAAGGATCAGTGGGACAAAAAAACAAACATAGTGTGCTTGTAAACTAAGTAATTTTTTTCTAAATCAAATAGTAAAAAATATATGATATATTTCAGCATCATTTTGATCAATGTTATCTAAAAGTGTAAAAAAAATTAGCAGAAGAAATATTTACATATTCATGAACACACAATGAAATGGTCAAGGTAAAAACAACTTTTGTTCACTATTTCAAGAAAATTCTTGGAGCCATTTTTTTGATCATAAAATAAGCTTATACACTATTACTATCCTTTTCTATAAAAAACAATGTAATTCCGCATAAAATAGCTTTAACAAAAGCACTTTATACGTGATGCTAAAGTGTTTTTTTTTTTTTTTTTTTTTTTTTTTTTTTTTTTTTTTATATTGCTTCCTATAGAATGCATATTTTTAACCACACCCATTCAGATTATTAATTAAAAAAACGCATTACAAATAAATCTGAATTCGATGTGAAAAATAAAAAATATGACCTCTGTACACAAACTTAAATTAAACTCAACCGACTAAAAACAACTCGGCAACATTATTAATTATTGAAATTACGGCAAAGAAGTATGTAATAAAAGGATAAAACAACAGGAAAAGCAACTTTTTTAGCTGTTTTTTCCCTTTATTACATATTTCTTTGCTGTAATCTAAAAAAAAAAAACACTTAATAGTTTCTTAAACATAGCAAAGGTTAAATAAATGGTTGTTTACACACTCTTAAAATCTAGTCTTGTAAGCTAATTTTTATAATAAAATAATGTAAACGATTCCACCACAAAAACAAGTTTTCAGGGAGTGTTATTGTAAGTTGTTGGGTTTGGTTGTTTTCAGATTATATGGCGCCGTCAGTAACACGAGGGCTAGAATGAGCCGAAACATTCGTCATTTGACAAACCAACATATATTTACAAACACACATGCCTTACACGGGACTCGAACCCGCAACCTCGCTGTCGAGAAGCTAGCACGCTAACCGTAAGTTGTTGGGACTCCACCCCGATAATTTTAAACAGTAAACAATACTGGGTATTCCTAGCTCTTTTGACCCTGGGTTGGTTGGTTGTTTTCAGATTATCTGGCGCCGTCAGCAACACGAGGGCTATAATGCGCCGAAACATTCGTCATTAGACAAGCCAACATACATTTACAAACACCCATGCCTAACACGGGACTCGTACCCGCAACCTCGCGGTCTAGAAACTCACACACTAACCACTATACCGTTTGGTCGGCCTTTTGACCATGGGAGAGGTCATGAACTGTGTTACATAATCTAAATATTCTCGAACCGCCTGATGGCTGTGGGGTTAGCACTGTGTCCTCGCATGTCAAAAGTACCAGGTTCAAATCCACGTTAGGCATGAATGTTCGTTGGGGTTCGGAATACACTTTAAAGTCTATGCCTGATTAACCGTTCTTGTGCCAAAAATGGGTCACTGAGCGTTCAAACCAACCAACGAATTATTCTGATTTATAAAACATATACCCTAAAAGACCCCAAAGCACTATTGCGGATGTTTAATATTCTTATCCTATCTGTTTAAAAACAATAAGTCGTTCAGCGAAAAGTATGGTACGTGTTTGCAACGTCGTCATCATCTACGTTACCATCATGTCATATTTAAAAAGAAATTGTCACATGTAATATTTCTTATTGGTTATTAGAAAAGTTATTCCGATGTAAACATTAACTTAACGCATAGGATGTGTCTGTAAGGATTTTAAGGAAGCGTCCTTAGACATTGAAACTTGATTAATGAAAAGGTAATGAAAATACCATGACATGCGTCGGAAATAATTAGAATTAAAAAACAAATTAAAAAAATAATAATAAATAAATAAAAAAGAAAAATGAATGAATGAATAAATAAATAAATAAATAAATAAATAAATAAATAAATAAATAAATAAATAAATAAATAAATAAATAAATAAATAAATAAATAAATAAATAAATAAATAAATAAATAAATAAATAAATAAATAAATAAATAAATAAATAAATAAATAAATAAATAAATAAATAAATAAATAAATAAATAAATAAATAAATAAATTTATAAATAAATAAAGAAATAAAAAACAATAAATTGGATCAGTCATCACACCCCAAACCCTACCCAAGATTTGCCCAAATTAAAAAAAGAAACACCAAACTTCTAATTTCTACTTTTCACCGACACTCGTTTTTAAATTAAGTTAATTCAATTAAAAAATACTATTCATACATGTTGTACTGCACATTATATTCCATACATAGCAGAGAGTAAAACAAAAGGAAGCGTAATGTTAAATTATGATATGCATCACTACAAATCTAATTTAATAAGTCGTGTTTTAATAATACAATAAATACTCGAAACACAGGTTTTCTTAACAAATCACCCACCTATAAACGAAACCCATTCAAAGACAACCCGGCATCAAAACCTCTTATCACCAATTCCCTCTTCCCTCGTCTTATCTCCCACCGACGACTTCCCAAAAACACTAAAATCCACAAACCACTCATCGCATAAATCACACATCCGGACACACAATCACATTTTCCAGAAAAATCCACATAAAATAAATCGCCTTCTCTCCAACAATCGCATTTCGTGCATGAGCACCCACCACCGATGCAAAGTCAGCAAGACGCTCTTCCATCCCCCTCCCCTCCCCCAAGAAACATTTCAAACCTCCCGACAAAAATAGAACTTCGACACAAACACTTCCATAGCAGTTTCTGTTTGCGGTGTATGAAGTAATGTACGCGAAATACATAAGAAAACGCGTTTCTTTCCTTTACCCATTGCCCATTTCGCGGAAGAAACAAGCGCACAATACCAATGGCCCACTTGCAGAGTTTGAAGGATTGTTGGTGGAAAAACTCTGTGTTTTTTTTGTTTTTATTATTATTATTTCTTGTAGAGTTCTTTAGCTCTGCGAGATGGAAAAGTCTAAACCGTGTTTTCACGCCGACCGATCATATATTCCATTCTTTTTTACTTTATATTATAAGAAGGCTTATTTTGGCGATATTTCGCGGTTTTTGGAATATAAGGATTCAGTTGATTCGCGGATTTGGAGGTATATTTTTGGGGTTTTTATGGCTCGTTGGGAACAAAGAAAGTTTAATATGAATGCAAATCTTGCTAGTTTCTTCCGATAGACATTCTTCAAGCTGCAGATTTTCTGATGCTGGAAATATATTACTAAAGGAGTGTTTACTATTATTTTGAGAGAAAAAAAAAACTTAGTAAATGTCTAACATATAGAATAAAAAACATTTCTAATATGTTAACTATTCCCGTTGAGCTTCACAAAGAAAAGGCAGTGTGTGTTAGTGGAATTTCTTTTTCAACTTACATAGTAAAGAGGAATCGGCTTTCAAATTAGATACAGCAACATAGCTGTTTATTTTCTTTATGCAGTGCAAAACTAATTAAAGATCCGATGCACTAACTATATTAACTTATCCAAAAGACTATGTATACGTTATTCTATTTTGCTTTAGGAGCTGTCTAGTTTTTATATAATGATGTTAAGTATTATATTTTATATTCATTATATATATGCTAATATTTATTTTATTAAAATCTAGTTGTAATTATATTTAACCTTTCCAATAAATGAATATCGTTTTAAATATATTGGAATTGTTATATTCTTTATTCTCATGCCATGGTATTGCTATTAATATGGATTTGCTACGCTGGGAGCTTAAATAAGCTTACTATGCTGTCCTTTTCATATATTCTAATTCAATGAGATGTTTTACAACTAAATTTCTGATTCTGCACTCAGACAGTTGTCATATTGTTCTACTAAAATTGACTTACTCGAATCAATAATATTTAATGCCTATTCTGGTAATTTTGTTTTCTTTAGAATATTAAATTTACAATATGTTTTTAACTTTTTTGTATTCATATGAGGTTTTTGAAGTTTGATAATCTTAGTTAACCCACATCCCATGTATCCAAAGCAATTGTTATCACCTAATTTTAAGAATGGCATTAATTTGTTAGAGCAGGTTTCATATATGGCAGCAAGTTTTCTAAAGTTAATTCGAGTTTGGATTATAGGGCTACATTGAGAAATCTCATTATGCATACAGTTTAGGAAAGAAGATCTAAAAGGAGTTTGATTAAGTTGTTTAACCCTTTTTTTACTGATGGAACATACAAATCCTGCCAGTTTTCTCAAGGTACTTAGACTTATTTAGACTCATTTGGACACTGAAATCCACTTCTATTAAACTCACTCGTCAGTTTTTAAATGGCAGAACAATCTTATTTCACTGTATATGCAAATACATGGACGATCTTCAATCTTCTATTCATTTATATTGACCTTACATCGTCTTATGTAATTGCCTCTGGCTAGCATCCAAAGAGAAATAACCTCATCGAGAAATAATGCCATCCATCAACTGAAGAACTAACTTCATAGACATGAGCATATCATAGACACTTCGTAAACAGTCCCAATAGTTCTCAAAGAGTTTAACTTAATATAGTACCATTGAAAAACTAACGGGACTTGCCAAGTTCTAGAAGTTTAATTTAAAGGCATCAGAGAGTGATTTCAAAGGTTTAGAGTACACACCAAAAAGCGAAGAGGACAATAGGTTATGTATACAAGTAATTTAAATGGTATTTTCAATTAAAGGATAGATCAAACGTGGATGGGCCATCTGCCTGTGATTTATCGTCATTTAGAGATTCGCATTTTTTATCTGTTCTGCATACTAGAATTCATATATACCTGATGATAATTACATAGTTCAATAATAAATCTTCTAATTCATCACAGTTGCAGGGCTTCATAGGTAATTACAACTTCACTATACACATTATTCCTATGCAATTATTTAATAAAATTATTCAGTTGATACAGTTATATCTGAAACCCCTCTTTACACAGACATTACTATTCACAGTTTCCATCTCAGTACAGATATCTCACACCACCTTAACTTTCCCTAACAAAACTTCACACCTACGCTAGTAATCCAATCCGATCCAACACCCAAACAAACACACCGACCTGAACAATACATTCGATAAATATGGAAGCCCACTGCATACATCGACGGTCAATAATGATCACCTAACACCATCGCCCCTTTTCACACCAAAGCCCTGTACCATCATTAGGGATGGTAAACCTTTGCTGCAGTCTCTGATGAAAGAAAAGATCACGTGACAAGGGGGCTTCCGGTATCGGGGATGAATGATCGCGATTTAATACCATCCAGGATGTCGCTGCGAATGGGAATACTAATGCAGGGACGTATTTTTGCCGTCGTATAAATGTCTTGGGAATGGGAGTGATATATGTACTTTTTGTTACTAACGCAGAGTTTCTTTGCTATGATTATAACTGTAATAGTATATAGTAAAAGTATATAACAAATAGTAGAAGAGCAAGGATCTGTTATCTAAGTGCGATCCTAATGCAAATAATCTTATCAGCGAACAGAATTAAAAGTAATTAAAACGTCATTGAATTGTTGCGATTTTCAATATAAGTAATAGTAAAGAAATTATCAGGGTACATGAAATAATCGGCTTAGGGACGATGTGAAGTTTACCCTGAGCCTTAAGTTCAAGCCCATTACAAAGTTAGTATGTTTTTTTTTTTTTGTTATTTATTTGAGTTTTATAAAAAAGCGATACCTCAATACAACTGAACAATATCAGCATACGCCCACACAATGCCTTTCCTGCACACTCAAAGCATTAAGTGGGGGAGGCGGACAACACTTTTGATCAATTGTAAACAATACCCTTGGACTTAAGGCTCAGGGTAAAAGATGATGTATTTTCTTTTTTTTGTTTCATGGTAGCATTAATTTCACATATTATTGACTATTGTTTGTTGTTGTTTTTTATTTGTTACAAGCGTATATATTAAATAGGAGAAAAGGTATAAGAAATAAAGTAGATATGGCAAAGAAAAAAAAACGATAATTATTAGATTTTTCATATCCCGGCATTTAAGTACAGTACCATCTTGTAAAAACCTATATATCAATCAAACTTACGTTTATAACTATAATACATCAATGTTAAAGATATATTTATTTTTATTACAAGTATTATTGAAGAAATTTATGTTGATATATAAAGTGTACTTTATATTTCTTATAAAAGATCAGAGACTGCCACTACTGGGTTGAGGGACTACTAAAGACTGCTCTATGTTATAAAGACTAGTGGCAGCCTGAACAGGTTGAAGAACCTCTAACGACTGCTTCATGTTATGAGGATTTTTTTTTTTTTAGTATTAAATGACCCAAAGGTCATTAAATTAGTTCAATTCCTCTTTTATTTGTTGACCGCGTAATATGAGAACTCTTTATTTCTATAACTACAAGCAGCATCCTTTATCTAATGACGAATATTTCGGTGCATTATAGCCCTCGTGTTGCTGACGGCGCCAGATAATCTGAAAAACAACCAACAAGCAGCATCCTAAATGGGTTGTAGAAACTATAAACTATTGTTTCATGTAACATATGCAGTTATATTTTAATAATTTTAATGATAGAATAAATTGACGAAAATGGCAGAAATTTTACTTTAAAAATGCTCAAATGTTTCAAACGTTTTAAAACTAATAATTAATAGCCCTTTAGTTATTTTCTCTTCAAATTTCGTGAATAATGTTTTATTATTGGTGTTATACCTTTAAAATAATAACACATGTTTAAAGCAATACTTTTCAGATGGTGTGGCTACAAAATGAAACATTAAATTTATGAGACCTAGACAGGCTTTCGACTCCATTTAATAATTTCTCGAGGAAGTATGTAAACATAGTATCTACAAGTGAATAATAGAGAATAAATAATGTGTAATTAGTGTCAAGTAATGTAAATTTATTGTAAGTGGGTAAAAAATCAAAAAATCTATTCAAGATTAACGACTGCTCATGATTTTCGAACCATTATTTTCTACATTTTATTTAAAGTAAATTTCCAAATTTCAGCTCTTGTTTTCATTTTTTAAATATATCATCTTCTGAAAGAGAAATGGTTCTTTAAAATGATATCAATCAGTACATATTACACCAGGCATTTCAGAACAAATATGCCTTAACATATAATTACCTTTTTGCGTTATAATATATTTCGGAAAATGGAACACGTTCTCCAAATGCTATTTATCAAGATTGTTTACAAACATCAGTGTTACAGTTTCTCAATTGCTGCAATCAATCCTTTAAAACAGCAGAAACAAAAATTGCAATGAAAATCGACTGTCATCGTACGTACTGATAATGTATATCAACTAAATTTAAAGTAAAACTAATACCTATTATTATTTTTGATGTAAACAAAACACGAATTACCCTATACCATTACTTCAAATTGATAAATTACATACAATTCTTCTAAATAATATATCTGCAATTTCAATATAAGGCTCAGTATTTTTTTTTTTTATTACCATCCCTTATATGCCGGGTGTCACACAATACTCCCAGCACGATTTTATCAGGATTGATTACAAACATCAAAGTCTTTGTGCGGCAGACACAGAAGCACGCGATTTGGTCATTTTCAAGAGTATATAACTGTAAGACAAAGCTTTTACGCGTACACAGTTCACTTGAACAATAAGAAGGGTGAAAAGTTCAGATTTGATATTTTATTCATGCTACTCGTACCTGGTTTTAAATGTGGGAAGTATTAATGTATTAAAGAGTATAAAACTTTCATACGTATGAAGTAATGGAGGAATCAATAGTGTGACAACCAACAATATTATTTTACAATTTTGTATAGTCTTAAACTGGCATTTTACGACAAAACTGTTATCTTATAACTTTGACAAAATTTACTAAGAAATCAATAATTGAACAGTACAAGGTAGCTTGTAACTTTGTTATTTACTTGTATTAGACATGTAGTGACATGGTTGCAAAGGTTTGAATAGGATTAGGGGACAAATCTTACAATGTCAACCCTCTGTTAAGGTTGAATCTTGATTGGTACATATGTACAGTGTAGTAAAACTTGTAGCAAGCTTATTATGAAAAGGTTTACACATTCTTTACAGTATATACCTTGCTGAGAGGTCAATCATGAAAAGTTACGAAAAGCTTGTCAAATGTGAACTGAAATCTCTTTTCAAGCTTTTAAAAAGGTTGCACCCAACATCCATAAATTGCCGTTTTTTCAAATATCCGGTTACTTTTGCATTATCCTTGTATAAGGATATGGAAAGTTTAAACTTGTTGCCTGATTGCAAAACCATACAAACGCATTTTAACAAATTTCTGGAACTGTTTTGTCTAAAATCATAAATTACTTTCTTAAAGCTGTATAAGAGAAATTAGGCTTTAATTTGTGATTTAATCATGAAAATATCAAAAATTACTGAATAAAACTCAGTTTTCCCCCAATAGTTTCATTAGCTCTTTAACATTCCATTTAACAGGGCTAACCAAATGGTATAGTGGTTAGCGTGCTAGCTTCTAGACCGCAAGGTTGCGAGTTCGAATTTTTTGGATATTTTTAGATTTTTATTGGGTATACTTGTGATAAAAAAAACTGAAAAAAGATTGAAGTAATTTGTGTAATTTAATTAACTCTTACCCAGATAGCATGTAAGCTTACGAAAACCTTATCATATCCTTGTCATTAGACTTGCAGTTCCAAGCTTGCCGAGTAACCCTCTGATAAGGGTTTGAAAAGGGCAGCCGTGACAAGCTTGTAAAATAACACCTTTTGTAAAGGGTATGTAAAGGGTCGAATTCCAAGGCTCCCCCTTGCCATAGATCAGATAAGCTTTCCCCCGTAAAACGTGTGTGACAAGACGTATCTTGCAACCGGTTTTGAGTTTGGCATTCGAATGCTGGTTGAAGTGTTTGACGGACACGGAAGATGAAATACTTTCATCTTTGATTCCCGCTGTAAAAACCGGTACGTACGTTGTTTTATAACTATAATTAATTAATTTTTTATCAATCTGCAATAATATTATTAAAACGGAAGTGTTTTAACAAATTCTAAAGGAAATAAGATTTATTAGTTGTTGACACATAGTAACGCAGCCTAGAAAGCATTTACAAATTTTTCATAGGCAAGCAACTTTTATTTTTTCGAAAAGTTTTATGGGCGAAAAAAAACAACAAAAAAACAGCTATTTTTGTGGTGAAAAGTTATTGGATTGCGTTGGGGTATAATTTTTTAAATAGTACATGCTATTTTTTAAAAAGTACAATAGCTTTATTCCATAATTCACTCTGAGCGTAATTTTTACCTCGTAACACGTTCTTACGATACTACAATTTATAAATATGTACTTAAGATAAAATATCGGGAGTGCAATGTTAAACACAATGCATTTATGTGATGCCGCATTTTATAATAGTTTACTTATGAGGTACAGAAATGTTTCTTATGTGCTGTAAGTTTAACATAATGGAATGAAATTTAAAAATACCGTATTTCACCAGCATTCCCTTAAGTACAGACAGGGCCGCCGACAGGATTTTCGGCCCCTGTGCAACTGTACCTCGGGCCCCATTACCCTCCCTCACCCATATACACATATTGGCGTCGATAGTAAAAAGATAATATCTCCACAGTTATTTTTAAGAAAATAGTTTGTTAAAACATTTTGTGAAATGCATATCGGCTTACATTTATTTATTCCTAGTAAGAGGTTAAATTTTTCAAAAGCTATTTTATTAGCTTATTTAGGTAAAAAAATGAAAAGGCAAACTCCCATACGCCAGAAAATATTTCCAACTGGTAGTTTTTTGTAAGAAAGAAAAGTAACGAACAGACTTTTTGGAAACTTTCGAAAACAGCATTTTAGATTATGTGACATTTATTTAAACAGTTTATGGTCTCAATTAAATTCATTTCATGGTATTCGAAGTAATTGCATATTTAACATAATAGGCCAAGAAATACATATAAATCATATAAAGCAGCATACTAAAATATCGCATTTTCCAGACAAACTAGAAAGGATAGGACAAAAACAATATACAGATTTTTTTTTTAAGTTAAAATTTAAAATACCAATTCAATTATAAATGTTTGCTGTCGATTAATCAAGTACTACAATTTTACAGAATGTTCTGATATTTTAGAAAAACTAATTAAATAACTAATGACAATTTCCTATAATAAATGAACTCTGTTATTATAATTAAATATTTTTATAAGAAAATTAACAGTGAATAGTAGTAACTGTCACATATGATTTTTTTTTTTTTTTTTAAGAAAAAAGGTTATATCATAAAAAAAATATTATTCATAAGTAACTGTATAAAAGTTAATTTCATTAAAAAAAATGATTCTACTAAAATTAAACCATATGTAATCATATAATTCTAACAAGTGCCCAAAATGTTTGTGCTCGTGGATTTTTCAAGAGTGAAACTCTAAATAAGTTTTTAAGGAATCTAAAGGAAACAAATGCATATAGTACTCACAAACGAATTCCAATAAAATAAAAATCCATTACAATTTATCACAGCACAATGATCTTCATTTGAACGGTCTTTGAATTACTCATCAGGTTGTATGTTTCAATACCTACTGATTGTGAAATAAAATATCTAATTGCTTAATTATACATCCAATAAAAAAATTTTTACCTGATGTCTTATCTTTCATCTAGCATATCAGGATGCCAGTCATTGTTAAAAATTAATAGTTTCTATTATTATTTCTCTGCCTCTGTTACAAATATATAAGATTATTTCTGAAACTAAATATCCTAGGTAGCACAGCAATATTGATTTAATTCGGATACAGGGGATATGGAAGATTGGCCAGTTCTGGCCGAAACTCGAGCATCGTTCCAAAATACATGATTTTTTTTTTTTTTTTTAATTACACATCAAAAACATCACAAAAACATATTTTTTACACTTCGTCCTTTCTTAAAATATAAAGGACGAAAGTATTTCAATTTTGAAACTGTGCATTTATATTTCAAGACTTCCAGTATATTTAATCATAATTGAGCAGGATTGGCATTATCTAAACAATGTCCGGTTTACAACTTCTCACATCGGGATTGTCCAATGTTGACCGATATTGGCCAGCTTTGCTGTGCTACTAGGGACATAAGTTAAAATAGAAGTTAAATAGTCAAACCAATAACCTTCTTCAAATACAAATATTGATTATTAGTATTAAAATTCAATGCAGTATAATAATATATAGTTGAAACCTTAAGCATAAAGGATAAACACATCTGCACGTCAAATCACATTGAACCAAAAGGTTTCCATTTTAGATGTAAAAAAATAAAGAAATAAATATAATGAAAAAAATATATATATAATACATAAAAATGTATATAAAAATATATATAAATATATATATATATATATATATATATATATATATATATATATATATATATATATATATATATATATATATATATATATATATATATATATATATATATATATATATATATATATATATATATATATATATATATATATATATATATATATATATATAATAAAAATAAAGAAAATGTTTAAATATAAAGAATCAAGTAAGGACATGTTGTTATCAATTAATGACAATAGTTTGGTAAACACAGAACGTTATTATTATTATTATTATTATTATTATTATTATTATTATTATTATTATTATTATTATTATTATTATTATTATTATTATTATTATTATTATTATTATTATTATTATTATTATTATTATTATTATTATTATTATTATTATTATTATTATTATTATTATTATTATTATTATTATTATTATTATTATTATTATTATTATTATTATTATTATTATTATTATTATTATTATTATTATTATTATTATTATTATTATTATTATTATTATTATTATTATTATTATTATTATTATTATTATTATTATTATTATTATTATTATTATTATTATTATTATTATTATTATTATTATTATTATTATTATTATTATTATTATTATTATTATTATTATTATTATTATTATTATTATTATTATTATTATTATTATTATTATTATTATTATTATTATTATTATTATTATTATTATTATTATTATTATTATTATTATTATTATTATTATTATTATTATTATTATTATTATTATTATTATTATTATTATTATTATTATTATTATTATTATTATTATTATTATTATTATTATTATTATTATTATTATTATTATTATTATTATTATTATTATTATTATTATTATTATTATTATTATTATTATTATTATTATTATTATTATTATTATTATTATTATTATTATTATTATTATTATTATTATTATTATTATTATTATTATTATTATTATTATTATTATTATTATTATTATTATTATTATTATTATTATTATTATTATTATTATTATTATTATTATTATTATTATTATTATTATTATTATTATTATTATTATTATTATTATTATTATTATTATTATTATTATTATTATTATTATTATTATTATTATTATTATTATTATTATTATTATTATTATTATTATTATTATTATTATTATTATTATTATTATTATTATTATTATTATTATTATTATTATTATTATTATTATTATTATTATTATTATTATTATTATTATTATTATTATTATTATTATTATTATTATTATTATTATTATTATTATTATTATTATTATTATTATTATTATTATTATTATTATTATTATTATTATTATTATTATTATTATTATTATTATTATTATTATTATTATTATTATTATTATTATTATTATTATTATTATTATTATTATTATTATTATTATTATTATTATTATTATTATTATTATTATTATTATTATTATTATTATTATTATTATTATTATTATTATTATTATTATTATTATTATTATTATTATTATTATTATTATTATTATTATTATTATTATTATTATTATTATTATTATTATTATTATTATTATTATTATTATTATTATTATTATTATTATTATTATTATTATTATTATTATTATTATTATTATTATTATTATTATTATTATTATTATTATTATTATTATTATTATTATTATTATTATTATTATTATTATTATTATTATTATTATTATTATTATTATTATTATTATTATTATTATTATTATTATTATTATTATTATTATTATTATTATTATTATTATTATTATTATTATTATTATTATTATTATTATTATTATTATTATTATTATTATTATTATTATTATTATTATTATTATTATTATTATTATTATTATTATTATTATTATTATTATTATTATTATTATTATTATTATTATTATTATTATTATTATTATTATTATTATTATTATTATTATTATTATTATTATTATTATTATTATTATTATTATTATTATTATTATTATTATTATTATTATTATTATTATTATTATTATTATTATTATTATTATTATTATTATTATTATTATTATTATTATTATTATTATTATTATTATTATTATTATTATTATTATTATTATTATTATTATTATTATTATTATTATTATTATTATTATTATTATTATTATTATTATTATTATTATTATTATTATTATTATTATTATTATTATTATTATTATTATTATTATTATTATTATTATTATTATTATTATTATTATTATTATTATTATTATTATTATTATTATTATTATTATTATTATTATTATTATTATTATTATTATTATTATTATTATTATTATTATTATTATTATTATTATTATTATTATTATTATTATTATTATTATTATTATTATTATTATTATTATTATTATTATTATTATTATTATTATTATTATTATTATTATTATTATTATTATTATTATTATTATTATTATTATTATTATTATTATTATTATTATTATTATTATTATTATTATTATTATTATTATTATTATTATTATTATTATTATTATTATTATTATTATTATTATTATTATTATTATTATTATTATTATTATTATTATTATTATTATTATTATTATTATTATTATTATTATTATTATTATTATTATTATTATTATTATTATTATTATTATTATTATTATTATTATTATTATTATTATTATTATTATTATTATTATTATTATTATTATTATTATTATTATTATTATTATTATTATTATTATTATTATTATTATTATTATTATTATTATTATTATTATTATTATTATTATTATTATTATTATTATTATTATTATTATTATTATTATTATTATTATTATTATTATTATTATTATTATTATTATTATTATTATTATTATTATTATTATTATTATTATTATTATTATTATTATTATTATTATTATTATTATTATTATTATTATTATTATTATTATTATTATTATTATTATTATTATTATTATTATTATTATTATTATTATTATTATTATTATTATTATTATTATTATTATTATTATTATTATTATTATTATTATTATTATTATTATTATTATTATTATTATTATTATTATTATTATTATTATTATTATTATTATTATTATTATTATTATTATTATTATTATTATTATTATTATTATTATTATTATTATTATTATTATTATTATTATTATTATTATTATTATTATTATTATTATTATTATTATTATTATTATTATTATTATTATTATTATTATTATTATTATTATTATTATTATTATTATTATTATTATTATTATTATTATTATTATTATTATTATTATTATTATTATTATTATTATTATTATTATTATTATTATTATTATTATTATTATTATTATTATTATTATTATTATTATTATTATTATTATTATTATTATTATTATTATTATTATTATTATTATTATTATTATTATTATTATTATTATTATTATTATTATTATTATTATTATTATTATTATTATTATTATTATTATTATTATTATTATTATTATTATTATTATTATTATTATTATTATTATTATTATTATTATTATTATTATTATTATTATTATTATTATTATTATTATTATTGAGAAAAATTATGTTTCAGTTAAAAATGTAGCAATTTTGTTTTAAATTGAGGCAACTTTCTAGAACTACAGACAAGAGCCACTCACAATAAAACCTAAATAAATATCTAAGACCCTTCGACCCAAGTGATCCAACAAAGGAGAGGATCGTTCTATTTTCTTTAGTCGCGAATAGACTTCGACCAAATTAGATGAGCGTTTCCAAGACATATCCCCGGGGAAATCCTTCTTTGAGCATGTCTGGGACGCTTCTAGTGGAGGGGAGTTGAGAGAACTCTGTCGGGCAATTGGCTGCGATCCGGATCAAAGGAACCAAATTGATGTACTGGGGGGATGATCTCTTTTTAAACGTCTTCTCTGCGATTTCTTCTTGCCTTGCGGGAATAATACCCCTTTGCCTCTTGTATTGGGACGGGAGGGTCTTCTCTGATAAAGGGGAAGGCTGTTTCTTCCTGGTCGTTTGTTTTCTTTTGGGTCTGGATCCAGTGGTATGTGCAGTAGAGAGATGGACTGCCTGATTCCTCCGGTGGGACAGTAAGATTGAAACTGAAGGGAAAACTAATGTGGTGGGAGACGGTTGTGGGCTGCCGGATGGGCAGTTGGGTAAGCAGTTTGGTTTCTTCTTCTGAGATTGCGGGATCAAGAGGATCTTTTAATTCAGGTTTTAGAGCATTCGGTTTGAGTTTTTGAAGTCTGAGTTTTAGTGGAGGAGGGGTCAAGATTGGGAAGACTAGTGAATGAAATCCAAACTTGGGAATGCGATGAAAATGGTAATCATGGCAGTTTATTAAAAATTGAGATTTTTGTTAATGATATTAGAATATAGAGGATATGTTTAAATCAACATTTTAAAGATTTTTTTTTTCTGTAATTGTACTTAAAACCCACTGATGGTCATGCACGTATATATATGTCATTTGATCATCAGTTTTTCCAGCAATACACTAGATTTTTAAATTTATAAATATAATTTAAAATAAGATAATTTTTAAATATTTTTATTAGAATGATAGTTCATAACCTATCTAAAGCAAAATAAATTAAAATAATTAAAAAAAATTGTATTTGAATTAGAAACATAATTAAAAAATTATTTCAGGGAAAACAACTGTAGAATTTCGCCCATTCCCATGACCGTCAGTGGGTTAAATTAAACCCAACAAATTGAGTGATTAGTATTTATTTGAAAGTTGGGAATGATTCATTATTGACCTTTCTAATTTTACACGATTTATGAAATGATTCAAATCTTTAGCTTTTAAAAGCCTAACATTTTCATGATTTTTTTTTTTTTTTTTCTCTTTGTGTTTCTGAATTTTTTTTAACAAGTTAGCTTATGATAAAAATCTTGAAAGAATAGTGATGTGTTAAAATTATATTTTAATCAATATAATTCACTGAATCTATAAAACATGTTATTGTTTTCCAAATTTGTTTATTTGGATGCTAAATTGATTGAACCAATGGTCATCTATATAAGATAGATTTTTTATTTTCTAAATAGGGGGGGAAATACAGATATCATAGCTTGAAAATGGTTTTGGAGGTAATAGTTACTTTTACTAACTATTTACTAAAATATAATATCTTTTAAACTTATATATTATTCATGTTATGACCATGTACGTAAATAAATGCACTACCTCGATGTGATATAGGCTAAATTTTGCGAAGCTTTGAAATTGCATAATCATACGCACATTATCCCATGCACATTAGTAACGTATAATTTGGAATAAATAAACACCAATAAATTACTTGATTTTCGGTAAATACACCATCAATTCATCTCCTAATACTCACCCGAACCATCTGCACATCCCACTCTTTTCAAACATTACATGCTACAGTCTCAATTTCTTGATACCAATTTCAAGTCGTGATATAATTCCGATTCCCGAAACCAATCAAGATTCTGCTAGAATTGAGAACACAAAAGATATCTCGAGCAAAATCCTCTCCCACATGTATTATACATACTGCACAAAACGTCAATGAAAGCAACATCGCACCCTGACGTGTTTACCCGAGGAATCACGTGGTCTTGCCAGGGTCAGATTGGCATATGACTTCGGAGTACAGGAACGCAAACTGGAACTCCTGTTTACCTAGGGGTGGGCCTCCTACATCCATCATTGCAGGAGATATGAACTGTTGTTAGAGAAAGTGATACATGTCACAAATTGGAAATTCTGCAGGTTAATAGAGGAGAACATTTGGAACATTTTAGGTGAATAAATTGTTGAAGATAATGTATTAAGTACTTCAAGGGAAAGCGATTTAAGTCAGAAATATGAATTATGTAGGTTAATGATTTTAACAATCATGGGAATTTGGGAAGTATGGGTAAATTTTTTAGGAATATATTTAGGCAACTATTTGTGACTAGAGCATCAGTGAATACTAGAGTCGGTTAAACGGATCATAATGTACATCAAAAATATGCTTTTAAGTTAATGTAAATGAATAATTGCACATTGTTTGCATGTATTTTTAGGTAATTATCTAAACCTCTGAGAAAAAAAGTTACTCACAATTCTAGATTTGATCTGTAAATATATAGTGAATATAAAACTTTCGGTGCTAAATTTTTATATTACTATACTAGACACTTGAAGATACAAAAAGATCAGAATATTTAAGACACCTATAGGTGAGTATATTAAGGCTTAAGGTATTGAATTTTCAAATTAATAAATACTAGAAGAAAAAATTGTAGTTTTTGTAAAAAATATCAAATATTTAGGTGGACATAACCACTTCCTGGATTGCAAAGTGATGCATGATAAAATTGCAGGGCTTTATGTTCATATCAGTAAATGGCAAGGTATTTAGACAAGTTCAAGTAAATATATAGAAATCCTTTAAAGACAAAATTACAATAACAAAGAGAACAATGAGTAGAAGAAAAAATAAAATTTTAAAATTAATTCACGAAAACTAAGAAACATTGGTTGAACTATACATATAATAACGAAATACACTTTTGTTTAGCAGTATATAGCTTTTAGAATTCACTCTTGTGGAAACTTAAACAAAAGGTACAAAATAATATTATTTAGAGGTAAACACCTCAAACCAAAACTACATTCCCTCAAACATTCCCTCAAAAGTAATTAGACAAAATAATGTCAATATAACGTTTAAGATCATTTAATTCTGAAAAACACTCAATTGCTCCAACCTTAGTATAAGTTTAGGTTAATCATAGCACTACTCGAACCACATTATTTTGGCATGTATAATATTTTTACGAGCATCCTTTATATACCACATCTACCTTATATGATATTGAAAAGCCTTTATAAGATGGATAACCATTATAATATTTCAGACATAGGTTAGTGTTTGATGCAAGTAGTAAAAAACTCGGAAAGTCTTCTGCTTCCTTCATTGAATAATCGGCTATGCCCAATTGAATGAAATTTGTTTTAAGAGTCAAAATCATACAACAATTTTTGTCACATATGGCACCAGGTTTAAAAAAAATACTGCGGAGAAGAGAAAGAAATGTAAAAATCTAACCATTGTTAGATTTTTACATTCTATTGAACGATCATAATTAACAATGCACAGGTTACGTTTAAAATCATTTAAGTAGTAAACTAGATTGGTTGGTTGTTTTCAAATTATCTGGCGCCGTCAGCAATACGAGGATTATAATGCGCCGAAACATTCATCATTAGACAAGCCAACATAAATTTACAAACACCCATGCCTAACACGGGACTCGGAACCCGCAACCTCGCGGTCTAGAAGCTAGCACGCTAACCACTATACCGTTTGGTCGGCAGTAGTAAACTAGAAGTCCATCTAGAATTGAATTGGTACAAATAGCCAGGATGAACTGGGGACTGATTTCATTCTGCTAGTGCTGGCTTACTTTACCATATGTCTTTATTTGAATATGTTTACTTTTTGCTTCATGGCTTACGTTAAGTCATCAACATAACTACGAATCTCTAATTAAAGTTCATTCTAAGATATCAGCATTTGATCAGTGATGGCACAGGGATCCCTCGTAAATCTGCATAGAGATGTAGCAAATATGTACTTTGAGACACTGAAATGTTATTTTCTTCCGTATACTGTTAAAAATTTTTGTTCCACCTTGCACCAAAAATTGGTTCCCCTTTAGCTGCAACCAACATTTGGTGCTTAGTTTCGCAATTTAATGGTGGTCATTAAATCGCGAAACTAAGCACCAAATGTTGGTTGCAGCTAAATATGAACCAATTTTGGGTGAAAGTTGGAACAAAATTTTTAACAGTATACATGGTTTTCAGTGGTAGCAAAAGATCTGACGTAGGAAAAGTAATAAAACTCCTTTTGAATTTACAACCAGACACAATGCAAAACAGGAATATAAGGAGTTTACTTGCTATTTCCCTTAAGTCCTCGTTATTAATACACCAATAAGGAATAACTTTAAGGTACACTGTTAAAAATTTTGATCCACCTTGCACCAAAAAATTGGTTCCCATTTAGCTGCAACCAACATTTGGTACTTAGTTTCCCGATTTAATGGTGCTTACAGTCCGAGGTAGCATCATTAAATGGTGAAACTAAACACCAAATGTTGGTTGCAGCTAAATGGGAACCAATTTTTGGAGCAAGGTGGGTTAAAATTTTTAACAGTGTAGCTCCCAACGCCAATAGAACTTTACCTTTTTTATTTTGTTTTGTGTTTTAGTGTGTTGAATCGTGCCTTAGATTTTTTTCTAGATATTTTATTCTAGTAAGTTAATAAGACCAATTATTGCTGTACAAAGACTGATTATATTGTTTAATTTTGATATTAATATATAGTTTTAGCATTTAAAATGGTAAATACCAGTTGAGAACTGTAATTTTTACTAAACATAAAAGATAAATATTTTGCTGTCGCTTATTTTCTCTTCCTTTATTTAAATTATTTATTTATAAGGTTTTAAATGGATTTTACTTTTTTTATATCCGTTGTACATAAAGTTTTTTTAAATAGAAAATCATTTCTATTGGAATCGAAAAAGATTGAAATTCATAATCGACTGCTTCAATTCTTAACGATTTGGGGATGAATATATGTTTGACCGTTACAGCCAAAATCTAAATATTTCCAAAAGAACGCGTACACAGTAAACAATCATTGAATTTGTAAGGTAAAAACTGTAATTTTAAGTGTCCATACAAAACGTTTTACATCACACTCAAAAATTCAAAATCAACTTTATTTACATTTTAATTTCGCTATCAGGCAAAATACAAAACGGGAATTAAAAGGGTTTTCTTGATATTTATACCACTCTACATTTGAACTGTTCGCATATAGCGAGGAGGTTGGAAATGTGTACAGTTTGTGAGAGAGTTTGAATGTTTGGCGAGAAGCATTAACCGATCGAATATATGGAATGAAAAATAATATTTCTCCACGCACCTCACTCCCCTTGTTCACGCAGATTTTTATCTTGGAAGATTGCTTCAGGGATCGGACGCGGAAATGAAAATTCTCACGCGTTTTCCAGATCTGCTGAATCGGAAATACCAACGTCGGATGAGTTTTACCATTTTCGCCATCTTTAAGTATATATTGAGTTTGACATATTGATGAAATCCTAGAAGCATTCGGACCTTACTGCTCCCACAACTCAATCTCTTAAATCCGTTTTAAAAGAATTTTTATACTTATTTACACTATCTTATTCGATCAACGAGAAGTTAAGGATATTACTTAATAGTGCTGCTTGTCCAATGAAGGATTCCCTGTATTATTAAAATTAAATTAATCCAATAAACTTTAGGGCTTTAAAATTAAATAACTGAAATAAATATTGATAGAAGAATTAAACAAAAAGTATAGTTAATTTGAAAGCTGTAAAAATCTGGTACTAAATTTTCAAAATTAGTTATAAATATTAGCAAAAGATGGCGCTGTACACTATTTCTTATGAATAAAGAGTGAAGTGAAGCTCAAAATGATTAGTGAAAGGAACTTAGAGTGATTGCAACGAATGATTGCAGGAGACAAATTTATAACATATTTCTAGAATTTTGCTAAATACAGCGCCATCAATTGGTAACATTTGTAACTAATTTTGAAACTTCTACTTCCGATTTTTACAGCTTTCAAATATAACTATACTTTTTGTTTCATTCTTCTATCAATCTTCGTTTTTGAGTCATTCAACGAACGACCTGTACATTAAAAAAGTGTAATTTGGAAAAAATAAACACCAACAAATTCCTTCGTTTACGCTAAATACATCGTCAATTCATATACTAATAGTCACCCAAACCATCTACATATCCCTCCATTTCCAACATGTTTAAGCTGACGAATTGTATGCTAATGTTCAAAATCTATAATTTCCGAGAGTTCTATGCCAACCTGATGGCTGTGGGATTAGCGCTCTGGCCTCGCCTGCCAAAGGTGCTGGATTAGAATCCATGTTAAGCCGTGTCCTGGCCAGATTAACCGTTATTGTGCAGAAAAATAAGTTGTTGAGCGTACAAACCAAACCCAAACCCCAAAACCAAGAATTATTTATCAATTATCTCCTAATAATGCCTTTTCAGGCTTGTATCCATTATTTTGGTGTCTCTCATGATAGTAAAGTAACACTGCCGACTTTGTTTCAAAGTACTTGCTTATGTTTGTAGCACAAAAGTATTTTGACTTTGATATTTATTTCAAATGTAATCTGATGTAGGGTTTCTAAAAATAAAGCTTTTTGAATTTTTGTAAAATATTGAAAACCAAACGTCCAAATGGAAATATATATATATATATATATATATATATATATATATATATATATATATATATATATATATATATATATATATATATATATATATATATATATATATATATATATATATATATATATATATTGTTATGAATTTTTCCACTGAGGCAATGATGGCACAGTTTTCACGGTTTAAAAGTATTTATTCTCTCTTCAGAAAACTCACAAAATTTATTCACAGATAACAGTGCAATCACTATTAATCTTCCATACAAGCTTCAACAAGAACAGCTTCGAATATAGCGATTATACAAGCTCACTCCAATAGGTCAACAAAGCGATCGCGATCAGCTTTCAACGAAATCCGAAGTACATCTGAAAACTTTCCCGTTCTCCAGTCTTTTTATAAACAAGCGCGTGAGACATTCTCGAAATTTCCAGCCAATTCATCGGAAAGAAATTTCTCGAAACGTCTCGATTACTTCAGGTGTTGCCACCTTTTTCTAACTTGTATAATCGCTATTAATTACTAAATAAAATTGGATAAAAATAAATTACAATAGAATTTTGAAATAATACGTCACTATTTACAATATATACAGACAATTTGTGCAACAATATATATATATATATATATATATATATATATATATATATATATATATATATATATATATATATATATATATATATATATATATATATATATATATATATATATATATATATATATATATATATATATATATATATATATATATATATATATATATATATATATACATAGTATAAATTCTCTAGAATGCAGCGAATGGTACATTTCCATCGTGTTCAGGTTTTTTGTTCATTATTGAAATTTTTTTGAAAATTTATTTTGAAATGACAATTTAACAAAACTGAATTTTCCTTAAAAATTATTGAAATGAAAAGTACAATTATAAAAAACATGTATTTCTTTTTAAAAGCGACATAATTGCATTTTTTTCCAGTACGTTACAACCCACTCAGTATAATTCAATACGAATACAGCATTAAAGTATCTTTTTCGAATTGAAGTCGATAACCCATTCTGTGGCGGCATTCCAAATACAGACTCCCAATGGAATTAAACTCAAAAGATCTTACGTTTGATTAATGAAATCCCTAAATTACTTTCAATACCCGGAATATAATGGAAAAGATCACATTTTCCAGGAATCAATTAAAAATCCAAATTCCCTTGAGGTCATTCGAGATCTCGATTACCATCGCATCGAACTGAAGAACACTTCGAGATCTTAGAAGCCAATAGATTGGCGACTTGGAACTCATTAGTTGTTTGGCTTATTTCGGGGAAAGTATTTACCTCTTGACGCAAATGAAGACTTCTTCCACGTCTTACGTGCTTTAATGGGCTTATTGGTCTTGAGAAAACTGTGACTGGTATTTATCTTAACAGATCATTTCAATTGTTGTAATGAAACCAACTTATCGATCTGGCGTATCAAATTGGAATTGGTATTTTGTAAGTTGTGTATTGATTGGTCTTTTAGAGGTTGTGTGGATGGTAATTGATATTGTGGGAGATATACTGAATGTAATTGGCCTTTCGGAAACGATATTGTGTTTTGAATTTTAGATGGAAGAATTGGTTATTCAAAACATGTGATGCAAGTAATCATTTCTTTGAATTGAACATTTATTTTAGATAAATATTGTAGGAGATTTAAATGACACTTTAGAATGTACTTTGGATGTGTAGGAAAGGATATTAATTAAGAAATTATTAAAACTATACTATTTAGAAACAACATAGTCAAACGTTTAAAAAACACCTTATTTATAAAAAATATAGCAATTTTTGAAATTAAGAGTGGTTTAGAAATTCAATACTATCGAAAAAAATTTTATCATACTGCGTAGCTGATTTAAATAAAATACTATGAATTTTTCGATAATTATAGTAATACTTCAATTATAAATATATGTTTTAAATTCACAAAAGTGAGCTTTTGAATGCATAAAAGAAAAACTAATGTATTATTTCAAATCAAACATTTAATAAATATCAGCTATCGCATAAGCACACTCTTAGTGATAGACATATACACTGATATCTTTCAAAATAGTATTCAAAATAATTAAACATTATCCCATGGTTATTAAAAATGTACTTTTAAATTTTACTTGTAAAATAAACTTTAAAACATTACTTGTATTATCCAAGCATCCTTAAATGTTATTTAAGTGTAACCAACATTTTATGGATAAACTCGAATATCTTCCAAATTACCCTACAAGCTTTAATTATCTCTAGAACTTTCGTTTTGCAGCAATCATCAACAAATCAGTAATAAACCTTCACTCACTTTTCAAGACTCTTTCTGCTTTATATTGCAGTTAACAATTTGAGTGGAAGATCTCATTTCCCTTAAGCCCAAACCATTCAAAAACCTCTCCTCCATTTGAAATATCTCATCAAGCAAAACCGAAACTCAGGCATTTATCGTCTTTCCAAGTCTGGCAATCCCACTGAGAAATGTCCTCTTAATTCAGTTTGGTGTTCACAGAACTAAATATATCGATCATTTTACATCGTATACAGTTCAACCGTAGAAACTCGACATCAAAGCATATTGAAGATCTTAACATCCGAAAATTATCTTCAAGATCAAAGATATCTGCTTCCTCCTATTTAGATATAAATAATGAGATTTTCGAAATCTGTGTGTGATTAACTGTAGTGTACCACAGTTTTACTTTAAGACAACTTGTAGAGATGTATTTGAGAATTGGTATTAATTAAATCCACTCTTTCTGATCTTATTTCTAAAGTATCAAGGGGAATTTGAATTCGGATGGGTTATTTACTAAAGAATATGGTGTTATCTAGTTTCTGATCATTATTTTTACTTTTACTGAAATATACATTTTAAGAAATATCGTTTGATGTCTGATGTGGGGTTATATTAGTTAGAAATCAACTAATTTTATTGGTTTAATTTAATAATTATCCAACTTAAAAATCGCTGCACATATTATGCGTTTATGATACAATTGACGCTTGTCCAGTTAAACGTGCCGACCAAATGGTATAGTGGTTAGCGTGCTAGCTTCTTGACCGCGATGTTGCGGGTTCGAGTTCCGTGTAAGGTATGGGTGTTTATAAATGTATGTTGGCTTGTCAAATGACAAATGTTTAGGCGCATTATAGCCCTCGTGTTGCTGACGGCGCCAGATAATCTGAAAACAACCAACCAGTTAAACGTATGGACCAATAAAACTCATTGTCCTCCTTATCATAAATATACCGATAGAATTTGGATTAGGATCAGTGTAACTGGCCTCTAGAATTACCATACATAAGAAGTTTCATTTTTATGATTGAACTATAATACTCGTAGAGAGGAAAATATGTGATGCTCTAAATCTTCTGCACAACAGATTGAAATACTTTAATAGTCTCTAAAACTCATAATAATCATTAAGACAGTACGAAATATTACACATAAAAAATTATGTAAAATTAAATAAAAAAATTCTTTACTTACATAAATTCCTTTTAAGTCAATTATTTTTATCTCAATTCTACCAATCTGCACACATGATTCAATCACTCATCTGAAGGTAATTAAATTAAACTGTTAAGTATATGTGGTTTATGCCGACCAAACGGTATAGTGGTTAGCGTGCTAGCTTCTAGACCCCGAGGTTGCGGGTTCGAGTCCCGTGTTAGGCATGGGTGTTTGTATATGTATGTTGGCTTGTCTAATGACGAATGTTTCGGCGCAATATTGACCTCGTGTTGCTGACGGCGCCAGATAATCTGAAAACAACCAACCAATATGTGGTTTATAAATTCCGATAATTACATCGAAACTATGTTGTATTTAGAGAAAGAAAAACATGATTATAGGCATCTTAAAAAAATAGACTTCTTTCAAACGATCTGCTCTATTTTTACTTGTAAAATTTAAGGAAAAATTAAATGTTGTAAAATTGAAAAAAAAAAAAAAAAACTGATAAGTAATTGTATGTAGTCAGCAACTTTTAACACTTAAATCCAAACTATAATCTGCTTAAAGAAAGTCGAGCATGAATCTAGGTTGGTTGTTGGTTGTTTTCAGATTATCTGGCGCCGTCAGCAACACGAGGGCTATAATGCGCCGAAACATTCGTCATTAGACAAGCCAACACACATTTACAAACACCCATGCCTAACACGGGACTCGAACCCGCAACCTCGTGATCTAGAAGCTAGCACGCTATCCACTATACCGTTTGGTCGGCCATGAATCTAGGAATCATATAGAATAGGCTTCAACAAGAATTCTACTTTCATTGTTTCAAATAAACTTTAAATTAAAAGAGGAAAAATATTAGTCTGTTTAGGAAAATGTACAATAAAAACATTTTTTTTCTTGAATGTAGAATTTATCATCAACGTTTTATAAGACACGAATATAGCCCTTGCATTGCTAGATAAAAGATAGAAAGCAATCGTACGCATCATATTCCTTAGATAATCAATTAGGAATCCCAGAAGATAAAGAAAATATACGGTAAAGAACAGCGCATTCCGCTGCATCAGTAGATAAATCTATTAAGCAGAGTTCCTTTGAGACTTGGGTCGTATTCATTTATTTAATGGAGTATATGTTACGAATATATTATTTATCTGCTGGAAAGAATGACCACCAAATTGCTGTACATTAGTCCAATTTTTCGGTAAAGAAACACGATTGGTTAAGTTCTTTATAGTATTATGTTATTAATGATTTTTTATTAAAATATGGATTTAGTAGTTTAATTTTGTTAGTGTGGTTTGAAGAACATATTTGGTTATTGCATAATTTTTGTGTAATTTCATAACTATGAAAGTAGTGTTCTTACGCATAATCTAAAATGGGAAATACTCATTAACTAAAATGGTTTTATCCAAAATAAAACCTTATTTTTTTTTTTAGTAGTTACTTCCCATGTGGTACAGACCAATGTTGAAAACAGAAATTATGAAAGAATGACTATTTCTAGACTATAACTTGAGCATCATTGTAACATACACTATTTAAAAAAAAAAAATTATCAAACACATCACAAAACCTATTTTTTACCCTCGATACTTTCTCATTAACAAAATGTTTAAGTTATAAAATTGTGCATCGCCATCTCAAAACTTCCAGTATATTTTTACAGCATTGAGTGATATTGGTCAGTATCTGTAACAACGATGGGTTTGGAACGTTCTGGAAATGACCCATGTCGAGCGATGTTGTCCAACGTAGTTGTGCTAGTAGGGTTTTTACAATATTTTCTTTAAAAAAGGGGAGAGGGTGAGCATCTACTAACACTACTGAATTTTCTATTTAGAGCAATATGATCTTATTTAAGTAATCTTTTCCCCCGTCGATTGCAATGCATCGATTGTGTGTTCGACTTTGGCAAATGAGTAAACTAATAATAGGCTGTATTTCATTGAACGAAATATGGGCTTGTTTGAAATAAATTTGAATAAAGACAGAATTAAAATTAACATGCTGTAACTTGATTTGCTGCAATTTAAGCAATCTTCACACAAACGTATGATGTTTGAAAATATGTTAATTTTAATTTTGAAAATTCAACACGATAAATTAAAAACAATAATTCAATAGAAACCAGGGTACTGATATATATAGATCCTGGGTGTGTTTGTTTACATTTGTGAAGTAAGAGATAAGCCATAGCAAGATGTCGCTCCTATTGGCTAAGAGCGTAACGAATTCGAAACTTCTATGGAGATTAAAAAGGGGTTTTTACTTTCCGTCCATAAACCCATGTAATCTTCTAAAATAAAGGAATTTACACATTTATTTTATTTAATTATCAATTATATAAAGTTCAATCTATCTTTTCTGAGTACTATTTTTCAAATTGATCAATATTTCCCCTTTAATCCTTTAATCCTCATTTTAAGAAAGTATGCATAGTTTATTATGTCTTATAGGCGTATAATTTCTTTTTCGAACTGCATATATTTATTGTTTGTGTGATTAGAATCATTATATGTCTTTTTCCAGAATGTGTTTAATTTCATGAAATAATTTTTGGGCATTGTATTGAGTGTTTTTCGAATAAAATCTTATTGGCGATAGACTGGAGAGCTTTCCGTTCCTTTGGCGTAAGTTCCTTGACAGGCTTACGTTTGTTGTTTTCAGATTATCTGGCGCCATCAGCAACACGAGAGCTATAATGCGCCGAAACATTCATTAGACAAGCCTACATACATTTACAGACACCCATGCTAAACACGGGACTCGAACCCGCAACCTCGCGGTCTAGAAGCTAGCACTATAACCACTATACCGTTTGGTCGGCGACAGGCTTACGACTAAATGTAAACAAAAATCTTGATGCGGATTACCTTCGAATTTTTAATGGAAAATTTACCGGTTTTTATATGTTAAATTTTGCATTTTAGCAAGAATTGTTATTAGTTTAGTCATTAATACAGTCTTAAAACTTGTATTGAAAGCAAACTCTTTAAAAAATTTCAAAATAAATAGCTTTAACCGAAAGTTAAAACCGAATTAGCTTAAGATATTAATCATACAAACTCAATCAAACAATAGATTTTTGAATACGTAGTTTTTAAAAACATTTTATAGCATTCTTTGTTAGTATAGAGAATAGAAATAGTTAGGCCAAAAAAAGATATTTTCAACCCAAGTTAAAAGTGGAAGGTTTAATGAAACTAACTTTAGTAAAAAAATGAAAACTTTAGTAAATAAATCATTCATTTCCCTTTTCTTTTTATGCTCTTCTTAAAACGAAAATCTATAATGTTAATGCATCGCCGAGCTAATAGGTTCACATTTTCTACTTGCTATTGTTCCGCTGGGCCAAAAGGAACGATCAACTGCCGAAACCAGTTTACTTACGGATTCGTGTTTTACCCGGGCAACGCCTATTTTGGACGACTTTCCAAGTTTATGGCGTAACTCTAAGCTGTACAGCTTAATAAAGCAACTATACTGATACATGTGGCTGTACACTAAGTTGTCTAAAAAATTCAAATATTCCCTAAGGCACTTCATTCAAATTAAAATCATGTGAAAACGCGAAATAAGATACCCACAATTCAAGTACTCACCTCACATAACAGCGGGAAACCATACATAATACCAATTTTAATTGTTTACCGGGAAACAATCCAATGTTCTACATGCATGGAAAACCTTCTTAAGACAATACAATCGATACGTGAAAGTTTGCGCTCATAAGAAGCTTTTAAGCCCATTACACGAGCATCTAATTGTATGTGAATCTATATTTATATGTATAACCTACCAAATGTCTTAGCACTAAAGTAATTCGTAATCAATCAATGCACTCTAAAACTCATCACTAAAATGAAACTTCCCTACTTAGTATTTTTCTTGTTTATTGGAGACATCACAACAACTTATAAAAGAAAGAAAATTAATTCATTGATCATTTTACAGGCTATTTCTACTTACTGATACATTTCCGGAGCCGCATATCTATTCTACAAGTTTCGCCACTAGACGCTCATACTTGTTCAAGTCAAAGCGCCATCTATATTTATTAGCACTCACCAAACAGCCATGCATTTTGTTTAAAATCCTGTATCTCCTTTTTATTTAATTTTTTCAATTATTTACTTTTTTTTTTTTTTCTTAGAGAGACGTTAATTTCATACCGGGGATGAAAATCCCGGCTCTGAAATACCCTGAAGATACCCTGGATCTCTTCCCAAAGTCAGTGCTCAGAAAACCTGTCTTCAGAAACATATCGAAACGACTACCAGTATGACAAGTAGTCACTCGCTAATTAGAGTTATGCCTGGTTGAAAGATTTTGGTTTTCCCTTCATTTAAGAGGAAAATTCTTTACTGATTCCTTGTAAGACTTATTTCAAATAATGTCTTCTTGTAAGTGTGGAGGTGGTGTGTGCGCCGGCATAGTAAGTTTGCAACATGAAACATAAGGTTAAGTAATAGATTAATACCCAAAATAATAAGCATAAGGAAATACTTAAGAAAAGAATTGCAGTGTCGTCGTTGATACTTAAGGGTGATGTACACCAGTTCGGTACGAAATAAAAAGAAACTAAGCGAAATCTTACAGAATCTGCCTGCTTAGAAAGAGCATAGAAAACATTGCACATGCGCCCAACCAAATAAGAAGTCCAGAAACAATTATAATGTTTCGATTCAATACCACCTTTGTGTAGCTCTTGGGGCATTAAATATATGTATATATATATATATATATATATATATATATATATATATATATATATATGCACTTCCATTCATGTATTACTTTTGTTTCCATTCAAATTAGAAGGATGTTATATTTTGTTTCAAAAAGCAAATTACGAATGTTAACTATATAAGCCTTTTATCTTTAACTTTCTCTAAACGTGATAACTTAAAATTCAATATACCTTTCTAGCTAACTAGGAGAGATATACCAGTAATTATTTTAGTGAATTGTAGTACATAACCTACAGATTAAATGGAGGTTAAAAATGTTCCTGTTATTGTGTTAATTATTTTTTAAATGCCAAACCTTTGTAAAAAAAAAGCGTTTTTCATTAAAAAAAATTGGAAAATTGATTAAAATGGAACAAGAAAAATTCTGATGATATTTTGTACCAAACTTTAACCTCAGATTAATCTGTACATTATGCAATATAATTTCATAAAAAAAAATTAGTGGTATATCTCTACTAGTTAGTTAGAAAATGTACATTAAAATTTAAAATATCACATTTAAGGAAAATCAAAGGTAGAAATAAAATGCTTGTAAATAGTTAACATTGACAATTTTCTTTTTTAAAACAAAATATAACATACATCTAATTTGAGTAGAAACAAAAGTATTACATCAATGGAAAGGAAAAAATACGTAGAGTAGCAGGATATAAAAACTTCAAAATCGATAATTTTTTTTATTTTTAGGGTACTGATTCCCCTTAAAAATATATTGCAACCATTCAAAGATATGCCTTTACTGATTTTCAAACTCTTTCAACCACCCAAATGATCCAAAACATTCCAAGTTTACCATTTACTTTCAGTTCAATGAAGACACAAAACAAGGAGAAAGGGGTTTGGGTTCAGATCACCCCCATAAAACATATTTATGCTTTGTTATGAATCAGTATGAAACAGCTATTTTTTTTTTAAATATTATCTGCATTTTTTAAAATTTTAGTCTAAAAAGACTAAGTAAGGTAAAGCTACTGCATCTTACTAAAGTAGCTATTATTAGACTTAGGAATTTTGAAATATAAAACGGATTTGTAAATGTCATTGCATAAAAAAAAAAATCATTGTGCCTATATTGTAATATACTTCGGTCTAAAATAAATTGCTGATTAAAAATTTAAAAATATGGATGTTTTCGTTTTTCAAATGTCGTATTAGTGTTTCAGTGCTGAATAGCCCTTGAATTGCAAGCACCATAAATATCTAATAAAATCAGCCTGATAATGGCATTTGTCATTCTGCTGAAAACTATTACTTCTATAATTAAATTTAAACGACAAAAATTCATATAAATTTCGATTTAGAAAATAAAACAATCAAATTTACTTATATTCAATATGGAGTCACATTTTAGGGTATTTTAAATGACTCGAAAACTCGTTAAAACCGTCAAAATATTTTGTTATACAAGGTGAGACCGAAAAGTAAGGTGACTGATGTCATAATAATCACTGTATTATATATTTGCAGATAAATACATCACTGTCCTTCAAAGTAGTTCCCTCCGTCTACAATACACTTCTGACAACGTTCATACAAGTTCTTGAAACTTCTGAAAAAGTCCTCCTTTGAGACTGTCTGATATCCCTTGGTAACAGCAGCTTGAATGTCTGAGATGCTTGAAAATCAGTTTCCCTTCAGTGCCAACTTCATTCGTGGAAAGAGGAAAAAATCTGCTGGCGCTAAAAATACTAGTATTACACCCTCCTTATTTCCCTGATCTAGCGCCAGCAGATTTTTTTCTCTTTCCACGACTGAAATTGGCACTGAAGGGAAACCGATTTTGAAGCATCTCAGACATTCAAGCTGCTGTTACCAAGGAACTTAAGACAGTCTCAAAGGAGAACTTTTTCAGAAGTTTCAAGGACTTGTATGAACGTTGTCAGAAGTGTTTTGTAGACGGCGGGAACTACTTTGGAGGACAGGGATGTATTTATCTGCAAATATATAATACAGTAATTATTTTGACATCAGTCACCTTACTTTTCGGTCTCACCTTGTATGTCACACATTAAGATCTTTTTTTTTTTTTTTTAAAACGATGTTACAAGTGGGATGAAAAAGTTCTGCATTACAATCGGTTTTTATTTATTTTTATGCAAGTACAAACTTAGAGACGATTGAAACCCCTTGGTAAGAAATTTTCTAAATGTGCCCCAAGCTCAATGCATTCAGTTCACAATGCAAAATTTCCTGCTGAAGGTGAAGTTTCCGAGTACGCAACATATCAACCTTATCTTCGGCATTCCATAAACCAAACGCTGTAGACAATGAAAAGGAATTTACTGACCTCCGGCTGATAACAAACTTTCGCAATTAAGGTGGGCGCTAAACAGGGGCAGAATGAACTCGTCCAACTCTAGGCATCGACATTTAATGAATCTGGTTAACCGGTCGTGGCTATTCAATAGTTAGTCGCATACTGCGTAACATTATTCAAATGGCATTAGAGAATTGTGAACCAATTATCGGAGCGTCGATCGGTATACTGTCGAAAGGAAACCTGTTGTTAATGAATGCTCAAAGGGGGCATTTGTTTCTGGATAATAAAGATCGAGTTGAAATTTTAGTTTGCGGGCTTTCCGAGTTCAGACTTGTTTATATACCTTTATTCAGAAAATTCAAACTCAACAAGACTTTTGAAAAAATTATAATTCATGGATATAATTCAGAGGACTATCGGGCATCTTTACCAACATAAAATAACTCATTCAGCAACAGGTGGTACTATAGATATATTTGAACAACTGCTGAGTTTACTTATAACAGCATATTTTGTATTGCTTCTGATAATGTAATTTCACGAATCGGTTTATATAATTCCTCTTGGATATTTGTATATATTTTCTAGATTTAATGCTCGGGCAATTTTTTTGTTGCTACTATCATATATGGGGCATTCTCCGGTAAGTGAACAATTTAGACTGGAAAAAATGTGTCTCTTTCTTTGAATTAGAATAAAATGTTTATTTATAAATATTATTAATAACACTATAAAATTTGTAACTATATCAAGTGATACCGAAGTATAATTTTTTTATTTTTCATATTCTACAAATATTAAGTAAAGAGTAAGGAAGAGACAGTTTATCACTTTTATCTCTATGTATAATACAACCTATGATTTCATACTAAAATTCAAATTTCATCACATTGCATCTCAATACTATTTATTAAAAATTTTCTCTTCGAAATTATCATATTACATCACGCTGAAATAATAGGAAAGGTAGAAACAGTCAAAGATGTTCTCCCGTTCAACTTCTGACCTATCTGTAACAAGACTTCACATTCAACCACATTTTATAAACAACATGGCTTCCTCCATATTTTTAGTAGGTACTGTTTTAGGTGATGGTGATGCTATCCATTAAATAAAAAGTGGATGATTTTGCCCAGGGAACGAAGTATTGCAAAACAAAGGACCAGCATTTCAAACTGTATCTCAGAAAACTATCAATTTGTTGACGAATAACTAAAGTTGTAAATAATTTATTGAATTACGAACTTTATAAAATGATATTCATTAATTGGAAAAATTATAGGTTACATTTTTATAACCTGTTGTATTCTGACCGTGTATGATGACAATGAAAGGGACATTTTGGTGACATACATTTAATACAGATAAAATTTTGTGTGGATCCATAGGATAGAGTTTAATTGCGTAAAAATGTTCTTTTGACTATAAAACAATAACTGAATCCAATTTATATTATTCATTTACAAAAAAAAAAAAAGAAAAAAAAAAAATGCAACGCAGCTGAGATATAAATTATTGACTTTCTAGAGAATGAATCAAATGTGAAATTCAAAGCACACACATTTGACTAAGTTATTGTTCTAAGTTACAATTTAGATTTTTTTTATTTTTTTTATTATAAACAATGGTTTCAAACTGAATTATAAAAATGCTTAATTTTTATATACTTCTGTAATAATAATTTGATAAATACGTTTCAATGTAAATCAATAAATAGTTCATAAAACTAGATAGAAAAAAGGAACACATTTAATTAAAGAATTAGAATTTTAATGTTTATTAAAATACAGAGTAAAGAGATAATAAATTAAGCTTAACATTTTTATTGGAAAATGTATAGAGTTTTCGGATTCTGAAAACGTTAGTTTAAATACTGCCATTCTACACTAGAGGTATTTGGTAGTATATATACTTGCACATCTCCTTATTTCAACACCTGTTCAAATCAGAGGTAAATTTACTTTTCATGATGTAAGCCTAAAAATATTAAAATGTATATATTTTATTACTCACCATTTTTAAAATTGTAAGTCAGTAATATTTAACATAACAATTATTGTAGTAGGCTTTTAAACAGTGAAATGTTTATCATGCACATATATATGTGTAATTTTGAAAAAGAATTTAATACCTAACAAATAAAATTTTAACTAATGATAAGAAATTAATACATAAAGTAATATAGAATTAAATAATAAATTGTATGTATTTTTTAGACTTTTTTACATTGGATTATTATACGAAACTGATTTTTTAGGAAGATTTTTACTAAAATGATTCTAGAGTTAGAGAAAATGAACTTTTTTTGCAACTTTGAATTGCATTAAAAAATTAATGCTTATTAAACAAGTATAAATTTGTATAAATAACACTTACACAAAGATTCAATATATTTAAATAAATATATTACATCAGCATAAATATTGTGCAAAGAGTGTTCTCAAAAAACAAATCTGTTCATTATACACATTCTAAAAATAAGTTGTATAAATTTTGCACGCTTTCCTATCACGTCAACGATTTCTTGGATAAGCACCAACAAAAATTCCAAACGATATTTTTACCAAATAAAGTAATGTTATTTCTATAGACTCCAAGCTCATTTATATTTCAAAAATTTAAATCAGTTATATAATGTTTAAACAATACATAGAAACAGACATTTGTAGTATAAAGGAGTTTCAAGTTGGATGAGTTTTACAAATTTTTCCTGATTTCTTTTAAGATATTAAAAATATAATGAGATTAATAAAATTAATCATACAGACTTCCATCCTGAGATACCAAAGAAAATACCTCAAATAATTTAAAACATGAGTTTTAGAACTATGGTCAGATATAACAAATTTTGTTACTAAGTTTTAACTTGAAAATATTACGCTTTGAAGTTGCTGGTAACAAAAGAACTGCATTTTATTCCATTTGAGACTTAATTACTTTTTAAAATTCTCTTCTTTTTCAGAAAGTAATTTAAATATTTTGAAAACAATCTCTTGCGTTCGGAAGAGGAAAATATGCCTATTTTCTCTTGTTTCACCGTCTTTACATTTTTCTTTGAGATAGTCGCTCTGCATTTGAATTTTAGTCAACCCAACTTTCGAATTCATGAGAAACTTCATGAATAAAACAGGCTTAAGCTGATATCTTGTATTATCACATCCATATAACTCGTTTTTTGAAAACGTAGGGGGCGTAAAATGTAAAAAGAAAATTGATATGGATAGTCATTGCTTTTTTGTCTTTTGAAAATCCTTCTTTTGTATTCTTCTTGGAACCAATGACAGTAACTCACATGTGCCTTCTTATCATTAAATATTGAACCAAACGAAATTTGAAAATATGCTTAGTTACGTTGATTAAGACAATGTCCAAAGTATGGTGCAATAAAAACAAAACTTACGACAATACTTTTGGAGCAAATTTAATAAGTAGATTCCTTCATAATTTTCTCCTTTAGCCGCTAAAATTATGACTTGTAGGAATGAATTAATAATTAACACATAGACACTACTTCCGAGACACTAATTTAATTTTCTTCAGAGGAAAGTGATGGCACTAAATTACAAAAGTAAAGGAGATAATTTTTTTTAATGATGGAACTACTCCAGTAGATGGCTAATTACACACTTCATTGTCCAATCAGCATTGGGTATCTGCAACGGCAACCAATCGTTGTTACGAATCTCGACCAATTTCGCCTAATGCTGGTGGTTTTAAAAGGTTGATGCATAGTTTTAAATTTCAAATATTTGTAATTTGAAAGGATGGAGGGCAAAAAAGTATGTTTTGTGATGTTTTTAACATGCTTATGTTTTAAAAAAAAATTATTGAGTACTTGAATTGATGCTCGAGTTTCGGCCAAGATTGGCCAATCTTCCAAATCCATTGTTTCTGGCATTGCTCATTACTATAGTGCTACCTGGGTGAGAGCAGCTTGAAAAATTAACCTGAGTTTGTTTACTTCTGACTTGAATTTTTGATGAATTGGAGAATGTGCTTTTGGTAAAGTTTGATCATTAGTTTAAGGTAGTACAGCAAGCATTTCAGAAAATAAATAACCCTTTGTTTTCCTTTTAATTTCGTGCCCTTTTTTGCATCTATAGAAAATACAGTAAAATTACTAAAACAACAGTAAACTAATTATATTCTATGAAATATGAAATAGAAATATTAATTATCAGCTATCAGCGAAATGAGAATCAGTAAACCTTATTTAAAAGCACTGATGTACAACAAAAAATCCCAATGTCTTGCAACAGAATTCATATGCATACATGCTCAAGAGCTAGATTCTTAAATCGACATTCTTTCTATGTTAAAGTGATAACATGTTATTTGAAATTAATGATTTTTTGATTTTTAATAACAAGTAATTCCGTTCAGTAAAGCATATTTTTAATTAACTTATACAAGCATACGAAACTAGTTTTGTAAATAAAAAAGTATTTTCAGTATGGAGTTGGCGGAAGTACATCATATGTAATATTTCGGAAAACTTCAAAAGTTAATTTAACTCTAAAGTGATAATTTTTTCATACTTATTGAAATTAAATCCACTTAAACTATATTTAGAATATTTGATCAGTGTGTTGGAAAACCAAATATGTAACAAATAAAGGTAATGCAATCCGCAAATTTAATTACTACTTAAATAGTCATATATTTAATAAAATTACATAATTTTTCGTTATTTTAACAATTTTTTCGATGTCTAATCAGCAATTTGCGGATAAAAGTTTATGTATATATTTTTTCAACATAGTGAAAAAGATTGATTATCCTCTATACCCGTAATGCTAAATTGAATTTTTTTTTATGTGTCTTTTCTTGAAAGGTTCGTAACAATTGAGTCTGAAATTTTATATTGGTTAAATAGATCATCTACAAGAAACTGAGATTAAAATTTGGTAAAAAAAATATCATCAGAAATTATTTGCTAAATTTAAATCAATCCTACAATTTTTTTTAGAGAGAAATATCGTTTCTTAGAAAGATTTTGTATTTTAAAAAGTAAGTAGAAGTTTTTTAAAACTCACTTTAATCTGCATGTGATGAACTACAATTTCATAAAAAAAAACTTAATGGTATGTGTCTACTGGTTGGTAAAGGTACATTAAAGTTTGAATTATCACATTTCATAAAAAAAAGCAAAGTTAAAGGTAAAATTTTGTATAGTTAATAGGTAGTTTGGGAATAAAAAGCAAGTTTTCTTGGTTAAATAATATATTACATACTTCTAATTAAAGTAGAAGCTAAAGTAATACAACAATGGAAAAGCAAAATAACATAAAACAACATGAAATAAAAATCCCAAAATTATTATTTTTATTTTAAGGGTACATAAATCAGTTTGTTGACTCTCTTTTAAAACAGTATCTTTTGTACTTTTCTGGTTTCGAAATTAAAGAACGCAATTACTATTAACTACACAGGGAAAATGTAGATATTCCAATTAAAGATACTGAATGGAAACACATAAACCATTATAATATATACGTATATAGGTTTAAAAAAGTATCAAAGTACACAAGCAAATTACAAAATAATTGGAAACATTTTCATTCAATTTAAGCCATCCACTAAAATACGATCCCCCTATTAAAAATGTATGCCCTTCTCCACCATAAATTACTTTAGAAGCATATTATCTAGTTAATCACTACATTTGAAAAAAAAAAACTAACAAACCTTCTTTCATCGAATCGCATGGAGACAAATTATAGCAAACGTAAGCGAAAACTCTTCCATTTGTAATTAGAAAAACACCAGCAAGTGGCTTTAAATAGTAGCATAATGAGCAGAACTTAAAGGAAAATCTAATCAGCAAAGCTCAATAATACGTCCTTTCCGAGTGTAATTAAACCGGAATTCGAGCAAAGAAAGAGAACCTTATTTTACCCACCAAAGGAGAGACAACCCTAGAAGCAGTCATTACATTTTTTCCCCCTTTATTTCTTTGATGGGAATGGCAACATTTAACCGCCACAATAGAATCGTGTTTTTAATGGTGAATTTAGACATTTAAGTATTTGTGAAGACTCTGGCGGCAATTTCAAAATTAATGCAATTTGTTATTTCGTGGGGGGAAATGTTTTCTGTTTTTTTCTTTCTTTTTTCTTATCTTTCTATCTCTTCACACCTCTCTCTCTGGGTTCGATAGTTGCGTGATGTTGTTTCGTTCTATTTACAGCATCAAGGGGCTGTTCTTTCTAATCACACATAGGAGTGAAATATACTTTGTAGGATGAATTGTTGTTCTATTGGGGGGGGGGGGATTTTTTTCTTTCTGCTGGGGTTTCTTGGAGAAATGAAATTGGTTAAATTTGTGAGGTGGCTGGAGAGTTAAGAAATGATGGAACTGGCGTACCAGGTTATTAATTGTGTTCTCGTTATATTTTTTTTATTTATGTCAGTTATTTGTTATCGGTGACAAGTTTGTACTGATGTTCATGATTTTGATTGCTATTGTTTATTTGGCAATATGTTATGGTACTACGGTATGATTTATATTAAACTGTGTCAGTTATTTTGTCATTGTTATTATATCAACCAAAGATCTCTAAAATATGCAAAATAATTTGAATTAAGGGTTTTAGCAGCTTTTTATTCAAAAAGTGTACAATAAACAAAATTTAAAAGGAAATTGAAATAACTTAAAATAATTAATTTTTATTGTATTTTGTTGAAAGTAATTAATTTTTATGTTATGCCTGTTTTCGCCCTTTCACAGTTCAGCTTCTATTTTAACTAGAATCCTGATTTTGTACCATTATGTTGCCCCGGGTGAGTATACGAAAAATATCATTGAAGAATTTAAGGGAACAATGTTGTCAAAAAATCGATTTTCTATTTTTATCTTATTGAGTAGACGACGTCATTACCTATCGTTTGATGCCAAAATTTTTGAAAAAATTCATTTATTTAGCGATATAAATGGCAAAATTAATATATAAGCAAATGTGCTACACCTACTTTTTTTGATACCTGATACTTTAAAGTAATTTTGAATTTGCAATATTGTATTATTTTTAAAAAATTTAATTATTTTTCATTTTAGCGTTTCGTTAGACTAACTGTAACTGCTTCTTACGTGTAGCACTGTAGCACACGTCAAATATAATATTCTATAAATACAAACAGTCAAGACCATGTGCTTAACTGTCATGATTTTGAAAGCTGCTTCTTTTTGACCAGAAAAAAGTGTTTTTTGTTGAAGAATATTTTATTTTGACATTGTTTCTTTGCAAGATGACAAGAAAAAGGAGTTTTGGTAAGCGAAAGTATTTCGGTAATCAATTTAATTCAACTGCTTTAAAAAAATCCAACATCAATTAACAATGCAAGTGCTTTCAAAAGAAAAATTCTCTCAATTCCAAAACAGTCCTTGGTAATTGATGATAATTGCAACATTATCATAGATGTGGACATTTTATCATCTCTTAGTTAAGGCTTCTCTAAGTATAAATACGGTAACAATGTGAATTGCATCACAGCCAAGTGTGTTAAAAAAAACATGGGTCTTTCCATGAAACTTTCTTTAGTATGTACTGTTTGTGGTAATGCTACAAGTGCCATGACGTCTCTTTAAAATTGTTATACCAAGACGTACGATATAACAAAACGTGCAGCATATGGATTCGGTCTTCAGAAGACATGCGAGGATACTATCTCATCTCGCAATTTTATATTAAGAGTGACGATATGATTATTCATTCTAAAACATCCATCGACCGTATCTTACCCATTTAGATCACATCAAACTCAACAAAAAGAATTATTATCCCTCAAAGAACAACTAGACCTTTAAAAATAAAAACTCAAGTAGGACTGTCAGCCAGAAAAAGTTGTGAAATGTAATGTTTGCTGCCATCCAACCGCGTTTAGTTTCTTAAGGCTACTTTTGCACAATGAACAAGGTTGGAATTGTTAGGAGTAACCCCTAACTAATCAGTATTTTTTTTTTTTTTTTTTTTTTTTTTTGTAGAAAGTTATAGTTTTTATGGTTTTATAGAATTCACATCAAAGTAGCCTAAATATACCAAATGATATTACTATTTCTAAATAATTCTTGCCTGCCAAGTACTGAATGACTGTGGTGATCCCCCCCCCCCCCCACAAGATGTGATTGTAGTTCATTGTGTACAAGTACCTCAAAGAAATCAAACGCGACCACATGGGTGGCAAACATCGGATTTCACAACTTTTTCTGGATGATCTTTTTTTTTTTATTTTTTTTATTTAAGGTACTTCTTTGCCTTCAGTAATGCTTTTTGGTGTCAATAAAAACTTTCTAGTTTTTATAAATGCTTACAAATATCTCTTTAAACAATATCAAGACACAACTTTACGCACCATCAATAATAAAAAAAAACACAATAGATTATTATTGGCTTTATGAATTTAAAATTCAAATTTTGCAGCAGTTTTATAAATATAAATACAAAACCCTTCAATTTAAACATCTTAGCATATTAATAATGCACCTTCATTCATTCATTCATTCAACATCATACAGCTGTAGAATTAACTATTCAAAACTCATGGCTTTATTTTTAATATCCTGAAAGAAAAAATACTCCTACTATTCTGTTTATATGCAGCAGAACTCCGGAATCAGCATATCAGACAATTCCAATGTACGAACTTCTCAAGACTTACTGAAGGAACTGGCATCGGTGAAACCTTGCTCCCTAATACATTTGCGAATCGCGGAAAAAGGACGTAGAAGAAAAAGGTACGGTACGAAAAAAGCGCTGAATAAAAACCAGGCAAAGCTTTCTTTGGGATGATTTTCTTTTATCTCTGATTCCATGCAACTTTAGGAAAAGGGTACCTTGAAAGAATTGATCGTAGAGAAAAAATATTTTTATCCTTTAATCATGAGGGATTTTCTGGGGCTTCGGTTGATGCATTTATGGAAACCGTTTCAGGAAATGTATTCTTTTTGAGTAGGGGGGGGGGTCTGATTTTATTTTACTATAAGAGCGAAAGGGGAGGGCGAATTTCCGAAACAATAGAGCAATGTTCGTAAATGCATTTTTTTATTTCTACTCTGGGTCTTCTTATGCAGAGAATACGTCTTATGGAAGTTTGACAGGTTTATTGATATTTTCAACTGCTAAAAGAAAAGTGGAGCAGGCTCTTCTTCCATGGCACGGGTTGTGGTTTTCTTTCTTCTACTTCCCATTATATTGTAGTGAGATGGTTTCATTCATGAAAAAAAATTAGAACATGGATTATTGTGTTGTAGCCGTTTTGAAAACTGTGCACGTAATTCGGCAGTAATTCATCACTTGGGGTCTAATGCCGGATACGTACCTAAAAAAAAGTGCGCTGTTCTTTTATTACATCAGAAATTGTATCTTGTCTTGAATAGTTTGGAGATATTAACTATATCAATGTATTTAAAGCCGTATAAAAAGGGAACACCGACAGTGTGGTAATATTATATTATTCAGAAATAGACTCTGTACTGAATATGTTCAATAAAGTATTTCGTTACTTTGTTTTTTGAATAACCTTTGTACTTTTTATCCTCAAAATATTGCTGTGGTGTGGACTCAGTACTCTCATTGATTTGGCTGGCATTCGATAACTTCTGGTTGGTTGTTTTCAGATTATCTGGCGCCGTCAGCAACACGAGGGCTATAATGCGCCGAAACATTCGTCATTAGACAAGCCAACATACATTTACAAACACCCATGCCTAACACGGGACTCGAACCAGCAACCTCGCGGTCTAGAGGCTAGCACGCTAACCACTATATTGTTTGGTCGGCTCGATAACTTCTGAGATGAATACAAGATAGTAAGTACTTTGGTAACGTATTGGTGTGATCTGTTTAGAGTCAGTAAATATCAGAATGTTTTTGGTGCATGTCAAAAAGTTTAGTCACTTCATAACGCTGGATACATATAAGACACAGAAATAAATTTGGAAAGGACGAACACAGGTTCTTGTTCATTGAAATTAGAGCTCAGAATCATGACCGCTTCGTTTAGATCGACACTTTCTTGCTGCGGTGATTGGCTAAGTTACTTTTTGAAATGCTTTCATTTGGTAAGGATTTTGAACTTTTGATTCCACTTTTTTATTTTTAGTTCGCAAATGAAAGTTTCGTTTCGAAAAAAAATGGTCAAAGCATAAAGAAAGTGGAATGAACTTACTGCGTTACCACCGAACAAATCACATGAAAAATCTGCGATAAAAATTTAATTGTATAAAAAATTTAACTTTTGAATAATTGACGATTCGAAAATGTTTCGTAGTTGGATTATTTGGTTACCAGATACATAACTAGGAATAGAATTAAGGCTTTTTCGAAAAATAAAAAGTTTTTACTTTCATCAACAGATGGAGCTTTATAGGAAAAAAAAAGTTATAAAGATTCTTACTTTTAGTCAAAATAAATAACACAGAACAGCTGCATAGTGTTACGAATTTTAAATTTATTAATTGCCAGTCAACTTTGATTATTTATTTTACTGATGTTCTTAAATATAGATTAGAATCACAGATGAAGATGGAATTTCTACAGTAAGTAAAAAAAAATATCCGACAAATTGCAAACCTGTTGCGCAAAGCACAATTGAGGGGAACCCCCCCCCCCCTCGAATCAACTAAAACTGACTATGGTCAAGCTAGTACAGCTACAGAGTGAAAGTTTGAAAAGAGCTGCACCGTTGCCATGGAAGCAACTGCTAGTATGGAATCTCTCTCCACGCTAATATTTGGCGTGGTGCCAAATGCAATCCTTAAGAATTTCGCGACTTTGACAGTGCTTGTAAATTCGATGTACTGATTGGCACGTGAGTGAGTGAGTGCTGATGTGTGAGTGGAAGAGAAACAAGCTTATCTAGAATGTTCTCCACCAAACGGAAATAGCTTCCATGGTAAGTTTTACATGTATTTACTTGTTACTTCTTACGTTAAAACCATAGGTTAATACTAAAACTTTCAATTGAACCATTTTGAAACATGGAACTCCATTTTAAATAAGTTAAAATAACTTCTTTTTTTTTCTATTTTCTTCCTCATATCATTTCGTAAATATTGAAAGGAAACTTTGATTATGAGTAATTAAGATTATAGAATTTCCATTCATAAATGAATGGAGAATTGAGAGGTGCGGGGGAAGTCACTGTTCCATCTGCACTAATATTTTTGACCACAGGCCGCCACTGTCTCAGAGGAAAGATGAGACTGGATTACAAAACAAGTCGTTTTATTCGTTACAAAAAATTGTACAATTCTTTAAACAGGAGCATTAAAACGCATTCAAATTAGAGGTAAGAAATATCGATCAAAATAAATATCGATACTATATCGTTGCATAGAAAAAAATATTGATAAAATATCGATGTATCGATACATGATTTTTTTTATTTCATTTTTAATTTTGCCAGAAACAAAGTTTTTCGAGACAAATATCTACTTTTCATGATTGCTTTTTTGTAAGGTGACTACTTTTTCAACTGAAATGGATATATTACAAAAAAAAAGTTATATTTTTGCTTAATTGGTGCAGTGATTTTTAAAAAATTTTAGATAATTTTCAATAGATTTTAAGTGTATGGAAAATATTGAATATTGGTGGCATTTTAACTGTCTCTCATCCAAGTTCAAAATTTCAAGTTTTTGAAAAGGGAATAAAGAAAATAGAAAAAATACATGGAACTACAAAATGATCATCAAAAAACTAACATTTTTTGAAAATATCGATATATCGGTGACTTTTATCAATACTTTCAATATCAATATTTTTTTAGAAATATCGATATATCGCCGATCTCTAATTCAAACTCATATCAGAACTTCCAGTCACCCTGACTCAACAGTAGTGAAACCACAAGCTGCTACACTAAATTTTTTTGAAAATATTGATATATCGGTGACTTTTATCAATACTTTCAATATCAATATTTATTTAGAAATATCGATACAAATATCGTGTATCGATATATCACCGATCTCTAATTCAAACTCATATCAGAACTTCCAGTCACCCTGACTCAACAGTAGTGAAACCACAAGCTGCCGGTCATTCGCAAAAACCCAGAGCTGCATACCCAGCAGCTCAATCCCAAAACATCAACAGACGCTACCGGACTGGACTGATCACTGATTAGTTATCACGTGAGTCTCTTTTAAGTCGGCAACATTCTATGTAATTCTAGAATTATCCAGATAACCTAACCATCAGTGCTACTACTTCAAAGTTTGCATTTCCGATTATATTTACACTATTCATATTAATAAAAAAAATATAGTTAAAAATGATTACAAAACTGAAATAAAATTATAATTTACCAAACATGTGCAATTATTTACAAACATTATGAACAATTATTTACAAATTCACGATCGTAACACTATAAAACAAAGGGTAGAGACTGTATGGGCTTATCACTACATGAATGTAATATAGTTATAAATAAATAAAACTTCTTTAAGGACTATACCACTAATTTTTGTAAAAGATAATGAATAAAAAGTACAGAAGTGATTAAGTTACAGAAAACTATATATATACATGCATAATATAAAATTGGGGTGTGGAACATTACACAACTTTCAATTGCACTTCATACCGATCATTGCATTTATGTTTGCCATGAATTGGTGTAATTTACTCTTTTGATACATTCATTAATTTTAAAAAAAAGTACCAGTATGGTGATAATTTTAGCAACAATTATTACACTAGAAAAAAAAACTATCACCAACATGTTGAATTTGGCGGCATTTAAAATCCTTTGTATTATCTTCAATTTTGTGTGTCTCGATGGCGGCAAAATCTGCGAAGTCCTTATTAACCCTCTTGCCATCATCCAATTGGGCTGAAACTTGGCAGATAGATTTGATGTCAATGACAATGCATTCTACCAAATATTGGCGACTGTTATTGTCACTAAAAGATTGCTTTTACAGAATTCTAGAAAACCAACTTGTCGTCATTTAGTCGCACTGAAATAGCTTTTAACCGATCATTGAAGAAACTCCAACTGTTGCCAAAATTGAGTTAATAAATTAACAATAAAATTATTTTAATCAGAATAAATAAAAGATATTTTGACGTGAGTGCATAAATTCAGATTCATTTATAATGAAAAGTAGTTTATTGCATATTTTGCTGATAGAGATGTGTTTAATATTTAAAATTAGATGCCAACACGTCTCAACACCTCTATCAACAGAAACGGCGCTTTGTAAATGAATATAAAAATTGACAATGCATATAAAGGACTTGTATAAAAAACTTTTTTATGAGTATATTATTTTCGATAAATATTATAGTATCCTTGCTTGTAAATGAAACACAGAAGAAACAGTCGTTGATGAACGATGCTCAATAGAAGAAAACTCTATGTTAGAAACATTCTTCCTTCAACCTTTTACACCTTTAACGCATTTCTATGGGAATTTCAGTAGTGAGGATAATTAGAACATCTTAAAGCTTGGCGTCCACTATCTCTAAGCACAGCAGAGCAGAGCAGATCAGAGCGGAGTGGATTAGAGACAACTACAATGCTGCCAATGTCTACTATAGCACGAGCCTCGAGCTACAACGGACGTTGACAGCCTTGTAATTGGCTCTAATTCACTCCGCTCTGATCTGCTCTGCTCTGCTCTGCTTAGCGATAGTGGACGCCAAGCTTTAAGGCATTACCTCAGGAATTTTGTTCAAAACCATTAGAGCCGTTTTTTTTTTTTTTTTTTTTTTTTTTGGCAATTGTTAAAAACATAAGTCCTTCAATAACAGCTGTCTTATGCGCATGTACTATTTTGACAGTGCTATTGCATGTACTATTTTGACAGTGCTATTTAAGTGGTCCCATGGCAACCATTAAGCTGTACACAAAAAAATCCATCCATTCGGGAGTTATGATGAACACAGACACATTTTCTAGGTCACTATTTTTAACTCTTGATGTTACAAAACGTGGAGAATTGAAAAAAAATAAAAATCTTTAACTTTATTCTATATTGTGATACATACTTAAAATAATAAAACTATCAGAAACTATTTGACCAAGAATACTTATAAAACTTTTCGAATATTATCTTCATTATGAAATAATGTTCATTGCATAATCTGATCTACTACCTACATCCTAATATCATATTCATTGCATATTCTAATCTGCTATCTAAATTAAAACACAATATTCATTGTATAATCTGATATACTCTCTACATTATAACATAATATTTATTATAAACACTATCTACATTATAACAAAATATTTATTACAAACACTATCTACATTATAACATAATACTCATTACATAATCTGATCTACTATCTACATTATAACTTAATATTCATTGCATAATCTGATCAAAAGCTTCTTAACTATTCACTCTCTGTCACCAAATCTAAGTTATTAAAGAAATTCCATAACTACTTCATAACTATAAAACAAGATGCAGCATAAAAATTTAAACTCAGTTTAAATAAAGCAGGAAGAGAGAAAAACAAAACAAACATCTCAAATAAAGTATAAAAGTAATTAAAACAAAATTCCAGGAAAGCAATTTGAACCGTTGACAAATTTCTCCAAGTTTTTAGTAAGTCGCTAGCTTGAAAAACAAGCGAGAAAATTCTTGTGTGATATTCTGTTTGACGCGAATTTTTAATTCGTATTCGTTTCTCGCTATTGGGGATAAAATACAAAACTTAATTACAGACTGGAAGTTTCATTTTTCACTCGCTTTTATTTAAAAAAAAAATAGAAAGATGTTACTCTCTTTTCCACTAGAATAAAAGAATACACAAGAAAAGAATAGTAAACTCAGAACGAGGAATAAGGGAAAAAAAACTTTTTTTTTCTTCTTTTTTTTTTTCTTTTCTTCTTATTTTAAAGAGCGATTTAGTTCAATGAAAAGGAGATACGTATATATATATACGTAGTACTTCAAAGTAGCTAGTTAAAAATGCAGAAACTTCTGAAGTAAACAAAACCCTTTAATTGTTAATTAATTTCAATTTATTTCTATTTTTTATGCCATTGCTGAAATGGTTAAATGCAGAGAAAGGGGATGTGAAGATTAAAACGAAAGCTCCTGTTAACACGGCAGTTTTGTTTAATTATTCAAATTAGCGTTGCGCTCTTTTAATTTTGTGTCGCATCGTAAACGCATTCTATCGAGCGATAATAATAAAAAAAAAGTATTATTCTATAGGAAGAGGAGGTTATTTAATTATTATAATTTAGTTAAAATAATTTACCATATTTTAACTATAGATTTTCCCGCTCAAAAATAGAGAACTTTATTGGGAATAATCAGCTTGTGACCTCGAGAAAAAAATAATTTCAAATTTAGCAAAATGTTCTATGTAGATAATTGAAGGGTTTAACAACCGAAAATTTTGATATTTTATTTTATGAGTTGTTTTGAGTAACTAGTAACTTCCACCCTCGCTAATGCATTCAACTTTAAGCAATGCTAAAGCAACTTTCATTGGTTCGCCTTGTGAACCAGGCCCATTTCGTTTACTTCTAGAAAGCCCCGTCTTCAGAATGCACTCTACCATATATCTTTTTCGTGTTGTAATCAATAGAAAAGAACAAACTTTTTACTTCATCATATTTACTAACAGATTTCGTGTATTTCCAAAAGAGGGTGTTTTTCTTCAGTTTTTGTTTTAATTTTTTATTTCTTCTTCTTCTTTTTTCTTAGAATTGGTCTCCCCAAAGAGAATAAATTTCCGGTATAGACTGAAAAGTAACGTTTAACAAAAATACTTTCGATCCAAGCAAAGTTACTTCTACGATATATTTCAGCACACAGGCTACACACCGCTTTTCAAAATTTTCACTTGTGTTCTCATTTGCTTGATGAGACTGCTGCCTCTTACGTTTTATAATTCACCAGTAGGATAGAGTAGGATGGGATGGGACAGCTGCAAAAACTTCTAAATAAAACTTTTTTATTATTATTATTAATTTCTATTTCTGCCACTAGGAGAAGAAATCATAGCTTCATATTTCTAGCTAGGAATCCTTTTAGTTACAGGTTTTTATAAGGTTATACAGCAAAAAAGCTATTTGCAACACTACAAGCAAGTACCTTTCTATATATTCAATATAAGTTTTCAATATCTTTCATTATTGCAAACGTAACTGTTTTTAATGTTTTGTATCCCTAGTAATAAACTTTTATGCTGGTTTTAGGCTAAGCCCTACTTAGATTGAGGAGGTTAATCCTAAAACCAACATGTTTTTAATTAATGAGTAATTTCATTGAAATGTTGTGAACAGGGAGGGATGAGACACCATATCTGGGGGAGAGATGTGACAAGTCTCAACCCTCCCTATGATATCTCCAGTCAAATAATTATACTTACTATGCAATTTGTTTAGTTTGTGCAGTCAGCATAATTATTTGGCTGTCGATATCATAGGGAATAACTTTTTTAATTGTGTAACAAGTAAGACAATTTATTTTTAAAACTTGAAATGATGTTAGATAAAATAAAGGTTAAAAAATGCACAATAAACCTTAGGTTGGTTGGTTGTTTTCAGATTATTTGGCGCCGTCAGCAATACGAGGGCTATAATGCGCCGAAATATTCGTCATTAGACAAGCCAACATACATTTACAAATACCCATGCCTTACACGCGACTAGAACCCGCAACCTCGCAGTCTAGAAGCTAGCACGCTAACCACTATACCGTTTGATCGGACAATAAACCGTAGGTATTAATGGGAAAATTGTTTTTTATCTTTTTTCATGATATTTTTGAAAATTATGTATGTATTTTAACTTGTATTCACTTGTTTCACCCCAACCTCGCATGAGGGAAGGATGGGACATTTGTCTTGCTCTTTTAATTAGCATATTAAACTAATATAAAAATAATTAGCATCACATTTATATTTTTGAAATGTGTTAAAATGTTTCAAGATGTTATTCTAAAAATTCCATTGTTGTATCAACAGAAATAGTTTATTAGAAATATGTTTGTCAAAAGTGTCCCCTCCCTCTCTACTCTCCCCTACACATAGGAAATTGTGAAAATTGATGAAAATAATCATTTTTGTTTGTTAACTCTAAAATATTCTCGAGCTAGATTGATTTAAACTCGTACTTGGTGCGTTATGGTATTCAAGATACTTTTTAAACTATGTACATTTTTGCGAAAGTACACAGTATCAAAAAAATCACCACCACAAACTTTGAACTTGATTTGTACGGGACAAGTTTTTGCCATTGCAAAATATTTTTTTTTACCGAAATAACTTCAGTGTGAGTCAACCAATTAAAAACAAATTAATGTATTTAAAGTGAAAAATGCAATGCAGAGTACCTACTAGGATTTGATCCTAATAGTGGGTTCCCTGCAACTACTATATACCCAATGTAAGGTTAAATCCACAAATGTACAATATGCATGCAAGCTTCTTTTCTTTGAAGAATGTAGTTGTTAACATCCCTTTTACATTGAAAAGTTACATCTTACAAACAAAATAAACTTCCAAAGTCAAAAAAAGTTATCTAAATCAATGAAATAGGTATAAATTTATATGCTGCACTGTACAAGGAAGAAAAGTATTTTTTTATAACAATAGTTTCAAAACTTACATTCCTTTCAAAAACTACTTTTAACATCCTTAAAAGACGCCATCTTGAAATTCAGTTTATATAAATACCTCAAGTGTAAATCAAAATGCGTCACTAAACATAATACAACAAAAAGAATATGTATTTCCTTTGGGGAAAAAAAGTTATAAATGCTATGAAATCCCAAAATTGGTTTCCACAACAATATTGATTCAACCTCTTTTACATCACACACCAGACATTTGACTAAAGTTCGTAAACTTTTACGATGCCAAGCCCGCCATTTTTACGACGTTATTAAAATGGCAGTAAACGTTTAAAGATGATTCTTTCAGGCCCCAGTATAACTCCGTTATCCTTAATTTAAGTTTTGACTCCAAATTCAAGCTCTTTCCTTTTAAACGTCATGCTCAATCCACCTAGAAGACGAAATGTTTTTGGAATTTATGTTTCTACCTTTGAGAGCTTTAAAATTGATCTATAGTTTAGTGGCTTGGGCATTATCTTTCTTGGTTTACGCTTGAAACATGATTGGCTTCGAATTTCTCGTTCAACTTTCACACGAGCATAAGAAACAAATAGTTTATTTTGAACCTCTATTCATGTATTTATCTTATTGTTCTTTGTTATCAAAGAGAGATTTTTTTTTATTCAGTCTAAATAAACACATATTTATATTCTTGAAAAGAATTTCATACATAAGCGAGGTTTTCTAATTTTCCTAAGATGTAAATAGTATAGTAATACTTCGAAATGTCGGCAATGATTTCTTTACGTATAAAGGCCAAATTCACACACTGATTAAATAAAATGGAAATATCACAATTGTGTCTCTCCTTCTGTGCATGTATTTAAAGTTTAAAAAAAATAAAAAAATCGCAAACCCAGACAAGTTGACAAGTGGTTTATTGTTTTATTACTTTTAATTGATATGATATATGATATACGATACGATACATTACGATTCGATTGGATACGATACGGAACGATACCATACGATACAAAACGATACGATACGAAGCAACATGATACGATACAATACAATACAATATTATATAATACAATACGATACGATATGATGCAATGCAATATAATATAAGTATGGCATTCGTTAAATAAATACGATTTTTTTTTTTTTTTCCCCCATTTCTACATGTTATAGAACGACTTATGTTCAGAAACTGGTGAAGCAAAAAATAACCGTATATTAGTCTGTGGTCAGCATAGTTCTCAAACTGATGGACTTTCGAAGTTCGATTTTTAGATACGTGTTAGTGGTGGCCATGGGACGTATCAAGTTAGGGCCTTATTATACAGAGCCACTCCAGTGGCTAACGCGCGCGTTCGCGTTAGACGCCCGAGCTAGCGACTGCAGTGGCGCATCCACGCGTTTGCAGTGGCCAGGTCTAGCGTCCGTGTTTGTTATGATTTCGTTCCCCTTTCTGTATTCAAAATGTTTTCGTCAAGTGAGGATGAGGAATTGCGCATGCTTATCTTATTAAGAAACGAAGAAAGAATAGAACTTTAAGAGTGCGTCCCTTCTTATCATTAAGGCCCTCAAAAGGTTTATTTCATACTCTGTATGACGATTTAAGAGAGGGCGACAACAAGTTTTTTTCTGTGTAAATAATTTTAATTTGTATGTTATAATTTTTTCGATGTTACTTGACTTACTACAAGCACATTACTTACTGTAACTGCAACGCATCAAAGTTGTCCACTAGTTGGAATAATAAATTAATATTGTCTGTTATTTTTTTCTAAGATTATTAGTGTACTTAGCAGTTGAGTAAATTAATTAAAAAAACTTACGACAGTCTTTTGTCAAACTTATATAATTAATATACACTGATTTGAAATTAAACGAAATGTATAGATTTTGTAGAGAATTTATGGAAATTGATCACCACACTAATTATGTAGTAGAAGCACTTATTGGAACTGCACAACATACATGCATTAGCGACACGGGGCCATGAGTGCCGGCTGAATTATTTTTACGGGATTGTAAATGATCTCTAAAGGGAAAGCAAGGTGGTTATTTTTTTATTTTTTACTTTCAATTACCCATATGTAATACATAGGGTAATGAAAGTGTAGTGTTCACTAAAAAAATTAAAAAAAATATATATATATATTTTTTTGTATTTTCCCACGTTTTGGAACATCCTGATCTCAAAAAAGTGTTCTGGAAAAAATGTATGTCTGTGTGTACGTGGTCAGCATAAACTCTCGACAAATTGGCTTACGGTGTTCAAATTTGGTGTGAGGGTTGGTGATGGTCCAAGGACCTACCATTAAGGTTTTCAACAAAATCGCGCATGCGCCTAAGGTAGCTGCCATTGAAAAAAAATCATGTTTTTCAATGATTGCTAAAGAGCCGCTCTAACGATTATGTTCCAAATCGCTGTGGTAATGCCACTTAATGTGTTCTAAACATTTCCACATCCAAAATTTCCTTAAAAATGCTTTAATGGCGTAAAAAGTTGAAAAACGAATGCCTTCAACATAAAATTCTCTTTCCTTGAGCATAGCTCATCGACGATCGTTGTTTCTCCTCTCCACAGTTTCACTTATAAGAAAGATAACATAAGAATTATAGAAATAAATATCGCCAGAATGAGTATTTTTGCGATTTTTTTTTTTTTTTTTTTTTTTTTCTTCTTAAAGATGCGTATGAGAATTATCGCAGCAAAAAAATATCACCAAATTGGCCATATTTTCTCAATGGATGATAACAATACAAAAAAGGTAAATGACACAAACCCACATCAGTAATATAGTGTAATTGAAAGTTGTACGATGTGCCACACCCCTAGTTTTTTGCTTTAACTTTGATTTTTCAGTTGGATGACTAAATGAAATTTTAATTAATTGTTTTGTACTAAATTTCCGTCCATTGAATATTTTAAAACCTATAGCATACTTTTATTTCCAATTAATCGTACCACTTTTCTCCACATCATTTTAAAATTTCGAAAACCAGGGGGTGCACTCTTGTACCTCCTTGGCGACTCCCATGAATACGGTTTTTCCCCTCTCCCATCCTTTCCCTGCAAATTGCTTATTATGCCTTATATTATTTTAATTATCTTTTTATTTTCGCTTACATTCCCCTTTTATTACTTCAATATTAAATGTAAAACATTTTTTCCTCAACTTGTTGCATTTTTCGTCAAATAGCTTATACTAAACAAAAATAAATTTGCTTTTTATTACTAAACTAAACTTCAGTTAGTCATTTGCATGTTTAGTAAAAAGGGAACATGATTATTCGAAAACATGGTATGTGTGACGCACAAACGTGAAAAATTATACTTGATAATTCGCTTGTTTTAAAAACTAATTATTCCATATTAAAACAAAAAGTCACAATGATATATTTCTGACTCAAGAAGAAGCATAAGTTGATCCCACAAAATAAAAATATGTGGTACCGAATGATTTTCTTTTTCCAGAAACAAAAATATGCTATCAATGTGCCATGCATTTTTATATTTAATTTCATTTAGCAGCTGTCACGGACTTGCTTACAAACAGGAATTTTGAATACTATTTGACTATTTCAATTATCTTGAAGTTATCTATGGTTATAATTATGTTCGCCGGCCATCAAAGTAGGTAGAGGGAAAGTGTAGGTGAGGACTCTTTCTCTCCCCCTACATTGATGAACTGCAGACTTCTAGTATAGAATTTCCGATTCGTCAAACCCAGTTTGAACAGCCTTTCAATATTTTCAATACAGTTATTCTACACTTTTTTTTATGCCCCATTTTCAGTTTTTTCATTCAATTCGGTTTCCATCTGAATCTGAATAAAAAAAGAATGCAATGAAATTTCGGAAAATTCGACTCTTCAACTTTCTAAAACTTAAAGACCTAGACGCTTCCTCCCCCACCCTGCTAGCGTCGGTCCTGCACATGTGCAATACTTATATGCAATGCACATGTGCAAAACCTATTTGCAATACATCCAGGTATTACCTATTTGCAATACATAATGTTATATAAATGTGCAATGCTCTCTTCGGGGCCTCCTAAAATCTTGGGCACAAGGGCCAGGTCTTGTGGGCTTAGTTAATAATCAGGGCCTGACTAGATAACTGGGTCAAGGCAAGTCTTTAAACAAATTTAATAAGCTTCAAAACAAACAAATGCCGACCAAACGGTATAGTGATTAGCGTGCTAGCTTCTAGACCGCGAGGTTGCGGGTTCAAGTCCCGTGTTGGCATGGGTGTTTGTAAATGTATGTTGGCTTGTCTAATGACGGATGTTTCGGCGCATTATAGCCCTCGTGTTGCTGACGGCGCCAGATAATCTGAAAACAACCAACCAAAACAAACAAACCACAGTCGCGCACGCACGCCACAAGTAGCGAGGGTAGGCGACTGTGGTAGAGGACTATTGTTTGTTTTGAAGCTTATTAAGTTTGTTTACAGACTTGCCTTGACCCAGTTATCTAGTCAGGCCCTGATCATCGACAAAGCCCACAAGATCTGGCCCTTGGGCCCAATATATGAGGGGGCCTCGAAATTAAATGTAAACCTCTAACTTTTGTTTCACAGAAGTTATGTTAATATATTTATAATCTGTATAAAAGAATTTTTTATATAAAAATCATTTTGAATTAATCTTTAACCGTCTTTAGTATCCCAGAGTGTATTTAATCAAATAAATTAAACCATCATTTAAAATCTTAAATAATATAACCCATAAAAATAAAGTTTTAAAAAAATCCGATATGCATTGTCAATTATTGTATTCATTAACACAGGGTCGATATCAAAAACATTTGTATCAGCAAAATGAGTGGCAAACTACGTTTCAATTTTTTTTTTATTAAAAATGGACGTGAATTTGTGCTCTCAAATAGAAATATAATTTATTTATACTGATTAAAGTAATTTTATTATTTATTTATTAAAAAAATAATTTACCAACAAGAAAGAGTTTCAACAATGAACGATTCAATGTTATTTTAATGCGATTGGATGAATCCAAGTTGGTTAATTAGTATTCCGTAAAAGCGACATTTGAGTGACAATAACAACCCCAAAATTTGATAGAATGCATTGTCATCGACATCGAACCTATCTGCCAAGTTTAAACCTCATTGGATGGGGGTAAGAAGATGATTAGGCAGCCGTAAATTCCGCTTTCATTGACAAACAAACTATAACACACAAAGTCGAAGTTAATATAAAGGATTTAAAAACAAGACTTCTTGGAAAGATAGAGAAAAAAAATTATAGAAAGTCTTGACGAATTTATTGTGAGATCAGCTTTTCGAACTCTTCGAATGTTCACTCTGAAATTGTGAATAAAGCTACAGATATTGTTGTCATGGATATTACTATACATTGTGATAGTGAAATGCAATACAATATATAACAAAGTTTTTTCTCTTTTGATCTATAAATTTGATTGTTCGAAATTTGTTTCTTTATTTGTGATAAAAAAAACTTTAGAATACAATATTAACCTTACTTTATCAACTTTTTCTATTTTTGTCTATTTTAACTTTTTGTCAAGCAAATTTCCAACAAATCTCGCTTTTGAAAAAGAGGCCCCTGAAAGTGCCCCTGCCTTGGGTCCCAACTTGTCATGGTCAGGCCCTGTGTCAAGTGTTCCTTGAACATCGATTATTTTAATATCTATAGTTCAAACGATTGTTTAGATGAACAATCGAGTGAAAAATCGATAGTATTGATAAAGGGCAACTATCGATTGTTTCATGCTAAATAAGACAATCGATTGTCGAAATTTAGTGAGAAACAATTGTATGCGACGATTAGTTTTCCCTTGGCAATATTATTGGGCTGTGTAGCTGTTCAGGATATAAATTGAAATGTTGCATAACGTTGTAGAAAAAAGCTTTTACAGAGGCTATATTGTTTTTATATAATATTGCATGCATTTGCACTTGCGTATTGCACATTTGTATAACATGATGTATTGCAAATAGGTAATACCTGGATGTATTGCAAATAGGTTTTGCACATGTGCATTGCATATAAGTATTGCACATGTGCAGGACCGATGCTAGCGGGGTGGGGGAGGAAGCGTCTAGGTCTTTAAGTTTTAGAAAGTTGAAGTGTCGAAATTTCCGAAATTTTATTGCATTCTATTTTTATTCCTATTCAGAAGGAAACCGAATTGAATTAAAAAACTAAAAATTGGGCATAAAAAAATGTGTAGAACAACTGTATTGAAAATATTGGAAGGCTGTTCAAACTGGGTTTGACGAATCGGAAATTCTATACTAGAAGTCTGCAGTTCATCAATGTAGGGGGAGAGAAAGAGTCTTCACCTACACTTTCCCTCTACCTACTTTGATGGCCTGCGAACATAATTATAACGATAACTTCAAGATAATTCAAATCGTCAAATAGTATTAAAAAATACTGTTTGTAAGCAAGTCCGTGACAGCTGCTAAATGAAATTAAATATAAAAATGCATGGTACATTGATAGCATATTTTTGTTTGAAGGAAACGGAAAATCATTCGGTACCACATATTTTTATTTTGTGGGATCAACTTATGCTTCTGCTTGAGTCAGAAATATATCATTGTGACTTTTTGTTTTAATATGAAATGATGAGTTTTTAAAACAGGCGAATTATCAAGTATAATTTTTCACGTTTGTGCATCACACATACCACGTTTTCGAATAATGATGTTCCATTTTTACTAAACGTGCAAATGACTAACTGAAGTTTAGTTTCGTAAGAAAAAGCAAATTAATTGTGTTTAGAACAAGTTATTTGACGAAAAATGCAACAAGTTGAGGAAAAAAAGTTTTTACATTTAATATTGACATTATAAAAGTGGAATGTAATGCGAAAATAAAAAGATAATTAAAATAATATAAGGCATAGTAAGCAATTTTGCAGGGAAAGGAAGGGGGAGGGGAAAAACCGTATTCATGGGCGTCGCCAAGGAGGTACAAAAGAGTGCACCCCCTTGGTTTTCTAAATTTTAAAATGATGTGGAGAAAAGTGGTAGGATTAACTGGAAATAAAAGTATGCTATAGGTTTTTAAATATTCAATGGAACGGAAATTTAGTACAAAACAATTAATTAAAATTTCATCTAGTCATCCAACTGAAAAATCAAAGTTAAAGCAAAAAACTAGGGGTGTGGCACATCGTACAACTTTCAATTACACTATATTACTGATATGGATTTGTGTCATTTACGTTTTTATATTTTTATCATTCATTGAGAAAATATGGCCAGTTTGGTGAAATTTTTTTGTTGCGATAATTCTTATACGCATCTTTGAAAAAAAAGAGAATATTCTTATAAGTGAAACTGCGGAGAGGAGAAACAACGATTGCTGATGAGCTATGCTCAAGGAAAGAGAATTTTATGTTGAAGGCATTCGTTTTTCAACTTTTTACGCCATTAAAGCATTTTTACGGAAATTTCGGATGTGGAAATGTTTAGAACACATTAAGAGGCATTACCACAGCGATTTTGAACAAAATCGTTAGAGCGGCTCTTTAGCAATCATTGAAGAACATGATTTTTTTCAATGGCAGCTACCTTATGGGCATGGGCGATTTTGTCGCAAACCTTAATGGTAGGTCCTTGGACTATCACCAACGCTCACACCAAATTTGAACACCGGAAGCCAAATTGTCGAGAGTTTATGCTGACCACGTACACACAGACAGACATTTTTTCCAGATCACTTTTTTGATAACAGGATGTTCCAAAACGTGTTGAAATACAAAAAAAAATAAAAAAATATCGATTTTTTTTTTACACTACACTTTTATTACCCTATGTATTACATATGGGTAATTGAAAGTAAAAATTAAAAAAATAACCACCTTGGATTAACTTTAGTGGTCATTTACAATCCCGTGAAAATAATTCATCCGGCACTCATGGCCCCGTGTCGGTAATGTATGTATGCTGTGCAGTTCCAATAAGTGCTTCTACTACATAAATATTGTGGTGTGGTGATCAATTTCCATGAATTTTCTACAAAATTTATAAATTTCGTTTAATTCCAAATCAGTGTATATTAATTATATAAGTTTGACAAAAGACTGTCGTAAGTTTTTTTTAATTAATTTACTCAACTGCTAAGTACACCAATACTCTTAGAAAAAAATAACTGACAATATTAACTTATTATTCCAACTAATGGACAACTTTGACGCGTTACAGTTACAGTAAGTAATGTGCTTGTAGTAAGTCAAGTAACATCTAAAAAATTATAACATACAAATTAAAATCATTTACACAGAAAAAAACTTGTTGTCGCCTTCTCTTAAATCGTCATGCAGAGTATGAAATAAACCTTTTGAGGGCCTTCTTGATAAGAAGGGACGCACTCCTAAAGTTCTATTCTTTCTTCGTTTCTTAATAAGATAAGCATGCGCAATTCATCATCCTCACTTGACGAAAACATTTTGAATACAGAAAGGGGAACGAAATCATAACAAACACGGACGCTAGGCCTGGCCACTGCAAACGCGTGGATGCGCCACTGCAGTCGCTAGCCCGGTCGTCTAACGCGAACGCGCGCGTTAGCCACTCGAGTGGCTCTGTGTAATAAGGCCCTTAGACCTATTAAGGTTTGAATCAAAATAGCGCATGCTGAAAAGGTAGCTACAATTGCCAAATTTATGTTTTTCAACAATTGCCAGAAAACAGCACCAAGTGTTTTGCTATAAAAATATATGTAAATATTATGAGATATTCTAAACATCACCACCTCTGCAATTCCCGTAAAAATTCGATAAACACGTAAAAAGTTGGAAACATAATATCTTCATTATTAAGTTATCATCCCTTGAGCATAACGAATCAACGACTTTTCCTCCTCGGTTTCCCTTTCCAGAAATGATTAATCAGACGAAACGGTCGTTTCGCCGCCAACCATAAAAAGGCAGAAACGACAGTAAGTATCTATTCTCTGCACAACTTCCAGCGAAAAAGCCGAAATTGACTATTTTCTAGCGTGCTTACGGAAGTTCACATAATTATACAAAAAATACCATAGATTCGTCTCGGTGATATCTTTAAAAGAAAAAAAATGAGTGCCTAAGATAAAAGGCCAACGATGAAAAAAAAATATTGAAATTTCCAAAACGAAATAAAAAACGAGTTCTAGCCCAATTTTGATATAAAAATTCAGACAAACATTCAGCCCTAACTAAGCTATAGATCTTCAAACGGATTGAATTATAGGATGCGGAATGTTTCAACTTAAAATCCTACGCTGGTTTGAACTTCATTAAATAATTCTTTCTATTTTTAATTTATTTAAAACCACTTTTTTTCATTTCATAATTTGGCGACAGATAAAGGCGATCAGCTTGTAATTGAGGTTCAGATATATATGCCAAAAGTTGCCAAACAGGTTTGCTATCATTTGGAAGTTAGTTTTTCCGACATGTTAGGCTTAAGTGAGTTTTAACGTAATGTTAAAGTATAGGAGAACGAATTGGAGTATAATTATATGGCTTATAGCATCTTTAAAATTGAAATAATTTAATTTTTGAAGAGACAGAATTAAAGAGAAATATGTGTTCTTCAAATTGTATGTGTTATTTGAACTGTATGATAATTTAACTTTCATGATAATTAACTTTAATGTAGTTAACTTTCAAAAACATTTTGATTTCGGGAAATCTTCGTTGAAAAATGAAAATAATCATATTTTGTTGCAATACAAAGTATAAATGTGGAGGTTATGCGAGCTGACGTCACAGTCAATTCATTACATCTGGACTAAATGAAACACGCATTGCGATTGGCAAATGGAATTTGCAAAAATTTCATTCGTTTTTAAAGATGTATTGATTTTGTTTACTTTTCGTTGAAAAATGAAATCGTAGAATCATATATCATCAAAATTATAACTTCATAGTGAATTTTAAAATTGTTGTTAAGAAAATATTTAAAATTTTGTCAAATATCAATGGGTTATTATGTGAACCAAAATAATGCTTGGTATAGTAAAAATAATTTATATTGCAATAATTAGACTGTAAAAAACTTGTAATATTTATTTGTAACAATTTACTAGAATAAATTTTCAATAGGATGAACGCTCTGGCCTTGTATGTTAAAGGTGCCGGATTTGATTCTTGGGTTAAGTGTGGATGTTCTGTGATTCGGAATCCACGTTAAGCTGTGGGTCCCCGACTGATTAGTCATTATTATTACTAAAATAGGTCGTTGTGCGTACAAACTAACCAATCGAGCTGAAATTTGGCAGACAGGCTCTTTGTAGACGGCAACGTATTTCATTAAGTTTTGGGGGTTGAGTTGCCATACACAAGTTTCTATTACTCGTTCGTGGTTGATTTTGATGGTTACTGCCGCCCGACCAATTCAACCAATTTGTTAATTTTCAAGAAGATTTTGGCACGTAAGATATCATTGAACTCAACTTGAAGAATTATGAATATTCAAGCAACGTAAATTTTTATAGGAGCGGAACTTAAATTTTAAAAATAAACTAAGTAAGCATACATTCTTAAGCGAGTCACAACCGAGAGTTATAATCAGAGGTTGGCCATTTTTTATATCACTGTGTTTGTGGCAGAAAATTTTCATCATGCTTATGATTTTTTTATTGCAAGAAAGTTTTTCATGTTTTTGAGGTTGGTGGTTTTTCTACTTTTCAAAAGTGTTTTTTTGGGGGGGATTAATAACTATCGCAAGCATAACAACATTTTGCTGGGTTTTTCTTTGTAAATGAAATAGTTATCACCAAATAGCCTGCCACTTTTTTATGTCATGAAAATATTAAAACACAAATAGTAAATTACACCAATTCATGTCAAATTTAAATGTACTGACTAGTATTAAAGTATACTTGAAAGTTATAGGATGTTCTTCACCCTTAAATTTTTATTTTATCTGTATATATTGATTCTGTATCTTGACAATTATCTGGTTTACGTAAGGGGCATTTTCTCTCTTTTTGCGTAAACAGATTAGAATTGTAAACTTATGCTCAATCTTCCAGTTATGTTATTATTTTAGATAATACTTTGTAAATATATTGATTAATTGGTAGCAAAATCATAAGGAAAACACTTGTTTAAATATATCAAATATACATATATGTCCATTGACGCACAGGACACGTCCGTGTCCCATGAGTCAATGACTTATATATATTTGACCTATATATTTATATATTTGACCTATATATTTATTATATATTTAAATATATATTTGACCTATTTAAAAAAAATATTTTTCCGTATAACTTTATCACAAACTTAATATTATGAAAAACAAATTCATCATATTCATTTTTCACTTCTAATCTTTTTACTAGTAGAAAGAAGAGCTCAAAATGTGCCGAATATTATCCAGAGAATTGTCCAACGATATCACAATTATTAACCTTTTAATGGCAATTTAATGAGAAAGTTCCTGATTCCAATTTATATCTATGATTATTGGTTTCCCTATTTCCAAAATTGCAAAAAAGATTCATTTAAATTTTTTAAATATCAAAGCACATTTTCTATAACTGTTAATTATCAAGTTGTCAAGGGTATACACAAATAGAAATTGGAATCATGAACTTTCTCATTAAATGACCATTATTAGGTTAATAATAGTGATATTGACGGACGTATCAGGTTAAATTACACAAAAATAGATAGTGAATAATGCATAAATATTCTCACTTCATATCATAACAAAATAGTATTGTGATTACACAATAGTACTATAATAGTCCATGATCTCATGATAAATAATTCAGCTAAACGTAATTTTCATCAAGATTTCATAAAAGAGTTTTTACAATTCAATTAGTATTTATAAATACTGAAATTTATATTCCTTTCTTGAAACTTCCAAAGTTTATAAACAGTATTATTACCGATATATATAGGAGAACATTTCGGTACTCCCAAATTATCTCGTCTACTCTTGACGAAACAAAAAGTTTGTCATATGGATTACCTTTGTCCTTCGATACAGTCGAACAGGTGGGATGCCTGGTCCGCCTTACAACTGAGGCATTCCATGGGAAGACCACGAGCCAAACTTGACTACCGAGAAGACTAGGCCGTTCGAATATTTAGTCGTTCGAATATCAAATGTTCGCCAACTTTCGAAGGTATAATACGTAGGTAACAATATTTCTTTCATTAAAAAATATGAAAGAAATGGTATTGCAAAAACTGATAATCTATTAATAATCTGCTGTTTAATTGTTGCTGACAGCTACTTAATGCAGAAAGTTGACATATTTAAGATAGCAAGGATAACGTATTTCGCATTATATTCTAACAATATATTTATAAATGTCAGGAATAGCACTGAACCCCAATTGTCAAATAAGTATTTGTGCTTTGCTCGATCATGGTTGGTTGATTGCTTTCAGATTATCTGGCGCCGTCAGCAACACGAGGGCTAAAATGCGCCGAAACATTCGTCATTTGACAAGCCAACATACATTTACAAACACCCATGCCTAACACGGGATTCGAACCCGCAACATCGCGGTCTAGAAGCTAGCACGCTAACCACTCTACCATTTGGTAGGCTTGCTCGCTCATGATACTTCATGATGGCAATCAGAATTCCATCATCTTTGGATATCGATACTAATGCGTAAATTCAAATGGGGACCAGTTAAAAGAATGGTGTTAGTCACATGAAAGTAATTTGAACCAAATTCAATGTTTAGTTTTGAAAACATGTCGAAGCACTTTAAATGTTTTGTCTTTTTTTTATTTTTCATCAATCCAAAAGTATTTTTCTTTCCCATTGGAAAACTTTTCATTGATTACTTCAAATATAAGCGTATAGATCGTACTCTATTTATGGATATAAACCTTTTTTCAACCTTGATCTTCGAATAAGTTTTTAAAATGGTTAAGACAGGCCCGTAAGAGGTTTGTCTTTCTACTTAATATATCGCTGTAAGAAGGATTTAACATAATAAATTATACAATATTGTTAAATAACTATACGCAAAGAAAGATAAATACTTATAAGTTATTGATCTGTTTATCAGAACAGCAGAAAAAACAGCAATAACCGATGTGACGTGATGTATGTGTCGATGTCTTTCATAAGGGAAATAACACATGTTATTTGAAGAATTGTAGCTATAACAGAAGCTCGTTGGGTTGTTCGTAATTTGTATCAGTCGAAATATTTTTCTGTTCGTGAGGTAAACGTCATTTCCAATATCTCTGAGAAAGAAGAACTGCTTCCGATAAAGCGTTCAACTCACTGTCTTTCAATGTCATTATTCAATTGTCTTTATCTCTAAAACCAACTCGTGATCGCAATATATTTTTTCTCATTATAATTCCTACACCAGACTAGCAATCGTGGTTCACTTTATAATTTTGTTTCACAAAAACTGCATCACTGTCCTTCTCAAAGTACTGCATCGTTCATACATATCACAACAAATCCATTCATACACAACATATTGTTGCACAAATTGTCTGTATATATTGTAAATAGTGACGTATTATTTCAAAATTCTATTGTAATTTATTTTTATCCAATTTTATTTAGTAATTAATAGCGATTATACAAGTTAGAAAAAGGTGGCAACACCTGAAGTAATCGAGAAGTTTCGAGAAATTTCTTTTCCGATGAATTAGCTGGAAATTTGGAGAATGTCTCACGCGGTTGTATATAAAAGACTGGAGAACGGGGAAGTTTTCAGATTGACTTCAGATTTCGTTGAAAGCTGATCGCTTTGTTTACCTATTGGAGTGAGCTTGTATAATCGCTGAATTCGAAGTTATTTTTGTTGAAGCTTGTGTTGAAGCTTGAGAGTAATTAAACTGTTGCCTGTGAATAAATTTTGTGAGTTTTCTGAAGAGAGAATAAATATTTTTATACCGTAAAAACTGTACCATCATTGCCTCAGCGGAAAAATTCGTAACAGTGGTGTCAGAAGTGGGGTCTCGTAATTTTGAATGCCGACAACTAGAGAAATGATGGAAGACCAAATGAAGCAGTTGATGGAAATGATTGCTGCAATGAAGGCCCAACAAGAATCCACTGCCGCCGAAATAAAATCCGAAATGAAAGCCTGCCAAGAAACCGCCGCAGCCGAAATGAAAGCCTGCCAAGAAACCACCGCAGCCGAAATGAAAGCCGAACTTCTCGCTACGATTGCCGCCAGTCAAGAAGCTACATCATCGGATATTAAAGCTTTAGCATCCAAGCAAGAATCATCTTCTGCGTCCGTTGATAGATTTATAGAGCGCACAGAGAGTGTTCTTCAATCAATGAAGGCGGATATTTTGGATGTCAGAGAAGATCTTAAGACAGTGAGAAATGAAGTTGAAGAAAAAGTTTCCACCATGCAAGAAAAAGTTTCCACCTTAAAGGAAGAGCAAGACAAATTCATTGACGTTGTAGAAGAAAGGCTGCGAAAAATGGAAACGCGTGAAGCTCTGGCCATAGCGTCACCTAATTGGGATAACGCTTCCATCCCCTTTATGGCGCCGCGCTCTAACATCAAAGTGGCCCCTTTTGATGGGAAGTCGTCTTGGCGCGTTTATCAAACGCAGTTTGAAATGATTGCTTCTGCGAATGGTTGGGACGATACTTCGAAAGCATTCCATCTCGCGGCATCTCTTCGAGGTGAAGCTGCTGACATTTTACAAACACTACCTGAAGGGAAGCGGGGAGAATTCGTGGCTCTGGCAAGTGCGTTGGAGTTCAGGTTTGGGGAGCAGCATCTAAAGGATTACAACAGACTGCAACTGAAAGTGAGACAGCAGAAGGCCAATGAAACTCTTCAAGAATTGGCATCGGATATAGAAAGACTGTCGCTCCTCGCTTTCCCTGACTGTCCCCCGGATGTACGAGACGATCTTTCTCTGCAGTATTTCATCGACGCTATTCAAGATCCCGATGTGCAGAAGGCGGTAAGGTTATCCCAAAACAAAAACCTGAAGTCGGCTCTCGTGTACGCCATGAGAGTAGAAGCCGTGCAGCTACTTCTGGAAAAGACCGACGATATGTGCGTGGTGCATTAGCCGAGGATTCTTCTGACTTTGTCACCAGTAAGCTTCGAGAACTGGAGAGCAAAATTGATAGAATGATGAGAAGCTATCCCGGAGCCAGGGATCGAAGGACCAGAGTCGTTTGCTGGCACTGCAAACGGGAAGGGCATCTACGACGTAACTGCCTTGATTTGAAAAAGAGAAGGGATAACACTACCACGGATTCTCCACAACTGAATCTAAGAAGATGTCATCTCGCAGGGCAGAAGCTGCAATGTAGAACAGGTGAAGACCCGAATAGTCGTTTCCACGTTTCATCACGACAAGGAGGAAACCAGGGTTTATTCGTGAAGGGGGAGATCAACGGAACTCCATGTCGTCTAATCGTCGATTCGGGAGCGAACGTAACGATCGTAAGGATGGACGTGGTTCGTCGCCTGAACAGCCGACTCCTCTACACAGCGTCCTCTGTTTCTCTACAAACTGTGTCTGGTGGTAATATCTCTGTTCATGGGAAATTGCAAGTGGACATTGCCCTTGGATTTAACACCTACAAGCACACCGTTTATGTTGCCAAAATTGTAGATCCGTGCATTCTCGGACTAGACTTTTTGAAGAAAAATGGAATTACGCTGAATTTTGAGAAAAGCCAGCTGCAAACATGGAGAGGCGAAGTTCCTTTGCACGATCTAGACATGAAAGAGCTGTGCGTATATCGGATTGTAGCTCATGAAGACAATGTCATAGAGAATGCTGAAGAGTCCACATCTATGGAAAGTACCTCTCCAGCCTCGGAGAGAGAACCGAAGAAAGCTACGTTGATGAAACCCTCCCAGGAAGTAGTTCATGTGGAAATGGACAAAGTTAGTGACGAGGGAATCGACATCCGTACTCCTGTTACAAGCATCGAACGGAGGTCCCGGGATCTATCAGCTGCACCCGCGGATGATTCGGACGCAATCTCAAAATCATATAACCAGCAAGATGGGAATCAGAAACTTTCACCTCTTCTGTTGGCATACGGGAGTGCAACTCACGAGACCACCGGATTTTCTCCATCTCTAACGATGTGTGGAAGAGACCTTAGGCTCCCCAGCGACCTCCTCTTTGGACAACCACAGGACACTCCTTCCTCGCCTGTCCAGTATCTAGATGATCTGCAGGCACATTTGGAAGCCGTACATCGGTTCGCCAGAGAGAGAAACAACATCATGACGGAGCGCATGAAGATCCGGTACTATGCCAAGGCCATGGACCGTTCATTCCAGGAAGGTGACAAAAGTCGGAAAGGACTCTCCCCTAAGCTCCAGACGAACTGGGAAGGGCCGTATGGGATCCTTAAGAAGATCAACGACGTCGTGGTGAGAATTCAACGGACACCCTCCTGTAAACATAGAGTTGTACATAGCAATAGACTAGCCCCATATTATAGTAGAAGTGATTGAATTGCCTTTCCTCTTAAGGACTTCACTGCCCGGGACGTGCAGTCTTTAAGAAGGGGGAAATGTTGCACAAATTGTCTGTATATATTGTAAATAGTGACGTATTATTTCAAAATTCTATTGTAATTTATTTTTATCCAATTTTATTTATTAATTAATAGCGATTATACAAGTTAGAAAAAGGTGGCAACACCTGGAGTAATCGAGAAGTTTCGAGAAATTTCTTTTCCGATGAATTGGCTGGAAATTTCGAGAATGTCTCACGCGGTTGTATATAAAAGACTAGAAAACGGGTAAGTTTTCAGATTGACTTCGGATTTCGTTGAAAGCTGATCGCTTTGTTTTCCTATTGGAGTGAGCTTGTATAATCGCTGAATTCGAAGTTATTTTTGTTGAAGCTTGTGTTGAAGCTTGAGAGTAATTAAACTGTTACCTGTGAATAAATTTTGTGAGTTTTCTGAAGAGAGAATAAATATTTTTATACCGTGAAAACTGTACCATCATTGCCTCAGCGGAAAAATTCGTAACAATATCCATCGATTCAGCTAGTAATAGGAATTAACACAATTCAAATATATCTCCTAACAAAACGAAAACATTAGGCTCTCTTTATTGCGAATTTCTGCTCGTCATTCTGAATTCGATACAGAACAGAGTCGGGTCATGATTCTACGATTCTTTCATTTAATTGTCTTTTGCATCTACAGAATTATCCAACGACAGAACATCAGGTTGTCTGTCATTGGCAAATTACTAAATATAATTCAATACCGTTTCCGGTTTCTTCTCGACGTTCATCGTTCGTTCGCTCGTTCATCCATACAATATATTCATACTAGTCACGTGAGTTAACCCAATCAAAGGTTCTATGCATTCGAAAACATTAGGGTCTCTTCCTCACAAATCGACGCTAGTCGTTTCGAATTCATTACAGCATAAAGTAAAGCTAATTTTCTTTCGAATCAATCATTAATTGTTTTCTGTATCTCTCAAACTATCAAACCTTTCAACTCAATATTCTTACACCAGAACATCAGGTTAACCATTATCGCCCAATTAATAATTATATTTAAATATATATATATCACTGTTCTTCTCATCGTACTACCTCGTTCATCCAAACAATATACCCATCGATTCAGCTACTCATTTGAATTAACACAATTCAGAGCTATATCCATACAATACGAAAACATTAGGCTCTCTTCATTGCAGATCGACACTAGTCGTCCCGAATTCGATACAGCACACCGTCAAACAAATTTTCTTTCGAATCAATCGTTATCTACATCTTCAAAACTATCAAACCTGTTTGTTGAATATCCTTACACAATAATCATCAGGTTGACTATTCTTGTCCAAATTAAAATTTTATTTAAAATAAAAACTATGTCACTGTTCTTCTCAACGTACATTCACCCCCCCCCCCCCCCACAATATACCCATCGATTTAGCTACTCACATGAATTAACACAATTCAGAGCTCTATCCCTACAATACGAAAACATAAGGCTCTCTTCATCGCAGATCGACGCTAGTCGTTCCGAATTCGATACAGTACAATGTCAAACAAATTTTCTTTCGAATCAATCGTTATATACATCTTCAAGCCGACCAAGCGGTATAGTGGTTAGCGTGCTAGCTTCTGGACCGCGAGGTTGCGGGTTCGAGTCCCGTGTCACGCATGGGTGTTTGGAAATGTATGTTGGCTTGTCTAATGACGAATGTTTCGGCGCCTTATAGCCCTCGTGTTGCTGACGGCGCCAGATAATCTGAATACAACCAACCAACCTACATCTTCAAAACTATCAAACCTTTCACTTGAATATCCTTACACAATAACATCAGGTTGACTATTCTCGTCCAACTTAAAATTTTATTTAAAATTGTGATGGTGAGGTTACCCCATCACAATTTCTACAAGTATTAAGGAGTAGAAAAGCCCTATCCTAGATGTAAGGACAATTTTTATGAGGGTGGACTAGACTTGCTGACACGGGTTGACCCAAGAGTTGGCAGGACCAGGTCAAGAGGTCAGGGGTGAATTTAGATCCTGGTGTGGATTGGGCAGAGGCGAAGATTAGATGAATTCTCGGAGGAGGACCATAAAGTCCAATTGGATGCAAGGGAAAAGAGGGATCAGCCTAGGTCAAAGTAAAAGGGTTTGCAGGCAACCAGGAGCCACTTTTTTAAGCAAACCCAATTTCCATAAGGATGCTGTGAATAGAGAGACGGACCTGGCAGAGAAGTGAGCGTTAGCATACGGAAAAGTCAACTTGCGATTCCAAGCCTATTTAGCCAGATGATCCTTTCAGCAGCCCTCTACCGAAGCACACAGCATACCTCGAATGACCGGACCCAGAGCATTGACCGGACAAACCTAGAAGTCCTTGATCAATCCAAACCTGGAGCCCTCAACTGACACCACCCAGCAGAGCCCGAATGACCGAACCCAGAACCGAATGACAGGTCGAATCTAGTAGCCCTTGATCAAGCGAACCCAGGAGCCGTCAAATGATAGAGCCAGATCGCAGAGCAGACCCTACAACAAGGATTCGAACCCACCAGACTACCTGATCATAGAATCTCCTTGACAGAAGAGTCCAGTATACGAAAGCCACCCGCAGACGCTAACCTGAGTCTAACCCATTACAGCCCGTAAGTTGAAATCCCCTTTCTCCCTTAATTAAAACCCTGCACTTTCGCGAATTTAATAATGCACCGGAAAAAATATGACTTGCTATTCAATGATTACGCTAAGTGATTAAAATAATAAATTCTGTTTTTATAATTGTTAATGATTCTCTTCCTTGTCTCCCAGACTTAATGCTAACGAACTTTTTTGATCACAGAGTGGCCATGGTTTTTATTAAATATTAGGTATTGCGGCACAACATTTACAGTTTAAGTACTGAGCTAACCACCGACATAAATAAAAACTATATCACTGTTCTTCTCAACGTACATTCATCCACACAATATACCTCATCGATTCAGCTACTCACATGAATTAACACAATTCAGAGCTCTATCCATACAATACGAAAACATTAGGCTCTCTTCATCGCGAATCTACGCTAGTCGTCCCGAATTAGTTACAGCACAAAGTCGGGCTTATGGCCGCCTCGTTTCACCCCCTGAAGGCAAATTAAACCATCCATTCAAAAATTGAAACCACTAATGGCTTCTCGGAAAACTGTTTCGATAGAGTGGCACTGTTTTAATACGAGAATCCACCGCTCCTTAAGAGGTACTTAAATGATTATGCCGACGTCCAAGTTGTTTCGGTAATGGAAGCATTAATACTCAAAGGTTCGATTTAATGCAATTTAAAGACACCCGGAATTGAAAATACTAATCCTGGCAAGTTCAGAAGGATGCCTTGGCGATCAGCGTTTCAAAATGGATGTTTCGCATCGTGGTTGTAATGTGTTTTGTTTTTCTGGTGTGCAGTTGTTGTGTTCTGGATGGTAATTAGTTCACGGTTTATTGGTTCAACTTGGGAAGAACAACAATTAGTGTGTGCTATAACCAGAGGGATTTTTAAGTTGGCTGTCCTCTTTATGAAACGCTCTGGCGATCAGTGTAGTTGATTGTTAAAAGTTTTCGTAATGGTATCAATTGAGATGTTATGTTGATGCAAACATAAAAGGATGGTGATTACTGGAGAAATGAAGTTTAGTCAATGGATTAGGGTGTTATTTTGAATTGCTATTTCTAGTAATTACATATAAATGTGAGAAGTTAGACGTACATCTGTGTTTAAGAATGTTTTGAAAACAGGGTCAGTTAATTGAATGTAATTACCGTTATTGAAACATATTATTCACTTATTGTTCTGTAACAATAAAACTAATTATATACTGTCGCAAATTACTATTCGCATCATACAGAAAGAAAAACTAGGGGTGTGGAACATTGACTAGAGGTGTCAATGACACTATAATACTGACGTATATTTGTGTCATTTATCGATTTTATATTTTCATCATTCATTTAGAAAAAATGGCCAGTTTGGCTTTTTCTTTCCGATAAGCCTTATATTATCCTTTATTATAAGTGAAACTGAGGTGAGAAGAAAAAATTATTGCTAGTGAGGTATGATCAAGGAAAGAAAACTTCTGTGTTGAAGCATTCGTTTTTCAACTTTTTACGCCATTGAAGCATTTTTAAGGGAATTTTGGAGGTGGGAATGCTTAAAAAATCTTAAGAGGCATTACCATAGAGATTTTTATCAAAATCGTTAGTGCCGTTTTTTTAGCAATCATTGAAAAACATGATTTTTTCAATAGTAGCTACCTTATACGCATGCGCGATTTTGACGAAAACCTTAATAATAGGTCCCATGGCCACCATCAACCCGCATACCAAATTTGAACATCGTACGTCAATTTGTTCGAGAGTTATACTGACTTCAGACACACAGACAGACATTTTTTCTAGATCACTTTTTTTTTTTTTTTATTGAATGCTATACTTTTATTACCCTATGTATACATATGAGTAATTGAAAGTAAAAAGTCCTTAGGTATTTCCCTATCAAACTTTTTTCCAAAGAAAAAATTCGCTAATTCTTGAAACTCTTCCCTGTTGCCAGAATGACAAAACAAACTTTGTCAAAAATTAAGTACTTCCCCATGATGTCTTTCCCTCTCGAAAAATGTATTCTTGCAAAGCTTTCATTTAAGTATCAGAAAGAAAGCGAATGACTACAAGTTTTTGTTTTAAGATCTTTGAGTATGCATAATAAAGAAGATGTGGACGATCTAATACGTAAGTTCCCTTGGGATCTTACGTATCGCTCTGTCGATAATTGACGATTTTTTTTTTTTTTTTTTTGCTGAATGACTGCTTCAACTATTGGATGGCCGACTGCATTAATCTTTTATTTTATCAGGTGAATTTAAGAAATTTTTTCAGGTATTTTTTTAAGAAGGTTCAATTTACCGGACCACAGTCCGCAATGATGTATTAATACATTCAATGAGAATGATGATAGAAATTATTTTTTTTTAATACATAGATTTTTCATGTTTTCAAAAAATGTTGGCAACAGTAAAGAAATTCAACATTTGGAGAATCTTTCGTTGCCGATAACAATGTTGTTACTGCTCGACGGGGATAACACGTAAGTTCCAAAACAAATTATATGTAATATTAATTTAGATTTTTTTTTATTATTTAATTGCAATAAATTAACATCTCACGTTAAGAATTTATCATATTTGTGACCTAATGTTCCCTCCTCTATATAAGTGGGTGCGGATGATTCTAAATTGAAGATTGCCCCGAATTCAGTTAAGATGATGAATAAACACTTCAGTGGTTCTTTAAAAATATATATAATTCAATTTAATATTTTGCATTCTGGAAAGAGAAAGGACATCCATATGTTCACAAAATTCAAATTAGTACAGATAGTTCAAAAAGTAATCAGTGAATTATCCATCCAGAAGACAACACACCTTTAAGCACATAAAGGAACCCAATAGCGAATATTAATAACTTTTGTCTCCATTCTTTACAGAGAATACAATACTAAAATGCGATTTATTAAATCAATACCATTTATATAGAGGTGGAGGAAAGAGAAAGGATATCCAGGAAAGAGAAAGGACATACATATGTTTACAAAATTCAAATTAGTCCAGATAATTCAAAAAGTAATCAGTGAATTATCCATACAGAAGACAACACACCTTTAAGCACATAAAGGAACCCAATAGCGAATATTAATAACTTTTGTCTCCATTTTTTACAGAGAATACAATACTAAAATGTGATTGATTAAATCAATACCATTTATATAGAGGTTGGAGTGAAATAAAAGAAGCCATGACTCAAATGCAAATAATCAGTTATCAAAGATCAATACTAAACTTTATTAATTCATAATAATATAGTATGTAATGAGTGAATATAATACACAAAGTAAGACTCGTATGCTAATAATTAATAAAGTGTAATGGTGGGTCAAAACAATAATATTTACAAGAGACGAAATCACTTGAATTAATATACTTTTAAAAATATATGAATGCAAATATTATTCCTAATAGGAGATCAGATAATGGATCAAATTAATATAATTCATAATAAGGAATTAGGATTCCAATGAGTACTGTATATGATAAGAAAGCTCTATGATGAATAATTCTTACCGGACAACTTCCCAGGTAGCACTGCGATATGGAACGATGTTGGAAACAGGGGTTGTGGGAATATTGGCCAATCAATGCCGAAACTCGACATCATTCCAAAATACACAATTTTTTAAAAAATACACATGGCAAACCATCACAAAACATATTTTTTATCCCTCCCTCCTTTCTTATAAATATATTTATTTCCATTTTAATACTCGGCATCAATATTTTAAAACTTCCATATTTCCCCCAGCACTAGGCGAGATTGACAATCCATAGCAACAGCCAGTCTACACTGGTCCACATCGGGATTGTCCAATGTTGAGCGGTATTGTCCATATCATTTGTGCTAGTGGGGTTAGTGAATTATCACATAACTACCCAATGTATATCTAAATGAATCATTTGGTGTCACATCTTCGCAAAATTTTCAAACAAATAATATTAGTCACTCGGAATAGTTTTTGTTAACTCATACATTTTCGGTGCAACATATATCCCACACTAAATATTAACTTACCATTAACTCAATAATTGTGTTTGTCTCAATCACTACATTATCTCAACCATAGTACATGACTTGGTTACTGACTTGAAGCCGAAGAAGGCTTAACAATCACCATACTATCTATATTAGCAACTTCCCTCAAACTAGATATAATCTGTTTGTAACCATAGGCAACTTCTAAATAGCATGATAAGGAAAGTATTCAATTGGCTTCATCTGCTTTCAGATAGCAGAACCCGTTTATAAGCTATCGAAAAGCTGTAGTGGTCTCAATCAGTGGTCTCAGCTATAGCGAGTATCAAAATAAACTAATAATAATTATGAATAGATAACTACGTATATATAATAACATTATAAAAGAGTAGCTCTAATTCGGTTTCCCAAATTAGAATAATATGCATAGATCAAGCGAATTGTAAATACTAATCCCAACTTACTATTAGCTAATGCACTAAAACTGTACAGTCTGTATTTTGAAATAAAAGTAAAAACTCTTGACTTACGACTTCCTTTTCAGTGGTGCACCAAATTTAAATTTCCATATTCAGATTTAGTAATAACCACCCTAACACGGCTTCTCCCATGATTCTCTCCTTTAACCCCTATCCATCAACTCTCTTATAAGTAGTCAATAGTAACGTATCAATTCGTCATTAACGAGTCAAAAACACATGATTGATTGTCTTGAAAATCTAATTTAATTCTCTTCTAATCCAATCTCCAGAGAAGGTTCTTTCATTCCGAACCCTAAGTGAAGCCTGACAAAGCACATACAAATTAGCAACCGCTGACTTTGCCTTCTAATTAAACCCGAATCCATCACTGAGTGCGAAGAAGCTCTAAATGAGAGGCTAATGGATTGTTTTAAGTTCGCCAATGATTTCTTTGGCTCTGGAGAGAATCTCTTAAGTTACTAGATTGAGAAAGTTTCCTACATCTAACGAGAGAAGAGGAAGAAAAGGAATAAATTAGCTATACATACTCGGATATGCTTAACTTTATCTAATTACTATTAACTATCTAAAATAGTGAAATTAATATTTATTTTATAGTATGGTTTATTAAAAAAAATGTTAAGTGGTACCATTAACCATCACTAAAATATAAATTCTGCAGATGCTTCATTACTGTAGATAAAGACCAGATACCAAAGATGTATAGTTAGGGAAATTTAGCGACTGAATTCCTCTACTCAATTAAAACACATACAGCACAAACCATGCTATTTTGTAGGTTTATTAAACACAAATAATTCAAAGTTGATAATTTGTGGCATCAAAATTGAATATATCTCTGTATCAAATCGTTAATTATTACTAAATATCCAAGTTCTTATCAGACACCTCAATTTGCAGTCAAGCTGCGAACTTTCAATCGAGTTATTATGGATCGGCTCTTCCGGTAGAATTTCAATGCATTCCCAGTTGTAATATCTTATTGAATAATATGTAATATTACTAATCTTAAGGAGACCTAACAACTGATATATGACACGTGTGTGTAGAATTTATAGTTTAATATAGTTTTCAAGGTTCCGTCAGTCTATCTCTGCCACTATGAAGTGCTTAACACAACCAAATACACCTGGTAATGAGCATTTGGAGAAACGATAATATTACGTGATTGAACCTTATCCAGCATACTTCTGAGCAGTATAGCCCATGGGAAGCTCTTGCGCCATAAAACCCTATACAACCAACCAGCATACTTCTCTCTTCAACTTCACCACACAAATTAGAGGACATTGAGGCCACGATCTATCAAATGTGCACTAGCTCCCGTCATTGTACACACCAGTATTCGGCGAAGGAAAAACCGAGCCCACGACCATGAGCTCAGTGCCTTTCAACACCGGGTTACTGGATACCATCAAACTAACCAACTGCAAATTGACTTTCAATAGTCATTTCCGGATTTTCAAGTCCTAACATCTGTACGAAATGTGTCGTGAGGACTCATTTCAACGAAACCTTTCAATTGACGTACCACACTTGTCGCCTATATTGAACACATCCTTCCAGGGAAGTTAGTTGGTTGACTTTTTATGGCACAAGAGCCAATTATGGCTATTCTGCACCAACTTTCCACAGAGGTCCCCAAGAAGTCCCTAGACATCCAAGGAACTCCAAATGACTTCCTAGGTTGGGATGTGTGCTATATCGGCTACTCCAGTTATAGCTTTGTCTATGATTGCTGATCTCAGACAGATGTGCAATGTCTTAGTTAAAATCTTCACACTACATTAGTGTAATGTATAAGTTAAAATGTGACATTAACTAATAAAAGAATGTTATGTTACATATCTCGTATATATAAGAAATGCATTTACATTAATTGAATATAGTATTATATATTTCCCGAGTCAATTTAATCATACTTATAATTTATAAAGCAATTCAGTTATATAAAAGTTAAGCCCCTTTCATTCCCGTTGTGATTTGAATCCCTCGCAATGGTCTCATCACACATTGTATGGGCAATTTGTTATGCACACTTTCTTTCTAACTGCGTCTTTGAAGCACTTCACTCATTTCGTGCTGCATCGGTTCTGGAATGACTACGGAATAAACGAAACATTATTCTCGTTTTAAGGCGAGGCGTCATGTTTTACTTCGTTTCCTTTTGTCGTTTATTACAATTTTGAAACCTTTACATACCACTAGCGAATTGAATAGTTTATGAGGATCACAATTTACACGTTCACATCCAGTTATTTAACTGAAACTCCAAGTTTCTAAGCTCTTTTAATTACCGCTGTACTTGAATATTTCACAAAGGTGATAGTTTTACCGAAACTCTCTCCATTCCCCTCTCTCTGAGTATGGAGGCACTTAAAAAGACTCTGTATAACCTAAACTTATTTTTTCACTATTGTATTTTTAAATAAAAAAGAGATGTCCATTTATTTGAATTAATATTAAAGAACGATACTTCAAAAATATATATATATATATATATATATATATATATCTTTTATTTTTAAAAATATTTCAAATTTCTTACACATTTTTTAAAGTGCTAAGGTTTTTTTCAGAGTTAAAATTGTGTCCCACAATTTTTCTAAAAAATTCTTTAAACTATATTATACAAGAATTAGCATTAAAATATGGAATACTCGTAGTAATTAATCATAGCATAAATGTGCCGACCAAACGGTATAGTGGTTAGCGTGCTAGCTTCTAGACCACGAGGTTGCAGGTTCGAGTCCCGTGTTAGGCATGTGTGTTTGGAAATGTATGTTGGCTTGTCTAATGACAAATGTTTCGGCGCATTATAGCCCTCATGTTGCTGCCGGCGCCAGATTATCTGAAAACAACCAACCATAACATAAATGTTTATTCATAATAACAAAAATATTCTATAAATCTGCAAAAATTTTACTTTAGTGTTAAAAAAATTAAGACTGTAACACATTTTGTTAATTAGAATACCAACTTATAAAATATACATATTTTTCAACATGTTCTACAAAAATTAAGATTCCTTCACTAATTAGAAAAAATCCTTAGCGTTTCAAAACATCTAAGATCAACAAAAACAGTGAGAAAAATCAATTTGAAGTTTTCATTTCTTAAGATCATACTATCATCCAGGATAAAATGTTACATAACTCGTTAAAAAACGTAGATACACTTTTAAAATTTTCCATGCATATTTAGAAGATTCCAAACTATAATTACTGCAAATAAAAAAAAAATTGAAAATTTTTAGAGTAGTGTCCACTTAAATTTAAAAATTCGTCAAATCACGTTTTATTATCACAGTTATAACAGTGATTTTGCTTTCCTTTTCATTCAGTAGATGTAGAAAATAGGTAATCTTACATTTTCTTTTACGTATATCTGACTAACAAGATGTATTAATTCCAAATATACAATAAAAACAATCGGTTTAGGACCAATGTCCAGTTTACCCTAGGAATGAAGTCCAAGCCCATTACAAAGTTGCTGTTTTTTTATTTGAATTTTATGAATTGAGGACTAAAAATGGAAAACGAGCTAAGAGTACAAAAAAAAATTCAAAATCTTTTTTTTATGGAAAAATGTCCTTAAGACCAAGCTAAGCAAACTGGAGAACTCCCAAAGTGCAAACTCCAGTAGCAATAGTTCAAATTCAATCTGGTACTTAGTCATAAATACCAATGCGAATGTTTTTCATTTTTCGACTCTCCTGAAAAAAATTCTTTTTTGGACTTAGGTCGTTTTCTATTTCTAGTCCTCAATTATCAATACATTAATACTACTGAACAACATCAGCATACATATATTTTTATACAAGCAGGTGCATGCCCAAACAATGCCTTTCTTGCGCATGCCCAAACATTAAAAAAAGACGGACACGGGACCACACTTTTGAACAATTGAAAACAATATTCTTGGATTTAAGGCCCAGGGTAAAAATCTGGATGGAGTCTGTGTACGTCCATCATGCTATAAATATTGCCCTCCTGGTCTTCCCTTTATAAGTATGAAAGTTTTGACTGAATTTTAAATGAAACTGCAATTATGTATGTTGTATTCCAATACATTTCTTTAATTAACTTTAATTCAAATTACTTTTAAGTTTTAACGTCCATACCAATATAATGATAAGCTTATACAAATACCATATCCGTCTGTATGTCCAACCCTAAGTCAACATTCTAATTCAAAACTTTAATTGTGTCGTCGAAATTGCCATCAAACTAATCGATTTGGTGAATTTTAGTTTCTATGCTATTCAGACTCGCCCATCTATATCTCCTGTGATTAGAAAGTTCAAATTCACTCCAGAAACTGAACCTTTTACTAAACATCCAATTCAGAAAAAAACATTTTCTGTTCAGACAGTCTGAAACATTCTATAAAAAAAAAATTTCAACAACACTCAACTTCTATACATCAAATTAAAAACTTATTTACTTTAAATGGCTAAATAAAATTACCACAACAATTTTTAGCTTCAAAGACTTCGTACGTCAATTACCGTCGAAAACGGAATGAACCACACACAAGTGAAATTGCACAGCTTCTATATACCACGTAATAAGCAATTATCTTAAGTACCCCTGTAAAAGTACATAAACACGCAAATCGGGAGTTGAGTGTCATACCATTTTCTCAATATCCACAAATACCATACTCTCTCTCCCCGCCTTTTGATCCGAAGCCTACGACACCATATGCAAGTCACGTCTCGTATAAATAACGCAGAGACGAAGTGCTTCGCTTTATTTTCCGTCGAGAATCTCTTTTCCGCATGTTACGCTGCTCTCGAGATCAAAACTACAGACTGCTTATATAGTTATGACTGCCCGCTTCGCTTCCCTAAGTGTCACGGGCAGCTTTCTTTTCGCTTTTTAACTTCCGAGTCTCATGTGTTTATTCCTGTTCTATGAGGGGCTAAAATGGCGTATACACACACTCTTAGGAGTATTATTTCAGGCACTCTGGTGTAATCGTCGAGACATGCTTGGTCTTTGGGTATTTGGTAGAAAGATTACCGTGATGCCTGAATAAAAATGAACACTCACACTGATGATGGAATTTTTTTTTTATCCGATATTGCAATATTGCCCATTGATTCGAATACTTGTGATTACTTGGTGGAAAAATGGTGTATGTAGGGTGCTTCAGTGGTCAAGAGGGTCAAGAATGAATTCTTGTCGAGTACTGATTGAGATCAAAATTGACAAAATTACCTGAGGGAAAATTACATTTTTCCATGTGAATTATGCTCAACAAAAATATTTATCATTGGTTTACAGAAAAAATCTAAGATTGAGATTTGATCAATAACTATACATAAATGCACTTCAATAGAATCATAATGGTAACCAATATTTCAACAATACATTTTTAGTTACTGAAAATAAAAGTAAGATATTTTCCTCAAGTTACCCATAACAAAGGCATAAAGATGAAACAAAGGTTTAATCAACTGTCTATCAATCAGGAAACATCTTTCGCCAGATTGTCTGGATGGTGGTGGTTGCTATAGAAACAATACTTTTTTCGTGGTTTACGATTTATAATCATGACGTAATCAAGGAATCGGCGTTAAAAACTGTTATAGATTATATCAAATGTAGATGTCTTTTCTTTGGGATCCTCGTGGAAAATGGAGTTAATCTTGTTATCACGGTAACAGACAATTCTAGGTATCTTGGTGGAGGGTGGGGGCTGTTTTTATAATAGAGAGACAGTACTCGCGATAAATTCGAAGGAATAACATAATTGAAACAAATATTTGTTAATAAGTATAATGAATCATAACAGAAACCTTACAAATTTAAATTACAATTTAGTACAAATTATTCTAAAACTGCTTATTTCATCAGTACATTACAACGGTTTTTCTTATAGTTTCATTTAAAAATTGAAAACTAACTTTCAATGAAAACGTAATAAATTAGCAGTGAAAACAATTGCTTAATCCTTTACAAGGCAGTGGGAAGTGTACTTCCTCACTTGAAGTTAGTGCTTCGTTAATTTTTAAAAGTCGATGAGAAACTATTTTCCCACTTATGATTTGTGCCACCATCTGGTAATAATGTCGTAAACGCAACGGACGACCTGTAAGTTTCCTCAGCAGTAATACAACTATACCAGATGATATAAGATTGAATAAAGTTGATGACAATATGCTAACTTTACAAAAAACATATCGACGTTGCCGTTTGTGCTCTACTAAAGCACATGAGAAAAGAACAAGATACGTGTGTACAGATTGCAATGTCCCACTATGTGTTGATCACTGTTTTCAGAAATTTCATGGAAAATGATCTGTAAAAAATTCTTTAACTTTTGAATGCAAAATATACCTAATTTAGAATTCCTTTTGTAGATTTTAGTACTTACAAATTATATTTCATAAGTATCATGTAATGTGTTATAAAAATAAATGCAAAACATAAGATGCCCTACCTTTGAATAGCTCCCAGTGGATGGTGGGAAACATACTTCCCACACAAAAAAAAATGGTTTTAATTTTAGGTAATAATCTAAATTAATTTCGTTTGATAAGTCAATCTCAATCCCAAAAATATTTTAACATAACATTACAAGAAAAAAATGGTCCCACAAAGAGTTATCCAAACAATCAATTAGGCATAAATTGACTTAACAATAACATCCATCGTCATGTATTCTTCCCCCCAAAGGCATTACAACTTACCATCCCTTGACGCATCCCCAATTTCCCCAATCCAAGACAACCACATAAACATGAAACCTTGCATTATTTAGCGAGGCGATCGCCAGGCATGAAGACGCACTGTATATATATTACATGGCAACTCTAGGTATGCATGTAAGCGCAGAACTAAAGGAGCTGCGTGACTAGCTAGCAACATCCGATGCTGATCCAGACAACAATGTTTATTTCTGGACAAGGTAGAAAATCCATCTCATAAATACTCAATGATCTAACCCCCCCTACACCATTCCTGAATGATAGAGATTTCGCTTGAGGAATTGTGGGTTAGGTAACACGCTTTCTGTGTGTTATTCTCGGGGATATCATACAGATTTGATACGGAATGATTTATGTGACGCTCTCTAGTTTGAGACAGGGCCTATGATGACTTTAAGAGGTGGAATTAGTTGGCGGTAGTTGAGGTGGGAATGAGGGTACTTTAAAAATGTATTCGTGTTTACTTGACTCTTCTAAGACATCTGTTTGAGTAATATGTTAATTAGGCACTATTTTTATCTCTGCTTAATGTGTAGAGAAGTTTGTGTTTCGTAGAAAACTAATGGCCAGGTGAGCAAAGGATGTATGGCACAGAGACATTTCTAAACATTGTGTCTCATATATGTCTCTTAGATTTGTTTAGCGAATGATTAATGTGCTGTTCAGATGAGTTGGCAAACATATGAAGGTTTAAAGTGAGGGTTGGTGATAAATTGGTGGTACAAAGATTTTGATGTTTGGTTACTTCAAGTTAAATACTCAAAAAATGCGCTATTGTCTACCTGATTTGTCTAAGCAATCAATTTGGGTTATTTTATAGTTATTTAGTATTTTTATTATAGTAATGTATGAATACAGCAATAATATAATTTTTGAAAACTTCAATAATGTAACTTTTGAGTACATCAATAATATAAATTTTTAATACAGCAATAATATAATTTAGTATTATTTTATTGTTTTGTGTAAAGTTTTATATTTCTTATTGGGAAACAAATGGCCACGAGAACAATGAATGGATGTCTATAGAAACATGTCCAGGGAAATATTATAAAATAAGTCTTTTATATTTACTACCGAATTCTTACAAATACTTGGATGTGAATGACATGGTAAACCAATGACGTCTTAAAGTAGGAGTTACTGTCTGTCTAGCTCAAGAATAGCCCCGCCAAGAAGTCTAGGGTTGTCTGTTGTTGCTATGAAAACAAGACAAGTCCCATTTTCACTTGGAATATCAAAAGAAAGGTATCTACTTTATAGGCTTTGGACACCAATTTCAGCATATATCACCCCTATTATCGACTTGTTTCTATTGTGATCGTTATTAATTTCCCCCGCCAAGAAGTCTAGGGTTGTCTGTTGCTATGGAAACAAGACAAGTCCTATTTTCACGGGTAATATCAGAAGAAAGAAATCTACTTTTTATGGTTTGGATACCAATTTCAGCATATATCAACCCTATTATCGACTTGTTTCCATTTTGAACGCTATTAACTAGCGGGGCTATTTTATCTGAGCTATCTGGCGGGAGCTATTTTTAAAAGTAGACAGACATATGTGATTAGGACATTGGAAGTACAAATACTTTGGAGTGTGGTTGTTGGAAAGTGATAACTTATGATTATTTATTAGTATTGTTACACAAATTTTCTGTATATAATTGTAAATAGAGACGTATTTATTTTAAAATTCTATTTTATCTTATTTTATTCTGTATATAATTGTAAATAGTGACGTATTTATTTTAAAGTTCTATTTTAATTTATTTGTTAACAGCAATAATATAGGTTAGAAAAAAGACGGCAGCGTCTATATCAATCGAGGACTGGATTTTGCTCGAAATTTTTTACGCGAGACTATAAGAGGAGGTGAAAAGTGGAATTGCGAGTTCAATCGAGTATTGGACGCTGTTTGGAAAGCTTTTGAATCTTGTGTTTACTTTCGCTGTGCCTGCATTATCGCTGTATCCGAAGTTGTATGTATCGAAGCTTGTGTTTGAGTCTAACGTTGTTCGGAAAAGTTTTGTAAGTCTTTGAATGAAGAATAAATGATAGTATTTATTTGATAAAATCTACGACATCATTTCCTCTGGGGAAAATTCATAACAATATATTTCTGAATAAAATATTGTAGGCTTAGGGTTAACTGGCCATCAACTGAGTCAAATTTGATCCGTGTTGTACAGGGAAACGCCGGGCCACGGCTGTACATCTGTTCTATACTTGGCAAACCCCAAGCACTTCAAGTAGTCACTTTTAAATTTCAACGAATTTAAAAACTGGTAAATGTCTAATCTGATTTACGAAAATAGATAAGAGCTACTTAAGAGTTAGTTTTAATAACTTTGAAAATTATTTTACTTTTAAAAACCAACCTATCAGAAACTGATGCGTAAGTTTTCGAACAAATGGCGTATCATTTGCAATTCATTAAACGAGTAAGAGAAATGTCAAAGTAAGTTAATTTTTCAAATGTTAATCCATACAAAGGAAATCAATTTCAACTCTAGATTAGTTTGATTGCGACAGAAAGCGCGTGATTAGGACAGTTAATCCTTGAACTCCCGCTCTTTGCAAAAGAAGAAGCTGAGATAGAGTTCAAGACGTAATTAATATTATTTCTTTTTCCTAAAGATGACTTACGAAAATCGGTGCAAAGAAAAATTTCTCATTAATCAAAATAACGAATGAGAAAATACTCAAAAATACAAATTTCATTTCGAGGAACCATATTGTATCAAATAGTAACAATGCATGTTTTAATTTTGAAAATATTTGTCAACTACTCCTACGATGAAGCAAGTGTTGTAAGTGTTAGGTGATTATAATCAAATCATAAATAAATCATAATTAAAAGTATTCCATAATTAAAAGCATCCATAAATAAAAGTTTTCGTATACTGAGCTTTTTGAGTCTATAGTCAGTATCAGTTTTTCATAAATTGTTGTGTGCTTAGTACAAATTAAGATCATAAGAAAAGTACCTAAAAATAAAAAATAGTTGGATTTTTTTCCCCCAAGAGATAGTTCAATGACAACAGTTATAAAATAAATGCTAAAAGCTTTATTGAATTGTGTATTTATATTTGTGAGTCTAAGTTTATTTAAAACTTTCCTGATGAAGTTCAGACTGTAAAATAAGCTTCCATATAAGTCCTAACGGTGTACGTACAAACTTGAACTTTCTATCTTCTTTTTTTTTTTTTTTTAAATATTGTTTAAAAATCTGATTTTGTGCACATAAAAATACATAATTAGTAATTATGTCACTGAAAGAAAGTTCAGTTTTACCCAAAAAAACTAACTAGCTAATTATCATCTAACTCATTATTTAGCATATGTTTGAACAGTGATTACTCAAATTTTATTAGGACAAGTAAAACATTATCCTTGTAAATGGTTTGTTATGTCATTTTTATTGTTTTGACCCTCTATCAAGTCTTTAAAACGTATAGTTTTTAATACAATTCTTAACTTTGAAAGTAGACAAATTCCAGTTTTTCGTCCAGTTGAAACTGTTGTCTTTAAAAAGCTGTTTTTTTTTTTTTTTTTTTTTTTTTTTTTTAAACAAGTAATTTGACTTGAGATCAAAACACCCAATATTTAATATAGATTTTAATGCTCAATTTTTTATGCAAAAAAATCCCATCAAACTTATCATTGTTTAAATGAAGTTCCACGTGTCAACAACTGATTTTTCAGAAAATGAGTTTAAAGTTTCCACATTCGTTTCATTAACACAATAGCACTTCAATTCACTAACGTAATAATATAATATCATGGGCTTGTATATGATTCCATTATTTTGCAAAAACTACATTTAAATATTATTTATAAGAAAAAAAAACTAAAATTACTTCTTGGTTGTTGTCATTGTTATATACAGACCTTAAGTGCGAGGTTTCCATCTTGGGGCAAGAATTTTAATCCTTTATTTTTTTCTTTAGTCGTCTTTTTCTCTTGTCATCAGCATTACCTATGCCCATTCCAATGAAAAAGAAAATTATTACAGCATAAGACTGCTCTAGGTTCCATTAACGAATGCGGAATAAAACCGTCGTTCTTTAAAATTTATTTAAAAAAAATAAAGAGAGAAAACAGATATTGTGACAGATAATCTCTTGCTAATTATCTGGCTGCGTCGAGGGGATTTTCCGTGTTTTCTACTATTGAAGACGCAAATGAAAATAACTTCTTCTTGAAAAAACTCCCATAAAGTGAAACACATGATAGTCTAAAGATACCATAGTCCATCAGCATAGCATAGTCCTAGTATAACACTGGCGGCATATAAATTAAGTAACCAATCAAACAGCTCTAACCGGTGGATATTTAATTATACAAATTTATCGGCTGATAGCTAACACCTTCATAAAAAATCAATGCTGGATAGGTTAAGAGTTAAAGCATAACATTTTAGCACAAACTCAAAAGTAATTACAAACCATAGGTTCAATCATGTCGAATACAGATTAACCACAGTAATTTATAATAAATGAGATTATTGTAAACAAATACAAACTCAAATATACTTACTCTACATATAATTACCCCTTATAAATCTCAATTCATTCGAAAATTTATTCCCTTCCGCGAATTATAAGGTTTTCTATTTATTAATGTTAAAAGTCCACTATTAAAAATTAATTACCTTACAGCCCTCAATTTAATATAAATTACCTACTTTACTAATTATTTAAAGTTTCTAATTGCACACTGAATGCATGTAAATTAAAATACACATTGTTACTACAAACAACGAGATTATGTATGAATTCATTACGAAGGCATCTTTTATTACTCGTCCCATCTAGATGATAAATGATTATTTAATCTCTATATTTCCTCTAATGGCCAAATTACTGCATACGCTGCGACATTGAAGACGTAGAACTATGGGTGATTCTATTGCCACATAAATCTGAAGGAATATATTAATTTGAGACAAAGTGAAGTGCTAATGGATAATATTAAAATGGGTGAGGATCTAATATTCTATTCTATCCAGATACGTCAAAGTATAGAACCTATATATAATGAAAAATTAAAGGGTAATCTACACATTTTCCTCAATTTAAATAACCGATATTGAAATCTAATAAAGTTAATATATTGCACTCTATTATTTTTCGTTTTTGTTTAAAGGGTCTGAGTTCTCTTAAAACTTTCAAAAAGTCTTTTGTATGGTGTCATCGTGTAGGTTTTAAAGAAACCTTTATTTTAATATCGACCGTTTACAAAAAATTTCTATTTTTAGTGAAGTTATTTTAATTTGATTCTTTTTAATGACATAAAACTATTTTGGTAAATTTTAAATTAGACGTCGTTTTCACAAAACTGTATTTTTCAGTTTTGAGTTCAGGATATAAAAAAGTTTTGCTGCGAATTCCTGCAATTTTTTTCTGATTATTGTTACAACCTTATGTTTAATGTATACTACAATACAGGAAAATTATTGAAAAAAATATCTATTACAAAATTTGTATGGCATTTTTTTTTTTTTTTTTTTTTTTTTTGAAGTCCTCAAATTTTTGGAAATTATTTTAGTTAATTATGTTATTTGTACAATTGTTATAAAGATAAAAAATGCAAAAAACATTTCTAAACGTTTTGGAACGTGTATACAAAACATTACTACACGTTCTGGAACGTGATGAGTTCTAAAAAGTGGTCTAAAAAAATTTATGTGTGTTGGTCTGTTGTCAGAATAACTTTCAAATGGATTGTCCTACATTGTAATTTTTTTTTTGTATAGGTTAGTGGTGGCCATGAGACCTGGCTTTAAGGTATTCGTCAAAATTGCGCATGCGCATACATGGCACAAACTGCCATCGGAAAATTTATGCTTTTCAGCAATTGCTAAGAAACGGTTTTAACAATTTTGATCAAAATCACAAGGATAAGACAGTTTAAGGTGCTCTAAACATTACCACAACCGAAAGGCATTTTAATAAAATATTAAAAAAAAAAAAAAATTTAAAAATTCGGGAAAAAAACAAACAAACGAATGTCTTTAATAGATTTTTACAAACTAGCTCACGGAAATTTTTGGAAAATAAATAATCCAACAACCACTAGTTGCTTTTCCTTCTAATTTATTCAATGATCCTTTATTATTGTTATTTAACGTGATTTAAAAATTCGCATGTTTTAAAGAAATACTTCGACAGATATTGTGTCTTAAAAAATGAAGCAATATATTGGGTTGTTTGGAAAGTAATTTCATTTTTTCCCGTCAGAGGACTTATTTACATTTTTTCGAAACCAACTTCACACTTAAGCCGCCTAACCATTATATGTCTTGAGAGCTGATATTGCAAGGCTTGTGTTTGAAAAAGTTCTATTAATTCTACGCAGTAGTTTTTGGTTGGTGCCCTTTTAAATATGGAGAGCAATAAGCAGCATTTTCGTCATATTTTACTTTTTTACTATAGAAAAGGTAAAAATGCTGTCCAAGCGAGAAAAAAATTGACGGATGTGTATGGAGAAGGCGTGTTAACAGTACGCCAGTGCCAGAACTGGTTTGCAAAGTTTCGATCCGGCAATTTTGATGTCAAAGATGCACCAAGTTCGGGAAGGCCAGTTGAAGCTGATAAAGACAAGATAAAGGCATTAGTTGATGCAAATCGGCGAATAACCACACGAGAGATCGGTGAGAGGTTAAATTTGTCGAATTCGACTGTTTATGGCCACTTCAAAGGCCTGGACTTAACCTCGAAGCTCGATGTGTGGGTGCTCCATGTTCTTACGGAGCGAAATTTGTGTCGTCGCGTTGACGTGTGTGATTCGCTCCTCAAACGTCAGGAAAATTATCCATTTTTGAATCGGATTATTACTGGGGACGAAAAATGGGTCGTATACAACAATGTGAAACGCAAGAGGTCATGGAGCAGAAAAGATGAACCGGCTCAAAGCGTTTCAAAAGCCAACATTCACCAAAAAAAGATGATGCTGTCCGTTTGGTGGGATTTCAAAGGAATCGTTTTTTTTTTTTTTAGCTTTTACCGGACAATACAACTATTAATTCGGAAGTCTATTGTCATCAGCTATAAAAATTGAATGATGCGCTTAAACAGAAGAGGCCAGAATTAACCAACAGGAAGGGTGTAGTGTTCCACCAAGACAACGCGAGGCCTCATACAAGTTTGGTCACTCGCCAAAAGCTTTTACAGTTTGGATGGGACATACTGCCACACCCACCATATTCTCCAGATCTGGCGCCTTCCGATTATTATTTGTTCCGGTCCCTGCAAAACTTTTTGTATGGTAAAACCTTTACCTCAAATGAAGATGTCAAAAACCACCTGAATCAGTTTTTTGCCAGCAAGGACCACAACTTTTATAAGCGGGGAATCATGTTACTGCCAGAAAGATGGCAAAAGGTGTTGGACCAGAATGGCCAATATATAATTTAATAAAATATATATTCATTATACGAAAATTGTCTTTCATGTTCCCCAAAAAAAAAAACGAAATTACTTTCCGAACAACCCAATACATAAGAAAAGTCTACGACTCATCTCAATGAAGAAAGTTATCAGGTGTACCCACTGTCCAATTTTTATTCAACAAATAAAAGTTTAACCATCACTCAATTTTCAAATGATCTCCCACAATGAAGCATTGATTAAATAATTAAGCTGTATTATCTTAATTATTTAATTATCTTTTATCTTTTATTTTTATAATTAGATTTTTTTAACACAAAGTTAATCAAATTTCAACTTTTTGCAAACTTCCACTTCACTTGTTATAATGGTACAATGTTGCACTTTTTTTTGTATGAAGCATTGTTTTGTAGTATTACTTAGAAGTGAAAATTGTAAGATTTAGGTACAATTAATTTTTTGATATTAAATATTTGTTCATTACAACACTTTTCCAATAAAACGAAATTCATTTTTTTTACTTAATTTTAAAAAACATATATTATTTTAATTTCAAATTTTTCTCAAATTTCACTTTTTTCACAAAATGTTATAATTTCGGCCATGACGATTAACTTTTCTTTATAGTCAATTCGATTTAAAAAGTGATTTCGAAATTAACTCATATTCTGTAAACCTGACCCTTCTATTCAATGTTATATGTTAGCACCATCTCAAAAAAGTACATTAACTCATAGTTTTCAACATGTATTTTTTTATTCTTTGAACAAGGTGTATTTCCAGGTGAATAAAAATTATATAATTAACATGTACACTTCTATTCGGATTCTTAATTATTTCGAGTGCACACTTTGTGGGTTTTTAACATAATTAAGTTAATTTTCTGTCGTCTCTAAGCATATTTAATCTAGTTCTTCTATTAAATTATTTAATTTTCTTCGACAAAAAGCTGTTTTTGAAAACTACTGAGACGGAATTCCTTATTTAAAGGATTGTGTAAAAACAGCTAGACAACTATTCAAAAAACATAAAATTAATTCTAGGTTTTATTTTTTGAGTATTTGGTTTAAATTAGTCTTGAGGCAAGTTAAAGTAATGAATTTTTTAAAGAACAGTAAGATTTTAGTTTTTATCAGAAAAACAATAGTTTTAATAAAAAACCAACAAATCTTACTCATTTTGAACATAAATTAAAATATCTTTGAAAAGTAAATTCTTCAAGTCTTAGAACATTGTTTTTCATATTGATTAAATTGATATTGATTTTTGTGTTTTCATTTCCATTAAAATTTGTAAATTTATGTTTTATAATAAATATAAACTTGGGCCTCCACGATTTAATTTTTAAAGTTCAGTTATTTTGTATCATTTTTTTTATTTTCCATTTTGAAAAGTTTATTACTTAAGTAGTCAAAACCTCAAATTCACATACAAAATTAGCCTTTAAAGTCTTAATACAATGTATTGTGTTATTAAAACTACAATTTATATTATTTAAAAACTATTATTCTATTTTTTCTACCGTAAAAACTCATCATACTGTATGATATTTTCTTAAATGATTTAAGTATGTAAAGTAATAACTTAAGTGTATTGACAATAAATTCGTATTCAGTTTATCACTATATGTTAAAGCCAAAGCCTTCACAGACTCGTCAACAATTCTTTCATTTCTAATGAAGCGGCAACTCTGAAAATTGATTCTAGTTTCAACAAACTATACACAAATTACTTAAAATCACTTGAAATTAAAATTACTAAAAAATAATCGGCTTTAGAGCCGATGCACATTTTACCCTGAGCCTAAAGTTCAAGCCCATTACAAAGTTGCTTTTTTCGTAATTAAGTTTTATAAAACATCTATACACCAATACAAATGAACAACATTGCACACGTCTCTTTTTATACAAGCAGACAGAGCAGGCGCATACACACACAATGCCTTTTCTGCGCATGTTCAAACGTTAAGTGGGGACAGACACCGGACCACATTTTTGACCAATTGAATAACAAGGCTGGATTTCGAACAAGGAAACTAAAGGGATCCAATGGCTCGGCGGTTTAAGTCAACGAACTCATGAGCAGTTGATTCGGTGTTGCCCTCTTGCATACTGGTGTGCATTATGCCTATTAGGACGTAGCATTTGGGGACTGGTGCACATTAAATAGGTCGTGGCCTCAATGTCTTCTCTTTGGTGAAGTTGAGTTAGAGACAGAGGTATACTCGATAAAGTTTCGACCAAGTATTATTAGACAGCCGGAAGCTTGCAAACTAAACGTAAGAAAACTATTTATATAGGCTGATTTACACATTACCAGTCGGCGTAACAGTTGATATCCCCAGTCATTACACGCCAGTTCTAACACTATGTAAACGTTTCATTCCAGTCCAAGGATAAGTCAGTTTGTTACGTGATTGCCTCTGACTGGCGGTTCCTGTAGATCAAATATTTCCTATTTACTGGTTTGTCGAATCCCAGCATCTAATCACCTGCGCTCTATCGTGACTAATGCTCTCTCAATAGATGGATTCTTCCATACTTGCACTTTGTAAACGCAAAGCTGGTATTCTGATTGCGTGGCAGTGCCCTTCCTATCAACTTACCGGCTAGAGTTCCAGTCACTGGCTCTGATTAAATCAACCTTATATCATGATTAATCGGACATATTAAATGTGAAATATTCCAATTCTCTACTGCCCATTAAGCCAGGATGTCGTGGACGAAAATGGTGCACATGTTCCCAACATCGATATAGATTGGATAGACTGCTTAACGCTGAGAAAATGAAGCCGTTGCCAGATGCAATTGGTGGGACACAAAAATACGGATTGTCGAGGATTGAAAATAAAATTTTGGGTTGTATACAGCAGAAATGTTAATTGTAGACCTTAATTAGTAGTAATGTGCAAAAAAATATATACTCTAACTCTTTACAAGGTTTTCGCATTCCCATCCAACTATAAAAGTAAACTGTGATTGGTTAATCATCTCACCAGCTAAACAATCCCCGGAACGTTTTACTCTATACATTGACAATGGAACATTCTATCCAGCTGTTAATCTATATTGAAGGCTCGCAAGGACGTATATCGTAAAATTGTTCTATGATAATTTCAATTACCCTTGAGTATGGTTGGTTGGTTGTTTTCAGATTATCTGGCGCCGTCAGCAACACGAGGGCTATAATGCGCCAAAACATTCGTAATTTGACAAGCCAACATACATTTATAAACAACCATGCCTTACACGGGATTCGAACCCGCAACCTCGCGGTCTAGAGGCTAGCACGCTAACCACTATACCGTTTGATCGGCCCTTAATTATGGTAAAACGCTCCAAATACGGAGTTTTTAAATGTCCTATTTATGATAAATTCAAGACGCTAAAAATGGATGAAATCGGTTTTCCAACTAGTGCAAACTTTAAAAAGAATTCAAATAACAAAATGAATAAATATATCAGTTTGGGCTTGGAAATTAAACATGGCTTGAATATATAAATTAGAAAATAAAAACCGGTATGAATCCATAAATTAGAAATGAAATTATAATCTTATGAAAATAACATTAACCATCCTTGAAATTAGATTTCTAAAGAAAATAATATGTTTTTTTTTTATTCTACGTCAAAATTGCATTTTAAAATTTTGCGTAAACAAATCTGATTTAAAAGTATTAAAAATAGAAAAGGCTTAAAATCATAACTGGATATTTTCTTTAAATGTATACCATCAATATGTCCGGAAACTCTTTCGGTTTTTACCATAACAAATAAAAATAAAATCTGACAGTGAAGTTAAAGAAAAGAACCAAATTAATTTTTGAATAATGAAATATTTCATTCCCTATTTAAATCCGCAAATTAAATTCAAAATAAACATTCCACCCAAAGTGTGAAGTTGACACCGTTCTCTCTGATGGTTTTTGCTAGGTTTATGAAATAAATTTATTAATCTAACGATTTTTTTTTTTTTTTTTTTTTTTAGTTATAAATTAGTGCATCCACAAGGTATGATGTATTTGTATCATAAAATTTATATGGTTATCATATGGAATGAAACCAAAAAATAAAATAATAATAATAATAATAATAATTATAATGAAATAACAAATTGCATTGCGAATATAAACAATTAAAACTATATCTTAACATAGAACAATACACAGTTCTAACTGTCTCATACGGTTTTGTTTGTTTTGTTTTGTTTTGCTTTGAAACCACCGACTGTCTTTTTCTGCCACTTATAAAGTGCTTAACACAGCCAAAAATACGTCCCGTAATTTTGAGCATCTAGAAGAATACGAGATCGAAATCTTCTAGTGTAAACCCCTCTATCCGACCCCACCACACCAACGAGAGGACATTGAGGCCACGACAGATTTAATGTGCACCAGCCCCCATTAGGTACACACTGATATTTGGCGGACCGAGGACAGAACCCGCAACCCTCCGGTTACGAGCTTGATACTCTACCTCCTAGGCTATCGCTCATACGGTAAAAAATCAGTAAAAAATTATGCTACAATATAGGATTGATTATGTATGACGACGTCATACTCAATTCCTTTGCGCGCGATAAATAAAATATCATGCATTGTGATTAATTAATGAAATGCATCGTTTTTAACGATATGTTGTGATTGGTTACAAATTTCTCACGAGTATTGCTATTCGATGCAATCCTAAATATATTAATGTTATGTAATAAGGTCTATTGCAAAGACACGTATTAAGTAAAATGTCATTAATTTAATGCATCACACTATAACCGATGATGTTCAAAAATTGTATTTATACATTTTTATTTTTCAAAGTTATATTTTAAGTTTCTATGAGGGTTACTTTAAAGGTTTTATTTAATTATTCTAGATATTGGAAATTCTATTTTTGTGGAAGCATGTTGTTAAAAAGTTTGTTGAGTACCCTTTCATAAATTAAAATACTTGTTTATCAACTTCTAGGCTTGAAAAAGTTAATCTTCTCTTTTTAAGTCCAATTATTATCGCATCACTTGAGAATGATTCGCATTCCATTTATTTAAAATGAAATACACAAAATCCTTCTCAACAAATCAGACTTTCAAACTTTCCGAAAAAAATTATTAATAAAATTGTTCAAAAATAACATGGAACTAAGTGATTATTTTACTGTTAGTGTATGTCTCAACAAATGTAAAAATAGATTAAAAAATGCTAATTCATAAAAAAAAAACAAAAAAAAAACTGTTTTATGAGTCAGAGAGAAACAGGGGAGGGTTTCAGTCAATGATATCGCCAAATTTTACACGTTTGAATATAAACTTGGTATCTAAGATCTAATACACGTTAATACAAACACGGCTACACACGATCACGTTCCTACAAGTTCACTTATACGGCTACGACAATCTCTTAAAAACTCGGTTGGTTGTTTTCAGATTATCTGGGGCCGTCAGCAACACGAGGGCTATAATGCGCCGAAACATTCGTCATTAGATAAGCCAACATACATTTACAAACACCCATGCCTAACACCGGACTCGAACCCGCAACCTCGTGGTCCAGAAGCTAGCACGCTAACCACTATACCGTATGGTCGGCCTTAAAAACTCGGAATCGTAGGTGGCGCTGAATGCCCACTCTTTACCAAAGCCACTTTTTGAAACAGTGACCGATAGGTATAAAAAAAACTTAATTTTAGTAGGCTCAAGAATAAAATAGATTTTTTGGAAATGAAAATGTTTTGACTTGTTTTAATATATAAGCTAGGCAATTGAAATAAATGATTTTTTAATTAAAAAGTATACCATTATCTAAAAAATTGGCACATTATTTCGTTGAAATAAAAATTTGAAACACAAAATACCGCCCTTGGTTGGTTGGTTTGTTTCAGATTATCTGGCGCCGTCAGCAACACGAGGGCTATAATGCGCCGAAACATTCGTCATTAGACAAGCCAACAAACGCTTACAAACACCCATGCCTAACACGGGACAAGAACCTGCAACCTCGCGGTCTAGAAGCTAGCACGCTAACCACTATACCGTTTGGTCGGCACCGCCCTTGAAGATTCGCCTCTGCACTTTTCAGCCGTTACGCAGCGCGCGATGCCCACTGTATAGACGATTCCGTCCACTCTTGTGTTAAGAAATGTGATTGTCGTTGCCGTAAGGTGTGGACTTGCGAGAACGTGATCGTGTGTAGCCGTGATACAAACTGTATTCTAGTGACAGTCCTTCAAAAACTTGAGGGAACGCATTGTCATCGACAGCTAGTCTAGATACCAAATTTCAGCTCGATTGGGTGACGGCAAGTGGGTGGTTAACTGTCCCTTCGGCACAGATTTACAGTACAAGACGCCTTGGAGCTGTTTTTCACATTTGGCGATAACAGTTATAAAAGGGCAACCCTGTGGTAAATCCACTTTATGGCAACCCTATTGGAGGAAAGGATCTGAAGACGATTTTGACGCCATTTTGGATTTGGCGATACAGCCAAGTGACGTCATTTTCAATATGGTGAATTTCTAATTCGCCAAGGGATCTTGTACAGTAAATCTTAACCATCCCTTCAAAGACTTTACTCGCCACAAACAAAATCCCGCATTAGACGAGACTGTTCACTATCGGTATCTGTGAAGGCTAATTTACAATACAATACTCCACATCGGGATTTGCCCGTATCAGACGATATTGATCATACTTGTTGTGCTATTGGAGTTAATATAAATGATTTTATAAAGCTAGGGAATTGTAGTTTCTGGAATAATGAGAATTGTGAGACTAATAAATTTAATTTTCCAACTAATGATTATTTAAATTTAGTCATCCGAAATATTTACATTTAGTCATTGCTCAGTTGAGTACCTTATTAATTCAAAATCAAAAAACCCACATAAATTGAAATTCAAGACTATATTACATTAAAAAAATCTGCAAAATAACCCAACCAGAATCAATTAAAATCAACTGAATCTTCCATCAAAGTCCAAATACACAATTTCTTGCATAAGTTCTTCTGCAATCAGATGGTGAAAAACATACGCAATTATCTCGCGGAAACGGTAGGGTCTTCTCCCGGATTTTGGATGGGATTTCCTTTCTGCTTATTAGGGTCCTGACTTCCGGAAGTTGGTCTGTCCACAAAGGCACTTGTACAGTCCGGAAAGGAGAACAGGCAACCGGATGTGGGGTGTGGAAAATGCCCTTTAATAACTGCTTAGTTGATGAGTTTTAGTGGATGAGGAATCGATTAGTTCGGAAGGAAATGCGGGGAAGGGGAAATTGAAAATAGTACTTAACAAATCGTTGTGTTAATGGTAAGGATAATGTAGATGCAAAGTTTGGAATTGCTTCTTGTTTCAGTATGCATTCACTACAGGTTTTTTTATTAGGTAAAGCACACTTTGGTGGGAATAGTTGTAACTTTTTTTTTGCTGAAACAAATTCTCGTCCCTTCATTAATTCTTCAACAAAATGTCACAATTTCCTGATTAATGATTCCCCTGTAGCCGACAAAACGGTATAGTGGTTAGCGTGCTGGCTTCTAGACCGCGAGGTTGCGGGTTCGAGTCCCGTATTAGGCATGGCTGTTTGTAAATGTATGTTAGCTTGTCTAATGACGAATGTTTCGGCTTTCCCTCGTGTTGCTGACGGCGCCAGATAATCTGAAAACAACCAACCAATGATTCCCCTGTAGGCAGCTTTGAAATAGCATCTGCTAATTATCCACATCCGGTAGCCCATCTAATAACTGTGTGGTAACGCAAAGGTGCCGGGTTCGAATCCCAGATAAAGCATAGATGTTCGTTGTGGTTTGGAATACACGTTAAGTTGTAGGTCACGGCCTGACTAGCCGTCATTGTGCATAAAAATAGGTAGTTGAGCGTACAAACCAACCAACATCCACATCCGGTACTACAAACATTAAAAGTGTTGTTACAAATTAGTATTAAGCTTGTTGTGGCCAAGTTGAGTTAATCATAAACAGGAATTATTTCGAATACTATGCAAAAAGATATCCTATGTGATAAGAAATTCTGTGATATAGATTTACATTTAAATCACTTGTTCACGATTTTAGATGTTCACAGGAAAAAACTTTCTGAATTCTTATAGAGACCAACAGCAAATGGAAAATACAAAGATGTCAATTCAACAATTTATCCTATTAGAAAAGATGGCTTTTCCTTATAATTGTACAAAATCTACAAAATATGCTAAGAGGTAAATGCAGAAGTCACTTTTTACATAAATCAATTCATTATTTATTTGTAAATAAATATAAAATAATGTACAATTCATTAAAATTTGTAAAATTATTAAAAGATATTAAAATAGGACTCAAAGATATGAAACTTGTAACCATTGTAAGCATTATTGTGGACTCTTGACTTAAATCGAATGTACATTTGAGTGGGTGAACTTGATCACAGAATGTTTTAAGTTTTTTCGTTGTTGCTTAGTAAATATTTGCATTTTCCTATAGAATATAATTATCTATATACATAATTCTCTTGCGTGCCGCCCAAATTCGACTGTATTTCTATAAGCAGAATGGCAGCGACTTCAAACATCCAATCACAAATCTTCTAAATGTATTTTATCCACGAATTTCCAAATTCAGCAATTCAGCTAATCACAATATATCTTTCGAAATTTGACTAATACAACTGGCAACAGAAAACAACTTGGATTCGCTATATTTTGTTTTTCTTATTACAGGGGCTCCCGATAGCCTAGGCGGTAGAGTATCGAGCTCGTAACCGGAGGGTTGCGGGTTCTGTCCTCGGTCCGCCAAATATCGGTGTGTACCTAATGGGGGCTGGTGCACATTAAATCTGTCGTGGCCTCAATGTCCTCTCGTTGGTGTGGTTGGGTCGGAGAGAGGGGTTTACACTAGAAGATTTCGATCTCGTATTCTTCTAGATGCTCAAAATTACGAGACGTATTTGGCTGTGTTAAGCACTTTATAAGTGGCAGAAATAGACAGTCGGTGGTTTCAAAACAAACAAACAAAACAAACTTATTACAGTCTACAGAAAAAAAATTGCCTATTTAAAGTGTATTGATTTAATATTTACAACGATGCAAGATGAGTATATTTCTTTTGGATTAGAATTCCGGGGACTCTCTTACTTATACAATTAAAACAAGCCAGATTTGTTTGGATTCGGCAAATAACCACAGCATATTTATAATGAATGTTTTCCGGATACATGGCTATAAAAACTGAGCACGGAATTTCCTTTAAGAATATTAAGGTTTCCATGCTCACATTCACACCGAACGAATAAATACTTCAGCATTGCGGATAAACAATTTGTGTTATTTTTTAAGTATCGTTAAAAGGATTATGCAAACATATGATTGCCAATATTGCTTCATCAAGAAATTTCGATGTGCAACTTTAATTATTTTGGCACTTCATACAAAACCAGTCCATAAATTTAAATTGCTTTCTGAAATAACTTATCTTTTTTAAATATATGTACAAGAGTGTTTATTTTTATTGTTTTCCAAAAACGTTCTGCTACGTTGCCAAACTTGCCTGCTTAACGCGTCTCGACATAAGCAGTAAGATAATGACGTCCAAAGTATCGTAGATCATCAAAAATAATCTAACGTTTTCAGTTTCATGGCACAATATCACTTTTCAAGGATTATATTGATTATGCAGCCGAAATAGCTTTTTTTCTATGACATATTTTAAATGCCTCACTTTGAAGCGAGCGGAGCAAGCCTGGTTCGCATCGCGAACCAAGGGGATTGCATAGCAATCCAAGGGGTTGGTGAGGGTTAGCGAGAAGGGGGATGAGCCCCCTAGTTTTATATAATAAGCATGATTAACTATTTTTTGAAATCATGAAGTTTTAAAATCTCTCAGGTCATCGTAAAAAAAAAAAAGAAGCTTGTGATTATTTCCACCAACAACTGATTCTAAAGACACTTGATATTTTTACTTTAGTGAGATTTACTAGAATAACTATCGATACAAATAAAATCACAAAAAAAAAATAATTTCATTGCTATTTTTTAAAAGGGTCCTTTATGAACTAGGAAGGGGTATAACCAAACAAAAAAGGTGAAGCTCAAAACTGTAGCAAATTACAAAAATATCAAAGATGAAAATAAATCTACTTCCTAGGAAAAACATGGTTGGTTGGTTGTATTCAGATTATCTGGCGCCGTCAGCAACACGAGGGCTATAATGCGCCGAAACATTCGTCATTAGACAAGCCAACATACATTTACAAACACCCATGCCAACACGGGACTCGAACCCGCAACCTCGCGGTCTAGAAGCTAGCACGCTAACCACTATACCGTTTGGTCGGCTAGGAAAAACATGATTTTTAACAATGAGATATATTCCATTGCTTGAACAGGAAGGTTAGGATAGAAATACTTCTGTAACTTTTGAGCTTTGTCGTACCACACTCACACAAAAATGAGATCTTTGGAAAAGATCATTTCCGAAATTCTTCGTGCTCATCTGATAGCTGTGGTGTTAGCGCTCTGGCCTCGCATTCCAAAGGTGCCGAGTTCAAATCCCGGGTTAGGAATAGATGTTCGTTGTGGTTCGGAATCCACGTTAAGGAGTAGGTCCTGGCCTGATTAGCCATCATTGTGCATAAAAATAGGTCGTCAGTCTCTTCATACGTACACCACTTAAAATATTTTGATACTATCATGCAACACTGCAATATAAACACCAATTTGAATACTAGAAACAGTTGCTAGATACCTCTCAGTGGTTCATCCTCTTATACTTACCACCTTTGTAAATGTGTCTAACAGTAATTGGGTAAAGGGCTCGACCCCATGTCCTTTCATACGTTCGCTATCGCATCCTTTGGCATGTTCGTACCGTGCTGATCTCAGATTATCTGACGCCGTCAGCAACACGAGGACTATAATGTGCTGAAACATTCATCATTTTACAAGCCAAAATACACTTACAAACACCCATGCCTTACACGGGACTCGAACCCGCAACCTCGTGGTCTAGAAGCTAGCACTCTAACCACTATACCGTTTGGCCGGCTCGTACCGTGTTGAAGAAGCAAAATATTATGATTGATTCACCTCATCATTTTGAACAGTTTTACTATAAAAAGTCATATAAATTCTTCTAAAAGCGAAAATACATGTTTTAATTCTAACAATAAGCTTAGGCAGAGATTGTTAGCTTGTCATAAAATCATGAACTAAATAAAATGTTGGTACTTTCTGACGAAACACTTAAAACCAATATATAATGATAATATTTCTTTTCGATATAAAAAATTATATTATCAGGTAAAAATTATTGCACCCGCAACCTCGCGGTCTAGAAGCTAGCACGCTAACCACTATACCGTTTGGTCTGCGTACTCTTCTGAGAAAAATTCCAACATGCCTGATATCTGGGAACGTGTATTAAATCGGCATTTCATTGACAATGACTGTTAGCAATCCAACTTATTTTCTTTAACTTATATCGTATGAAATTGTTAGTCACACCTGCAAAATAAAGTGAAAAAGATTGCAAAGTAAAGGTGAGTAGACATTTTGCAACGGTGTGCTCCTCTGAGAACCATTAACTGCTACGTTACGGGAACGCAACCAACAAGAGCACTTCCAAGTTCGAAACAACTTCCTGGCAACCTGTACACCAACAAATATCCGTATTTCATTTCTAGTTAACCAGTCGAACGCGGCAGTTTTATGTAGGCGAATAAAGATGAATGATACCGCACATCCCCGAACATACCTGAATCTTCATCATCTATTGAGTTCTGGCACGTTCCTATGGGAACTACACCAACACATCGAACTGCCGTGATTAATGGCGAGTGGATGGGCGCCAAGGAAGCGCTTGCCACTCATCATTGGGAATTGTAATTTTGCAGGGCAAAGGTGTTTTTTTTTTTTTCCAGTGCGTGTCGTTTCGTTCATTGGGTGACAAGAATTCGATCTGATCTGTCTCGCTGCCCAAATGGTGTCACTTTTTCAAATGTGATATATGGTGTCACACTTGAAGAAGGATTTTAAAACAGGTGGATGCAGTATCTGGAGCTTGGCTGGTTGTTGGTTGAGTTGGATCTCTTTACTTCCGTGCTAAGAAAAGAAGTAATATCTGCTATTGAATTCAAAATGAGAAATGGCGGTTTAAAAGTTCAACAACTATATGTAGTTGATATTAACTTATTAGCTAGCTTATTTACCTTTTTCAGAATAGATAAGCTATAGAATATGCATTGTTGAACATATTGATAAAATGTTAATCAGTTAAATTTATGTAAAGACATATGTGATGACATTCCAAAAAGAGTCTTCTTGACAGATTTCATACCCAACATGGGCCGACCAAACGGTATAGTGGTTAGCGTGCTAGCTTCTAGACCGCGAGGTTGCGGGTTCGAGTCCCGTGTTAGGCATGGGTGTTTGTAATTGGTGTTTGTAATTGTATGTATGTTGGCTTGTGTAATGACGAATGTTTCGGCGCATTATAGCCCTCGTGTTGCTGACGGCGCCAGATAATCTGAAAACAGCCAACCATACCCAACATGGAAATTCAATCGAGCATACATTTCTTAGAAGTAGAACTAACCATATTTTCAACCACAACTATAACACATCTGCATCCAGAATGAAATGCAATTTAACCCTTTGCACTCGAGGCCTTTTTCGCGCGGAGGGACCAGCAACTCGAGACATTTTAGGTTAGGTTGGTTGGTTGGTTGTATTCAGATTATCTGGCGCCGTCAGCAACACGAGGGCTATAATGTGCCGAAACTTTCGTCATTAGACAAGCCAACATACATTTACAAACACCCATGCCAACACGGGACTCGAACCCGCAACCTCGCGGTCTAGAAGCCAGCACGCTAACCACTACACCGTTTGGTCGGCATTAGGTTAGGTTGGCATAAATGGATTTGCTTCATAGAAACTAAACACAGTCATTGGCCTTGCATCAAATTTCGGTCCTCTCGTGTTTCGACATCCAATCGTTGCTTGTGGGGCTTAGGTTTTGGTCCAATGAAGGGCGCCGACCAAACGGTATAGTGGTTAGCGTGCTGGCTTCTAGACCGCGAGGTTGCGGGTTCGAGTCCCGCATTAGGCATGGGTGTTTGTAAATGTATGTTGGCTTGTCTAATGACGAATGTTTCGGCGCATTATAGCCCTCGTGTTGCTGACGGCGCCAGATAATCTGAAAACAACCAACCAATGAAGGGCACATGACCGAAAGCAAAGAAAAAGCGCACCAATAGTGTTGAAACAAAGTTTTTAAAAGCTGGTGCAACTCTGAAAAATCACGATACTTCACGACTCTTCCTCTGCTCTCAGCGATCTTGTCTGCCAACAAGTGTCGAAGACGCAACATTCTCTCTGACCGGGTGAATCTGAAGGGGTGCAGCCCTTGAGATGTTTCTCGTATTCCACGAAAGGGTAAGTCCTACTGGCATTCGTTCAAGCTAGCACAGTTAAATCCGAAAGTGTTTCCGCTAATTAAAATAATGTTGGTGTTAATTACTTTAATTTCGAGGACAGCTTTTTATGTAGATTTATTGGTTTTCACGTAGTGAGAAATGGTAACGTTTACATTATTCAGTAACTTTAAGTTTATCTCGTGTGTTATTTAAAATTCAAGTGAGTTTAAGAAGTAATAAATTGCCTAGTTGGATATGTTAGCATTATTTCGTATTAAAACAGAGTTTGGTTTCTGGTAAAGTTTTTGGTGTTTACGTTGTTATGATATGACAATTTAATAAGTATCTCTCAATCACAAGCACCGTCCCGTTTTGTTGCACTATGTGTTATCAGAATCATTGTGTTGTCTTAAGTATTGAACTGCATTGGGTTGGTTGTATTCAGATTATCTGGCGCCGTCAGCAACACGAGGGCTATAATGCGCCGAAACGTTCGTCATTAGACAAGCCAACATACATTTACAAACACCCATGCCAACACGGGACTCGAACCCGCAACCTCGCGGTCCAGAAGCTAGCACGCTAACCACTATACCGTTTGGTCGGCATTGAACTGCATTAATCGAGAAGAATAAATGATATTTTTTAACCTCAAGATGGATTTTTCCTTGGCAATCGAATCATTATTGGGAGTGGGTTACTTATTTCCTTTACAGGTTAGATTCTAGTTGATGTCCGTGCTTCCTTAAGTTCAGGTAAACTGTTTTTCTGTTGATGTTTCGGTTATGTTGATAATTTAACTTCTTCTCGGTGAACCTTGTTGATAAACCTTCTTATTTAAGAACCTTGCCCTATCATGTCCGTGAGACTTGACGTTTATTTGAAAACAAACACAAAGCAATGTTAGAAGACGATCAGGACCCAAGTATTTAATTAATTTTATCAAGTAATATTTTGGGAAGAGGGTGCGAGCGACCATACTTTACGACAGTTGCTAACAAAGATTTTTATGTTGATTATTTAGTCTTCGTCGACTTCAAGTAAAAAAGCACGCGAGCACTATCAAGAAGCTGAAGTTAGAGAACATTACCCGAAAAAAGACGCAACAAGATAAACCTTCAACAACCAAAACGTTTGCTCAAACTATGTCAGTAGAACACAATAAGCATCTTTGATCATTCTCGTATAAAACATGTGTTTTGTTTGTTTAGCCATTGTAATAATAGAAAAGTTTTGTTACAGGAGAGAGGGGTTTACAATTGTCACATGTTTTTTTGTTTTTTTTTAAATGTAATGAATTGTAAAAGAGCATAACATTATAATTATCGAAGTAATATAAATCCCTCATTAACTATGAAACAATACGGATATATCGCACACTTACGAGAAAATTTGCACGGCTCGAAATTCTTAATTTTTTATTAAATTGTGTACAGAACCACAGACTGCAAGGACATGAATTTGTGAGAACGGAACAAGTCAGTTTCAACTTGAAAACATCGCCGCCAATTCAGCTTTAAGTATATGCAGTCTGTGATTCCATAAACAGTCAAGATGAATATTAAGACTTTACTTATAAACTCGGGACATTATGTTATGAATTCGTGACCTATTGAAATTCAGCCCTTTCTAAAACCGAAATACCAAATTTGATATAATAATGTAAACTGCTGCATCAATCTTGACCTTAATGTACTTACGTTAGCATCACGTACATATGAACTAACCTTATTCAGAATTGCAAACAATATGTGTCTATGGTAAGCGCAATTGATGTCGAGTCGCCATAGTTTGCTCAACTAGAACTACGTACATAAAAGTATTCCAGAAACTAATAGAATACGTCGAACGAAAATCGTCAACTTTAATCGAGGTTATTCATTTAGTAAATGAAAATATTCATTTACTTTATTTCAGATATTTCGTTATAATTTTCGAGAAAAATTATCGATAATCAATAAATGTCTTAACTCTTATTTATTATTTTTAAATATAAATTAGCTTAACGGGAACTATAACGTATGAGGAAATGTATTGATGAATAATTTCTGAAGAAGAATTAATTAAATGTTGATGCTATTCTCCCGAGACTTATCCATAGAAATTTTCTACGCAAAAATTTTAAAAGGTGTTTTGAATTTGAGTTCTTCGGTGTATCTTTTATTGTGAATAGCGTATAATCATGAGTGTGTTAAAACAAAATAAACCAATTAATGAATAAATGTTTCTGAAGAATTCACTGGAGACAGGCAAGAGAAACTTCATCGCAAATAGTAATCCGAAGTCATCTTTAAAAAAAGCCTAAAAGCAATAAATTTTAATGAGACTGAATATCTTACTTATAAAAACAATAAAACACTGAAGCGATTATGTATCGTATAATGTTTATAAGAAAAATAACTGAGTTATTTGATATTCATATAAATTAAATTAATTCATTTACTGAATTGCCTAAAACTGAATGAATACTGTTGAAAATTATATATTTAGCAGTTGTTTATATCCCCATGCTGTAGACCAAAGCGATATTCATTTGATAAATGTTTCTAGGTTTCCGGTTCTAGATATTTGGCACATTCAATAGCTTGAAAATCAATATTTATAATCTCAAAATCCGACAGTTAAATATTGCAGTTGTTATTTATCATTTACTTGTGAATACCGTCCACCGAATCATTTATAAATTGAACAATATAATCAAATAATTCAATACCCAACCACCAATGATAATTTAATAAATACGTTTCGAACTCTTGCCATTTTAACCCGACATTTCTTCGAGCAATCTTGGTAATTACTTCTGACAAAAGAACTTGGCACGCACGTGATTAAATACCTTAACACTCCCATGCAGTGGCATTTAAAACGCTGACATTTATCGAGAGAAAACTCAAGTTCTGTTAATTGATTCCGAATATTTGTTAATGGATTTTCCTTGTAGCTGAGAGTATTTCCTTGCAAGATACTTAAAATTGCGATATTTGACATGTTTTCGATCGTTAGGATTTGTTAGGGTTTAACTTCTTTGCGTGCATCGCAGTTGTTTGGGATTTATTCTTTGGGTGTTTCTGCTATTGAGATGAATAATTTGGTAGGTCTGGTATTGCGTTAGAAGATATTATTAGTAATATATTGGTGGTTTAGTAATACAGTGAATGATAGCGTATGAGTCAAGGGAAGAGGCCAGTTTGCGTTTAACTACCATGTACACGTACTGCGTGCCTTAAAATAAGCTAACACATTTGAAAAATAAATAAAAAACGGAAAGGAATGGAAATGTTTGCTATAGTATACTTGGGAAACTAGATAGTTTTATCACGTTAATTTAAAAAATAGTTAGTTCACCAGCAAATGGCGCTGTTGATTTAAAAAAAAATAAAAAATACGATCTGAACATGCTGCACTAATTACAGAACGATATTTTCACAATAACCAACATTTCAAGCTACAACATGGCGCAATTAAAAGCTCATTTTTTAGTTTTTGCAACATAATCAGGCAGGTTTTTTTTTCTTTTTTTTTTTTTTTTTTCTTATAAGTTTTTTTAATCAATAGCGCCATCTGTTTGTGAACATTGAAACTATTTCTGAAAATTAATGATTAAAAATCAGTAGTTGGCCAAGTAAAATGCAACAAACAACCCCTTTTTGTCATGTATTTTTTTTTTTTTCTTTTCTAATTTTTAAAATGTGACAGTCCTTTTTGGAACACACCGTACATGTATTATTAAAGCTGGGCACACACGATCATTCCAAATCCAATACCCGCGCCACTCCAATGACGTCACAATTCCATTTGGACCGGTTTGAAAACAGGGGGTCACACACGATCACTCCATTTTTAACCATCCACGTCAATCTTGGAAGGTTGAAGTCCACGGGCAAAGCCGTTAAGCTATATGGTTGTGTGTCTTTTAAATTAAGCAGCTTTTTTCAAAGAAATTTGATTAGTTAATACTTCAAAAATATAGTATAAATATTTTTAAATAAAATTACGTAAAATTTGTGTTTCTATCATTAGTAGAACTTAAAAAATTCAAGTTATTGTTACACGACAACAGTATTTCGACAGCTCTATTTTGAAACTTTGATGCTGTTTTTCTCGAAAATAGTTTATGGTTCCTTTTTTTCATTATTTTAAATTGATATAACTTAAAAACTACTTCTTATAAATTTATAAAACTTTCCACAATTATTTCTTATATATATTTCTTTAATTTGTCTTCGGGTATTGCATGCATTATTTTTTCAAAACAAGGTTTTTAGAGCTTTTCTTACTACTATGGGTTTTATACAGTTTTTGGAACAAAATATTTTTTTACAAATTTTCTAAGTACTTTATTGGAAAATCATGAAAACAATTTCTAAAAGGAATTATAAGCAGTGCTAGAAGTGTGGGTAGACGCGGAGTGACGCGTCCCCCCACTTTTCAAGAAAATACCCATGCATTCCCCCACTTTTCAAGAAAATACCCATGCATCCCCCCACTTTTAAAATCATTCAATCCGTCTAAAAAACATTAATGAAAAATAACTTTAACCTATTTAAATGTAGTGACAGGGAGAAAAGGTGATTTTTTAACATTTGAAAACTTACAAATTACTTATGGAACTGATCATACAACTCTAAAAATGTGTTATACTACTTTGTATAAAGATATAGATATTTTTCATTAACATCTGTTAGACTTGGTCAACTTTTAAAATTGGAAGAACTTTCTTTTAAGTTAAATTTCTATTCTTGTTCCATAAAAGGACACGCTATTTTTTAAAAAAGCATTTTAGAATTCTCTATTAATTGAATTTCATGAAATAATGCACATTTATAAGCACTATAAAAATCTAAATAAGCAGTTATGTATAAAACGTTGAATTATAATTTTATCCCTTACTCAAAGTCAAAGAATAGTCATTTTAAAATAACAAGAAACTTAGGATTCTTGTTCAATGTTAGTGTTTGAAAGTATAAATTATTTTCAAATTTATCATTGAAGATAGGGAGATGGGGGGGGGGGGGATGCACTTGTCACCAACTTTTGGGCATCCCCCCCCCACCTTTTTTTCATCACTTCTACCACTGATTATAAGTAATTTAATGCAAAAATGAAGTGATAGCTTTAATCACTGATCTCTACTACAACTTCTGGATAGCGCATGCTTGCTTACTGACTAGAAGAAGGCTTAATAATCACCATAGAGATCTATACTAATAACTTCCCCCAAAACTAATTCACATTTGTTTGTAATTATGGGCAACCTATTTTAAAGCATTATGTGGGGAAGTATTCAAATGACATCATCTACTTGCAGAGCAGAAACCGCTAATAAGCAATCCAGAAGTTGTAGTAGAGATCAGCGACTTTAATTTATCATGATAAAAAGAGTTAGAAATCTTTTAAATGCATTGCAATTCTTTATATATTTCAATTAACTTCGATGACAATGGTCGTGTTTCGGCTCATTGCGAGATGAATAAACACACCGGAATCATTTCCCCCATTTTTCCCTACCTGATTCCCTATCGCAGCGCGACAGTTTCTGCCACACACGGGGGCTCCAATTGGAATGGATCGCTTGGATGTCCAGCCATTTAGAATTCCAAAAAATCGTTCCACTCCAATGATTTCTCGTCTGGTTTCACACACACGGTGCGGTTTTATTAGTGGAATAGCGGGCCAATTGTTCTGATGGATCGATCGTGTATGGCCAGCTTTATATAGTATGCATAAAATTATAGAAAAAATAATATATCTACAAATGAAAATAATGTCGTAGCCAGCAGATATTCGAATAACTCGTTAACTGCCAAAAAAAAAGTCGTCGGTAAAAAAAAAAATTACTTGCCGTAAAGCACAGTAACATATTTGTATATAAATCCATTTTGTTAATTATCTAAACATTTTGTAATAAATTGATAAATTTGTTTGGATTAACTGGTAAGCAAACAAATACTTTCTTGGTGGGTCCATTTTAAGAGAGAAAATGAGGTTGTTATCATAAAAACCACTTGTACTTAAAGCTTACGATGAATATGATGTTTGATGATATTGTATAAACAGTTCTTATCATTGACGTAGAGTCCTACCCCATTGAGAGTTCCAGGGAATGGGCAAAATTGTACAGTAGTATTCCCTGCAATAATTTTTAAATTATATTTCTGATTGTAATATATAATTAAATTTATTTTTTATTCAATTTGTTTTAAATGGGTTTTAAACTATCATCCTAATAAAAATATTTAAAAAAAAATATTTTATTTTAAATTTTATTTATAAATTTAAAAATGTTGTGTATTGCTGGAAAAACTGAAGATAAAAAGGACGAGATAATACGGAACCGCCGCTCTATGGGCTAGGTGGCGAAACTCAGTTGAAATAATCCATCTGCATTTTAGGGCAAACCTTCGGGCAAGCAAGCAAAAGATAAATATTGTTGCTTGGATGGGTTCGAAAGATTTGAAGCCAAAGCAAATAAAAACTTGCAGAAATTTATTTCCAATATAACTCTTCACAGATTCTCTTACAACTCCAGAACTTCTAGTTCTAGTAGACACAATACAGCTCTTTTCACAACAATAGAGCAAAAAACAGCAGTTAAAAAATTGACAACACAACTGCTCAAATCGCTGCAAAAGACAATGCAATACAGTTCGCTTTAGAACTACTCTGAATGCTCACTGAGACTCAGTATCTCAACTCAGTAATTCCAGTCAACTCACTAGTCAACTAAATCAGTGATTTAAAATCACGGACTCAACTCACGGCCGGTCTTATGTAGGAGTCAAACCTTCTTGAAATTTCTAGAGGTAGATATTTGGATAACTTTCCAGATCGTAGTCGAAAAGTCCTATACATGTACATGGGGACCGAAAATGTCGCCAAATGGTCGCCAAGTTTGGCGACATTTGGCGATTTCTCGCCAAATTTGGTGACACAAATTAGTCACCAAAATCGTCACCAACTTGGCTCTATCTCGCCAATTTGGCGAGATTGCCATTACCACAATGTTAAATGCCCTGCTCCTTTTAAAACTCGCTTCCCAGCGTTATCTCTGTAAAACTCGTTATCAAGCATTAAGACACACATTGCGGGGAAGCAAACTAACAACGAACTATTGCACTGCCTTATGCGAAATGTACATAAATTTTACTATTTACAAAATTAACACTAAGAAATACTTACAAATATACAAAAATTCGTAACAATATAATGTACCGGTATAAATGAATGTAACATTTTATACTAAAATTTTACCTATGCGCTGACACATGCTGACCTTCACTTCTTTTCTTTCCTATGCATAAGCATGTGCGCATGCGTGGAATCTCCAGTGTCTCATAATAGTAAATCAGGGGTTCTCAGACGTTGGTATGACGGTTGGTGCACTGATATTTTTCCTTTATGCAGCTTTACTTAGAGTTATTCGGAAAGGGATAGCTAACTTTGAAGTGGCGTAACTGGGAAACAATGAAGATACAGAAAGAAGAGACCAGTTGAATAGACAGGTAAGGAATTAATACACATGTTTACAAAGTTGGTCTATGGGATTAAATTTGATGACAGTACAGTGGTTACCCTTTTTTATTTGGATGGGTTTGTCAGTGAACAAAACTGGAGAGTGTGAAAATTGTTCTTGAGAGAAACGATTGTTATAGCACTTCGTTATAGCATTATGATTTTATAACTTTTTCATGCTACATTTCAATATCATAACCAAATTTGCAAGCCAGTAATATAAATTTTCTATGCTTGTCTATTCAACATTACACTTGTCTCGTCTTTCTGTCTCTTCACTGTTCCACAGTTATGACACTTCAAAATTATTAAGTCCTTTCCGAAAGAAACTGGCCGACCAAACGGTATAGTGGTTAGCATACTAGCTTCTAGACCGCGAGGTTGCGGGTTCGAGTCCCGTGTAAGGCATGGGTGTTTGTAAATGTATGTTGGCTTGTCAAATGACGAATGTTTCGGTGCATTATAGCCCTCGTGTTGCTTACGGCGCCAGATAATCTGAAAACAACCAACCGAAAGAAACTGTGTGTTGGCTGTTGGTAATTTACCATAAGGTATACATACGCACTCGAAATATCGCAATATAGTCCAAAAAGTTATTCTAGTTTCTTTACTTTAAAATAATTTCATAAATGGAATTTTTGCAAGATAATGGTATCATTTTAAAGCTAGTGAGATATTTTATTAGTTTAAAGTGCTATTTCTTCTGAAGATAAATTTTGAAAATTTTAAACTCATTATCTTGTTTCATTATCTAGAATCATGTTTTTTAGCAAGCACGTGGAAATTCATTTAAACATCAGTGATAACTAAAGTATGATACAATTTTTTGAAAATAATTTTAGAATTAAAATCCGCATTAACTATTACATGTTTTTGACTTTCAATTAAAGTGATTGGGAAAGAAAATAAATTTATCCAAATTTTTAAAATCAAAATTTTTAAGTAAAGTTATAATGTGTTCCATTCTAAAGATTTAAAAAAAATGTTTTGAAAAATATATATATTCCAGAAACTTGGTGGTGGACCAAAACATTAAAAATGATATTGCGAACAATTTTCAACCATAATTCTTTTTATTGGCCTAATGAAATTTGAGTAATCACTGTTCCTAATTATGCTAATTAACGAGTTAATAAGCAATGTTAATTAGATAATTAATTCTTGAGTAAAACATAAATTATTTAATATAAACATCATTACTAATTATGTACTTTAATGTGCAAAAGGTCAGAATTTTAAAATGATTATTAAAAAAAGTTAAAGTGTGTATTCACACATTAAAGGAAAGAGCACTTAAAATATTGATAAACCACAAAGCACTATTGAATGAGATAAATCACAAAGCAAATATAAAACGAAACCATTTGTCACAATAGTCATCGTTCTTCTCATTTTTAGAAACAGAGTTTGCAGATATTCGAAACATAAAAAATTGATTTTGAGTTGCCGCACATATAATGTGGTCGTCTTGCCTGGGAACCATGAGTTGGCTCCAGGTACTCTAAGTATCTTCAGCTTCGAAATTAAAAAAAAGTTTTAAAAAGTTGAAAAACGAACATTTTTGCTCAGTTCTCTTCTCATGAGCATCGCTCATCAACGACTGGTTTCTTCTCTGTTTCACTTTACAGCAAAGAATTATGTAATATTTATCGAAAAAAATTCATCAAACTTCCTAATTACAAAATATATAAATTATGAAAACGAAAAATGATAAATTACAAAAATACATGGACAATTTAAATGCCACGACCAATATCAAGTGTAACTGGAAGTTGTGTGATGTTTCACACTCCTAGTTTTTCAGGGGCTACATCTAACATTAAATTTTTGATCGATCTGTATCAACTGACGTTGACGAACTAAGACACACATATGTATAGCCATTCATAACGTCACATCAGATATGCTGAAAAAAGTGCGGGATGAGGTATCGTACTCCCTCGATATTGTTCGTAATGTTGGAGGGGCTCACATTGAACACCTATAACTGTATATATTGAAAAGAATGCGGGATGAGGTATCGTACTCCCTCGATATTGTTCGTAATGTTGGAGGGGCTCACATTGAACACCTATAACTGTATATATTGAAAAGAATGCGGGATGAGGTATCGTACTCTCGCGATATTGTTCGTAATGTTGGCGGGGCTCACATTGAACACTTATAACTGTCTTGAAATGAAACAATAAACTGTTGTTTTAGATTTCCGATAAACAAGAAGATTGTACTATGTTTTGTTTTATTTTAATCCTGCAAAGATCGGATATTCCTAATTCTACACTTAGTTACATAATTTTTTCAATTTCCTCATATACATCTCTAAACACTTTAGCGTGTTACAACATATATTTTGAGAGAAGAAAAATAGTTATTCTTGAAACATTTAATACACTTTCCTAACTTATTCTTTGAAGTTTGGATGGTGTCCTATTCTTTTAATATTTATGCACTTTTATCTTTTGCTGGTTGGAAGACTTTAACTTTATCCACTTTTACTCTTCATCATCCCGTTCTATTATCAGATATTCATAGAATAATAGATTTGGCGGTATAATGGAATCTTCAAAATCCTACGGAATTGATAAACTTGGCGATTGGAAATTAAGTGCTTGGCGAAAAATGTATAAATTATAGATTACGGCGATCTTCTTTAGTTTTTTTAAGAAACAGAGAATTTGTTACATGTTTATTTTACTTAATTTAAAATCAACACTGTAGATCGATATTACTAAAAGATATATGTAAAATATATTTATTTGTGTTCACGCAAAGATAAATGCCATTTAAAAAACGTTCGTCTATTTTTCCTAATTTTTTCTTTATAAAAGAAATATTTGACTATCCGTAAAGTGATAAATCCTTATTACTTTGTGTTACTTTCATGATGAATGTAACACTCGTAATTCAATGATGAATATTGGTGATCTTACTCATTTTTACATAGGATAGTGCGCTTAGAGGATGAGTTAGATAATATGTAGAAGTACTATATGCAAATTTCCTTCAGTATGGATGATATTTTTAAATCTTTTAAAAATATTTTATTTTTAAATCTTTCTCCAGCTACGTATTGCTCTTCAATTGTATAATTTTTATTGATGATATAAATATATATAAAATATGAAAAGTAAGTAATTAAATCTAAACACTTTTATAAAAAATTGGCAACATACTTTCTTCTTCAAGCAACTAATATAAACGATTGATTAATTAATATCAAATAACGGGAAATGATGTTCACTTTATTTTAGTGATCAGTAAACATTTGTTTTCAAATAATTCATTTCTGTCGGTCAAAAAAAAAAAAGCATTTGATATTTTTTTTATTTATCCACGTTTTGGAACGTGTGTGTGTGTGTGTGTGTGTGTTCTGCATAACTCCCAAACAAATTTTGACCTACGTTGTTCGAATTTGGTGTGACAACAGGTTGTGTCTCAAGGCTCCAAGACAAACCATTAAGGTTTTCATCAAAATCGCACATGCGCATAAGCTAAATGCCATTGAAAAAATCATGTTTTTCAATGATTGCTAAAAAATGGCTCTAACGATTTTGATCAAATTTGCTGTGGTAACGCCTCTTAAGATTTTCTAAACATCACCACCTGCGAAATTTCCAAAAAAAAATTTCTTTAATGGCGTAAAAAGTTGAAAAACGAATGCCTTCAACGCAAAGTTCTATTTGTTTGAGAATAGTTTACCAACGATCGTTTTTTCTCCTCTTTACAGTTTCTCTTATAAGAAAGGATGATATAAGAATTAATGAAAAGTATATCGCCAAAACTCCCATTTTGGAAAAGTTTTTTTTTTTTTATTTTTTATTAAAGATCCATTAAACATTTATCGCAAAAAAATATCGCCAAACTGGTTATTTTTTCTAAACAAACGGTGGAAATATAAAAACGGTAAATGACACAAATCAACATCAGTAATCTATAATAATAAAACTAGCTGTGTGTCTCTGTGGATCTATAGAAACCTACTTAAAATTGGAGTAGAGCTTTGAAATTTTCAGCATACGTAGTTTTGACCTTCTAATTTTATGCATCCCAAACAGAATTTAAAAATTTTAATTAGTTCTTTTTTAATTAATATGTTACAAAACGATATCTAATAGGGCTACAGCTCTGAAATTTTCAACATAAGTAGTTTTGGCATTTTAATCGGACTTTTAAAAAACAGAATTTTAAATTTTTATTTTGTTCCTTTTTAATTAATTTTTTTAATTAATTAATAAACATTTTATAAAACGACTACTAATAGGGCTACAGCTCTGAAATTTTCAACATAAGTAGTTTTGGCCTTCTAAATGGACTTTTGACAAAAAGAACGTTCACATTTTTATTTAGTTCTCTTTTGATTAATTTTTCAATTACTAAATATTTTAAAAAACAATTTCTAATAGGGCTACAGCTCTGACAATTTGAACATAAGTAGTTTTGGCCTTCTAATTTGACTTTTAAAACAGAATTTTAAATTTTTATTTTGTTCCTTTTTAATTAATTTTTTTAATTAATTAATAAACATTTTATAAAACGATTATTAATATTGCTACAGCTCTGAAATTTTCAACATATGTAGTTCTGGCGTTTTAATCGGACTTTTAAAAAGCAGAATTTTAAATTTTTATTTTGTTCTTTTTCAATTAATTTTTTTATTTAATTAATAAACATTTTACAAAACTACTACTAATAGGGCTACAACTCTGAAATTTTCAACATAAGTAGTTTTGGCCTTCTAATTGTATACATGACAAACAGAATGTAAAATTTTTAATTAGTTCTTTTTTAATTAATTTTTTTAATTAATCAATAAATATGTTACAAAACGATATCTAATAGGGCTACAGCTCTGAAATTTTCAACATAAGTAGTTTTGGCGTTTTAATCGGACTTTTAAAAAACAGAATTTTAAATTTTTATTTTGTTCTTTTTTAATTAATTTTTTTATTTAATTAATAAACATTTTACAAAATGACTACTAATTGGGTTACAGCTCTGAAATTTTCGACACAAGTAGTTTTGGCCTTCAAATTGGACTGATAAAAAGAATGTTAAAATTTTAATTTGTTTTTCAATTAATTTTTTTTACAAAAAGAGATTTCGAATAGGCCTAGATCTGTGAAAGTTTCAACATAAGTAGTTTTAGCCTCTAATTTTGCTTTCCACAAACACGTGTTAAAATAATCTTAAAGGGGTGTTGTATTATTGTATTAAAGGGGAATTTTGTTTTTCTTGACAATGGAGAGGCTTCCAATATTAAATACGTAAGTATTAGATTTTAGTGAGTGAAGCCAGCTTAATGCTTACGCAGCAATGAACCTTTCAGAGAGCGAATCGAGCTTATGCTTACGCAGCAATGAATCTTTCAGAGAGCGAAGCGAGCCTATGCTTGCATAGCAATGAACCTTTTAACGAGTGAAATAAGCCTGCGTTTATGTGTCCATGAACTTTTCAGCGAACGAAGCGAGCTCGATTTTACGTAGCGATGAACCAGTCTGCGAGCGAAGCGCCAAAAACTTTGTCTTATACACGAATGACAGATTTCCGCAACGCGACGCCTCACAGCTAACTAAAATATTGCACATGTTAAAATTTCGTAGCGAAGCACGGGTATTTAGCTAGTATAGTATAATTGAAAGTTGTGCGATGTTCCACAACCAAAGTTATGCAATATAACACGTTACAGAAATCAAATAGCGAATTATTACTGGCGAAGATAACATACTAGCATAGATATTACATACGTTCATTAAGTGTTCGTCATTAGTCTACTTACAGGGTTTTGCAGAAATAATCTTTAGAATTTGAAATAATGTAACTGCGAAACAGCGAGAGACAGTATGTAGAGACAAGTGGCATTTTGGATAGACGGATACAAAATTTTAAATACACCTGTTTGCAAAATTGCTTGACAGGAACAAAATTGATGATGCTTAAATATGAATTACAGATGAGGCCCATTTTCATTTGGAAGGATTTGTCAGTAAAATAACTGGTGAATATAGAGTATCGAAAACCAGTCTGTGGGTATTGCAAAACAGATGCATTCTGCAAATGGTTTCTTTTCGACTGTCTTATCCAGAAAAGGAATCATATGATCCTTCTTTATAAGAAAAACTCATTCCGCTTTATTCAGATTTTACAATTATTTGTTGCCACATTTCAATATTGTATAGTTGTATATTCAAAATTCCATACCTGTCTATTCAACTTACTACTGGTCTCAACTTTCTTTCTCAAACAGTGTTTCAATTATGCCATTTCTAAGTTAGAGAGTCATTTCTTAAATACTTCTTATGTTCTTATTTTAAGGGACATGGGACACTGAAACTACACAAATTTCCCCAAAAATTACATTTTTTGTTTTCGTTCTATAAAAATTGCTGAAGTCACTAGCTTTAATTTCTTGTTTAAATTTTTGAAATCCGATGATTTTTAGTGGTAAAATATTTATTTTAAGTAACTATTTTAATGTATGGCACATTTGTTGAGAAAAGTTAAAAATGCATTTTTCTCAGCTTCTCTTTTTTCATATTTTACGTATATTCTCCAATCTTCTTGAGATTCATTTTTTGATGAATCCCCCTGATTGCTTGTAGGAATAATTTTTAATATACTATAAGAAGATACAACCATGCTTTTTTAAAGTCAGATAATTTTTTGTATTTTTTTTTTCTTGTTGGAAAGTTGAAATATGTGCATTTCTTAAAGAAAAATCATTAACTCCAAGTTTGGAATTTCATTTCTGTTCAACTATAGCACCTAAAGAAAAAAGCATGAGTGAAAATGTTTATAATATATTGATAAATAGCTTCACATTTTTCTTTCATGTTCATTAAAATATTGTGTCACGAGGAGCATTTTGAAAAAATATATTATTTTAATGCATTTTACTCAATAATATACTATCTATTTCATATTATCCGATTAAATTTTGTTGTTGTGTTATAAGTCATATCGTCTATGTTTGTGCCAAATTTTATTTCATTCTAAGCAAAAATAAAGAATTTTGGAAAAAATTATCTCATGTCCCCTTAAGGTCATAGTAATTTACATCAAAAACATATTAAGTAAGTCCTACAAACTTAACAAGACCTTTCAACTTCCAAAATATATTTACAGCATAGTATACATTTGTGGAAGATAGTTCTTTTAAATAAAAAAAATTCTACAAGCATAGTATACGTACTATTATTTTTATACATAAAGCGAAACATGTGAAGTAAATACATAAAATATTTTATGTTTTGTAAAATAGCGCAGACTTTAATTTACTACGAAAAGACAGAAGTTAAATTGCAGCGAGTAAGAAAACACGTTCAAGTGAATTTTATTTTTGTGATTTTATTTGAGTTCTTAAGTAATATCTTTTAAAATTTTCTTGATGAAAAATGCAAAAGAGAGCTGTCTCTAAATCATCTTTTCAAAGGAACTCTGAATTGTGTGTATGCAAATGTGCTTCAATGTATTTTTACGAATGATGAATTTTTGCTTAAGAAATATCGATGTCAAGAAGAGTTTATTGATGTAGTATGAAAGGCTTCCAAGTTCCTTCGGTTTTCTTTTCGAAAGCTGAAATACTAAAATTGCGAATGACAGTTACTTTTCAATGCTGTTTCAAAATTCTCTCAAAGCTGTACATAGACTGGTCCATGAATGAAAAATAGTAGTGATACCTCCTGAATTTTATACAAAGAATTCATTTAATTTACAGACACAGGAATATTCAAGAAAAATAAAATTAAAATTAGAAAACTAATAATTACAAAGTTCAAGGAAGCTTTTTATCCTTCTATGATATTGCCCAAATTATGCACTTAGAATTCTACAATTAAATAATAGTATTTTTTTTAAAAATTTTAGTATCATTATTTTGTTTCCTATATTTTGTATATAGGTATTTATAGTACACTGCCATAGTAATACAATTAAAATTAAAGTTTCAAAAAGCTTAAAATATGATCCACTAGTCAGAATAACCTAAAATTTGACTTAAATTTATGCGGAGAAGGTGGAAACCGTATAGCATAAGAAAAAAACTATTTCGAACTATTCTTTTTTTATGTCTTACCATGTCCTTCTTCTTCACGTATACTCAGGTAAAATTTAAGGTCATTATGATCTAATTGTAATTACCTTGCTCATATTGATTGTACCCCAATGTCATTCAACTTAAGCAGTCATTAAGTCATTAAACTAAATCAATTATTAACTTCATAATTAAGTTTTTAACCTTTGTTACTAAAAGTACTCGGTTACGAAACAACAATATTTTATATAACAATTCATCTTTTTAAGATGTCCTTGTTTAAATAACTCCTAGCGTAAAGCTCAACCACGGAGTCTAATGTATCCTTCTTATTATTCATTTATTAGACACAACAGGTAACACATTGTACTAATTTGAAGAACTTGCATACCATGGTATGAAGCATAATATTACATGCAAAATAATTGGATCTAGTTCAAGTTTTTCTTTTGTCCAAACTCGAAGAGAGTGATTTTGTAAAAAAGTAAAATCGGCAGAAGATTGATAGGTTGCGGAGGAATGTTACTTATAAATTCATTATAACTGGAAAACAACGAAAACAAAAATTAAATTAATGCTAGACAAAACAGTCTAATTTAAGCACTTTTATAAAACAAAATTTAAGAACTTACGTGGTTATAAATCATGCAAGGAATCCATGGTACCTTCTAAAGAAAATTTCATCGATTTGAGAAAAAAAAATTATTATAAATAGCAATTCCTTGCAAATCTATGTACGATATAATATGCTTTGACAGGTTAAAGACAGTAACATTTATAAATGCTATTAAGAAATTTGAAGAAATTGTAAAAATGGCAGTTTTGTGGTCTCAAAGATCATTAAAATAACATAAATACAGGTTCTACCCAAATAAACTTAATTACACCAAACGTCATTTTCTCAGATAATACTAAGTTTAAAGGTGTCACGATTATTTTGGGGATATGTACTATACAAGATATTGCGATTTTTTCTTGAACATGTCTGTTTCTATGTTTTGCATGAACCTTTATGGAAGAATGTCTTTGCACTTGTTTACCCAAAATACAACAGATGTAATTGACTGGCTTCCTTATTCTCAAGATCTGAAGCCATAGGATTTTTATATATTATATCACTTGAAAGACATGATCTATAGACAAAATGCTACGATTTTGTCCAACATTGAGCTTTGAAATATTCGCTTTGGAGTTTTATGGCGCAAGTTGAAATATGTGCCATCCCAACAAACGCTCCTGCATTTCTCAAGTAATACCAAGTTTAAAGGGATAATGGATATTTTAAGGATATGTACATGATATTACTATTTTTCTTTGAAAATGTCTGTTTCTATGTTTTGCACAAGAATTTTTGGGAAAATGCCATTGCACTTGTTTACCAAAAACACTACATATGTGACTGACTGGCTTCCTTATTCCCAAGATCTAGAGCCTTTGGATTTTTATGCATTAGATCACTTGAAGGACATGATCTATACGCAAAATCTTATGATTTTGTCCAACAAGAAAATGAACATTGAGCTTTGAAATATTCGCTTTGGAGTTTTATGGCGCAAGTTGAAATATTTGCCATCCCAACAAACGCTCCTGCATTTGTCAGGTAATACCAAGTTTAAAGGGATAATGGATATTTTAGGAATATGTACATGATATTACTATTTTTCTTTAAAAATGTCTGTTTCTATGTTTTGCACGAAATTTTTTGGGAGAATGTCATTGAACTTGTTTACCCAAATCACAACAGATGTGGCTGACTGGCTTCCTTATTCCCAAGATCTGAAGCCGTTGGATTTTTAAGTATTGAATCACTTGAAAGATATAATCTACAGGCAGAATCTTACCACAATGTCCGACCAGAAAAGGAGCATTGAGCATGAAATATTTGTCATCCCAAAAAACGTTTTCATGAAGATGATATCCAATTTTGTTTTCCGTTAGTGAAGAATCATTCAGGTGGGTTAAAAAAACATTGACATTGTGGTTATGTAAATTAGAGGTCATTGAATTCTCCAATAGCACAACAACGCTGGCCAATATCGCTCGACATTGGCTAATCCCAGTGATAACCGTTTACTAACTGACCATTATTGCAGATATTGGCTAATCTCTTCCAATGCTTGATAAAATATACTGGAAGTTTTGAAGTGTTAATACACAGTTTTAAACTTAAAATATCTTATTTTAAAAAAATGAATTATGTTAAAAAAAATATTTGTGAAGTTTTTGACATGTTTATGTTTTTAAACAAAATCGTGTATTTTGGATTGATCCTCGAGTTTCGGCCAGGATAGACGGATCTCCCAAAAACGCTGTTTCCGACATTGTCCAATACTGCTGTACCTGGATTGTAATCTCCGTAACATAGCCTGCATATTTCTCTATGCACGTATTCAATAAAACTTGTTTCTGATAGGTATGTTTTGAGACATCCTATATAAACATTTCCATAACTTTATGAACAAAAGAACACGAAATCTAAAACTATCTCCCTTCGCTTTCAAGCCGTTAGCAAATCGCTTATCCTAACGAATTCCTAACATCCGCCATATCTCGAGCTCTTAATTAACGCGTCTTCCCCCTCCAAGAAGAGAAATAATTTTATTAACAAGATAAAAATTTTACGAAGAAAAGAGCAACCGCCCCTTAAGGTAAAAGTTATTGTGTAGCTTATGCCCATTTGTTTCAGGCAGCTGATCCAGTTCCCACCGTTACTCGCAGCCGCATTCATAAATCTAACGTGGGATACGTTTGTTCGTGGGATACGTTTTTCTGCCTACGTGAAATGACAGGGCACGAACCTGCGCCCTTTAATTGTGCTGGCCTTGCGTGAACATCTGCACCACGACCTTTATTTATTCGTCACGCCGGGTTTAGTTTAATTGTATGCCAAGAAGTTAGCTGATGTGAATGAGAGACGTTATTTTTGGTTAGTAACTTTTCCCCGACGGAAGTGTGGACAATGGAGTTTGCTTGCTAACATCTCTTTTCATTTAGTAATATGAACTGCGTTAGCTTCAGTTGAAAAATATACCTCAGTTTTTTTCCCCCTCCCTCTTGTTTGAGTGATGGGAGATTCGCATGGTAATGTTTTGAGCCTCTCAACCGCCCCAAAAAAGTTTTTGTGTCAATCTTTGCTGTAAACATGTAAGGATTTTTTCTGAATGATTTGGCTGAGCATAAGCGATAGAGCAGCTCTGGAAACGTTGATTTATGTAAAACACTGCTAAATGCTTGCTGCATTTTGTATGCTAGTTCTCACGCTATTCTTGTGTTAAAATTCGAAGTGCATAGCATAAATATTAAGTCCAGTTAGTGACTTAAAGGCACGGTGAGCAGTTACAAATAAAGTCATGTTGGTATTTCTTTTTTAGACGTTGCCTTCATAAGTTTCATACGTTGCTTTCATAAATACCAAATGCTCCAAAAGTAATAGAAAATCAATAATCTGCGGCGAAAGGAGGGTAGATCAATATAATTTTCACAGAAATATTCTGAAAAGATAGTTAAATTTTTCTTCTTAAAATAAAAAGTTGAATTTCGTATCAATCGATAACGATGTAAGTGTGAGCAAGTACGCATCGAGTGTTGTTTAAGTATGCTGAGGGCGCTAATTCAAAACTATTTTATTATAAAATATCATGTTAATCATATCAATATCATAATAAATAGCGTACATAAATATTAGTTCTGTTTTTGTGGACAAACTCGTATTTGTTCTTAGAAGTTATGTGAAAGCTACCTTTTTTGTAAAGGATCAATTTCTCGCAGTATTTATTTAACTTTCCTTCATTCTGTTGTTATTAATTATGGCTATTAGAAACACATTTCTTCAAGTTTAACTGAATATAAGGTTAGTAGTTAAGGTAAAGAACGGTGTTATCCCTTAACAGGATTTATCATAGGTGGAGAGTCCAAAAAAATATATTTATATCTTTTCAATTACTCTGCTGCTTGAGAAGTTGGGGAACAATTCACTTAACATTTCTTCAAATTTAACTGAATAAATGTTAAGGGAATTAACATTTCTTCTCTTAACATTTCTTCAAGTTTAACTGAATAAATGAACTGAATAAAAGTTTAAGACTCTCCACTTATGATAAATCCTGTTAAGTGGTAACACCTTTCTTTATTTTAACTACTAACCTTGTTCCAGGTGTTAGGAGTCTGTTATTTAATGATCCCTGGTTCATTCGTGTTGATCTTTCCTGATGAGTTGAATTGATAAAAGTAGTAGTTTAAAGGGCAATACTTTAAAATTGATTAAGTGCAAAAAATTAGTTGTAAACGAGTATTATCTCAACGAACTATTAGTATACATGGTTGGAGGTAGTGTATTTATCAAAACAAGTGAAGAAAATTACCCTTTTCAAGGAAAAATTACCAATTAAAATAAGTTGGTTTAGAAAAACTTTACACAACAATTACTTTTCCTTTTTGAAATTTAAGTTTTTTAGTAATAACATACTCCATTACTTAAAAAAGATGATTTTTCTTCAACTATTCATATGGTTATCAGGGGAAAATAGCATTTCTATAAACTCCTTTTTCATCAAAACACGCTTTATAACTATACTACTTTATTTACTTTTTCTCTAACCAGAATATTAAATTACAGACATTAAAATGGAATTAATCATCGCTTTCAAGTTCATATTTTGGATTGGAGAGAAAACTCAACAAAACTATGAAATTCTTCCGAGGAGAACTTACGATATAATTTAAACCAAGGTGAGAATTTATATCAAAGATGGAGAAACTACTATAAAGAATAAATTCCTAACAACCACGAGACACGCAATAGACAACCCCAAAACAAAACCCAATTTTCAAAAAAAAAATATATAAAATACCATTTACTCGTGCCTGAAAAAAAAATATCCACAGCCATAAAGAAAATATGTTAGCACATATAGAAAAGAATTTATCAAGTCATTGTTTAAATAGTGTAGATTAAACAATGTAATTTAATCACTTAAACGATTTAATTAAATTTTTATAGGTTAAACAATTTAATTTAATTAGTATGTATTAAACAATTTAATTTATTTATTATACATACCGAGTTTTAATTTTGATAAATAATATTATTTCATATACGAGAAGGTTAAGCCGTATTAACAGAAAAAGGATTTTCTGTATTCATAATTACTTAAAATGTCTGTTGAAAAAGATAATACATTTTTAATTTATTAGAAGAAAGATGGGATTTATATATATATAAAAATGAATACTTTTTGAAAAATTTCCAAAACACAATTTTCCTTAACTAAAATATTATACTTGATAATATAACCCATGAAAACAAAGTATTTAATGTAAACCCTTTATATTGCATTGCCAATTTTTATATTCATTAACACAGAGTTAATTCTGTAAACAGCGTGTACGTGGTTTTTGTTTCTAATTTTAAACATCAAAAACATTTCTATCAGCAAAATGTGCTGCAAACTACGTTTCAAAATTGTTTTTATTAAAAATGAACGTGAATTTATGCACTCACATCCAAATATCTTTTATTTATTTTGATTAAAACAATTTATTTTATTATACATTTATTAAAAATGTTTGACAACATACGAGTTTCTTCAGTGGTCGGTTAAATGCTATTTTAGCACGATTGGATGACGGCAAGTTGGTTTATTAATATTCCGCAAAAGCGACCTTTTAGTGACAGTTACAGCTCTAAAATTTGATAGAATGCATTGTCATCGACATCGAACCTATTTGTCAAGTTTCAGATCGATTGGTTGACAGCAAAGGGGTTTATTAGGCCTCCACAGACTTGTCCGCCATTGACATACACTACACAGCAAAATATACACACACAAAAAATCGAAGTTAATATAAAGATTTAAAAAGAAAGTACACTTTTAATTTATTAAAATAAAGATGGGTTTTATATTTATAAAAATGTGGGGTTTTTTTATTTCCGAAACACAATTTTCCTGCACAAGAATATTATACTTAACTGGGGGTGTGAAACAACGCGCAACTTTCAATTACACTTTATTACTGATGTGGATTTGTGTCATTTACCGTTTTTAAATTTCCATCATTCGTTTAGAAAAAATGGCCAGTTTAACGATATTTTTTGCGATAATTCTTGTATGGGTCTTTAAAAAAAAATTCGCCGAAATGGTGATTTTGGCGATATACTTTTCGATAACCCTGATATTATCCTTTATCATAAACGAAACTGAGAGGAGAAGAAAAAAGGATCATTCATTAGCTATTTTCAAGCAAAGAGAACTCTATGTTAAAGGCATTCATTTTTCCACTTTTTACGCCATTGAAGCATTTTTACGGGAATTTCGGAAATGGGGAAGTTTAGTACACCTTAAGAGGCATTAGCACAACGATTTTTATCAAAATCATTTGAGCCGTTTTTTTGCAATCATTGAAAAACATGACTTTTTCAATGGCAGTTACTTTATGCGCATGAAAGATTTTGGCGAAAACCTTAATGGTAGGTCCTTGGGCCATCACCAACCTGCTCACCAAATTTGAGCATCGTAGGTCAATTTGTTAGGGAGTTATGCTGACCACGTACCTACAGACACACACACACACAGACAGACATTTTTTTCTAGATTACGTTTTTGAGATCAGGATGTTCCAAAACGTGAAGAAATGTAAAAAAAAAAAAAACCGATTTTTTTTTTTTTTTTTTTTTTTTTTTTTTTTTACTGAATCCTATACTTTTATAACCCTATGTATTACGTATGGTGGTAGTTGAAAGTAAAAAGAGGTTGTAAGATTAACTATAACTAAATGAGAATGTGTCCACTTATTTTCTTTGAGTCTCATCAGGTCCAAATATCATACATCATAACTAAATTCTCTTCCTGTTGAGGAGACAAGATGCAATAAAAAAATTACTTTACAAAGTATCGTCAAGTTGGTAATTTTGGCGACAAACAGAGAGAAAAACTGTCGCCGAATATCCAAGTTTCAATTCGGTACGTGCACTTTCAGTCGCGAAGTGAATTCTCGTAGAGTAGCATTAGAAGCAGTTACATTTTAAAGCAGTTTTGAGGGGAACTTCTAATTGAATTTTATCCAATCCTACTGAGTTTACCAGGACCTTCAAATTGATATAAGACGCATTTCTTTTTTTAGCTTAGCAAATTTCAAATTAACTCCTGGTGAAAATGCCTGATGTCTTCGGTTATAACTTCGATTGAATTTTGGTAATGGAGCTCCTCTCGATTCAATCTGTCGTTTGATATGACTCACATGCCTGTAAACCTTGTACTTTTATCTGGGAATTTTGTCCTCAAACAAACATAGATTAGAGCCTTTGTATAAACTTCTCCCTATATCAGCGGTTTCCAAACAATGATCCAAAAACCATAGATGGTTTGAAAAGTGGTTCATAGAGTTACCAAGATTTGAATAGTTCAGGTATGCAAGATTTTAAGAAAAACTCTCCGTGAGACGTTATCAGAGAATATCACTACGTATGTTATCTTTCTGCATTTCTACATCTCAATGCTTAAACTGCCCAGTTTATTTATTTTTAAATGAGCTGAATTAACATTTGTCTTAAAAATCAAACTAGTAATTGGCATTTTTCTTCTAATTCAAAAACTTTCAATTGCGTTGTAGAATATAAACAAAATAGGTAGTATGCTTGATGTAAAATTGTTCATGTGTAAATGATTTTTATTTTACTATATTGAGCAATTGAAAAAATAACTTGATAACTTGAATAGTCTTTTTCAATGAGTGTGTTCAAAAATTCCACTGGTATTAATGAAAAAAAAATTGATTATTTTTTTTTACTTTTATATGCATTTATTTTTTCTATGAGTTATTCAATTCAGCTAATGAATTGTATTTATTTTATGATTAAGTGGGGGAGGGGCGAGTGTTTATCTACTAAAAATATATGTTTAACGTGATGACCCGGATTCTTACCTTATGTTTGGGAACTGTACTTTAGAAGTTAAAATGGCTTACTGATGAATAGGGGCAACTACCCAAAATGTCCTGTATCTGTCTGTTTATTATATAAGCTACGAAGACTTTAAAGTGTAAAAAGGACAGACACATTTTAAAATTGAATTTGAAAAACACGGATATAAATGTATTATTTGCAGCATTCTATTTGGAAAACTAGGGAATTTTAACCCATCTATTTTGAAAATAGTTATAAATTTCACCGACAGATGTCACTGTTGGTTGAAATAGCTAGAAGAAATGGTATGAAAAAGTCGCACAAGAACTATTTAAAAATAAATTAAATAACCATAACTTCCATCAACAACATGGGGTCAATATATATTTCAATATATAATCAAATATAGTTTTGTAGTTTTTTAAACATGTCCAGACCGGTTTTTTTTTGTTTTTTTTTAATCAACAGCGCCATCTGTTGGTGAATTTTTTAACTTATTTTGAAAATTGATGGATAAAATGTCGTAGTTGCCCAATTAGAATGCATAAATCGACACATTTCTATGATATCAAATATGGCCGCACTTTTTGTTTTACCCCGTATATTCAGTGTAATAGTTTATGGAAATATTTAAATAAATAGAGGGCACAATAGTTTTCGAGACAGAGTAATTATTTTTCTAAGTGTATATAAAAAGCTCTTTACCTACCACCTTTCAAACCATTTAGGTGCTGAAAAATCACGACATCGCGTTTCGCGCAGTATTTAATTGCAGGTGAAAAGACCATGTCAGAGGTATTTAGAGTCATTAGCACCCTAATTTAAGCCTTAATTAATCTCTGGACCACATCAGAATTCACGGCCTGAAGAAGCTAAAAAAAGGCGCGGCCTCAGTTTCGCGCCAATTCATTTAAATGAATATTCCAGCAAAAGTTGTTTTTGTTTCCTTCTCTCTCTCTTTTTTCTTCTTTTTATCCAGAACTGGCGCCGTAACACGCGCAGCCATCACGGAAATTAAATGAGATACGACTTTTTAAAAAAGCCGGACCCAAAATAGGTTTTTCGGAAACAAGTCTTCACAAAATGAATTAACAAGTAGCATGCGATTAATTTAAAATGCATACGTGATGAAACTGTAGTCATCTGCCACACCTATCACCACTACTCGGAGAAAGGATTAGAAGGAAGGTTTGCCAATTTTCGTTTGGCTGGATTTCGCCAAGCGAGAGAGAATTTATGCAGGAACATGTACTTGGTAAACTTTTAAGTATAGGATTTAAGAAAGACATTTTAAGCTAAAATTTTGTTACGAAAAAAACATGCGAATCAATTATTTAGAAACCTTCGAATATTTATGAAATGCTTGCTGAGGACTTGATTATGAAAAATTCTCATGTACATTGCCTGAAACGATATAGATTTTTTTTAATATATTGTGAATTTTTATTTTGTACCAAATGAAGTAGAATAAAAAAAAAAAAGAAAATTTAGAGGAAAAAAAACAGATAATTCACTGTTAGAAGAAAGGATTTATTTAGGAATTTTGCTTTAGCCACGAATGCTAAGAAAAATAAATCATCTATGCTCTCGAAAACTGGATTCAAGAATACGTTAAAAAGAGTTGAAACGTATATCTCTGGTCAAAAAGATTTTGTGAGACGAGATCAGTTGAAAAAGTGTATTGTCCGCTTGGTATCAGATGGATTACACTTGCATAAAAAAAAAAGGACTTCTTAGTTCCGCTACTGACAAAAACATTTAACCAGAACCGAAAGAAACTTAAATCTGTTTAAATGATACTGTAAATTGAATCACAGTGTCCTGTTTTTGCTGTTTTTACAAGGGGGCTCAGTGGGCTTAAATTTTCAAAATTATCGATTTCGTAATTTTTGTCTATCTTTAAATTTCAAACTATTCTGCTTCTTTAAAGATATAATTTTGCCTGCACTCCTTTTAATTCTGGTGAAAAATTAGTTTTAAAAATCCTTTTAAATTCTAGAAAAAAATTAGTTTTAAAAAGCGTAAACACACGTTTACCATGCCGACCAAACGGTATAGTGGTTAGCGTGCTAGCTTCTAGACCGCGAGGTTGCGGGTTCGAGTCCCGTGTTGGCATGGGTGTTTGTAAATGTATGTTGGCATGTCTAATGACGAATGTTTCGGCGCCTCGTGTTGCTGACGGCGCCAGATAATCTGAATACAACCAACCAACCACACGTTTACCATACCACAATTTTGCATGAAAATACATTTATCACCAAATGTCACTTTTCGAACTTTTGTGTACCTTTTTCAAAAAACGGCTTCTAACTTCTATATGAAATGTTTACCCTATATTTGCCTTACATCAAATATTAATCTGAGGTTACAGTTTTATAAAAATGTTGATTAAATAATAATTGATAAATAATTTTGTCTAAGAAAATACGATTTTCAGAGATTTTGGTGTTTTATCATTTGAGATTTAAATAAAAATAAGCAAACATGCTCCCTTAATCTTAAACTCAGATTAGAAAAGAAGGTTCAAATAATATTCAGAAAAAAAAATTAAAAATATCCGTGCTTTAGTTGCTTATAAAAGGTACAAAGAAAATTGCCCTTTTAACGTTAGTGGTATAGGACCTACCGAACCCAAGTCAAAAAGTTACTATTATTAGGTCTAAGAGGTCAATGTCAAGGCATATTCAATACGTTGCAAAGCATTACGCAGAGAATGCATCGAATGAACCTCATCACACAAATCTTTTCTTCAATATTTTAGATTTCACTTTAAACCTTTATTTTAGTATTCAATTATTTTAGACATTATTTTAGAACTCACAAAAAACCTTTGATGAAATAAGATAAAAAATGGTGAATAAAAACTTTACGAAGTCAACCGAATTTGCAAATTCTTCGACTAACAACATATAATTATAACGCATTTCTATTCTTGGGGGTATTGTTCGTAAGGGATACGTATTTAAAGTCTAAATTTTCTATGCTTCCAGATATTTACATTTTTATAAGAAATGAGGAAGTATGCACCTAACTAATATTTATTGAATGGTGAGATGTTAATAATAACTCAAACTATTGGGCTAAAAATACGATACACATATTTCAACAATACATAACAATAAAATTCATTAATAAAAACCTCTAATACAAAATCATATCAAATTGCTTTTGAATTTAAGGGACACTCATATTAAGGCACATACAGGGTGTCCAACGAAGGACGCCTCGATTTTAAAATTAAATAACTCAAAAACAAAAATCGATAAATATTAAAGCAAAAAGAGTATAGTTATTTTAAAAGCTGTAAAAAAAAATATACTAAATTTTAAAATTAGTTACAAATGCTGCCAACAGATGGCGCTGTATGCTGCATTTCTTACGAATAAAGAATGCTTTGAAGCTCATATGCAATCAGTCTTCGGGACCATTCCTCTATTTAAACTTGAAAGGAAGTTAGTGTGATTGAAACGAATGATTGCATCTGGACAAATGAACAAAGAGGACACATTTAAAACATATTTTTAGAAATTTTGTTACTACAGCGACATCTGTTAGCAACATTTGTAACTAATTTTGAAACTTCTGTTTCAGATTTTTACAGCTTTTAAAATAACTTTACTTTTTGTTTCAGTCTTCTATCGATCTTTGATTTTAAGTTATTTAATTTTAAAATCAGGGAGTCCTTATCGCTGGACACCATGTATTTATATGTCAATTAAAATGGAGAATATTATTATTGAATTTCATCAATAAACGAATTTTTATTCTCTTATTAATATTATTCTTTCTATTAAGACTTTGTGAGAATTCAATTACAAATATAAGGAGCTACTGTAAAATTTCGTTCAAATGCGTAGTCAGTGTGATTATCTACAATAAGCTGACTATGTCTTGACCCAATCGCCTTTTACTCATAAATATAGCAGCGGCATTGTTTGGAATTCTTTAAATTATTCTTACCCCCTTCATTTTATTGGAAAGAGAGGCTTGGGAGATTAAAAAGGAATGCTTATGATTTAAAACTAACAAAACTTTAAAATTGTTATAAGAAGAAAGAATGATCCTACCCTTGGAACCTCAGTATGCTCATAAACTTCAATTACCATTCAATGAAAATCACATCCCTCTTCCTCTATACTGCAATAAAACACAAAAAAAATTCCAACGAAGTCTTTGTTAAATTTAATTCCATAATTCAATCCGTAATTGTTTGCAGATAAAACTTTAAAAATCCCCATCTTCTAAAAACCTACAAAAGGTTATTAAGAAAATAACTACTGTTAATTACTTATTAACTCCATTTCATTTTACGAAAATAAAATAAGTTCTAAAAAAATAATCTTCTAAAAACATATAAAAGTTTATTAGGAAAATAACTACTGTATATTTATTATTTATTAACTCCATTTAACTTGCTGTTAATTATTTATTAACTCCATTTCATTTTAGGAAAATAAAATAAATTAATTTAAATGTCGCCAACACCAAGATTTGTGGCCAATAATGGTAACCCAAACACGCGCTATCACTTTTTCATCTTCCTGAATTCGCCATCAGTTAAGCGTCCTTTCATGCACAGATCACTTAATTTAGTTGCCTAGAACTAATAAAAACATTTACCTATAAAAAGAACAATATCTAGACCTACTTCTGTAGAAAGTCATAGCTGGGCTTTTAAAATGATAACGATATATTTTAGCTAAATTCTTTATAAATGTTATAGATAATATGATTTATTTGGTTAGTATACATAGTAAATGGTTATTATACATAATAACCAGGTTATTATGTATAATATCCAAATTATTCGTAAAAGCTGTCGAATAAATAACTTAATGGATTTTAGGAATATTCTTGGAACCCTAAATGATGTTATCTATGAAAAAAAAAAGTAGGATAGAAAAATTATATCATTTATAGATATTTTATACTCTAAAGTCGCATAAATTTCAGCTAAACTGATTCTGAATCATTCAAATATCTTTACTTGTCCTGAAGAAAAACTTAAATTCATTGATACAACATTTCAATAAGCAGAAATATTTAAAGAATCAATTTATTGTTTGGCAATTACTTTTTCTCCATATTTGTTAGATTCCTTTGATATATATACATACATATGATATATATACATACTTTGTACATATATTTTCGTTCAGATAATATATATATATTTTATATTTGACGTATTGCCTTTCCTTTATTCAACTTTTCGGGCACACCTAATCACTTCTACATAAGGTGCGTCATTATCTTCTTTTGCCACTAGAGTTAGGGCATTAGTGTAAATTGAAAAAATGCTCAGCATAATAATGCTCAGCAAAGACAAATAATCATAAAAATTTTATGATTTTAATGGTAATTTATAAAAGTCACAGAAATTTAATTTAACACAAAATTTTTCGAGATAAAAAGGTTAAAATAAAAACGTTCCTGAATACAAATCATGTAATTAATAATATAACCCAAAATACAAATCCTTTATATGCATTGCTAATTTTTATATTCGTTTACATAGCGCCGATTCTGTAAACGACGTGTTCTTAGTGTTTACATCTAACTTAAATATCAAAAACATTTCTATCAGCAAAATCTATGGCAAACTACATTTAAAAATTTATTAAAAATGAATGTGAATTTGTGCTTTTACATCCAAATATCATATATTTATTCTGATTCAAGTAATTTTATTATTTATTTATAAAAAACAATTGGCAACCGGAAAGAGTTTCAACAATGGTCGGTTCAATGCTATTTTAACGTGATTGGATGACGGCAAGTTGGCTTATTGATATTTCGTAAAAGCGACCTTTGTAGCGACAGTAACAGCCCCAAAATTTAATAGAATGCATTGTCATCGACATCGAATCTATCTGCCAAGTTTCAGCCCGATTGGGTGACGGCAAGGAGGTTAATTAGGCGTCCGCAGATTTGTACCCTATTGACACACACACAAAATCAAAGTTAATATTAAGGATTAAAAAAAAAACATTTTGTCGTTAAAATTAATCGAAATAAAACGCATTCAAAATGTGACTTACACTACTTTAAAAAAGCTTAGCGATTAGGAAAATTAGGATGACCAAAATGATTATTCTAATTATCAGATTTTATATGTTTCAAAGATTGTGTTTTATTATTATTTGGAAAAGAATGAATGCAAAATATTTTATTCAGCATTATGTTTAAATTAAATATTCTAAAAATATTGTATCAGGATAGATATTCTACTATTTCTATCAGCAAAATGTGAATTTTTTTTTTCCAGATTAATATAAGATCCACTCAGATTTGTTTAAAGGTATACTAAACTTCAACTTAACTTGACATCACTAGACGGTAGATCGTCACAGTGCTCATAGGCATTTAATCCATTTTGGCAGCGTGAAAGCATAATGCTCGCCAAACTACAACCCTGTAGAGCCCAACCTTTTTGCACCTGCGTACCACTTGACTTTTTGACAAATTTTGGCGTACCACCAGACCTAAATATTTTAAAAAACGTATAAAATGTACTCTTCTAAAAGTGTTCAAAGGCTTTTTGAATTAAATTCCCGAGGAAACTTCATATTTAATGGTTAGATATTTATTTATTTATAACATGTTTATAATAAAGGAGAAATAAAAAGATTAAAATGATATTAGTTTACATTTTTATTTATTACCCATAGGTCTAAAAACATACACATAAAAAATTAGTACAAACTCAGCAAAAAATTAATCATCATACAAAATATACTTTTATAGTCTTTAGTGCGAAACTTGTTGTTTGCCTGTGATTAAAATATCAACATTAGGAGTATTGGAACTTATCTTCAATCTTAAGTCCTCTTCAACACGTATTCTGCTTCTATGTTTATTTTTTATGTACAAGAGTTTCGAAAATCCTCTCTCACACAAGTAACTCGTGACAAATGGCATCAAAAATAGCAGAGCTTGCCGGAAGATCAAAGGGTACTCGGTTTTACATCCGATCCAGAAGTTAATTAAAGATTTCTCTTTAAAATAATCTTTCATGGAACTATCTTCTGTAAGATCGATAAAACTTTTTTTTAGTTCACCTGAAACCACCGTACCACTTGAAACGTTCCCGCGTACCACCAGTGGTACGCGTACCACCGGTTGGGAACCCCTGTTGTAGAGAACAAAAGGCTATAAGGTTTGGCGAGAATTATGTCTTCACTCCGCTAAAATGGATTAATTGAATATGAGCACGGTGAAGATCTATCGTCTAGTGATCTCAAGTTAAGTTGGAGTTTAGTATAGTGTTTTTTTTAAATGAATAATAATTTTTAGTGTCGAACGATATTGGCCAGCGTATTTGTGCTACTGAGGTTACAGACTTACGGGTATCTATTTCCCATATGAAAAATAAGACTCAAAGTGTAGAAATATATGCTACTATATGAGTTAGTTATATATAATAAAACAAATAAAAGCCGTTCATATTGGTTCGAGTTCTAAATAGTACCAGTCAAAATCTCTCAAATACGGAATTTCATGAATAAACGGCTATGATTAATGTAATCGAATAACAGAAAGTATTTGTTGATTTATGAAACAAACTTATCTTTCTGTCATTTTATTGCTCTGCTCCCGTTGGGAAATGTATTTCAAGCAATTTGTTCGACGTCTTTCAAAATGTAGTATAAGAAGAATAAATTACTAATATTTATCTGTCAAGAAACTTTATTTAGTATTTTGCTCTAAAATGAAAAATTCAATGTTATGCGAATGTGTGTTGCATATTTTTTAAACGATTCAATTTTCAGTTAGATATTCCTTCAACTTGATATACCGTAAATTTTGTTTGCTACAAGTACGTTTACTTGCTACAAAACAGCGTATAAGACAGGTGTGATTGTTTCATTAAATTTATTTCTTGTTTTTATTTAGAAATACAAATTGTATACAACATAACTAATGATGGAAATGTATCAGATGTAAAACCGGTACTATGAACAGGTGAAGTATATAATTCTGACAATTCTCTGTTAAAAGGTAAAGCACATTTTATAGAAAAGTGGCAGATATTTGTTATTATAAGTTTATTTCTCAACATATAAATAGACTTCGTACCTTTCGTATTACATTTGGCAAATTGTTGTTCATAGTTTCAATCACTGGAATGACCAAGACTGAACAGTCCTTAAACTAATCTGGCTTCATATGATAAGAATATTAACAGAAAATATTGAAAATGTGCTCTTTGCAGTTGAAAACTGTTTGAAATCATTCACTCGTTATAGTAGTTTATCATAGTAGTATTATGGAGTTTTAAGACCCATGCAGCTGTGTTCATTTGTTCAGCATGTGATGTTTGCAAAATAAATCCTAGAATAAACATACAATTGTCAATTTTTTTTTTTTTTTTTTTTTTTCTAGTTTAGCTTGTAGACACACTATCTTTACCTATAACTACCAAAAACTCAAACAAATCAATATGCATATGTTATTAGAACTACTTAGTAAAATACAGAGTGATCAAGATTAAATTGACTAATAAAAGGCTTTTCTAATGACTAATCAGAGGTTTTTATATAAAACTAATTAGAGGTTTTTCTAAGGAACTAATTAGAAGTTTTCTAAAAAACTAATTGGAGGTTTTTGTAAGGACTAATTAGAGGATTTTCTAATAAGTAATTGAAGGATATTCTAATGACTAATTGTAGGCTTTTCTAAAAGACTAATTAGGGGTTTTGTAATGACTAATTTGAGATTTTTTTTAATGAATAGATAGAGGGTTGTATCATGACTATTTAGGAGCTTTTCTAATGAATATATATTATATAATTCCATATATATCCTGTATAGAACATAGTAAAATTGTAAATGAAGAAAAAATTATCAAATTTTCATCACCAGGTTGAAGTGGCAATTCAAGCACTTGTGTAGAATTTAAATTTGTATGCTCAACCTTTTCTGGAAAGTTGTGAAGAATTTTTCATATAATAAAAAGTTAATCGAGTTAAATTTAGAATAAATTATATCATAAGTATTGACCTAAAACATACATTTACAAAAATATGAACTATAGTTTAATAGTTTTTAATTAATAATATAAAGGGATAATTTACCCCATTATCTTATCAGTATCTAAGCAAAGAGTTTTGTATGCCAGTTGATTTGTACAGGCTTCAGTGTATAGTAGAGTCATTTTTATAGCAGACAATTCCATGTATTATGACATACGTTGACAGAATTTCTAACTGAAATGCGCTTGTTAACACATATTATTTTTTTTTCCAATAAGCCTTTCAACATTTTCCATATTTTTCCATATCTTTCAACATATTCATATAGTTTCCTTACATCAAACAAAAACATTTTTCAAAAAACATTCCTATTAATCCCCAACAATTCCACTCACCAGCGATTGTTTTACGGGCTACTCAAAATACCCAGTCACCAAGTCCACGCACGTAACACTCTCATGTCATGAAAATCAATCATATCTCACCAACCTGAATACACAATAACAAAAGCCACCAGGGCTGACATTTTTCTGGTACGTTTTTTCCTCCGCCCCACACGAAATAGTATTTATATAGGCGCTCATGCCCTGTTATAATCGATCCTGTACCGTAGGGAATGCAAAATGAGCACGGTAATTGAAATAAATACTTCTGTTAGTCAAGTAGGGGCCGGCCACGTCATTATGTACCCGGGCATATATATAATAACGTAGCGTAAATGGATGGTTTCCAGGGATTTGAGGAAAAGGACATGTAGAGATTTTGTATCGTTTTGGCTAATTTACGAGTGTTAATGAAGTTCGTTTAGTTTTCAAGGTTATGTGTCTTGGGAATCGTTACTAAAATAGGTTGTTTATTATTCTAAGGTGACATCGTAAGTAAACAGTGTCTGAGTTATTGCATTAAAGTGGAGTATGCAAAATTGGATTCTGGACTATTTCTTGGACTGTGGAAAGTTGATGCATTTGCCTTTTAATTGGAATATCATTTATTAAATAAAGTTTTTGTATCAGTGGATAAAAAGGATCGTCACCAAAAATGCCGGCCAGAAATAATGTATAAGAAGAATGTGTAAGACCTTTAAGAACTTATTAATTTCCATCTTCCATGTTATTACGTTTGTTTTCCTGGATATTGCTAGTAAACTTTTTAAAAAATCAACCAAATTGTGTTTCAAATCTTGGCTTTTCCATGGATGGTATCCTTCAGATTTTTTTCTCGAACAAAATGCTTATTTTTTATATTATTTTGATTTTTAATCTTTTAATTACAAACTAGTTGAAATACAAAAGTAACTATCAGTAATAGGAAGCTTCTGCACACGTTTGTATTTCCGTCGATTAGGTTAATATCTATGAAACACAATAACCTCTTCCAATTTGGAGTTATATTTCATAAAAAAAAGTGACACCGCCAGTTGTTTATCATATAAAGTCGTTGCTGCGTACTTTTTATGATTGTTTAGAATTTGGATATACAGTTTTAGAATTAAACTGGTTTACTTAGCTTAATGATTGTTTTATCGTGAGAAAGAATGAAATCTGTTGAAAATAAAGCACGAACAAAATTATGCAAACATTTTTATTTATTTCCAATACTTGATCAGGCTAATCCAGTATTTAATCAAAATCTTTCCAATGTTTGATCACACTAAACATTATCGTTTGATAGACCATTTGTACAGAAAAGGGTAAGAAGTTAAGAAATGAACACACTTTTAATCCAAAATCAGTGTACTATAAAAAAAAAAATTCCTGAATGTTAAAAAAAGTTACCACGCATAGATTAATTGCAGAGAAACTCCAACTGTAGAACCAAAGAAAGGTGTCCGGACACAAGCGCCAAATGACACTTGTGACCGTCCACCAAAAATAAAACGGGCAATTTGAATGTTTGGCTTTCGTAACCATGGTTAAAAAAAAAAATAATAATATTCTCTTTCCATCCATCCATCATTTTTTTAATTTGCCAATTCCTCAGTCATCCGGTATACCCTTGAAATTCCTTGCGAAATCTTCTGAAATGGAAAAACAATTATGCCAGGAAACAACTTCCTCTGATTCATTGAAGTCGGCCATCACTGCGATTACTTCTTTTTCTTGACCAGTCTTGGTTTCATACAACTTGATGAATGGAATAGGATCATAGGTTTTATTACATTGCTGTGTGAGGGCAAGTTTGAAACCGTCAGCATTTTAAATCTTAGAGCCATCTTCTAGAATTTCAAGCCCTCCTTCAGTTACCAGATACTTATGAAGTTCTTGGAACCACTCACATTATATTGGGCTCGAACACTGTTGTTCCTGCAGTGTAAATAACCTTTGCATACCACTCCACAATGTAACTGTTTCTTTTGATGAATCTCCTAAACCATTATTTCCCAGATATCAATTTGTAAACAGATTTAGTCTTTTATACGCTCTTCCATGATGATTTTTACTATTTTGAATAACGTCCCCCTTTTTAATAAAAACCCATTTTTGGCGTAAAGGTTTATACAATTCACGCATTGCTGTTTCTCCACACTGTTTAAGATGGAATCGCCATCCGTCTCCCCTTTGTGTGATTTTTCTTTTACCTAAGATAAAATAAAAACACTAAGTTAGAGGATCACTTATCAGTTCAGTGGTGTTTAAAATTTAGGTCAGTCTTTATCTAGGTACCTACCTTATTTTACAAGGTTCTGAATGATATGGTATGGTCTATTAAAGCTTTTCTTAAGAAAAGGCCTTTTTCTTGGGCATCTTCTATGACCGCACTATGACACACACAAATTATTGAAAAAAACTGTTTCATGGGCACCATAATGAAGTCCGAAAATAAACAATGTTTTGGTTCGAGTCAAATAAAAGGAAAATTTCATAGGCGGCCAATTTAGGGTTATGCAATGTGAGGTAATAACTGATGCACTGATTAGTAACTGGATTCCTGGGAAGAAACAATTGATCACAGCTATATGAAACATTTAATGCATAGAACCTTTAATGTATATACTTAACAATTATTTTCCACAATTCACTTTAAAAGATGCAATGCCCTAATCAAATATTACTCCCTCAAATCATTATCGCATGAATCTCTTTCATACGTTCATTAATTTGTTTAGCAAAAACCCCTGCCCCACCAAAAAAATCTTAAGTTTATTGTTGGAATACGATTAAACAAACTTTGTAAATGGTATCAAAATTGTGAGTTTTTGTGCATGTTCAAGACAAAAGAGCAGATGATAGATGCACCTCTCTATAATTAGTATCTATCAAAATTATATGAAGGTAATCTGAACATTACTGTAGCTACAATGCCCCTTCAACTAGTAAAAAAATTAACATTAAAAGATAAACTGCTAATGAAAAAAAGTTTCTCATTTAAAATTTCCTCTGCAGATTATTGAGTTTGCTGCGCATAACAATTATAGAAACTATTGGTACCTGCTTACTGCTGAAACATATCGGTGCAAAATTTGTGCCGGGTTCACATCAATTTTACTAAAAAATCAAGCTGTATAGAGGAGGATATTTCTTCTCACTTCGAAGTAGTATTAAAATCATTTCCAAGAATTAATGATCCTCGATATTTTAGGGAGAAAGATTTCTTAAAATATATTAAGGGTTCATTTTTAGTTTAATTTCTTTTTTTAAATAGATTTAAAAAAATTTAATTTAACCCAGATTTTTCTTTGATTTACAGTTTCTAATAGCTTCCTTTCCGAATTCTTATTAGTGCTATTAAACTATAAACACTTTTCTGAACTTATCTCTTATTTTATTAAAGTATTTGGTATTTGGGAGCAGTAAAATTTTAAATGTTTTGGATTTTTTCAAAACATTGAATTTTTTTTTTTTTTTTTTTTTTTTTTAAACTTTAAAATCTAATTTTTATTTAAATCATCCATTAAAAAAAAATTATGGACTTTTCAACGTTTTCGAAAAAATTGCAAGGACTTAAGATTGACTAAGCCACGGAATTGTTTAACAAACTTCTGTGGCATTAAAAGTATTTTTCATTTCAACTTCTGCCAACGTTTTCAGTATCGATAAAATCAAAAGGCGTTGTTAAACACGTTATGTATATGCGCAACTTCATTTTTTTAATAATGATTGAAACGTCAAAAATATTTTTTAATGTTTTGTGATTTCTCCTCCAAATTATTTTCCAACTGATAGAATTTCATTCGTTTTACTTCAAAATTAAAAACAACACATTCTAAAATAATAACATTTTTCAAAAAAAAAAAAATTTAAGAATTTTTTAAAAAGAAACATTAACAACATTAAACATTTGTTGTAGAACATTTTGTATTTTGCTCATCATGGAAAACGCAACATATAAAATGCATTATTGAGTTTTCAAATTTCATCATTAGAATAGCAGGAATTTGAGAATTTTTTTTATAGTAGACATGATCTATAGGATCCCGTGGGAGAACAATGTTATTTTTTTATTTATTTTGAAGAATAGTGTTATTTTTACATTTATATTGAAGAATAGTGTTACTTTTACATTTATATTGAAGAATAGTGTTATTTTTATAGTATAACGGTCGCCAATATTCTTGACCGCCCAGACAGCAGACAGTGCTGGACAATCTCTCAAAAGAAACGTTTGCCACAGGGTTGAGACAAGGGACAAAGTGGTGTTAGATGTTATCTATGTCCTGCTACTACCCCCATCACCAAAATCTTTAGTCAGGTCCCGGGGTTGACCATAATGGATTGCGTCACAAGTTGGAATTGACTAATTACTCATTCCAAGAAGAGCTCCAAATAAGAGTAGTGGGTTCTTTCTTCTTTTTTATATCCAACCACCAAACCATTGCTTGAGGGTGTTTCGCATGGGGTGGACAGGGGTTTCGAACAAGGCGACAAATGAATGAAACCCCGATAGAGGTTTATATGGATGTGGAATAAGGGAACAAAAACAATGTAAACAGTCTACACTTTTGACAATGATGGCTGCATTGAGACTGGATTGAATGCGCTACGTGGTTCTGCTATACTTTTTTTTTTATTTGAGTTAAATCCTAGTCTGCGGTATAATCAGGATTTATCAGTGTTGGTGATAGCTGGTAAGTAATAAAATTCAGATTTTTGTGTATATTTGTGGTTACAGTTAATTCTGATCAGAGGCATACTGGCCATAGGGTTGTCCGGTGCAATTACCATTCCGGTCAGCGTATGTAAAAAAAATTAGGCCTGTCAGGAAGTTTTTTTTTTTTTTTTTTTTTAAGTCTAATGCAGACATGGATTTATCATAAATCCATTACTATAATTAACCGCCAAATCGTTGGCTATTTAGCGTCTTGTTTAGATGTACAGTAACCCAAAAAAAATCAGAACGATGGCTATATCTTTTGCTCTAATTGTTGAAATAACAAACAAAAGGTACCGTTGTAAATCGTGGGAGGTTTTTAATAATTGCATGTAGTTTTTTTTTGTCATGAGGGGTCATCTACATATTAATACAGAACCAAACTTTAAAAAGTTCAATAGCAACCACCTAATATTATCCCATATTTGGATGCAGCATCCAAAAAAATGTCGAAATACAAAAATTCGTAATTTTCTAATGAATGGTTTGTAATTTAAATGATAAAAAGAAAATGATAAATTGATGTTAAATAAAAAAAGTTGGTTTTTTGGCCATAAATACTTAAAATAATTAATATATTTCAGTATTTTTTTTTTTTTTTTTTTTTTTTTTTTTTTAAGATAGTTTGTAAATGGCCAAACATAAATAGCAATCAACTTTTACATCAATTTCTTTTTTAATAATTAATTAATAAAACAATATTAAAAAATTTTTGAATAGAAACATATTTTTTTTTGCTTTCATTAGATTTACCATGGTCTAAAACCCCCCACAATTTTTTTCTTTCCATTTTGACTTTTAGTTTTCGATTTTTTAGCGAAAATGTAAAAAACGCTCACTTTAAGGGACCGTATAGTAGACGACTTTTGAAAACTACCACAGATTAATTCAAGGTAAACTAGAGGTGTGGAAAATCGCACAACGTTCAATTATCATTAAATGGGGTGAATAGGAACAGCGGGGTGAATCGGAACAAAATTTCATTAAAATTACAAAAAAAATATTATTTTATACAAACAAAGCAGTTTTATTTTACATTTTTTTAATCTGTCTAACGTGTTTGGAATCGTGGAACATATGTTTTGTGTGGTTTTCAACAGTGTCCTTTTTTTTTTTTTTTTAATTTACTTTCTTAAATTACATTTATTTAAAACAACATTTTTTTAAGCAATTTCAATAAGTTATCCTTTAAAAATTTTACTGAATCATGTGATTTTTTCATTTTATAAATAATTTCAACGATCAAGTTACATTTGTGTTAACAGTGAAATGATTCTGTAAAATAATCACGCTTTGCTGAATACTGTTTACCAATACCTACATTTTATCTTTATTAATTTTCTAATTATCAGTAGTATACGTTATTCTGCAATTACAGTTTTCGATATTTTATTTATTTCGTGTGAAGAATGCACATCTTTAACGTTGTAAATAAATTATGTTACTTTTACGTTTAATTGCTATTTTTGTATTAATCTTGAACATGATACTATAAATCCAAGTAGTTTCTATGCAATTTTAGAGTAATATTTGTATTTTTTAACTTCGTGAAACACCGCACTGACCGTTCGATTTCCCCCGCTGTGAAGCAGAACCTTAAAAATACCTTTCGTTTTATGGAAATTCTCCCTGAAGATCGGTCAAAAAATGGTCGAAACATTTTCGCTCTTAAGTGACGTGTTTTTCAACATAATGCATTGAAATTTTGTATAATTGGTAAATGATGTATTCTAAATCGAATGAAATGATAAAAAATAAGGGTTCGTATTGAAATTTTCGAAGATAGCGTTACTTTTACTTAGTAAACGGTCCCATAAGAAAAAAAATTGCATCAGATATATAAAAAATCGTAAGCAAAACATTTTGGTGTAAACCGTAAGATTCTACGATAATTAGAACCGAAGATATAGCCATCGTTCTGATTTTTTTTTGGGGGGGGGGGGGGTACTGTGCAAAAAAAACTCAAAAGGGGAGAGGGGTCATTTTCTCGAAAAGTGGGGATAACTCTTGTAGTGATGACATCAGCAACAGCCAAAATAAATTGATAAATGAGCACATAAAATCAATTTGCCTAGGAAAATCATATTTTAATTTTATAAATTATGTTGTGATAAGAAAACAGATACTCTAGGATTTATATATTATCGTACTACGGGACTTTTTACTTCATTTTTTAACTTTTAAGTTAAATATGTATTATTATTTTTGATGTCATTTTCTGATATACTTAGACTTTCATTAATATGCAATTCCGATTTCTTTTAGTTTAACAACGAACTTTCTATTGTGGATTTCGGAAACCAAATTCACTCAAACGAGGTATAAGGAGTAGATAAAGAAAATCTGATGTATTAAATAAATTATTTAAACTGTTAATTAATAAAAATAACTATTTAATTATTTAAATTAATTTTGAAACATAAATATTTAAATAATAAAGTATATTAAATATTAAAATTATTTAATTAAAATTAATTATTTAAATAGAGAAATTATTTTCTTATTAACAATAATTATTCAAATTTAATTGATTATATGGAAAATTTTGGTCCGCGCCAATTAAAAAACACCGAAACTCCCATTATTACTCTCCCCCCTTCACCCCTGGAAAAATTTTCTGGTGACACCATTTCTAGTAGTTAATCAGCCAAATTGGATGCATTTAAAAAGTAAACAATCCAAAAAGTTAAAAATATGTTCTCAAATTGTCATCCTTGTGCAATGATAAACAGTAAAAATACGGAAAATATTGCTTATAAAACGCAAGATGCAAGTGGATAATCTTTCCTTGACGAACATACCAGCAGCCTATTGCAACACTTCGAAGACACGAGCTCCCGATCAATAAAATTCCTCACTCGCTCAATCAGTAGCGGACAGCCCAAACCAATACGAAAATACTATAATCAGCATTCAATGAAAAATAAGATATCTAATCTCACTTGTAAAACTCACTAGCGTATGTTTATGGCGTATTTTTTCAAAAATTATTCAATTACTGGAAAGGTATCAACTACGGGCGAGGTCACCTTAGTCACTAAACTGGCGAGTTTGGAGACGAATTTTGTGAGAATATAAAACTTTTTGCCGAACTCCCAAGTTATTACACGATATCTCCAATTAAGCCAAGATCTGCAGCTACCATAGAAAGTCTTCTGATTGAGACTATTTATAATTCTACTAATAATAGCAATACCTTCAAAGTGATATAAGGAGCAATCCTGAAGCATTCACAGTTTAGACTTAAGTTAACTTAACAATTTGCATTTCATTATCTATATCCCAAGACAAATTACCCTGACCGCATTGAATACACTACAGTGATGTACGATCCGGTTTTACAACTCGCTGATTGGCTGAATAATCTTGCATGTGACGTCTTGAATAGAGAGGAGACAGGGTTAGCCAATAGTGATTCACCATGTGAGTGACGTCATAAAATAGCTTGGTCAAAGCCATATGAATCGTCAAAACTCTTATAGTAACGGTAGTTAGAAAAGTGAAGTATTAAGTAAAATTAAAAAACCCTTATTTTCTTTATATTTTATCACCATATATTTAAGGTTAAGGTTATTATAAAACTACACGCACGGGTTATCAATGTTACCATATAAGTTGATATTTGCTCTTAACTATATCGTACCCTGAAGGATCCATCCTACCAGGATAAGTTGTTTTGGACTGTAGACTAAGCCTTCTGTATTGCACGTTTCTGTTGTATTTGTTGTATTGTCTGGACATGTTGACCTCAGATAGGCGAACAGATGGACAGACATTTTGTAGAAGTTTCTCACCACAATAATGTAGTGTGGTTGGTTGTTTTCAGATACTCTGGTGCCGTCAGCATCACGAGGGCTATAATGCGCCAAAACATTTCGTCATTTGACAAGCCCACATGCATTTACAAACATGGGACTTTTATTTTTACATGGCACTCGAACACGCAACCACGCGGTCTAGAAGCTAGCACGCTAACCACTATACCGTTTGGTCGGCATAATGTAGTGTGGATGCTTACGATCAGACTGAATTTTATTTCCTTTTTCTCAAGTGTTTTGGGGGGAACTTACATAAATTTCAAAACATTCACCTTCATTAGATACAGCTTAAAATCAGTTAGGCAGTGCTCTAAATAATTCAATTTAATTTATGGTAAGTGATATACGATTAATTCCATATCTTGTACGGCCGACCAAGCGGTATTGTGTTTAGCGTGCTAGCTTCTAGATCGCGAGGTTGCTGGTTCGAGTCCCGTGTTAGGCATGGGTGTTTGTAAATGTATGCTGGCTTATCAAATGGCGAATGTTTCGGCGCATTATAGCCCTCGTGTTGCTGACGGCGCCAGATAATCTGAAAACAACCAACCATACCTTGTTGGTTGTGTTTTTATACATTCATTCCTATATGTGCCATGAACATTGAATATTATACAATGATTCATTATTATGACCGTCTCTTGTAAATCGGTTGTAAATTATTGAGTTTGAAATTTCTGTCTAATGCCCACACAGATTATTTATTTATGTCTGATGAAAAAAAATACACAAATACTTTGTCGAAAATGATTTAATAAACATTTTATTATAGAGTAAACGGTACGTAATAAACAAAGCAGCACAGCAGTATTAGCCAATGTTGGTAAGGAGGGATTCTGGAAGATTGGACAATTCTGGCCGAAACTCGAGCATTGTTTCAAAATACATGATACTATTTTTTTTTTTTAAATAAGCATGTCAAAATATCACAAAACATTTTTTTTTTTTTTTTTTTTTTTTTTTTTTTTTTTATCTTTCATCATTTCTTTTCCTTTTTTAATCTGCCCTTTCATATAAACAAAATATTTCAGCTTTAAAACTGCCCAACAACATTTCAAATTCTTTCCGCCAATTTTATCCAGAATCGGTCAAGATTGGGCAAGTGCAGTAACAACGTCTGATTCACAAAGCTCCATTTCGGGATTGGCCCATAGAATGGCCAATGTCGAGCGATATTGGCTATCATTGTTGGGCTACTGGGGAAAAGGTTAATGGATGTCGAAATTAGAGTAAAAGAACTTATGACCATTTATTTTGCTGAATTCCGTATTTTGGAAGTTACCTAGTTCAAATTATTGTCTTTTGGGAAATAGTTTGTATTTATATATGTATATATATAAACAGCATAACTCAATAACGGATCATGTTAACTATGCTCAAACACATACAAATCTGTAATTTCTTTAAGACTTGACAATAAGGCTTTCGTCAAAGTCGCGAAAGCATAAAATGTACCTACCCTTGGAAATTTGAACTATAATAAAAAAAAATATTTCTTCTATACAGAGAAAAATTTGGAGGGGGGTGGGGAGTCTTTATGTTTTAAGATCTCTGTGAAAATGCATCATTATAATTTCACGTGTTCATAAATTGTTTTTAAAAAAAATCAAATTTCCCGTTAATTTTGATTCGCCCTGTGCAATAACCTAAAAATATTGAGCTAATCGTTTAGTAGTACTACTCAAACCATCTCATTCCGCGTTATAATCGGTCACGTGCCCTCATCTGAAAGAAGTAAAAGAATCGAGTGAAATAATCGATACAATTTCGATCCAATTTTGCGATGTGTTCACCACAGGCCATCGAATCTGTGTCTCTTGTGAGCAGTGAGGCCGAAATGATGGAGTGTAGCGTCATACGCTTGACGGCCTTAAATCAGATTTTTCGGCTAAAAGATTTTTTTATTCAGAATTTTTTTGGGGGATTTTTCCTTGTGAGATGGATTATTTTCTTTCTTTCTTCACCTGTATAGTCGGTGGAGAAACTTTTATATAGTATATCAGGGGTTCTTCTCAAAGAGGTTACGTTACACTCTACTGTTAGTTCGCTGTTATTCAGGGAAAATTTATTCGAGGTAAGGGGGTTTAGATTGTGTATTTCAAGAAATGTAGGTAGGTTAAAATGAAATATATGTAAAAATAATGTATTGTAACTTTAAAGCTTTTAGTAAATAAATAAATGAATGAATATGTAAGTGAATGAATGAATGTGTAAGTGAATGAATGGATGAATGTGTGAGTAAATAAATAAATGAATGAATGTGTAAGTAAATAAATGAATGAATGTGTAAGTAAATAAATGAATGACTGTGTAAGTAAATAAATGAATGAATGTGTAAGTAAATAAATGAATAAATGTGTAAGTAAATAAATGTGTAAGTAAATAAGTGAATAAATGTGTAAATAAGTGAATAAATGTGTAAATAAGTGAATAAATGTGTAAATAAGTAAATAAATGTGCAAGTAAATAAATGAATAAATGTGCAAGTAAATAAATGAATAAATGTGCAAGTAAATAAATGAATAAATGTGCAAGTAAATAAATGAATAAATGTGTAAATAAGTGAATAAATGTGTAAGTAAATGGATAAATGTGTAAGTAAGTAAATAAATAAATGAATAAATGTGTAAAGAAATAAATTAGCAGTGAGTTAGTTTGAATAAATGAATAAATAAATTAGCAGTAAGTTAGCGTGAATAAATAAATTAGCAGTGAGTTAGTGTGAATAAATAAATGATTGAATAAGTGAGTGAATGAAAGAATGAATAAGTCGATAAATAAATGAGTGAATGAATACATAAATACATACATTTTTACTTAAATTGCGTGACATTGCATAAATATAGGTGATTTACACCAAAATACGTACAAAATGTGTACTAGCCAATAACATAAATAGTAGTCATGTCAATTCAGAAATCTATTATTCTAAGAGAGGGGAAGAGAGCAGTTTGCAGTTACTTTTAGGCAAGTGGCAATGCGAGCACGAATTTTGGCTTATAGGCCGTCAGAATGACACATACGCAAAAAACATGAAGTGACATCAGAACAAGTTCAAACTGGCTTAGACTGGCAGGATCCAACCAGATCTATGGAACAGCTCACTAAGAGTCGGATTGAACCCGGTAATACTAATAAAGACTTATACACTATAAAAAGGAGCTATTTGAAATACATTACATACAAATAGATACACACACAGACTTATGCATACACACACATATACATATAGATACACATATACATACAGATACACACACATATATATATATATATACATTTACGAGAGCTCCATTGCATTTGGGCTAGTTAAAAACGTTAACAGGCATCATTTTTAATGACATATATCAAATTAATTTAACCTATATAAAATATTTCATAATTTTTAGGTCTACCTAGAAGGGCGAGTAGCATGCGAAAAAAAAATTGAATTTAAATTTCCACGTCGTGGGTCTACATACTTCCTTTTTCTTTGAGAGTGTGATTTTAAAAGAAGTCATTTAGCGAGAGTGTTCCCCAAAATCTCTTACGAACATTCGAATATTAAAGACATGGCAATTTTTAACTATAAATGAAGACTACTGCTCTATATAATGATGCAGGAACCTGGTATAGAGCTCCCGCTGTTTTGAACAATAAAGCATTAAAAAACAAACCACACTGCATCACCTAATTGCACATAATTCATGAAATGAACCACTTTCAATTATAATTATTTCTAACGATTATTTTCCAATTAATTTTTCATTGTTATTACACAAATGCAATCAGATAGTTTTGGCGATGAAGAGAGTAATTATTCACGAAATTTAATTGAAAAGCAAGTGTATGAAATGACTGTTTTAGGAAAAAAAATACTTATCAATGGTTTTCTTAATGAAATAAATGTGGTACTATACTTTAATTAATGTAACTCCAAATCCACAAAAGAACTGTATTTTTATCTAACGAGAGTTTTAAATTTTTTTTGCACAATGTAGCAGCTCAAAAGTAAATTGTAATTTAATGATGGCATTTATTTTTTATAGATTATACCCAAAACCAACAAGCTTCGTTAAATTAAGAGAGATTAAATGTAACTGCTCCAGACAGCAAAAATGTAACAATTTTAAGGTTTTTTTTTACACAAAGTTATGCAATAGGGTTTTAATGTATGGATTTTTTTAATTATTCTAGGAGAAAGCAGCTGATTATAAAATGCTTTTTTTTTTTTTTTTTTTTTTTTTGCTATTGTGCGGTTCTTTAGCTTATGATGGGAACATTTCTATTCATGATCTAAATGCCCCGATTTGTGTAGCTTTAAAATATTTTTTCCAATATGGTGGTTGAATTAAAAATTGAAACACCAATAAAATAAAACAGAATATACAAAGCACACACAATGAATCAGTATTTGTATCTAATTTTTAAAAAAAAAAAAATACAAACATTAGGGAATATACTAAAAAGTTTGGTCAATATTTCAATCTGGAAAAAAAAAAAAAAAAATTTTAATACTTGATGACACAACTTTTTTTTTTCTCAAATGTTTATATAGGGTAATGAAAGAATAGCATTCGGTCAAAAATAATACCGATATTTTTGCATTTCTCCACGTTTTGGAACATTCTCATTTCGAAAAAGTTGTCTAAAAGATGTCAGTAAAGTTGTCTGTGTGTCCTTGTGTACGTGGTCATCATAACTCCCAAATAACTTTACCTATGATGTTCAGATTTAGTGTGCGGGTTCTTGGCGACCATGGGACCTACAATTATTGTTTTCGTTAAAATCGAACATGCGCATAAGGTTTAAATCAAGAAAAATCCTGTTTTTCAGCAATTGTTAAAAAACAGCTCAAATGATTTTGAATGAAATCTATCTGCTAATGCCTCTTAAAGTGTTCTAATCATCCCCACCTATAAAACTCCTGTAGAAATGCGATAAAAACATATAAAGTTGAAAAATGAGTGTCTTTAATACAGAACTCTCTGCTCTTGAACATCGCTCATCAGCGATTGATTTTTTTCATTTTACAAGAAAGGGCAATGTAATGTGTATAGAATAATTTACCGTTTTAACACACACATATCTCTCTCTCTCTGTGTTAATTTAAGTGAGGGAAAGTATGTAAGTAAATATATATCACTACTTTAAATCAATATATATTTTACATTGTGGACGTTCATACTGTGGCTAGCACTTCTGACTAGGGAATTGTCACCGTAGAGTCAAACCACAGAATCTAACTCGATCTCCTCTACCGTGTATATCTTTGTAGGCAATAATATAAGTACTAAGTCTACTTAGTAAAATAACTAAGGAACCAGTAAATACAATAGACAATTGTCGCGGTGCTGGTACTCGGCAGAGTCACCCCTATTCATAAGTCATAAGGGACTAGCAACTTGGAACACCAAGTTTATATAAACAAAAATTGGCACCAAATGATGCACTTCTACGCGTGGTGCAAGTAACTTTTATTTGGCAAAAACCTAATTTAAATTTGCAACAATTAATAAATTTAAAAAAAAAGTGTACAAGTTTTTCAAAAGTAGGTAAAAATATAATTAAATTTACGACATATGAACTAATTCTCTTAGTTTTAGGCAAATTAGATAGAAATATTCTACAAAAAGTCAAGTTTTTACTAAAAAATTCATTTAAATATTTTAAAGGGATTTTTTTAATAAAAAAAATAAACAAAGAGCAATCATAAAGTCTATGAAATCCAGATATGTGAAAGAAGAAGAGATTTCAAACTGATGTTTTCTCGTCTGATTTCAGTGTTTTATAAAAGTATACAAAAGTTATACATTGGATAAAATAAATTACACATAATATTATATGTATGCGTATTTCAACGATATAAAACATTTTTTAATTATTTTTTTAGTTATGCTTGCTAGTAATAAATGTATAAGTGTACTTACTTTTTATTTCCTAAAGCAAAATGTTCAAATCAAACACCCATTTTATATCATTTTAATACTTGCATATACGCACCTGTCATTTAATCATATAATATATTTTTGCGTAATACATAATATAATATATTATTGTATGAATAAGTCGCTTATATAATTTCTGCTCAAAGCTTATCAAGCTAAAACGTGTCTTAATTATTCTTTTAAAAATAATACTAATTAATAAATAATGGTTAGTTTGTCTCATTACTTTTTAGTTCCTAAGTTTAAATGTGATAAACAAATATTCTGTAATTTTCATAGAATTTCAATACTTGCTTTTGTACTTTATTGGTGTTCATTTATCTTAACACTTCATTTTTTATTACACAGTCTATCATTTTACCATTGAAGATGTGTAAAAAGGATTAATTACTAGTATTCTATATTTTATCAGTTTAAAAGATCTTTAACTGCAAAAATATATCCCCGAATAAATAGCATTTTTTTCTGTCCAGTTTGCCATGGTCACCATAGAAACCTAAGGAAACTATTTCATCGAGATACCATGCAAAAGATTTTATCATGATATTTACAATACGTTTAATTAATTATATCCTAGCATTAATCTTATGAAAACTTATTAAAGATTATTATCAATTTTAACATGTACTCATATTATCCAAATAATAATATGACACTTAAGAAAAATACGACTAAGAATAATACATATTTAAATATTAAATATTTACATTTTACTTCCACGTTATTTAAATTTTCTCTGCAATTTGCATATGAATGAAAAATTTGTAGTATATTCTATTTACATTATCATAGAAAGAAATAACTAATACATTGCATTTTATGTTTTGATGGTTGGAATAAAAATTGTGCACATATCTCCTACTTTTTCACAGAACGCACCATTTAACTTTACTAGCATTGTAATTAAGATATGCTGTCAAAATAACTTATGTACTAAATCATAATTCGGAGCCTTTTTAAAAAAAAAAAATGCTTAACTTAAATAATTTTATAAGAAGCTGAATTATTAATTACTTCTTAATTAATCTCTAATTTCCTAACTAATTTTAATTTGAAAATCCTTATTAATCAATATATGTTAGTAAAAATATATTATTTGCAAACTTTTAAAATTTTATGTAATTTTATCAAATGCTTACATTGATTAAGAATGCAGCCTCATAAAATTTATACAATCTCCCCTATGCAAACTGATCCCCATTCTGTGAATATGTTTACTGTCTTGACTAAACAACAAATGCAATATCATTTTTAAGTAACTGTCAGTTTGTTTCCCAATTCTACAATAACCACATTTTTCCGGCCACAGCCTAACCATTTCAATTTTGAACACATTTTAGAAGAAAATGGGCTTTTTCAACATTAAAAGGTTAAACACAAGACATTTCATCGTTATCAAGTTCGGTAATTTTTTCCTAAGTAATTGTTTTCATAAGCAACTAAGGCAATATCATTTTTAAGTAATTGCCAGTTCTTTTCCCAATATTCTGCAATAATAAAAAATGTCTGGCTATAGCATAACCCCTTAAGTTTTGAAAACATTTCAAAAGAAATTGTGCTAAAATTAAACAGAAAAAAAATTCATCACTATCCCCAAGGTAGATAATTTTTTCCACCAACTTTTCGCTTTCAAAAGACGAAATAAAGATAACAAAAATTACATCAACACAGGACTTCATTAAAGGTTTTTTCCTAACTTTCTTACTTTACTTTGACAGAAAATGTCTGACTACTTTTTATTACTACATTTTTTTTCCGTCTACTTTGACAGAAAAATACTATCCCTCGTATACTACGTCAAATTTTGTCAACAGCGGAAAATACAAATCATTCACTGGGGCAAATTCCTACGCCACGCCGCATTTGTTTACAGTTCCATAATTGCAAATCCGATAGGGTATAGTCTTCGCCAGGTTGCAAAGGGAAAACCAAAGACACACAGGGCATGAACCTCCCCCCCCCCCTTCTCCTTTTTCCGCAAAGTAATAAAATAAAAGAATAAAGCACCAAAACAGCTGCGGCCGAAAAGAAGACAGTCAAAGAACAAAAAGCATTTGAGGTTTTCCAATTCTATTCCTTGCCTGCTAAGAAAATATCTACGAGACGTACAGTCCCATAACACCACTGGAAAAGCAATGGCAGAAACAAAAAAGAATATTACAGGGTGAAGAAATCAAAGAATCGAAAGAAAAAATGCTACAAAAATATAAAAGAGGAAGGGAAAAAAAAAGAAATATCGAACTGAAAGGGGTTTTCTCCTAGGACAGAAACTGTGCAATAAAACAAAAAGAAAACAAAACAGAGAATTCTCGAACACAAAACAAAGCCGACGTATAAGATTTCCATTGGGTTTTGCCGATAGTGTATGGCGTAAAATATTTACGATACCGCGGGTCAATACATAAATATTCGCTGGAGATATTTTAGAATTATAGATGGAAAATATCAGGAGTTGACTAGGAGTGCAATTTCTCCTGTATCATAATTTTAAGAATCTACTTGAATTGTATATGCTTAAATTTACATATATAAACTGAGAGGAAAATGGCTGATTTGAAAATCTGTGCAAGGTTACTACGTAGTCAATAACATAAATAAAAAACTATTGTATTTTTTTCATAATAAAGTAGAGTATTCCATAATGATACATAAGAGAAATTTAGCCATTGATATCTTATTCCAGCGTTTGCCACTAACTTTTAGAGGCGGGCCGAACCGTATGACTTATGTTGGAGCTTTCGCGGGCCAGATATACCAATGTATGTATCTTTACGATTTAACAATATATATAGCATTGTATAAAACTGAAAACTAATATTGATTTTTTCTCTAATAAAATTACAATTGATATTTGATTATTTTTTTCAAATACTTAAAAAATAATTATTTTCATTATCAACGTCTAAAAAAGCAGTGAATCTTTTGTACCAACGAGACAAAGTGACTTGACCTAACTTGACCTAACTTTTCATAGAAGTATTTAAAATGTACTTCCGGATTATCCCGTTTTAATTTCTATTAATTGTGAAACGATGATGGTCGAAATCGTCCAGTTTATTTTAAAATAGAGTCGCTGCCTGTCTCAGTATTTGTTACAGCCAATCTTAAATGAATCGCATTTGGACAATTTATTAAGTTATTCCTGTATTTATTCTTGATGAAAACCATCTTACTAAAAGCTTCATTTACAAATTTTTTCTAGATTACTTTTTTGAAATCAGGGTGTTCCAAAACATGGATGATTGCTAAAAAATTGAGTTTTTTTTTTTTTTTTTTTTTTTTTTCCAAATGTTATACTTTTATTATCCTACGTAAACATATGAGTAATTGAAAGTAATAACTATGGTTTAGGAGAACATAAGATTTGCAAATAAATATTCAGTGTTGTAAAAGAATCAACGACAAAAAAAATATGTTAAAGTATTGGCAAAAGAGAGCTCTGTTTAAAAAAAAATACGTAATAAGTGTGAATTGACAGTTCTTAACCCAAACTTTGTGGACGCTGAAGAGGAGGCTGAAAAGGTGGTGAAATAAATAAAGGAATTGCTGTTTCGAGATCTGCTCGTATGCATTTATCCAAAAATCAAACCAATGGCAAACCGCGATGTATATATTAATTTAGCTACGGGAAGTTTTATGTTCTTTAATAAAACAGTTCACTAAAAATTTTCACTATTACAGAACCATGGTATGACCACTAAAACCTACCGTTGTCCTTCTTGATCTTCCGAAACAAGGTGAACTGGAAAATATAATTTTCATGTCCGTGGGGCTCCACTTCATGCGGTGAGTCAAAGTGATGGCGTTGCTACTGTCAAGGTTTGGCTCTGATCGTCCACTGATCAGGTATAACACGCATAAATAGACTGCAAATTCACAAGATCTCACACACTGTGATTTCTGATTGCAAGTCCAATTAGAATCATAAGTCAATAGAGGATCAATAGACTTGGTATGAGAATGGTTGTAACCTACACCCAAATGTGTCGAACTTCCACAACGCTTTTCATTAGAAGTGTCTTCATTCTACTGCTACCTACTCATAAACGTAACACCGCCTAGATGATGTTAAGAACCATTGAGATCACTTCCCTTTTCTCAAACTTAAATTACGTATTGTATGAATTAAACATTATATTCAACTAATAAAAAGCACCTAACCATTAGCTGAATAGTTAATGATCATCAACTATTCTTAGAGTCGCAGGTAAGTCGCATGCATGCATGCCTTTTTAATACTTGTTACCGAGAAAGTTGAGTAATTCAACAACAGTACCCAGGTCATTATCAGCACTCAAATACACCTTTATTCAGGAGATAAAAGCTGTTCCATGAGGCATTAGGCAAAATACGTTACTGTCAGTATTGGGTTGTAGTGACGGTCACACAAAGCACTTGTATATGCAAAGACACTTGAAATAAATTATCACATTTACACAACTGAAACTACACATCTGATTTACAGGATGCTCAGCGAAGGACACTCGGATTTTAAAATTAAATAACTCAAAAACAAAGATCAATAGAACAATGAAACAAAAAGTATAGTTATTTTTAAAGCTGTAAAAATCACATACTAAATTTTCAAAATTAGTTACAAATGTTGCCAACAGGTGACGCTGTACACTGTAGTTCTTTGAATAAAGAGTGTTTTGAAGCTCAGAGCGATCAGTCTTCGGACAGTTTCGTTGTTTAAACGTGAAAGGAAGTTAACGTGATTGCAACAACTGATTGCAGATGACAAATGTATAACATATTTCTTGAATTTTGCAACTACATCGCCATCTGTTTGCAACATTTGTAACTAATTTTGAAATGTATGTTTCAGATTTTTAACAGCTTTAAAATAACTATACTTTTTGTTTCATTCTTCTATAGACCTTTGTTTATGAGTTATTTAAATTTAAAATCAATGAGTCTTTCGCTAGACACCCTGTATATACAGTATGAATATTAACAATTATATTCAAATAAGCAAATATGAATCATGTACAAGAACATCAAATCCACGTGTGTAAATGTTCATCATGAATTTTTCAGACTCATTCGGAGGAATGGGAACAGGACATTTTTGTGACACATGACTTCTTTTGGGTGGGTTAAGAGGGTTAATTGTATATTTAACATACTATATACCGATGCTGATTCAATAACTCCACGCAAAGATCAGATGACTTAGAATTTGGGGGAAATAATATACAGCTCGTTTGTCATACAAATTTTTAGCAATATTATTTCTCAACAATCATTAACGTAATAGCTTCATAATATACAGCATTTCATGCGGAAAATCAAAAAATTACACGAATTTTATTTTTCAATCAACTACATATTGTAATACAATTGTAATATCAAAATACATTATACCATGAAATTACTAATTCAAAAACTCCTAAATCGTAAACTAGAAAATTGGCACTTGGGCCACATCATTTCATGTTGATACAATATTCACAGATCTTTCTTAAAAATCTACGATTGAAAAATTATAACCTATAGAACGATGCAGTTAAATAAAAAATTCGCAAAAAGGATTGTATTTTTTGCATACAGATAAAAATAGATAGTACATTGGTCAACAAATAGCGATGAAGGTATCCGTGAAGAGAGATTCAATGTCATTTAAAAAAAAAGCCAAGTCAGAATTCTCTATATAGTGACATCTGTTGACAAAAAAAAACTAATTTTTATTTTGTGGAAATAAAACAAACTTTTTCTGAATATTTTATTTCAACGGCATCGTCATAATATTGCAAAATTTCAACATTCGAACCCTACAATTGTCACAAGAAAAACAATTCGAAGTTCGAAAATTATCGATTTTTAAACTTTTCTATTACTTTGAGTTCTGTTACCCTGTGTATGAAATTATTATATTTCAATACAAATAAATCTGATGTAATTTAAGAAACAAACAAAATATACGTCTTTGTTCCTCTGTGAAATGTAACAACCATTAACTAAAACATACCGCCAAGCTTTACAAAATTTTGCAGATATCAAACACAGACGACATTCTAGAAACTAGCAAGTTTGTGCAATTATATACAGAACTTAACAAAATTTTCCAGCTCCTCTCGTGACAACTTCAATTTGTATTAGGAAGTATTTTTCAAAACGGAACTTTACTAAATATTAATTTACGAGAACAGTTTTAAGTACTTGAATTTGGAATGCATATCTATGAAACTCATTGGAAGACATTTTACTGAAATGTTGAAGAAGTTTTACAATTGTTCATTGTCATAAAACGGAATGTTAAATTTAAAAGGAACCTAATAACATTTTTTCTTTGATAAATTACATAATATTTCTAAAATTATCTTGAAATGTACGATGATCAGTACTTCATAAGTTAAAGATTACTTATATTATACAATCTGTAATTTTTATTTGTTTGTCCTATCGAAACCCTAACAGTTTGTAAAATCAGGATTTATTTTTAATAAATAAAATTTAATTTAACGCGCAAATAAACTTTAAATGCCCAAACATCTACAACAAAATTTTACACGAATGCTTGTACTATAGTATAAAAAGGAAATATTTTTTTTATTATCAAAAAATATTTTTTATCTGAGCTGTCATAGATTTTAAACACACATAATTACATGTTTTAACTAACTATACTATATGAAATATTTAAAAATTGTTGTACAATCTCAGTGTTGCCCTGGTGCCTGTAAACTGAAATAAACCAATTTAAACCAAACTATTCCTTTTGATCCGCCGACCAAACGGTATAGTGGTTAGCGTTCTAGCTTCTAGACCAAGAGGTTGCGGGTTCGAGTCCCGTGTAAAGTATGGGTGTTTGTAAATGTATGTTGGCTTGTCAAATGACGAAAGTTTCGGCGCATTATAACCCTCGTGTTGCTGACGGGGCCAGATAATCTGAAAACAACCAACAAACCTTTTGATACCGAATTGAGTTATTTTTCTTTTATCAAATGCATATACCTTAGAGATTTTTGAGAATTAAGATTGGAAGAAACAAAAGAAAAAGCCTAAAACACTTGATAACCATAACAACTGTATGGAAAACTAACTATGAGACCACAACACTATAGAAACTAAGAATAGAAAAAAAGAAAAAAATTGCACATTTTCCTGAAATGTAATCCACCGATAAGGGGTTTATTTTCCTTTCCAATCAACTAATGATCTGAATATTGACAACTCAAAAATTAATAATTTTTGCATCAGTGGTAGTATTTATAAAGTTAACAAAAACTAGGAAATTTCAAATACTTTGAAGTTGTAGTTTTTGAGATATGAACTTTTCAAAAAGGTTAAAAATGAGCAAATTTTGAAATGTTTTTTGGTATCTTAAAACTACTATCAATATAAAACTATTAAAGTTAGAGAACAAAAATATCAACTTTATTAAACTATGAAATTACCGACTCTTTCCAAGTTTTTCCAATACCACGATGAAGGTATTCGACAGTACAGTAGAATCTCGATTAACCGACCTAATTCGGACCAAAGGTAGGTCGGTTAAGCAAAAATTCCGGATAAAAGAGTTGTAAAAAACAATAAAAAGTAAATGATTTTCGCTTATTGAGTACAGGACTTTTAACGTTTTTTTTTATGACATAATTGTTGGAAATGAGTTTTTGTTGCAATAATCTTGATAATCTTTGTTTCGCTGCTCTATCCCGGAGTCTTTTTGAAGGCAATAGTTCAGTCTGATTTGCATCCGAAGTTTGCTCTAACCATGACAGTTCTGTAGAAAAACAGTCAAAAGCCTCACCATTACTTATGTAACTTTAGAGCAAGGGAAAAGATTACGGTTTAAAAAGGAACAAATGATTTATTACTCATTTGGGAGGTTTTTGATGTTGTCTAAATGATTGCCGGTTAACAGAGAGTTGCGGATAAAGGAGAGACGGTTAATCGAGGTTCTACTGTATTTTTTATTCAAAGGCATGCTCTAACAACATACTTTAAATTGGCAAATGCTACTGATAGGTTGAAAGTGAATACTACTTGAGAAAGAAAGAATATCCAATTTAAAATCACAAAGCTAAAGTTTGGTTATATGGTTAAGTTCCATTCGAATCAAAGGCATCAAGCAAGGTTATGATTTTCAGTTGAGCATTCGAATAAAAGTCATGAAACAATATGGTAATATTTTTCAACTGTCCTGGTATATAACGTAATTTTTCAATCACCTTAAGAAGATGTGCTAGCAAGGATCATTCCCTACATTCGCTATGTTACTATCTTCTAGTCCAGTGCATTTACAAACTACTCATCATAAAACTTTGATTGGTTGTTTTCAGATTATCTGGCGACGTCAGCAACACGAGTGCTATAATGGGCCGAAACATTCGTCATTAGACAAGCCAACATACATTTACAAACACCCATACCTAACACGGGACTCGAACCCGCAGCCTCCCGGTCTAGAAGCTAGCACGCTAACCACTATACCATTTGGTCGGTGAACCTTACCTGGACTTCCTCGTACGAGATGAAGAAAACACTAAAATGATTTTTTTTTTTTTTTTTTAAAGTACTTATTTGTTATATCAATCGGAGTGGTCACTTAATTTCAAAATTAAAAATTAATGAATAAAAGTGGTTTAAACTGGCAAGATATTTAAATTATGTATCGGAAATCTCCTGAACTTCAACAAATCATAATTAAAAATTTAAATGAAATGCAACTTTTCTAAAGGCAAGGCGATCTCATTTATTTAGCTTCAGATCATGCCTAAAAGGAATACATTTGAAATTGTATCTATAATTTCCGCCATCTTGAAGGTAAAAAAAAAAACTGTAGCAATAGAGACACTCCATGTCTTCTTAATCATCAGTGACATCATCAAATGTGTCTTTTTAGATTAGTTTTTCAAGGTTTATCTTTTTCTTCTATCACAGTTTTTCTTTTTCTTCTGATGTTTTCATTATTCAGCTTTTTCTCCTCCTTCACTTCTTTTTACAACTTTTGCAGCTAAAAAATTATTTTATGTGTACTTGCTGTCAAAAACTCCTTAAAGTAGCTCCTAACAATCAAAACTAGGATTTTCCTCCTGTTGTTAAACGAAGTACGCGGAAACAATGTGATATTCACTTAGACTTCAATTGATAGCGAAACTTCTACTCCAAATTTTTATGTATTACAAATTTAAAAAAAAAAAAAATTTGGTGCTCTACGGAAAAACTGGCCAAACATCACCACCTAGGACACCTAACACGAAATTACACCATTTCTCGAAAATTATACGATCTCCAACCAAAGCATTATTTTTTAGCTGAAATGTAATCCTGGCAAAACATTACATTAAAAAAAAGCTAAATCTTTTAGTTTCTTAGCAATGATTACATAAAGCATATGTATAGAATGTACAGCATAATTCATAGCAATAAATAATGAATTAAATTGCCAAATGAACTAAATTATCAAACTAGCTCAATTGTCAAATGAACTAAGTTATAAAATCAATTTAGTTGTGAAACCAATTAAATTGCCAAATGAACTAAATTATCAAACTAGCTCAATTGTCAAATGAACCAAGTTATAAAATCAATTTAGTTGTGAAACCAATTAAATTACCAAATGAACTAAATTATCAAACTAGCTCAATTGTCAAATGAACTAAGTTATAAAATCAATTTAGTTGTGAAACCAATTAAATTGCCAAATGAACTAAGTTATAAAATCAATTTAGTTGTGAAACCAATTAAATTGCCAAATGAACTAAATTATCAAACTAGCTCAATTGTCAAATGAACTAAGTTATAAAATCAATTTAGTTGTGAAATCAATTAAATTGCCAAATGAACTAAATTATCAAACTAGCTCAATTGTCAAATGAACTAAGTTATAAAACCAATTTAGTCGTGAAACCAATTAAACTATCAAAATTATTAAAATAGCGTTTATTAAACTGCGAGTCAGAAACCATCAAAAACAGGATGAGTGTATATATTCAACAATATTTTTTTATTCAAATTATTTCTAACAATCACCCTTAATACGGCAACATTCCACAGACAAATTTATTTTCGAAGCTGGAACGATAAATACCACCTGCAACAGCATAGTAATTTGTCTTGCTAATTAGTACACAGTGTGACATCCGAAGCTAATTAATATCCTTCAAAGATTCGCAATTATTTCAAACGTATCTAATTGCAAAGTAACAACTTATTCGCGAGATAACGACTTATTTCTTAGAGAATTAAAACTCTTATACTCATCTTTAGTGGAATAGTGAAAGCAATTATACCTTTCGAACATTTAGCTTACTTTCATGTCTGTTACTCAATAGTTTCCAATTAGCAGGAGCGATAATTTTGAACACAATAAACAAATATTTTCACTAATTGACTCAAAGCAACTGCTTAAGAATATTTTGTAAGTCTTTTTCGGATAACCCAAATTACTCTTTAAACGATTGAAACTAAAATTGACATAACCACCTAACCAACAAACCAGGAAAAATATGCAAATAAGAGTACATTTATTTCAATATATATTTTCAAATTACAATTATTAAAGCTTCAGAACATATTGTCTCTTTCGGTTACTATGCGTTTGGTGCCAATGAAATATTTTCTACAGGCTAGTAAATTTAAAAAGTATGCCACATATTTACCTTACGAGACATAAAAATTAGACTGAAAATTATACCTTCCTCTTTCTTTTAATACCAAAATATACAGATAGAAATGTACAAAATCTGTAAACTGTTAGACTATTACAAAATTATCATAAAAATTACTTATTAGCATATCAAATAGAAAATGAGATAAAAAATGGACACATGAAACAAAATCGCTACTTTTTATTTCTTTGGAGTACTTAGAATTCAAATAACTCAATTATAATTATTTCAATTAAAGTTCTGTACTATATGACTGTTGGAATTCAATAACAACTCACATTCAAAAGCGTTTATTTTATGTAAAAACTAGTATATACTGTTCATCGATTTGACTAAATATTAAGATTATTAATAAGTTATACTGAATGTTCTTAAGGTGACTTAGGTATAAATATATGGTAAGATCTGGTCTAGAATATAAACTTATGAGGAATAAGGTATTTTATTAAAATCACTGCTACAAAGCATGTTTATACAGAGGGAACTCTAGAAACTGCGGTAAAAATAAGGGTATATTTGTAATACTATTTATAAGAAAGGTTTTAAACATAGTAAGTTCAACTGACATTTAAAATAACTGATGCAACATTTAAATGATTATGATTTCACAAAAATATTAAATGAAAGATCAGTTTTTAAAACTATACGTTCTCATGTGTACAATACAAACGCCTTCTCCTATTGAAACTCAGGGTCCACACTTACAGATAAAATTCCAGCAGTTTTTTAAAGACCACTCACTCCTCCTTAACGTGTCTATTCGTCTTGAAGGAATAAAACGACCTTAAAAAGGATTGCGAAAAAAAAAAATACGCGATCTTGACAAACATCATTTCCGAAGTACACACAGTGGCATTATGTCCTCCGGTGAAAGACGCCACGGCGCAACATTTAGAGACAAAAGAAGAACACCCCTTCGCCTTAAAAATCTGCATATTTTATTCGATCTGCTTAGAAACACGGACGCTCCCAAACAAAGGACAAAGAAGAAGGAGAAGAACAACTCTACTCTCCAAAATGAAATAAAAAGTCAAAATTGAAGGGGGTAGTGTTCCAACCGTTGGTATGCGAGAGATGTTTCCAATAACGCACAAAAGAAATTGTATTTTTCTTCTAAAAACTTGGTTTTTTTCCTCTCCTACCATGGTACATCACGAAGACTATATATCAGTCTGTATATCTATGTGGATATATATATAAATGTATACAATGCTGGATGTGTATATATATAAATATATACAATGCTGGATAGTCGCCCAGGAGGGTGACGTATGCTGGGACGTGCGTGGAGAACAAAAATGTCGAAGAGAAAAACGTACTTTGAAAAAAAAAAAAAATAGAGAACCATGTTTCTTCTATTCCATTTTGACTTTTATTCCGAGTATTTTTTTATTATTATTATTCCGTAAATATAAACGAACGGCTGCCACTAACGTCGGCGACTTTTGTTGTTTTCTTTATTTTGTGACGACAGACTGGACACAGCTGTAAATGGAACAAAGGCATAAAGGCGGGAAAATATTCAGACTGCCCTCTTTTGTATCAATGTCGCCATTTGGCGATCAATCTTTTCACCTGTATTCATCTTAAGAAAAGTTCCCAATATTACTTTTTAAAGGCGATATGGGTTGATAGTCTTGGATTTAGCTTTGAACATTTTTCCGTATGAGATGGAAAATTATTGGAGAGGGACAAGTATTTTTCATATATCAGTCAATATTTCTTCATATGGGTAGAAAATAATTGGAAATTAATATGATTTCAACATTTCTCAAGATGGTAGATAGAAGAATGCAGAGGAATATTATTTTCACCATGTATTTATAAAAGTTTAAAATTATCAGTGGTAGGCTAGCTTTCCAGCATTTTGTAATGGCTATGGGTTGATATTAATTGGTGAGATTTTTTTTTTTTTTTTTTTTTTTTTTTTTTTTTTGTAATGATCAAATACCTATTTGTAAATAATATGTTCTTAATATACTTAATACTTAAAAATTAAAAACAATTAAATTAATTAATCCTAAATATCTATAATTATTTAAAAATCAGCAGAGTGTGAAAGTTATTTGCTCACAGCAAAATAATGAAGTTGATTTTGGATGATCAATTTCAAGAAAAGAATTTCTTCAAGAAGATTTTTGAAAGAAAATACAAAATATCTTCGTTTTAAATTGTAACAAACATCCCTATCACACTACTCGAAAATTGCTATGAAATAATCTGCCACAATCACCATTGAGTTCTCTCAGTTTTAAAAATATATTTTTTAGAGAACTAACTCCGGGATTCGAACCATGTTTGCTAATAAATCGTGAATGAGATATGTCTGAAAGTGTCTACGTATTATGCAATATATTTATACATTTACTTTTCCTTATTAAGGAAGTTACTGTTGTCCCAAAATTTTAACTTAAACTTTGATCTCTAGCTTGAAAAGAAATAAGTTACACAGTAAATATATTTCAGAAGTATACAAACAAAAATGCATTTATGAAAATACTTAACAAAAATTATTTGAAATATTTATAAATTTATTAAAAAAATCACAGAAAATTACTCAGTTGAACAAATTAATAGACATCAATGTAAACATATCTGCACTTAAATATTTTTCAATTGAAATCTTGGATTTTCTTCCAAAGCATCATCTCCATTTTCATAATACAGGGTGTCCAGCGAAAGAATCCCTGATTTTAAAATCAAACAACTCAAAAACAACGATCGACATAAGAATTAAACAAAAAGTATAGTTATTTTGAAAGCTGTAAAAATCTAAAACAGATGTTAAAAAAGTAGTTAAAAATGTTGCCAACAGATGGCGCTGTAGTTGCCAATTTCTATAAATACGTTATAAATTTGTCATCTGAAATCAGTCTTTACAATCACGCTAGCTTCCTTTCACACTTAAACAATGGAACTGCCAGAAGACAACAGTGAACAGCGCCACCTGTCAACAACATTTGTAACTAAGTTTGAAAATTCAATATCGGATTTTTACAGCTTTCAAAATAACTATACCTTTCGTTTCATTATTCTATCTATCTTTTCTTTTGAGTTATTTCATTTTAAAATCATGTAGTCATTCACTCGACACCCTGCATAATAAACTCCGAAACCTAAAACAACCTAATTGGAATTCTATCGTATTTATTTAACATTCACTATCACCACACAATACAATTCCTTTATAACCCAGCTTTCCCCTAGCTCCCAGCCTGCCGAAACTTATGTAGATACTGAAAACTCCGATTAGCCAACAGCACACTCAAAACTTGCCGTCACTCTATTAAATATTTCTCGACTCACGCCCGTATTATCCCACTGCTTCTGTATTCACGCCAGCTCTTAAAGTAGCATTCCCAAAACTCATACACGCGCAAATGCTCGCGTCTAAACCACTGCGAGTAAGTGGAAGATCTGACTGCGTCTAAACCACTGAAACTAGAAGCTCAGTCGACTGCGAGTAAAATCATCCACTCGGGCATTAATGCGATACCAGGAGAGAAAACTCAACTTCCTGTACGACTTCTAATAAAGATAAGATTCTTTTCTGGTATCTCGCTGCTTTTGAAAGGATAAAGTGAGAAGTTATACTTCATAACTTCAGTTGGAAATGAAATCTTGAACGGGTTTCTGCTAGCAGTTTGTAGAATGGTAGTTTTAATGACGTTAGAATTCTAATCTTGTCGACTGGAGTAACTTAATTTTGTGGGTTTACAGTTCGTTCCATTTTGAAAATATAAAAATGTTCTGTAGTTATTAATTTGGGAATCATTAATTTATCTAGTCGGTTACCTTTAAGACATTTTCTGAAACATTAAAAAGACATTTTTTCATGACAAAGCTAATGTAATGATTTTATTTATTATTATAAAGCACACTACAGAAAAAAAATTCCATTTAAAGTGTACAAGGAATAGTACATTACAAACAAGCAAACAATAGTAACAAAAACAAGATTACACATTTAAAACCAGCAGACATTTAGCCTTGAAACATAGAAAAAGATACATTAAAAATATCCAAATCATCAGAAATCAAATTAAAAATTCTATAAAATTTATACAAACAAAAGTTGTCAATGTAGTTATATTTGGTAAACACAGTAACAAATAAATTTTGGCTACGAGTATTGGTCGGTACAGCAAATTTAATGGAATTATGGATCTCAATGCAATCAATAAAATTATTAAGGACTTTGTAAAAGAAAGAAACACAAGAAAGCTCACGTCTAGATTTTAAACTGGGGATGCTGAAGAAATTGCGAAGGAAAGAAGAGGAGAGATCATGAGAATTATAATGGTTACCCCTATAATAAAGATAACGCATAAATTTAGTCTGAACCCTTTCAAGAATTATAATTTTATTGTTATAGTAAGGGTCCCAAATAAGTGAGCAGTATTCAAGATTTGAACGGACCAAACTAAAATAAAGAGTTTTAAGAGCCTGAGGATTAGAAAAATCTTTTGTATTGCGTTTAAGAAAACCAAGCATCTTATGTTTGTTAGAGTGTCGTAAGTTTTATATTTTTGGTTTATATTTTAGAAAAGAAAAAAAACTTGATTCCTATCTCACATTAAAATTGATTATTTTCAAACAAATTGACCGATAACATTTTGATGACAGTCAAGACAGAGTGTCTTTGACTGTTATCAAAACTAAAAAAGATATTTATAAAACAAAGTTAGTTATCTTTTGTTAAATTTCGACATGGGGCATTACATAAACTTTCAAGCAATCATCTAATTGCGTTTTAGAGATTGCTCAAATTTCAAATTCGCATACTTGATTGGTAATCAATATGGATTCCTCAATACTATTTACCATTACCTACAAGGTAAATTCTTAACCCCAGAGGGTGGTTGGTTGGTCGGTCGATCTTAACACAAGAGGAATGCAATTAAATAAAGTGCTTCCTCATTAAAATGAACTTTATTAATAAAAATATAACCTCTTGTGTGAACAAATCAGAGCAGTGTATAGTCCGACTTTATTACTATTATTTTTTGAGACATTTGGAAAGTTACGTCATAAATAATTTTGAACGAATTACCGGCGCATGTTTATGAACTAAACCAATCGAGTCCTACAAGCTTGCCCCTCATAGTCCGATACGCAAAAGCAGGTTTAGGTTAGGCATCGAACATCATTCCGAATTTTTATAGAATGTGTGAAAATGTTAATAAATTATGAATATATTGTTCTGCCGGGAAAAAATTATGGAAACTGATCAAATATCGACTTTGAATGCGTTGAACTAAATTCGATTGCTATATATGTTATAACCTGTCAAATAAATAGCATTCTTTTTTATTTCATAACCCACAGCTACTGTACTACTCTAGGGTCAAATACATGCATCTTTTAAAAGTGAAATAAGTAAGCTTTAAATATTACGTCGTCAGTGATTGAACAAGATTCTGAAAATATGACATTCATTTTATTATACCGGGTTATTCGAATTAAAGTTCAACTTTCAAAACGCTATAAAAAAAGAAACACAGGTTAGAATAACAAAAAATTTGACCAGAATATAAGTAAAGAAGGAGGAGAAATGGTGCGTCATATAAAAAAAAAATATTCAAAGCTTTTTTTCTTATGCCATACCCCTTTCACTTTTCTTTGCGTATATTAATATAACTCTTTTTCTTATTCCGTACCACTTTCACTTTTCTTTGCGTATATTAATATCTGGTCATTCTGACAAGTGGTTCTTTTTTTTTATACCTTTTAGGAAAGTTGAACATTAATTATAATTATTAAAATACTTTACTGCTAACTCTTTACTGACAGTAAAGTGTTATAATTAAATAGTAAAGTGTTGACTCACGCTATTCCATATTTTTTTCTAACATCTACAAGAAGTTTAAGTTCTCCACTAAATATAACTTCACTTGTCTCCTACATATTCACCTCTCACCTTCATTATTTACTTTATATATTAAACACACTTTAACTTTTAATTAATCTCCGCGATAAAAAAGAACCTGGTTAATCCCCCCTCCAATTAAAAAGTTCAAAGTTCTTTTTATTCTGAGCTTTAATATTCTCTCAAGTTTCAAGCTGCCACCATTACTGCCTTTTATTCCTGTCCTTAATCTCCCTAACGACTTTCTTAGCGGCTTCAAGAAAGTATGTGGTATTAAAGACAAATGCTTAGGCACACCTCGGCACATGCATGTCGCTAACTCCCAAAGATAAAAACGAGGTTTCTACGAGAAAACCTCCGTTTTAAAACTATTAAATTACTTTTTGTGGAAGCTACTTTACAATTTCATGCTTTGGTAGTATTTAATGGCTGCTTTTTTGGTGTGTGTGTTTTATCGTTTAAAGTAAACAACTTTGTTTGTTGAAAGCTGATAGCTGTGTTTATTTTAAGGGGAATGTTAGACAAAGTAAAAACAAATTCAGTGTGTTGTATTAAATCCAGCTTTGATAAAAAAAAAATTCAAACAATATTTTTATCATTCCTTCAGTTCCTTTGAGTATTAAATCTGTAAATTATAATTTCTAAAGAAAATGGATTTTGGTATGTGCGAAAATACATCATTTTTTAGTTGGTAGGTTTAGATGGTTAAAGGTATTTAGCATGTGGTTTATGTTTTTACGGGTGTTTTGTAATGCATGGAATCAATACTTAAACACAAAAACTGTTTTATTATAAGTCAAGCCCTTAACTCGATTTTATTGCGGTGTAAGGGAAGGGGATTTTACCCATCTAAGCAAAAATGAAAGCAGTAGTGAAAAACCAACCAGTCAATTTCCATTGTTTATTTGTAAGATATTTGAAATTATACACTAGATTACTTTAATATGTCACAAATAGTAGTTTAATATATAATATGTATTGGAAAATATTTAGAGGTGGGTGTGAAACCTCCACAGTTACGGCCCAATTGTAATTTCTAGATCACACTCGTAATAAAACTTCTCGAAGTACTATCTTAGAATTCATATTCCATCAGAAACTCATATATGGGAAAGGAACAAGTTCAGTATTATTTTACATTTTTGATTTATTATAAAGAGTGACCACAAAATGCAAGTTTCAACTTGACTAGAATTTTTTTTATTTTTAACACATTAAAGCCCCAGCTAGGCCTGGGCGATGTATCGATACATCGCCTAAAACCGGTGTGAAATCAACATCGTCAAACCGATGTCACTATTTTCGACGAACCGATACATCGCGATCTTTCTTGATGAGAGCGCGATACTTGCCTAGCACTTCAAGGACGATGAACCGTGATGCCACGATTCATGAGCGGTGTTTCTAAAATACTATAGAAATGTATTGAAACCGTCGATACCGCGCCGTTTGAGACATGATTCTTCACCACATCGCAGTAATCCTCCCTGCATATGCGCGGTGTCTCCAAGACTGTTTAAAAACTTACTGTAACAGCTAACACCGCGCCGTTTGAGACGATTTCCATTTGGGGATACTTCATCATCAGCATCGTGGTAATCGTATCCACCTTCGGTATGTGCGATGTTTACAAGATTGTATAGAAAGACAGCACCTCAGACAGCATCGCGCACTTAATCACTTATAAACGTTGCATTCGCTTTTGCATCCCCTGGCTTTTGAAATTTAAAATAAAATTGGAAAAAAGTGCGCATTTCAAGGGGATAAAAGCACTTATGACATTTTGAAATTATAATTCAATTTTACAATGTTTTTTTTTTTTTTTTTTTTTTTTCCAGGTCTCGCGTATATTTCCTATTTCGTTTTTACAGCTGAGTATTGAAATTGCGAGGTGGTTTTCAGGCGCCAGTAGTCTAGTAATATTGGAGATTCGACAAAAGAAGTATTCCTTTTATAGTTTGAATTTTTTATTTTTTTTTCTCAAATCTTGGAAAAATGTTTTAATTTTTATTTAATTTGACATCAGATATAAGACCTTGATATTCTATTTTTGGAATTCAATTGAGCATTTCCTAGACTTTTTGTGTTTCATTTTTGATTTTTTTTTCCCCTTATACTTGGAAGAAATAAAATAAAACATTTTTGTATTTTTAAATCTTTTACATTAACTTCAGGATTTTTTTATCTAACATTTTTACCCTTTGAGAGCTTTGTTATTAACTCAAGGGGATTGCGGTATTCTAGCGCGGTAATTTCTATCTAGTTCTTACCCAGTTAAGATAATCAGGTTAATTATTACTATGATGGTTTGTTATATCTGCCAAAGTCAATATGAACTAACGCATGGACTGATCACAGTTGTTTCTCTAGTTTGATTGCTTAAATACTTATAAAAGATTTTTTTCCCATTTACGTTGAAGGATTTTCTCTTCTGACTCTTAAATCAATAAATGTTTTATAATTTTTTTTTTTTTTTTTTTCCAATTTGTACAATTTGAATAAAGTTCATTTTCATAAGATTAATTACTCAATCCAACATTGCTTCTTAAAAATGAGGAAATGCAGATTTTTTTGGCACAAAATAAAGATTATTAGAATTTTAAATGTTATGCATTAATTTTATTTTTATTGTTTAATAGTTATATTGTACATATTAAGTAATAAAATATTCATAATATAGTATGTTTTGATTTAATAATTAAGAATATCCAATAACTAAAGTAGCATGTGCACAGCCAGGAAGTGGCACTTGTCCCCCCCCCCCCCTCCTCCTTTCCTGGATAATAACTAAGTAAAATTTCATTAAGAAAAAGAAATTGAAAAATCCAGATTAAACCAAAAAAAAAAAAAATAACCGGCTTATACCTCCTTGGGTGCTTTGTGTATCCCTCTGAAAATAATTCGGTCGCTGCTCATGTTATTTAAAATAAACTTCCATACATGAATTCAATAAAATGTCACAAAGCTAAGTAAACATAACTTTCGGCTATATAGCGTATTATGAAAACGTTGTTTTATAGTATTTTGTAAAAAAATATATAGTTCACATCGCGATGTATTGTGACATCGTGATGTTTTCTTCCCGATATATCGCGATGCAGAAATGTTAACATTGCCCAGGCCTAGCCCCAGCTTACAATAAATTTAAAGTAAAATCCTAACAAATTTATATCAATCCTTTTATGTCTTCTTATTCTTTTTGATCATTTTTTAACATGACCACCCAAATTTATCAAGTAAAATCAAAAAGAATTATTTACCTGCATTTATTATGGATTAGTAGTTTAATACCAAAACATTACTTTTATCTGTACTTATATAATTTTTTTACACTACCCTTTTAAAAAAATTATAATACTATTAAAAAGGTTTCTACCGAGGTAAACTTGATACTTGATAGATTTCATACATCATTATGTATGGACAAGCAAGAAATATCGATCTTAAAATTTCTTACAGTTTGCTTTGTAGATTGGATTAAGCATCGCAACTTTTCTCCGGCTAGTGTCCTCTTTTATTTTTAATAAGATTAAGAATCTTTTTGATTCACTATTCATTGTGTTAATGCTTGAAGTATTGTTTTTAAGGAAAATATTTGAACATAAATAATTTGTTTTAAGTGTAAGCGAGCAGGGACGCAACTAAGCAATTTCTGTGGGAAAGGTTTTCAATCAAGCACTTATTTTGCTCTTGTATTTCTCTGTATAAAATATAACTTTATTGCAAAACTTCCTCATCCCATATTCGCCACAGGTCATCAATATTTTTAAAGTTTTTTTTTTTCTGTCACCAACATATGTTAAATATTAAAATAGTTTTTTCTAGTTTTCGAGTTAATACAAAACCACCCAACATGGACAAATGTTTTATTTAGATCCGTATTATTTATATTTTCCAGATTATAAATTAATATTAAATTTGTCTTGCTTGTTTAACTTCAATTAAAGAAAGAGTAATATTTTACGCAAACGGACAAACACCAATACCAGGCTGATTTTATTATATATTTATGGCACTTTAAATACTAGGGTATGTAGGACTTAAATACTATAACAACAATTGAAAATTTAAAGCATCCATATTTTTACTTTGAATTGAAACGACACTTTATATTGGATGCATAATTCTTTACATCTATAATAATAAAACAAGCTGTGTGTCTGTCTTTCTGCGGATCTATAGAAACCTACTTAAAATTGGAGTAGAGCTCTGAAATTTTCAACAAAAAAAGTTTTGGCCTTCTAATTTTATGTATGTCAAACCGAATGTTAAAATTTTAATTAGTTATTTTTTAATTACTATTTTAGTTATTATTTTTTTTTTACAAAGTGACTTCAAATAGAGATACAGCTCTGAAATTTTCAACATAAGTAGTTTTAGCCTTCTAATTGGACTTTTAAAAAACAGAATGTTAAAATTTTAATTAGTTATTTTTTAATTAATTTTTTTAATTAATTGAAAAAAAATACAAAATGACTTCTAATAGGGTTACAGCTCTGAAATTTTCAACATAAGTAATTTTGGCCTTTTTATTGAATTATTGAAAAACAGAATTTTAAATTTGTTAGGTTTTTTTAATTAATTTTTTTAATTAATATATATTTAACAAAACGATATGTAATAGCGCTACAGCTCTGAAATTTTCAATATAAGTAGTTGTGGCCTCCTAATTGGACTTTTGAAAAACAGAATTTTAAATTTTTATTTAGTTCTCTTTTGATTAATTTTTTTAATTAATAAATATTTTACAGAACGATTTCTAATAGGGCTACAGCTCTGAAATTTTCAACATAAGTAGTTTTGGCCTTCTAATTTGACTTTTGAATAACAGAATTTTAAATTTTTGTTTTAATCTTTTAATTAACTAACAAATATTTTACAAAACGATTTCTACTTGGGCTACAGTTCTGAAATTTTCAACACAAGTAGTTTTGGCATTCTATTTGGACTATTGACAAAAAGAATGTTTCAATTTTAATTTGATTTTTGATTAATTTTTTTAATTAATATTTTTACAAAAAGCAACTTCTAATAGGCCTAGAGCTCTGAAAGTTTCAACATAAGTAGTTTTGGCCTTCTAGTTTTACTTTCCACAAAAGCGTGTTAAAATAATCTTAAAGGGGTGTTGTATTATTGTATTCACTTTGGGGGTTGGATTTTTTTGTGCTCGACAAGGGAAAGGCTTCTAATATTAAGGCCTTGCGTAGCAATTATAAATTTTAGTGAGTTAAGCAAGCTTATATTTACGCAACAAGGAACCTTTTAGCGAGAGAAGCGAGCATATTCTTGCATAGTAATGAACCTTTCAACGAGTAAAGTAAGCCTGTACTTGTGTGTCAATGAACTTTTCAGCAAACGAAGTGAGCTCGATTTTGCGTAGCGATGAACCTTCCTGCTAGCGAAGCGCCAAAAACTGGGACCTATACACCAATGATGGGTTTCTGCAACGTGAGGCCTCATAGCTAGCTAAAATATTGCTCATGTCAAAATTTCGTAGGGAAGCACGGGTATTCAGCTAGTAATACATAAATCTTCAAATAATACATAACGATTTTTTTTATGCTAGAAGATTTAAAAATCCATTATTTATTTCAAAGTTCACGAACCTAATAGTTACTTTACTACATTACGGTAAGCAAACTCTGTATAAATTATGATATATTGAACACATTTAAAAAAAAAATATTTGCGATTGCTAAGTATTTCTTATTAAATAAAAAAAAAAAAACACCGGTATGTTAGGAATCCTAAGAGAAGGGAGGGAGTGTTCCGACCCTCAAAACATTCCCCTGGTGCGCGCTTGTAAGTGTGTTGTATAGATGTAGATTAAACACGCGGCTAATTCTGAGAAATAGGTCGTTTGAGAAATATATGTTAAGGAATATAATACATTTTATATCATATTTCAAAACCTAGTAGTACAATTAATAATTATTCCAACAAATACCAAATTTAAAATTACTTCTTGATATGCCAAGATAAGATACAAATAGTTGGAAGCTAAGATTTTAGCAAACAGAATTTTTCTTCTTACTAGGCTTTTTTAGGAAAATTCTATTAAGTTCCTATTGAATTTAGTTAAAATATGCTGGTGTTCTTTTATTTCAAGGTTTATTGATAAGAGAACATATGAGGAATTGCGGGCACGAAGGACGAACTCAACAAATATTGGTTTTGAGTAAAACGCATTTGAAAAGTTTTCTCTGTATTGATTTATCTATGATTGGCATAATTCTCCGAGTATTTTGAGAGAGAAAGAAGGGCGAACTCACCATGAGAAATATTTCTATAGAATCAGTGAAGATCTAAATTTAAATGGAGAAAGTAAAGTGGCTCTATGTTGAATTCACCATTCGTATCCACAACACCTCAAATTTGATTTTTTTTTTTTTTTTTTTTTTTTTTTTTCGTAAGAACAACGGATCTCTTGAAACGAGAAAATTATTTAAAATTCTACTAACATTATTCTATTCACTAACAAATTGTTTGAGCCTGATTGGTCAAGAACAGTTTATGCTCGTGGTGTCTTCTCCTAGTGGAGAATCCACAAGAGAAGAGAAGCAGAATTGAATTTGATAGGAGACACATGTCTCAAAATTGGAGCCGAGTGCTCAACTATAAATAATTAACTTTGAATAATTATAAATGTTTATACGTGTAAGCAAATCTGTATTATGTGTGTGCCTTGTATGTCTTTAATAAATAATATTAACATTTCTACAGTCCACTACTTTAAATTAACTTAACTGAGCTCCGGACACAAATATTAAACCTAATATTACATCAATAAAATTTTTAAGAGAGCTGAATTTTAGCCTTAAAAAAATATAAATTATACCAAAAAAAACCTCCCCTTTTTTCATGTATTTAAACATTAAATGTTAACGTGCTGTTCAGCACATTACATATTTAAGAACTTGAGGATTAGAATCTTAATGAGTTTACTCATCGGAATAAAGAATATGCAAATTACAAACTTATCCACATAATGTAGTCTTCAAATATTCAACGTATATTTAATATGATAAGACGATGTCAATCTATAGGAGTCTTTCTTTGATAATTTTAAATATTTAGCGCGTGTTTCAAGAAAAAAAAATAAGAAGTGTGTTTTTTTTTCTTTCCCCCCAACGACAATGCGTTCTATTTATCCAAACTAAAAAAATCGTTGCTCGACTTTTTTACAACAGACCTTAGTTTTAATCAAGAATATTAAATTTATCGCCAAATTTATTTATTTACGAAAATGCACTTAATAATTTTTCTTTCGATGTTAATTTAAATAAGAGTTTCTAAATAATGAATTTCTTTAAATCACATAAACATGAAAAGAAATGCTTTATTTTTTCTAATCTTGATTGAAAATCGTTCTTATAGAATCAATATTTTAAAAGTGAGAGGATTTGTATAAATTTTGTATTTGAACTTTTTATAGAAAGTAAGGTGTGAATATTTTGGAAATATTTACAGGTTTATTTCTATCTGTGAGTTCTTTCAAAGCACAACTTTTTTTAATTTATTATCGAGCATTCAATGCAAGTTAATAAAAATATATTTCTTACAAGGCTATTAGTATGCTTACAACACGCAAGAAATTTAACCATATTCGGAACACAACAAATAAAACATTCTAATTATTACAACTACATTTAAATAACTTTCAAACACAAACTTTAAAAATATTATACTATGTGAATTATTAATTATATAGCTATGCTTCTCAAGTAATTTTTATTTTCACATATGCTTCATGTTTTTCATATGCGCAACAAGATAATTAATTATTTTTATTTTTCAAGCACCTTATCGTAGATTGCAATGCTATAATTGAAACTAAAAACACACTTGAGAAAAAAAAATTACAAAATATAATTTGAAGCTATCTTTGAATGAAGTTGTTTATTATATGTTTTAGCAAAATAAATGTCTTTATTGATTATTCAAGATGTATATAATTGAAATTCAACTTTCAAAAAATTGTTGAAAAGTCGTCAGAATGGAAAATAGAAAGGGGAAATTGTATAAAATAAAAATATAATTCGGCATTTTTTTTTTTTTTTTTTTTCCTTATGGTGAAATTTTTCTGTATTCAGGTCACATTTAAGATCATTTTGACCAGTGATTCTTTTTTCTTCGTGACAGTTCGGAAGTTGAACTTTAATTGTAACCACCCAGTATATTTAATAATCCTATTGTTGAAATAGGATATTTTAATATAAATTTCCCTTATAAAGATAACAATAATATTAGATATAAAGCCATACTAGGGGGCTCCGCTCCCTGTTAGCTAACGCTCACCAACCCCCGGGATTACTACGAAATTTCCCCTTGGTTTGCGAAGCTTCTCTCGCTTGAAAGTGTAGCATTTAAAATATGTCCTAGTAAAAAGCCATTTCAAATGCATAATCAAGAAAATTCTTAAAGTGTGTTATTGTGCCATGGAACTGAAGAAATTGGATTATTTATGATAAGCTACAATAATTGCGACATCATTATCCTACTGCTTATGTGAGACGCGTTGAGAAGAAACAGTGTGGCAACGTAGTGAAACGTTTTTGGAAAGCAATAAAAATAAACAGTTTCATGCACATGTCTAAAAAATATCAGGTATTTCAATGAACAATTCAAATTTAAGGATTGGTTTCGCATGAAGGGCAAAATAATTAAATTTGCACATCGAAATTTCTGTGGGGGAGGGGGAACAGAAGCAGTATAGGACCCCATTGGCGACTTTTACCGGTTTAACTGATCGGATTGGCGCTTTTTACACCTCTGGCAACCCCTCCCCTCCTTCCGTGGGTTTCAATCTGCCAACCCTTGCAGTTTTGGCGGTTTGACCTTCAATTGATTGTTTGAACGGGTACGGTAAACAACCAAAACTCCACTGGCGACTTTTGCTTGACGCTTTCTTGTAGGTGCCAAGCAAAAAGTCGCCAATTGGGTCCTATACTGCTTCTTAACCCTTTTTACGTTACTAAAATAATATACTAAAAGGCCAATTGCAAAAGATGAGTAACAATTTCAAAATAATTTTTAATTATAATTATCATCAAGACACTAATAATAATATGCAAAAATAATATCACACAGTCACAAACTTTGTGATAAAAATTAAATTAAATTTTACTATCCCTAAAGTTTATAGACAATTCCTTATTTTCCCTTTGACGTTCACATTATCCATTTTTTTTTTTTTTTATATAATCACTTCAAATACTCGATCAGGCATATTCAAAACAAGAGTTTGGAGAATTTCTTGTTTTAGAGAAAACTAACTTTGTTTAATTTACAGCTTTAGATCTTGAATAGTTGCAAATTGTCATCCATTCATATATAGATCTCAATATAATACTTCCTAGAGCTTCTCCATTGAGTTCAGTTCAAGACCTAGGGCTGGCCAGTTCAGAAGAGTAACTTGGTTTTGTCTAAACCATTACCTTGTAGAGTTTGACACTTGCTGATTTATTCATTTCTCCCCACCTAGCAACTTTCCAAATAGAAGTAACTGTACTTCGAGCGTTTTCTGGTAATCTTCGGAACATACACAGTCTTTCAAAAAAGCAATATCGGTAGTACCATTATAATAAAATGCTCTCCACCCCATGAGTGAACCCCCTCCTTGTTGTCTGATGAAAAAAGTTCGTGGTTCCTTGTGAATGTCGTGGCAGTATAACCCAACCATCGGGGTCATCTAAATAAAACTTCGTTTCATCACTGAACAGAAAACTAAAGCATTCATCTGTCCAATTCATATGATTTCGTTCACATTGAACATTATCTGAAAGTTTTTATGGCGTTTTGTAAACATTGGCGAAGAAAGCATTTTGGGATAATCAAAAAATTTACTTGTCTGCAGCCGTCGGTACACCGTGAATTTTGATACTGGTACGGTCACTTCTCTTGAAATTGACCATACAGATTCTGGGTTGAAACTACTATCAAAATCTTTCTATCTTGCCGTTTAATAGTTTTCTTTCGTCGACCAGAATGGGATTTTGTTTCAAAATTGTCACCTTTTGACAGAATTCGATAAATACCAACCCTGATGAGTCCAATTGTTCTTGCAATGTCCATAACTTTCATTCCGCGAGCTTTCAAAGGATAGATTTTCAAAATTTCGTTCTTGGGAAAACTGCACGTTGCGAGGCATCTCTGCAATCAGTCAATAAAAAAAAAAAAAAAAAAAAAAAAAAAAAAAAAAAAAATAAAAAAAAAAACTCGCTTTCACCTCAGGAAACTATTGAGTGACAAGTGCATGACCTTGGAATATACACATTTTCATTATCAGTTATTAAAACAGCTTTTAAACACCGGTTGTCTATATATTTTTTGGGACAGCATTTTTTTTATTATTATTATTATTATTGTTTCTTTACATTAAATCTATGACTATTTAAAGTTGTGTGTGTATTTTGTTATTTGTATTACCTCAATGCATATTTACATAATTTATTTCGTCTTTCTTACTCGTTTAGTTAGCTCTTATATCCAAAAAAACGACTGTCAATGAACTTTTGGGACGCACTGTACAGTTGCATACATAGTGATAAGTTAATTACTAAAACCTCTAGAATGATATACCCTGCAATATCCTTTTTTCGAATTTATTTGTTCATCAGACGCATTTACGATCTGACATGTGATTTTATTGTCTCTTCCTGTCAACTATATGTGATTTATATGTTGTTTCTTTTCCAATAGATTTTTTATTTTTATTTTGACTCTTCTTATAACGATGTTTATAATTTGGTATTGAAACAAAATTGTGTGTTTATTTGGTTTCTTTAGTGTACCTTTCAACAACACTGCGTCTGAACTCAGGTGTTAACATATTGCTACTGACCGATTTTGTATTATTTCAAAATAAAACTCTCTGAAAAAAAAAGATAATTAAGATCATTTCAATTGTAGTAGGTTCAATCTAACAAATCATTTAACATTTTTGATGAGGCATTTTTGATGTTGAGACATTTTGAAACTTAATAACTTAAGGGCTTAGAAGTTTGTTCCTTCTAAAATTTATACCATTAAGAGTTATATAACACATAATATAAAAATATTCCTTGAGCCTTCTTTTTTATTTAAATTTTTCACTAAGAGAAAACCTAGAAAATGTTATGTCCGAAACGACTAAGTCAGATTTCTTTTTCATATTTTACCAATTTCCAATATATAAATGCCGACCTAACGATGTAGTGGTTAGCGTTCTAGCTTCTGGACCGCGATGTTGCTGGTTCGAGTCCCGTGTTAGGCATGGGTGTTTGTAAATGTATGTTAGCTTGTCTAATGACGAATGTTTCGGCGCATTATAGCCCTCGTATTGCTCACGGTGCCAGATAATCTGAATACAACCAATCCAATATATAAATGAACTTTGAAGAACCTATGTATTTCTAAATATATATATATATATATATATATATTGCAATAAATCTATAATATATCTGATTTTTTTATATATATATATAATTTTTGGTACATATTAATTATTTTGTATTGTTTGAGGAAAATGCCAAGTTTGGTTGCTTCAGGGTTGTCATGTTGGAAGCTTTAATGAAAATAACTACTTTTACTATATACCATTAATATTCTTGAATTTGATAGCTTTAAAATGGCACTATTTTCATTATAATATGCAAAATAATATTTTAAACTATGGTTATTTTCATTAAAGTGCACAGTATTAAAAATCACTACCACAAACTTTAAATAGTATTAAAAATCATTACCGCAAACTTTAAACATGGTTTGAAAGGAACTAGTTTTTGTCAATGTATTATTTTTTTCAGTAAAAATTATTTTATTTTAAACCAACTAATCGAAAAAATTAAATTAATTTAAAGTGCATAATGCAGGTCAGGAAACCTACTATGATTAAAAATATCAATACAGCAATAAATTTTTTAATTAATTTTAAATTTTATTAACTTTATTAAAAGTGGGTAATTTTGCATTCTTTCAAACTAAAATTAGATGAACAAAAATATTTAAAATCATTTCAATTGTAGTAGGTTCAATGCATCAAATCATTGTGTATCATTTGCAAACAAAATTTTAATATGTTATAAATTGATATATAAATAGTGTAATTAGTAACTAATTATATAATTAAATTGGAATTTAATCAATTGAATATAATTAAAACGAAGAATTGTTTATGCATATTTCCTAGTTTCTAATACTTGTTAAGTGTGACAAAATGTGAAAGTGGTTAAAAAAATTATAAGAAAAAAATTCCAATGTTTAATGGTATCTATCTTAAATATGATACATTCTGCAATCATACTGATAACTACTATTTTCTCTCGGCATAAATATTTTTAAACCAAAGATATGTTTATGAAATATTATTTTTAGTAAAGCTGTACTCCACGGTATAAGTATTCTATGAGATTATCCCTGAAACGTCAGTTTCAGGTTAAAAAATATAAAATATTTTGAAAAATTGTGACACAATGAGCTTAGCAGCAGAAGCGACAACTGTCATATCAGCTAAAGTAAATTTTACTTCTTATGCGTAATTACTTTAATTGTTTCATGTTTGTATGTGTCAACTTTTAGTCAAGGTTGAAAAAACAAAAAGCATTTGTTTTTATTTTTTAAACATTTATATAATCCATTTAAATAAATATCACTGCATTAATGACATCTTAAATTAAAGAAATAATCAACAGTGTCATGTTTAAATTTCGTTTTTAGAATTTTAGCAGTTTCAAGGGAAGTAAGACAGTAATTTATCCAATACCGTTCATTTACTGGTTTCGATGAGTAAAGAGTAAGCATATATTTAAATAGTTTTAACTTACAACTTATACAACTTAAAATGAGCCAAGATTTAGAAAAGCAATATTATCATACAAATAGAGATAAAAAACGTAATAAAATGTACTATGTAAAAAAAATTGTGCACTGGTAGCTTCAAATGCGTTTTTAGCACACTATTACTGTAAAAAAGTACAGTAACTTAAAAATATCTATAATTTACGAGACGTAAAATTAATTTTTATATTAAAGATAGAAGGACAAATCATACTTTTAGTTCCAAATGCTTATTTCAACACATATCCAAGAGCATAAACATATATTCAACTACCTAACAACTAAAGTTCTAAATAAATATATCTTGATTATAAAATATTCAGAATAACAATCATGAATCAACAAAAAAACAATAGTTCATTTAAATTTATAAAATATTGAACTAATTTCCACAAAGTTTTTTGGAGGGGAGGGGTGAGGTGATAAAAAAAATTATTTATTCAAACATTATGCAAACTCACATTGCATGACATTGGTAAATATTTATCAGACGTTCTGTTAAAACGTTTAGATGTTATAATAAACTAAAAATAAGGATCATTAGACACCCTAATTAACTTTTAGTTAATTGCCACACACACAAAAAACAACCCTGAAAATCTTTGGCAAACACGTATCTTCATATTATATGAAGTCTTCAAATTAATAGAAATTAACAAAATGGGACCTGATGTTTTTTCTAAATGTGTACTAGAATGATACTTAAAGAAGCATTTATCACCAACGACAAAAAAAATAATTGCAACGTAACACAAAATCATATTGTTAAACATTGGTAAAAATTTCTCCTGCGTTTTATCAAACTGTGTTATTATCCAATATCTAATATACTTTAGGGAATCTATCGTCCTTATTAAAACAAATTTTAAATAATAGCAAAGCCACTTAAAACTCCCTTGTTGGTTATTGCCAAAGATTTATGTTGCGTAACACAAAATCTTCATAATAATAGCAAATAAAATTTAATAAAACCCAATGTTTTCTCAAAATTTTTACTTTATCACTCACTTAAAAAATTTAAGTAGTTATATCATATCTCGGAACCTAACTGAGCATTTCTAAAACTTAATTAACAGTCTATGAATATTTATTAGGACAAAATACATAAAAATGTTAAACATTACCAACTCTAAACGAATCAATTAAAATAATCATATTAGTCAAAACCACCTTGTTGAACATTGAAAATACTTTTTCTTTATGTTCGACAGTCTTTAAAATAAAAACATTCTTCAGAAAACAACCAACACTCCTTTAACATTTATAATGAGCAAATATACTAAAAGTAGGAGATATCTGTAAACCACCCCGCTCTCCCGTCCCTTTTCCTACAGAAAAATCAAATCATCGCAGTTAAATTTATTGCTACATCGTTAAACATCGATCCTTTGAACATCGTTGGCAAAGTAGTCCCGTAACATATATAATGAGCAAATACCAAAAATAGAAGACATCTATCACCCTCCCATCGCCCCCACGCTCAAAAAAAAATTCAAATCATTGCTACAAATTACATTGCCGTGTCGTTGAACAGGTAAAGACTTTTTATTTATGTTCTACTATAAAACAATCATCAGAAATCAACCAAAAATTCCTTAACTTATATAATGAGCAAATGTACTAAACATATGAGACATATGTCGCCCCCGACCCCAAAAAATCAAATCATCAAGGCAAAATTTATTGCTACGTGGTTTAACAATAAAATAATTGTTTTTAAGTTATACAAATACAAATTTTAAGACCAACATACAATACAGGCTCAAGGCCCAACAGGGTTGGTCGAGTAACAAAAATATATATACACGAATATATATATAGAAATAGAATTTGCATACAATAGTTACAAGATCATACATACAATATACAATAGTTACAGGATCATACATACAATATACCATAGTTACAAGATCATACATACAATATACCATAGTTACAAGATCATACATACAATACACAATAGGTACAGGATCATACATACAATATACCATAATTACAGGATTATATATAATAATATAATGTACAAAGTTGACACAATGTTTGATAATCATACTGGAAAAATGCAATGCATAGGCAAGCTGACAAATTTTATAAAATCTAACAGTACACAAACTTAAATAACCAAACATAGTAATTAATTAACCTAAATTAAATATGTCTTTGCACAAAATAACAAAAATCTAAAAAATATATTCAAAATCACAGCAACTATTAGAAGTCGTAATGTTACTTTAACATTTAGTATTAACTAAAAACACTAAGAGTAAAGAGCTTTTGTCACCTTAGTAATGACAACATAACTCTAAGCCATTCAGTTGGACATTGGCCCTTTTTCCACTGGGGCACCAAAATAATTCCCACCCATGAACACGTACCCACTACTAAAATATTCATATCCCACTTCCCCGAAAAACTTAAACGCACGCTTGGCAAAAAATATATATATATATACGTATACTTATACTTATATCGCTACCGTTGACCCGCTATTACTGGGATTAATGATCACACAACGGAAAACATTGACGGCATACTAATTCCTGTAGATACGAGAGTTTTTATTGCTGCGTTTAAAGGTCTTCCTATCTCGGCTCAGGAAGATTAATTTCTTAAATTAAGTTATTGTTTTGATTGGTTACTTGCTGTTTTATTAAAGTGCCCGAGATGAAAATTAATGGTATTTTGTAGCTCCTCTTTTTTGTTTATAAGGGGAGTTTTATTTTTTTGATAGAAACGATGTTTTTCTAATGAGTTAAATAGAAGGGGGCTTAGAGAATTGCAGAAATTCCTGTCATTGAATTTTTATGGAGAAATAAATTTGGCGGGTGATTTATGGAAGTTGTGGTGTTACTACGGTCGGATGCATATTTGGATTTAGGTTGCTCGATTTATTAAACACATTAAATTCTGTGATTTTTTTATTTTTTTTTAATTCCGGAATTTGTAAAATTGTGTATCACTTAATTGAAAAACAAGAAATTATTTTATTTAGTAATTTTATTATTTACTGAATTGGGAAAGTTTTGCAAAAGAATCTTCACTTACTGCAACATTTTCGAAATGCTCATTAAATATGAATTTGTAATATTGATAAATTTTGTAAAATTCAAAAGGTAAAAGGGTTCGGTTGCTTTTTTTTATAGCTTTTAGTGTTGCCTTAGTATTTTTAATCAAGTTTGAAGTTTAATGTTATTCTTTAAAACTATGGAATAATATGACTGCGTTCCAAACATATTTCGAGACGCATGCTTCTTGTCCATTATTAACGCATGTTTCTGGAACGTGTATACATTATACTCTATAGAGTCCGAGTAGTAAACGACCGCATTTCAACAGTCTGTGACTTCCAACAAAACCTACAATGTAACTTTCGTGTTTATGCGAGATTGGTACATATACATTCCTTTAAAAATGCATATAAAACACGTGTGGGTTGTCTTTCCAAATTTCAATGTGTAATAGGTAAGTTAATTCTTCAGTTACACTATATTATTGGAACAGAAGTAACTCATCAAAATTATATGATATTTCGCACATCATCAGTCAACATGGCGTAAGGCTTTGCAACTGTCGACGAGGAAACAGACCTGGATTTACTCTTTTCGAACAAAATTTACAGCATCAACATAAAAATTCTACATTCAACAACCACCTTACTCATCAATTCCCCTTGCAAACAACTTTAAACACAAAATAATCCCAAATCTTCGCCACACTTTCTGAAGAAAAAACATTTACCATTTATAAGCAACACTTTAACACCTTGAGAACTTCTTCTGCCAAACCCATCAGAGAAAATCTAAGGATTTTAATAACATTTCTTGCCAGCTGGCAAACAACAACAAAATCTATAAAATTATGGAGTATTCCTATATTTTTGTAGTTTGTTATACAAGAAATTATTTTACATTATCAGTTCACAGCTTCTGTAGTTTCTGTCAAAATAGAACACTTTAGTTCCGCCATTTACGAAGAAAATATACAACTACACAAACTACTCTACTATAATATGCTTCATCATCCATTCATCCTCTAAACCTCTTAAATCCCGAAATAATCCCAAACCTAACCCAAGCTTACGCTTTGTGCATTCCCACTTGTAGCACCTCTCCATAACCTTAAGAAAATCATAAGCTAAAACATCAGATGACTGTGAAGATGATATTGGTTTCTGCGAAGAGTTGATTTCTAACAAAAAGTATAAATGCTAGAAGAATCTCCTGCAATTTGCGTGCTACAAAATTTAAGAAATACCTTCACATCATACCATCAGGCCATATCACATTAACATTAGACTTCTATTCCTGTTGACAAGACAACCAACCCTGCTTAGCTTCTCCGAATAACATGCACAGCTTTAACGTTAAAATACCACAATCAATATCCTTACTCATCCATTTCTCATCAAACCACTTAAAACCCCGAAATTAATCCTGAACCCAGCAAAAGACATCCTCCACTTGTAAGACCACCAAAACCCGTGAGAAATTCCTCCTCCAAAACCAGAGCACCTCCTAAAGAATTTATTAACGTTTCATTCCAGACGGGCAAGAGATCTCCGCAGGGGTTTTCCGATGGGGGGGCAAGAGGAGATGTCAAGCGTAATTTCCGGCGTCATCAAATATTTAAAGCTCATAAATGCTGCTTGGCCCATCTATTGCAGCCTAAATATTCCTGCTTCAAAGCCGATGGTTGCAACAATTCTCTGGGCGTGTGCCGAAGCGAGTGGCGTAAATGATCGTTGCAATCTATTCAACTCAGCCCTGTGCTATAAGCTGTGATTACTGTAATCTCTGCGCAATGATGGGGGGGGGGTCGTAACCCCCCCTTTTCATCATTAGACTTCTATTGACCTTGAGGATTTAAGTCGAGTGAAGGATTATGGGATGGGAATAAGTGATGTTTGCTTACTGGATGTAATCCTTAAAATCTAGGCGTTAAGTATTTGATCTTGGAGAAAACGATGTTGCTTGGTGTGGATTTAAAGAATTTAAACGTGATGCAACTTGTGGAGCATTGCACTATTATTTGATTGCCTTAAAGTCATGAGGAAAATTATTTAAATGACCGTATAAAACTAATTCAATCGTGCTTATGAATTGTTGATTAATAATTATTGAGTGACGTGTTTCTAATAGGGGTATATTTTAAATGCCTAATGGTGCTTCCTTGACAGATAATTATCCACGTTAAAATGCTTTGTCACGTCTTAAATACAATGCATATATGTATTTATTTTTTCTTGTCAAAATGTGATGTAAAATTCATTTACATATAATCCATTCAATAAGTTCTTCTTGACAAAATAAAGTTTTGTAGAATTATAAAGCTTGTTCTTGTAATCAAATGACTTTTAATTCAATACAGGTAAAGATTCATGAGAGATAAATTCATCAGTTAATCAGCTACAGAATTAGTAAATATATTGGCAACATTTTGTAAACAGAAAATTTAAAAAATTAAAGTTAATGAACTGATTAAAGGTTTATTCAGTTTAGTGTACGAGCAAACATTATTACAGACTACTTTACTATCAAAATGAGGTAATTTTTAAACATAAAGGAAATTTTTGGCATAGTTTTATAGTATAATGAAATGAGCTTCTCTGTCTGTTATCGTTTATTCATCAAAAGTTCTCCAAATGTAAAACATGTATTTATAATTTTCTCACACAAATAGCCATTTTATTTTCTGTTTTTAAAATTTCGTTCTCATTTTTTATTGATGATGAAGCACCACGCTCCCACAAACCTGCTGACATTCCAATCAGAAGAAAGCAATTCCCACGAAAAATCCCACATATAGGCAAGTCCCACTTCACCAGTACTGATGTGGAACATATTTTTATAGTTCACCAACCCCCTCAACCAGCAAACCACCCTCACCAAAGTCATGTCACGGCAATCTTAAATGCTTCTTAGCCCCCACGTCCTTGTAGAGGGGGATCAGTTCCACCAACACCCCCATTGTTCTTTAGTGGGTGGGTGACTTGATAGATAGTTTCTCACAAAGAAGCAAATCCTTCTTCCCATGACCTGTCAAAGAGGATTTATCAACCAGAAAAGATCCCCTTCTTCGAGTTTTAATACACAGACTGCGTTCCCTCGATATAGGCTTCCATGGTGACAGAAGCCGACGTTTTCACCGGGAGAAGCTTTCTTTCTCATGGGTCCTTTTTTGAATTCCGTGGCTCATGCTACAACTTTAATGCGGCATGCATTGTTAGGGCTGTCAACAGTGCGCTGTACGTGCTGCAATGACTGGAGGTTGGGTTGATACGTTGGGAAAGTGCTGTGACAACCTGGGTTTTGTATGTCTTGTTGGTGGATGCCTCAGCTAATTTTGCTTCGGATAGGGATGGTGGAAGGAAAGAACCAGACATCAAGAATATATTTTTTGCTTAGCTCTGTGTTGAATAGAGCTAAGAGCTGAATACTAAGTGATGCAATTATTTTGGCACCGTTTTGTATTTGCTAATAAAATTTGTGGAACTACCAATAGGACTTAAAGTTGCAGTTCAAAAGTTTATTGTTTCGTATTTTTGTCTCTCGGTTAATCGCGTGGGGGAGAAATGTCCCCCAAATTCAAATTTTCGTGCATATCATTAAATTCGTGACTAAATATCAAAGTAAGTGGGTATTTTAATCAAAAGCACAACATTATTGAGCAGAATAAATTAAAACCCATTGGCGGTAGTGCACGTCATAGGATCCCCAGTTTTTCCAGCAATACTCAACATTTTTAAATTTTTAAATAAAATTTAAAATAAAATATTTTTTAGATATTTTTATTAGGATGATAGTCTATAACATATCTAAAACAAAATTAATAAAAAATTATTTTAAAAAAGTATGTATTTGAATTAGACATATAATTTAAAATTTATAGCAGGGAAAACAACTGGGGAATTTAGCCCATTCCCATGACCGTCAGTGGATTAAAAATTAAAAAATACTTTTAAAATAACTTGGAAAAAAAAACCTGTAAAAAGACTTTGATCATGGGGTGCCAACTATTGAGAAATTGATTGTGAGGGACATTGGTGAACCTCAGGACTAACCAAGGGTTAATATTTCTTGTTTCATAACATCATAACAAAGTGATGTTTAAGCAATTTTACATCCATGGTTTCCTTCTCTCTCTAAAATGTTGCAACCTGTCGTAAATGCATTTTTTACTCAAAGCGTCTACTCCGTATACTTGTACCAATAGTGCATGTTTTTCTGCAGACATTTTTTCTATTTTTAACAAAACCATGTTTGACCTTTGCTCCATTTCAATTTGGCGTGGTGTTGTACACACGTCGTGAAGCATTGAAATCTCTACCATTCATTTCAATTCTTCACACAATATGAAACGGTTACCTGGCATAATAATAAATAATTTTTTCTTTAACAAATGCGATAAAAAAGTATATTCATATCTAGAAATAAAGATACAATTGTTTCAAGATGCAGATAAAAACAAATTTATTGTGCATTTCAAAGACAATTATATTCTTCCCAGTTAATCTTTAAAAATCCACATGATTTCACACTAAAAAAATGATGGGTTTAATACAAAATAATATTTTGATGGTATGATGATTTGGGTTAAATTTAAAGTTAAATTCTATTTCACTCATTATTTCAGTTTGATTTATTGCTTCAACTTATTTTATTATGAAATTTTTGTAAAGATACACATGAAAATTCATCGAAGACTTAATTTTGGATACTAAACTTTCAGAAAATGTAATGCTTCTTCTTGACTTCTCAAAGCCAAAAGTTCACTCCAAATAAAAATGGTTATGATTTAAAAAAAAAAAAAAAAAAAGACAAAAAAAAAAAAAAAAAAAAAACATGTACCAAAATTTTGTATTGAACATAGTAAAAGTTGTACCCTAAATAAATAGTAGCTTTATACACTGTCTCATTCAAAATGTTAATACTCATTAACTTTAAGAAGCTAAGAAAAATAATTTTTACCATTACATTTTAATATGCAATGTTATATGAATAAGAATAAATTACATTAATGCATTACTATCGAATTCCACTAACCATGAGTTATATATTAATTATAGGAAGCAATACTTTGGTCTTGTATAGAAATTTAAAAAAAAAAATTAATTCCCTGTATTCACGAATAAATAAATTTAATCTTTTACACAAGGATCGGGTAAAAAAATCGAGTAGTTAAAAAAGACAATCCTATAACAATGCATAGTGGATGGTACAGCTCACTTTTTTTTCAGTCTTCGTATTTAGCACGAAAATATTAAAGGTCATTCTATTAATTAATTCCTGATCCTTTTTTATTTCAAATACTTGTTCAACAATCGTATTTGATGCTCATCTTTTATCATATGCCTTAATAAATATAGAAGCCCTAAACCAATAGGATAGAACACTAGGGAATCTCACTAAAAATTTTGAACGATGAATTTCTTTTAATTTTCTTGACAATACATATCACTAATTACTTCGTAGTGCGAAATAAGTTTTTTTTTTAATCAAGAAGTAAACGATGTGTAGTTTTTCATATACTTTTTAACTTAATCCTCTAGATTTCTCCATTTTATGAGTTTTATACCAACACGAAAACTAGGTCTTGTCTAAAAGGCAATTTTAGTTCAGTTATTGTCTAGTTGTTAGGTAATTACACTACCATATTTTTCTTATTTTAAAGTAAAACACATTATTTAAAATTTGTTTAATGTATAATTATCTTTTGTAAGAAATACTACAATATTTTTAGAGATACGAATAGGAAATTCCAAAAATTATACTTATATCTACTTTTTTTTTTTTTTAATTTAAAGTTCTCTTTTTTTGAGTTTCATATTAAGAAAACTAGTACAGATTTTAAAAGATAATCACTGAAATCAGATTTAAATTACCCTGTATTTAGTTTGGATAGGTTTCTATAATAAATTTAAGGGGACTTGGTACGCTTAAAACTATTTTATTATATAAGCCTTTAAAATTATAATTTTTGCACATTTGGAAGTGTTGCTCGGAAATTACTAAATTTTATTACAAAAAAAAAAAAAATTCACATCGTGCTATAAATCTTCAAAATTATATATATATATATATATATATAATTTTTTTTTTTTTTTTTTTTTTTCAAATTCGTAAAATTTCAAATTCTATCTCTTTTCTCATTTTTCAATATTTTTTCCTGATTTTTTAAAAAAAATTTCTTAATAATATATTCAAATCTTTTAGGCATCGGATTTTGAATAAGTAAAGTAGTTTTCGAGAAAAACGATAATTATACCTATTAATGGTAAAAAAAAAAGAATATTTTTCAACTTTTAAATTTTGAAAAAAAAATCTTTTTATTCAAAAATCCATGCTTATTTTTATCAAATATATCTTAAGAATGATACAAAAAAAAAATTCAAGTTATTTAATTTATATTTTCTGAAGTTATAGCATTTTGAGTTAGGTGGGAATTCCAAATTACGCGAACTGACTAAATTACGTTCGAAACATCGAAACTATTGCAGCTATGCTAAATTCTCCATAAAAATATGATTTTTCTGCAAATGCAGTTATTTGATCAGCTCAAGCACTTGTAAGAAAAGTGAAAATGTTCCAAAGATTATAAACATGCAAAAATAGAAAATTTATATTTTTATAATTTTTTGTGAAAAGATCCCCTTAAAAATGAGTATGCATATTTCCTTTAAAATTAATTAATACATCTCTAAGGCATTACAAATATAGTTGTCTTGTCCTGTCTAAACAATTAATGTAAACCAAAAGTGGTGTGTAAAATGTTTAGTTAATTGCCGAGTTAAAGAGGCAGATGGAAAATGTGCTTATTTCAAAATGACGATGAATGCTGTGCCTCTAAGTTGAAACGTTTTTTAATTATAATTTGCGCCCAGCTGAAATAATCGCTTTTACTCTCAAAACAAAGTTTAATTTCTCACTTGTTAATGAAAATAAGCAATTCAGAGACGTGACTAGGTGGTAAATGTCATAAACTAATTAGCCATAACGTAAAACACTTGTTAGAGAAAGGTAATTTTGGTAAATGTACCTGATAAAGCTGTTTTAATTGGAAGTTACTCTTTGGATTCGGTCACTGATTGTAGTGTGTTATGTACTTAGATTCTATAAGATATATACGCATGGGCGCCCCCAGGAATTTATGCAAGAGGGTGCAAGACGAGATTTTTATAAAAATCACTATTTTTTTTAGAAATGTTAATTAATAATTATGCATTATAAATTATACTCTTTGAGAATAGTTAAAAATCATGGTATATATTTTTGAAAGCGCAACCCTGTTAAAGAGAAAAAATACAAAATAGTAAAAACATTAAAATATGTATTTTTAACGAATTTTTTTTTTTTTTTTTTTTTTTTTTTTTAAATCATTCAACTAGATCTCACGGAATTCAAGAGACAATGTTTAGAATAGAGGAACTTGAAGATGCAAAAATACATAAGAGTAAAATTTTTTTATTTCTTCCACATTTCGGATATAATAAAAAAAAAATTCAAAATGACACCCGATGGCAGCATTGGAATACATTCAATTGAATTCTATAAATAGATTTCAAGATAATATATCTGATGACATAAAAACAACAACATTTTCCTAGAATTCTGAGAACTACACAGTAAATAATTCAGCCTCTTATAATCATAGACAACAAACGCCAGAAAATCGTCACGCAAGTAACTGTAAAAAACGACATAGGAAAGAAATAAAAGATTAAATTAATAGGGGGGGGGATGCTTATTGTAACATAAAAGTATAAACGGCATATGTGCTTTTTTTATCTTGGAATTTACATCTTTTCCCACTTTTTTTTTTCTTTCCAAGAGCCATGGGGGCGAATGCACCTCCTTGCACCCAACTGGGAGGGGGGGGGGGCATGTATATACCATGTAGAAATACAAAAGGTTGCACAATTTTTAATACAAAGCATTACAATAACACATTTATTTGCAATAAATTAAAAATAATTACCCCTAATTGTTTATTGCCCTTTGTTGTAGTGAGACATGAAATTGATTCTTCAACAATGAGAACAAAAAGAATAATCTTAAGGGAACTTGGTACCCTTTGTTTTCACACAAAAATTATAAAATGTCTATTTTCAATTTTTTGCGTGTTTATAATCTTTAAAACCTTTTTCTTATTCTGGCAGGTTTTTGAGCTGATCCGATAATGGCAATTGCAAAAAAAAATTATATAACTATGGAAAATTTAGCATAGCTACAATAGGACAATAGCTTCTTCGATGTTTCGAACGCGTTTTTCTCAGTTCATGTTTTTTGGAATTCCTACCTTACTCAAAAGGCTAATACTCCAATAAATATTAATGAAATTACTTGAAATTTTGTGTATGTCATTCTAAAAATCTATTTGACAAAAAATAGCCATCGAATTTTTTCATAAACTAAATACTTTTTTTTTTTACAAATTTAAATGTTGAAAAAATCCTTTTTTTTTTTTTTTTTGTTTTACCTATACGCATAATTTTATCGTTTTTCTCCAAAACTATTTCACTTATTCAAATTTGAATACCTAAAAGTTTAGAGTATACTACTAGGAACAGTTTTTTGAAAAAAATCAGGAAAAAATATTGAAAAATGAAAAGGAAGGTAGAATTTGAAATTAAAAGAATTTTTTTAAAAAATAATTTTGATAATCTAGAGAACTATGTGAACACACCCAAATATGTATAATTTGTAATTTTAAAGGCTGAAATTAAAAAAATAGTTTTAAGAGTACCAAGTCCCCTAAAAAAGGTGAATAAAAAAAGTTTTTCACACACAATTCTTCACTTCAGCTAGAGTCATTTTGGTAAGTTTATTTTGGGTTTTTTCAACTTTAGCCTATCTGTACAGATTTAAAAAAAAAAAAAAAAAATATTTCAACTAATCGAAACCATGCATTCCACTTAGAATATATTTTATACTAATCCCATTACCATAAAGTATTTAGAATCAGTAAAGAATAATGCGTAAAATAAATTGTACTATTTCAAGATATTTTTCCTATTATTTAAATACACATGCATACTTGACATGAAATTTTACTGAATATTATAAAGAAAATATATGTTTACTATTTGTTTCTTATGCAATTCCCTATCATTAAAAACATTCAAAATGATTTTAAGTGTCAATTTTATTTCTTGTGCTAAAAGCTATAATATTTCATCAAAATAAAAATAAAAGTATACAATGCGAAATAATTTCGCAGATAAAATATAACTCCTTTCACTAAGAGACAGATCAGAACTTTTAATAAATATTCTTGAGGGGAAAAAAATAACGCACTGTAATTTCTACCAAATGTATTAGTAAACACATTTTATAACTAATTTAATTAAATCTGATATTTTAGAGAAAATATAGACACAATATTTACTGGAAACTAAACATTGATTTCATTTCCTGAAATTAAATTTAACTTGAAGCTGGATTATAAAATCTTGACAGGTAAAGGATAGTATTCAAGGTTCAATAAGTAATCACTTCAAAAATTAGTTTCACATTTAAATATAAGTTGTATCTTATTTTTTGAGTATCAGTCGGTATTTACGATAAAAATCCGAATAATCTCCTATGAAATGTATGTTACGAATTTTTGTATATTTGTAAATATTTCGTAGTGTTAATTTTGTAAATAGGAAAATTTATGTACATTTTGCATAAGGCAGTGCAATAGTTCGTCTTAACTTGGCTTCCCTGCAATATGGGTCTTGATGCTTGATAACGAGTTTTACAGAAATAACGCTGGGAAGCGAGTTTTACAGGGAGCAGGGCATTTAACATTATGGTAATGGCAATCTCGCCAAATTGGCTAGATAGAGCCAAGTTGGCGACGGTTTTGGCGACTAATTTTTGTTACCAAATTTGGCGATAAAGCGCCAAATGTCGCCAAACTTGGCTACCATGACTTTTCGAGTACGATCTGGAAAGTTCTCCAAATATCTACCTCTAGAAGTTTCAAGAATGTTCGCCTCCCCTATATAAGACCGGCCAAGTGAGCGGGGAGTTAGTTGTTGACTGGGTTAGTCAGTTAGTTGACTGGAATTACTGAGTCTCTGTGAACATTCCGAGTAGTTCTAAAGCGAACTGTATTGCATTGTCTTTTGCGGCGACTTAGCAGTTGTGTGTCAAGTTTAACTGTTGTATGTGCTCTAGTGTTGTGTATAGAGCTGTTTTGAGTCTACTAGAACGAGAAGTTCTGCAGTTGTACAGGAATCTGTAAAGAGTTATACTGGAATAATTTTCTGCAAGTTTTGATCTGCTTTGGCTTCAAATCTTTCGAACCCGTCCACGCAACAGTATTGATTAAATTGTAAATACTTAGGACTTCTCAAATGCATTACGTTAATGAAATCAAAAGCACTATATTTCTGCAATTGTTGTGCATAATATACAATTAACATATTATACTTCGGACAACAAAAGGCTCAACAAACCTAAAAATATTAGTATAACTTTACAAACGACTGTAACTTTAAGTCAATATGAACAAAAATCGTTATTTGAAGAAAAAATTTCTATGTGAGTAAAGTACTTTTTGATTAACTTTTCCTGCGATTTTAATTTTATTAAAATGTTTCACAAGATACTTTTCTTAAAAATTCATGTCTCTATTTACAATTTTCTGACAATACTTAATTTTTAAATCAATGTGTTAAATTATCTGTAAATTACTAAATTACTCTTGTTTTCTAATTTGGAGTTGTAGTTAAAAGCTTTACAATAAAACTTTTTTAAAACTTCTTATTCGATTTACAGTTTATTTTTAATGTTTAAATGTTTAGATCAATAATTTCTAAGATAATTCATAAAAGATAAAACTTTTGTTTTCTAATTTTGAATTTTAGTTAAACATTTAACGAAATATCTTTTTTTTTAAAAATGCATGTTTTGATTTGAAATTATTTAATAATGCTCAATTTTAGATCAATAATTTGTAAATTATCAAGGGTAAAACTCTTCTGCTCTAATTGTAAAGTATATTATGATTGTATATAAAACTAAATATGATTGTATATAAAACCAGTTTTAGATAAACTTTAGGAAATCTGGAAACGTTATATCTATAAACGTTATTTATCTAGAGTACTGCTTTCGATAAAAGTTATTTAAAATAAACAGTTTTCAGATTAAACCTCTTGTATTCCCTACTTTTATTACAAAAACTCATAATGATCAAGGATTTTTTTTCCCCCCCAATAAGAAAAATAGTTTTATTTGTGGCAAATCTTATACCACAATCAAGCAGCCACACAAGAAAAAAGACAAAATAACAATATAAGAGAGAGTGACTCTCCTCCTTATCTTTAAAATGTCGGGGTTTTTTTCGAGAGCTATCAAGGTACAAACATATATCTCCTCTATCCAACCCTGCAATATCATTAAACGGTACCTCATCAATAAAATCTTAGCAAATCCCTATTATCACGATATCAATAGGACCGAAGAAAACAGCAAACTAATACCGGGCTTTACTCAAAAAAAAAAAGTCAGGAGGGGGGGGGGAGCAAAAAGACGAATTCGACTCCAGATAGCAGCAGGACGTAAACTTTATCTAGTATATATCTATCCTAGAACACCATTCCAGAAACTATCTTCGTTTTTCAATTCATTTTCACCCGAGGCATTTCCATTTCTATTCTTTTACGCCGTACACCTTTTTCGAATTCAGGACCTTTTTTTTCTCTTTATTTCTTCTTCGAGAGGTCCTGCTTTCTTTTTCTGTGTGTGGTGATCATCTCTGTCCCTAGTGATTACTTTTTTCTTTCTATCATGAATGAGAATTTTCTTCTGTGTGTTCCCTGTTCTTTTTCTACATTTATTTAGGCTGGGAATTTGGCGACCTTCTGTGGACCTGTCACAAACACGTGGATTTCTAAACTTCGAATTTTGTCCCCCCCCCCCCCCCCCCCCCCCGGGAAATATTATATTTGGTCGATGTCTGTTGTCTTTTCAGTTTCGATTTTATATATGAATTCTTATTGAAAGTTTTAACACTTTTTTTTTTCACCTATGGGTTTAGTTTTGGAAATAATTTTTCCAATGATGTTGCGAAGAAATATATATTTTTTTAATTCTTATTACCATTATGAATACAATTTGATTTTTCGTGTCAGTAATTTTAATTTGATAGATCGATTTTTTAATTTCAGAGTTTTTATTTTTTGCTTAGATACTTTCTTCTTTAATATTTATTTATAATTTTCATTTATCATTTAGTTCATCAGTACGAATTTCAAAATATTCAAAGAAAATATTCCAATTTATCAACAGCCATTTGATGTTTAAAAATTGTTCTCTAATAACTTTGGACTTAACTATGTGCGATGGATTATTTAATATATTTGTAATTCATAAATGTGTAAAACATTGTCTATATTTAATTTAAACTAGTCTAAAATTTCCACATAAAAATAATATTTTAAATAAAAATCATCTTATATATGTAAAAATAAACGTAATACTTAAGATGTCATCATTTATATAAAAAAAAAACTGTTTATAGTAAGTCCAACTTTGTGTTTGGTTCTTTTGAACAATTCCAATTAACTGTCAAGACGTTTATAACAAAGCAATAAATCTTGTGAAGTTTTCAAACTATTATAATTCATACTTAAGATATAAAAAGTATATAAAGAGGAATGCAGAATTGACTAATAATATTAAAAAACAGTATTGTCTAGAATACAAATTCTCTGGAGAATTATCATTTTTACATTCGACTTTAAAAAACTAATTCCTTTCGATACATATGTATTTTTAGATAAATTTATAGGTCGCAAGAGGATAAGAAATACGTTGAACTTTCTCTGGTTTACGTGCAAAGAATCATATACGACTATGTTACGTGTGGTATATCTTATAGTTATATTTTAAATTATGTAAGCTATGATCTATAAGATATTAGATTTAAACTTATTTTCGTATTTACAAGAATATAGTAGTTCCAAAACAATAAACATTTAAAAATTATATTTTTTATAATTGATATCACCACTTTATTTCAACTTGTACTTAAATAAAGATTTCATATTTTAAATCTAAAATTTAATAAACATGTGTAGCTGATGAAAAATACTTAAATCGAAACAGTTAAGTTGAAAACAGTTGCAAATTTTTTAAAGAATTCAATTATCTCTTAATCAACGCAATATCTTTGGCGTTATGTTAAACAAGTAATAAAATACAAGAAATAACCTAAACAAAAGTGAAATATTACTTGCTTGACGGGATGTAAAACAAGAATTTCATCATTTTAAATTATAATCCGATGTATATTTGAAGGAAATATATTAATGTTTATATCTCAATATTAATCTGCCACATTGTAAACATTACATAACCTACATTGTCACTACCAACCGAGCAAAAAAAAAAAAGAAGTGTTTAAAATATTGTACTATAATATCCCATTCAATAAATAAAGTGGTTACTTACAATGAAACCTAATCATTAAATAACTTTTTCAAAGGATTTTACTTTCTTTCTAACATCTATACTGTAAAAAGACTTTTAAAATAAACGTAATGGTTTTTGCAACTTCTACTTCCAATACCAAACGCACAAACAACATTTTTGAATTCATCACAAGTATAATCCACACTAAAAGTATTAAAAATAACACCGAGTTTCTATCTAGACATTAAAAAATTAATTTAAAAGTATTGAAATTATTCAGAGAATCACTCGATGCAGTTTAAACTGCTCTTACAACCCTTCCATTTCTAAAACTCCAACAACTTTTAACTTTCTAGATTTGATCGCATTAATATCAGTAAGAGAACGCTGACTCACAACTTTCTGGAAACTTTGTCCAGGAGAGCTTCTCAAGTGACCTCTTCCTTTTATGGGATTCATTTGAAAAGCGGTATTTTGGAGAATAAAATGAAGCCTTCCTTGCATGGGAAAAGTATTCAATTTCCTTTTACTGCAAATGCAGTTACAGAATTATTTTTGCTGAGAGTGAATATTGAAAAGTAATTGTTTAGTATTTCTTTTCAGAGAAATAAATTAAACAAAAAAAATTGGTATGTAATAAACTAACTAGAAAAACATTTTGATTGAAATTGACATCTGTATTGTTTTTCGATTAAAACATTGAGCTTCTGTTTTAACTTTCGCTCAAAACTTTTTTTTTATATAAATGTTTTTATGGTTATTTTTTTTTCTTCTTCTTTATATTGAATTTTTGCTTCTCTGAAAAAAGGATAAAACTAAAAATTATGCATACGATAAATTAATTGGAAAATAATTTGATTGGAATCAACATCACTACTGAAATTTTCGATTTAAGCATTGAACTTTTGTTTTATTTTTTCGAATGATTTTTTTATATATACATTGTTGCGTTGGTGGGTTCGAAAGATTTAAAGTCAAAGCAGATCAACACTTGCAGAAATTTATTCCAATATAACTCTTCACAGATTCCTTTACAACTCCAGAACTTCTCGTTCTAGTAGACTAAATACAGCTCTTTTCACAACAATAGAGCACAAAACAGCAGTTAAACTTGACACACAACTGCTAAATCACCTTAAAAGACAATGCAATACAATTCGCTTTCGGAACTCTCTGAACGCTCACTGAGACTCAGTATCTCAACTCAGTAATTCCAGTCAACTAATGGACTCAACTAACAACTAACTCCATCACTCGCTCTCTGGAGCTTTTATACGGGAGGCGAACATACGTGAATTTTCTAGAGATAGACATTTGGAGAACTTTCCAGATAGTAGTCGAAAAGTCCTATACATGTACGTGGGGACCGAAAATGTCACCAAATGGTCGCCAAGTTTGGCAACATTTCGCGATTTCTCGCCAAATTTGGCGACAAAAATTAGTCGCCAAAACCGTCGCCAACTTGGCTCTATCTCCAATTTGGCGAGATTGCCATTACCATAATGTAAAACTCGCTTCCCAGCGTTACCTCTGTAAAACTCGTTATCAAGCATTAAGACACACATTGCGAGGAAGCAAACTAACGACGAACTATTGCACTGCCTTATGCGAAATGTACATAAATTTTACTATTTACAAAATTAACACTACGAAATATTTACAAATATACAAAAATTCATAACATTATATATATATTTTTTTCCATTAACGTCTGCCATGCATATTGAACTGGAAACAAAAATATAGCCATGCAACTACGGAAAAATACTAATAATTCGCTTTTAAATTCCACATCTAAAAGGGGAATCTTAGGATGTACACATACATCGAACCATTTTTGCTCTTTTTTCTACTCATAAACGGATTAAACTTGCAAAACTATGATGAATCAACCATTATTTTTCATATAATATTAGTTCTTGACAAATTTATATCGAAAATAATTATGCTAACTAGGTCAAATATACATTTACACCAATTGATGCAAGGGACACGTCCGTGTCTCTTAAATCGGTGGCTTATTAATATATATTTGATAAAGTTAAAATAATTATTATTTTCATGTCCCTTTGTCGCCAACTTATATTATGTAAAACCAAAAACATAACTGGTAGATGCTTCATAGTTTTGAAATTCTAATTTGTTTAAGAGTACAAGAAAGAACGTAAAATGCTCTGTGCCTTAACCAGAGAATTACTCAAAAATTGATTCAAAATTATCAATTTTGCAATAGTGGTTAGTAAAATTAAAATCAAATTACACAATGTTAAAAAATAAGAGAAGATAAACTGTGATTTTATAAATATAGACGGTTAAATATGTTGTATGTTTTATTCTTTCTTTTCAAGTGTTTGTTAAGTTTTATAAAAAGGTAACTTTTTTTATTATTCCCTCTATAATAACATAAACGGGACCATCCTCCTTTTTCTCCCAGATTCAATCTTTGTTCATCCTTCAATTCAGAATTTTGAAGTGTTTTAAACATGCAGCAGCAAAATGTTTAGTTTACATTAAATAAAGATCGGTAATTCAATAAAGGGATAAAAATTTGGTACTCTGATTGAAGTTTAAGTTGTTTTGAAAATCACTTTCTTGACAGTTTCACTTTTTGTCTAATAGAACTCTAGAAAATAATAAGGAGGTTAAATGGAAGCAAACATGTTTATTCCGATATATTTAGTCAAATCAATAACATAAGAGAGAAATGTTAGAACATTTTTGCGCTAAACAGTTATCTTATGTGTAATAAATGCTGGATTTGGCATCTTATTTGCTTTAAAATTTGACTAAGCATCATGTGCACTTAAAAGTTGTTGTTGTTTTTTTGCAAAACTTAAACTAATGAATATATTTCAAGCTTAAACTTCTCCCACCAAGCAGAATTTTCACGAAAAAGAATTAAGAAAATTAATAAAGCGCGTTTCAAACGCTTATATTTTAATTTTCACCAAAAAATATATATATATTTCTTATCGTTAGTTGTCTATAAAAAATTTAATGTACAACCTAATTAAATTACAGCTGTGCAGTATTTTTTATTTCATATTTAATAATATGTACTCTTAAATATTTGTTTTATATTATTTTTTTTAATTATTTAGTTTTATCTTTTTAATGTATATTTTATAAATTACGTAATCTAATAAATTAATTAATATACAATAAGCCTTTTTTGAGCATAACATTTGTCTTTTAATAACTATGCGTTTTTAAGTATGTGTTAAATTAAGGGTTTCTTCATAATTTAATTAAAACTAATGCAAACTAATTTCATTAATGTCATTTTATGAATTTTATATATTTTTACAATAATAATTTCTCCTACGTATTTTAAGAGCAAAAATAAATTATTTCATTTCAATGCGGTGCTCGGAGGTTTTATACTGCAATTACATTTATTTCGCCATTTCACTAGTTTAAAAACGATGGATATTAATTGTTTTATACTCATTACCAGGACATAATTCTTTTTATACCTACCTTATGAAAAAAATTATTTAAACAAAATATCTTATACATTATACCAAATCCAAGCAATGATTAAGTGTTTTTGAACCTAACTTAATCGATATTGCTTCAAACGCAATTACGTTATACTTGTAGTATTATGTATAACTAAGTGACTATAAGAACAGTTACAAATGCCAAATGAATGTACCTTTTAAACTCTTACAAAATTATTTAAAAAAAAAACGTTGAAACAATTTAGCTACAAATAATATTCTATATGGTGAAAGTCAACAAAATTACATCTAATTTTGTAGATTATTATCTTTTCGAGAATATAATCCTGAAATAGGGCATAATTACCTGTAAATAATGTTTTAGTGATCCAACTTAACTAAAGACGCAATAGATTCGTATCCAAGCATAGACGTGTAAAAAAAATGTGAAGTTTCACAATTGTTCATATGTTTGAGAGCACCCATTAATAAAGATACAGTTGAGAAAATTTCAAAATATATTTTTAAAAAATTATAATAAAATATTTCAACATAACATATTTTAACTGTCAAAAAATGCCCTAGCTTTATTCATAAACAAAGGCTGTAAAAAAAAATTTAATGTAAGAAAAGTATATGGCATTGGAAATTTTCAGCTCATCAAAGTACCTTAGATTCAAAGAAATAAATTTTAGCTTTTTATATTTGAGATAAATATATATGTGTGTGGGAGAAGGGGGGGGGGGGTTAAAACATAATATCTATATTAACCATTCTCACGAAAACTTAGTAGCTCTTTAGACTTCAGCTCCAGGTGACCGGAAACGAAACTTGTTTCAACTGTTTCGTGACCAGTGGACTACTACAGCTATCTATGAATTTCTTCCTATCATAATTTTTGAAACTTCCAAGTACATTTAAAGCTAATCTTGAGAAGCAAATTCCTTTCGCTTTTTATCAAGATATATTGGCTACATGATTTTCTTGTAAAATAATCCATGACGTCTAAATTTCCCTTCAAATAGCTTCGGGAATGAAATAGTTAAGCTCTAGAAACTACTTTTTTCTACCTATAAAACCTGGCATTACTTTCCAGAAAAAGATCGTGTGAGTGTATGCTCGCATGCACCGAGTTTGGGTAAGGAACACACGACGTGTGAGTCTTCATGCTTCACCATTTTAATTATTTTTCATATTATTTTAAATATAAAACTCAAAACACGATATAATAGTTGCAACCATGGGTATTTTAGATTTAGTTCACACAAATTGTATACATGTATTTTAACACAGCTGTGTATATTGTAATTTATTACAACTACATATATTTTAATGCATAACAGCTATGTATATTGTAATTTATTACAACTATGTATATTTTAATGTATAACAGCTAGGCATATTGTAATGTATTAAAACTATGTATATTTTAAGCCGATCAAATGGTTTAGTGGTTAGCGTGCTAGCTTCTAGACCACGAGGTTGCGGGTTCCGAGTCCCATGTAAGGCATGGGTGTTTGTAAATATATGTTGGCTTGTCAAATGACGAATTTTTTGGTGCATTATAGCCCTCGTGTTTCTGACGGCGCCAGATAATCTGAAAACGACCAATGTATATTTTAATGTATAATAGCTATGTATATTGTAATGTGTTACAGCTACATGTATTTTAATGTATAACAGCTAAGTATATTACCACCTTAACTCCCCCTACTCATTCATAATAATTTGCTGTGGAGTTCTTCCTTTAAATTATAATACAAGATTCTTTCTGTTGCATATAAATAAAATCGATTTGCATGCTTCTTTTTTTAGTTATTTAGATTTTTTCATTAAAATTATTTTCATATGTAATTTAAAGAAAAATTATTTTACTTGTTTTTTCAAAAACCAAATGACTATGCAACAATGTATAGTAAAAATACTTTTAAAAAGACGCTACAACCATTTGTACATTTTAGACGAGGGCAGTAGTATTCAAAAAGATAGTTAAACTTCAGCACAGTTCTCGAAAGTTTCTAGTTCTCTTTTTATTTGAAAAGAGACGAATAGCAACATTTGCATGGACAATTTTTTATGTTCTCCTTTTATCTTAACACCATTGTTTTACTAGTGGCAATAAACAACATATGAAACAAATGAAGTAAATTTCATCATATATTATATTAAAAAAAAAAATTCTGGGACAAAAAAAAATGAAGCTCCAATTTTCGATGTTGTATTAGATTAAGTGAGCAAAACCAATTTAACATCCGAATAATCTACACAAAATATAAGTTGTTTCTGAAAAATGTAACTTTATTTTAACTAAAAACGCATCTTAACAAAATTATTCCAAATAATACAAAATTTTAACACATCGTTACGTATTACTAAACTTTTTACGAAAAGACGGGCTTTTTACATTGTAGTTAAGTTTTTTTTTTTTTTTTTTTTTTTTTTTTCCCCTGTATATTTTGCTTACATTTCCTTGAAGATGTATTACTACAGAACATTTAAACAAACAGTTTGTGCTAACATTTTCTCGCGATATATTTGAGTAATTTACAAAAAGCGTAGGGTTTTTCGAAATAGTAAAGTCTTGACATATTCCCTTTATTTCAAATAAGTATATATTGAACTTGGAAAACGTGTTCCACAAAATATATTTACTAGGACGACAGTTCGACCAACTATCATAGTTACTGTCATATTTTTTAGTAGTAAAAATTAGGTACACCTCTAAAGATTATCATTGAATGCAATTGAAATTTTTCATAACATTCTATGAATAAACAATAAACACCCATTGAAACTGTTTTTAAAATGTGATACAAAACTTTAAAAAAAAAAAAATCATCTCTTGTCCTTTAAACTGACTTCTAAAACCAGGAACTAACTCATGTAAGTTTACATGATATACATCTAATAATTAGGATCTAAAGGCCATTATAAATATGCGTTTTAAAGAACATTGTTTTACACATACATGACATTCAGAAGACATTTTCCCGAAAACGTATTTTAAGTGATGAGTAATAAAATTGAATAAATTTTCTGGATGATGATTGTATAGAATTAATATGACATGTTCCTACTGATCATTGGACAGAGTAAACTCCTCTTTGCTAACATAGTTTAGTTCTTTGGGATTCGGTATCCACTTTAAACTGTACGTACCGGCCTGAATAGACATTATTGTACACAAAACAAGGACGAACCAATCAACTAACTTGAGGTTAGCCTAGGTAACATAATACAAGGAACCATAAAACACCATGATTGAGGATAGTGAACCATATGATAAACCATAGAACAACATGAAGGAGGATAGGGAATCCCGTTGATTAGACTTTATTGCCCACAAAACAAGGACGAACCAATCAACAAACCTGAGGTTATCCTAGGTAACATAATACAAGGAACCATAAAACACTATGATTGAGGATAGTGAACCATATGGTAAACCATAGAACAACATGTAGGAGGTTAGCAAATCACGTGAAGAAACCATACATTATTGTGAAGGAAGATATGGAACCATGTGAAGGAATCATAAAACACCATGAAGGTGATATGGAGACATGTGAATTAACCGTAGAACATCATGAAGGAGAACAGGGACCCATGTTAACCCCTTGGGTACGGATTTATTTTGGAAAATTCTTGCGTTTTGAACGGTTGGTTCAAAACAATAAAGGAACTTTAAAAGAATACAGCCAAACAAATTATTTTTTAAGGTATAGGTAAAGCAACCGATGTTTGACTTAACCAATCATGGCTCTTGTGTTATTAAAATCTATCCAATCAAACTAGTTTGAATGACGAATTAGGTTCGTCATTATTAACAGGCAAAACAAGTGCATGACGAATCTCAGCCGTCAAATGTACTCAAAGGGTTAGTGAACCATAGGACAACATGAAGAAGGATAGGGTATCATATACGTGAATCATAAAACACTGTGTAAAGTGGCCTAAATACGACCAAGGTTTCTGCTCGACAATCTTTGATTTTCTTGAAACTTTCACACAATATTCAAACAACTCCCAGAGGAATTTTTGGAAAACGTCAGCTCAATAGTCAGGCTAAGGATCCACAGCCGTTTTATTGAAGATCATTTTACACACAATTGTAACAAGCAATTTTTGAAATATCAAGAAAAGTAATGATTCACAATTCAAAAATCGCCAATCATACATTAATCGTGAAGACTATTGATATTTTGTTGCGATTTTCACAATTAGCAGCTGGTCTCCTACCAATTTGTGAAAATTGATAATCCTATGACTTAGTTGGCCACACTCAGCATTTAGGCAAGTCATGTCGTGGGTATGCGTTTATTGATTATAGGTTCCGAAGTCTTTAAATGAGTATCTACATGGTACCCAAGCCTTAAAATGAGTATTCATATGGTTCTCTAGCTTTAAACTATAAATCTATATGACTCTCAATTGTAACGGTGGGTTTACTTCAGTTTTGAAATCTTGAATGGGATAATATTTTTTTATCTGTTAGGGCTCATTCAAAAGGTGCGAAAGTTGATGCTAGAGAGGACACGGATTCAAAATTAAGTTAAAATTCAATTATTGCACGTATTAGTTAGATCCTAGTAGGTATTTGCCCTGCATTATACACTTTATATTGCAAATAAAAATTTAATTAATTAATTCAAATTAAAATTATCCCTGGAAATTATGAAGATTTACCGTCCGCACCCACGTTGTGTGAACACCCCCCTTTTACCGTATGTACAAAACCTGTTTGTGTAAAAGCACAGCACGCACAAAATTTTGACTTCTGTGGACACCATGCGGGCCCGCACGAAGATTTCAAAGATGCGGGCCGCTCTCCGCAACCACGCCGTCTGAAATGATCCATTCAAAATACATTGGTGAAACTTCTTGCGGGCCCGCGTCCACGCCGAGTGAGTGTTTTTTTTTTTTTTTTTTTTTTTTTTTTTTTAAATGGATTTGATAGACTATATTTAAGTTCTATTGTATTAAAAATCTTCTAGTGATTTTGAGTTCAATAAAATCGGTTTCAGTTAGAAAAAGCCGTCTTTTAATAGCTGATAATGTTTCAGAAGCATTCATTTTTAGCTATATCATTATATTTGAATATAATCTATAATAACAAAATAATTAAAAAATGATAAAAAAAATATCTGTATTATTAATTATACATAAAATCCCTAAGCTTTTTTAATGATGATGGGATTTCCAAGTTTCTAAAATTGCTAGTTGTGCCATCTCCGTATAACAATGCTAGAACTCATAAATTTCTCATAAAATTCATAGTACTTTGAACCATTTGTTTTTCTTCTTCATATTTAACATTACACGTTTTCAGATAAATGCTTTAAATTTTTGTCATTTTGGATAATTTTAATGCCTTGTAAAACAAAGACTATGAGAAAAAGAAGTACCTTTAGGATAACTCAGGGTCATCACAAGATACTAATCTAACAACTGGCCAATTATTACAATTTCCAATTAATTTAATATTGGTTTTTAGTTTGTGAAATTTTGGAAACAGTTCATAATTGCGTGATGTTTTAGATAATTTGAAGCCTATGTGTGAAATATGTATCATTTACTAATCATTGTGTTCACCATCATTTTAAAAAATAGAACATTTAAGCATGAAAACCAATTTTTAGTTTATTCATCTCACTTCAAAAGTTAAAACTTTTCAAATTTAATTATTTTCACAGTATTTTCGATTGCCACAAGTTAAACAACGTGCGTGAAAATGCAATTTTTCTTCAATCTTATACAGAGAGACACCAAAATGAAACTAGAAACTTTTTAAAGAACAAAATATTATCTTTCCAAAAGTCTGAAAAAGAAAAAATTTGAAGATGACACATTGGGAGAAAAAAATTTCCGAAAAAGTGTTAAATTCAACGGTTTAAACATTTTAAATACATTTAAAGCTTTTTAAAAGAAATATGATGAAAAATAAAATGTACTACTTGCAGTATTCAGTTACGGTTCGTAGTCAATTATCAGCACAGTCCATTTATCAGTATCTGAAATGCATTTAGTAATGATTTATCGTTTGTTAAGATTTTGAGAAAATTCGTAGATGCGTGTGTTTTTTTTTTTTTTTTTTTTTTTTTTTTTTCTTAGGGCAGTATTTAAAGTATTTATTATAAATTGAATACTGTATGCACACTATTTCCAGAAACAATAGAAAAAGTTAATGTACTGAAGTTTGGTTTCAATATTTATCTTTTTTTAATGCGTGAATGTAACCGACCAGAGTTGACAAATATTTTTTTCACAAGCTATTTCTATTTTGTGAAGTGGTCCTTGGGTAAAATATCTGTGAATCCTCAGCATAGTTATTTATTTAACTGGCAATTTCCGAAACTTCCTCTAGGTGTTTTTTTTTTTTTTTTTTAACATTGGGCGAAAGTTTATTAAAATTGAAGATGATCCAGCAGGAACCACTAGGTCACCTCACATGGACTGACCCTATTCATAATACAATAAATAAAAATGATTTCAGAAGTAAAAAATGTATCTTTAAGCTGCTTAAAGCGATGCATAAGTATACCACCACCATTATACTACACTGTTAAAAATTTGGATCCACCTTGCACCAAAAATTGGTTCCCATTTATCTGCAACCAATATTTGGTGCTAAGTTTCACGATTTAATGGTGCTTTCTCGGACCGTAAGGACCATTAAATTGTGAAACTGTGGACCAGCTAAATGGGAACCAATTTTTGGTACAAGGTAGAAATTTTTTTTTAACTGTGTACTGTGCTAAGCACAGAAGTCATATAGCAACTGAGTCCAAAACCAGAAATGGTGGTTAAAAGTTTAACAACTTCCTGTTTTTTATGCTTTGTTACTGACAAACTTAATGACTCTTTTGACGTTTCGGGTACAGAAATTACCATTAAATTGATCCATTACATGAAGAAAAATACAAACTACCTGGTAATAATAATTCAATCTTGCCAGAAAATGCAGATAACGCATTTTATGCTCAGCGACATTATAGCGATATCAAAAATTATCTGAGGTTTTTGCTAAGGTCTCATCCAAACATGGCCAGTGGAAATGACTTCAATTCGGATTATTTAAGTTGCATAGTAAAATTAAGAGTTTCTTTAAAAAACTTTATCAAAAACCATCCAAAATATAAAGTTATGACCACTTTCGAAAAACAATCAAGAATTCTTTTTAATGTTTCATTCAAGAAAGTATTATGTGATTTCATATCTTATTCATATTCGTTTATTTAGAACGAATAATGTCAGTATCTTTTTTTGAGACATAAAAAAAGAAAACTTAGTATCAACGGGCATTTTTAACGAACACCTTATTAAATTACCTCCGGAATATTTTTGTAGAATTTTTCTCTCAAGCTTCTCAATCAGCTCATACATCATTCCCATAAAAATAATACCTTTTATACATTTCTAGTTTTCTTAAAGACGTATGACAACTCATTTTAAATTCTACGGCCGAAATGAAATCCCGAATTCACAAAAGCAACCTTAATGGTTTATATCTTAATCTTATTTCTTCTCTAGTTTTCCAGACTTATGCATTTTTTTTTTTCATCTCTAGTTCTTGTTACCATTCATCCTCTTTTACAAATGGAAAGAAGTTGGACAAAAAAGAAAAAACCTCGCCAAAAATAAAGATTCAAAATTAATGGGTTCGCTGAAAGAATTTCATTTCGGTTCTCATTTTATTTTTTTTATTATTAAGCTCTTTGGGTTTAAAGGGGAGAAGAGTTGTGAGTCAGTACCGCAATCTGTTACGTACGTTCCTGCTGCGTAATTGGTCCCTTTGCCGTTATGTGTCGCTTGGGTCCAATCAAATGCTGTGTTATGTTTTTGGTCCTGACTCGAACTTGATGAAGGAGATTCTTTCATTGAGATTTTTTTTTCGCTGTGTATATATCTGGAGTCGTAAATTTCGCACTTTCATTTAACCAAAAGGAAAAACAATGTTTTTAGAAGGAGAAACAAATGTATTGGGGGTGCTATCTAAAAAAAAAGCATCACTGCGTAATTAGAATCGTAAAAAGTTCAATATACATTGTTATTCACACTAAAGTTAGTTGAATTGTAATATAAGAAACGGTGGAATTATATATTATTATACAAACTGCAAATACTCTGTTTTCGTATGGGGTGATAGTCATATTTATATATATTTCTCTTACTAGCCAATATCCTCCATTTCAACGTTTTTCGATAAAATAGTTTTTACAAGCATAACGCAGTTTATCCAAATTGTATATCTAAAATATTCAAGTGACAGAAAAATCATGAATTCCTTATTGTAATTGTAAGAGATGACATAGAACTAGTGTTAAGAAGGCTTAGTGCAGCCAGAGGAGAAATGTAGCTATAGGCTATAAGATCTCTCAAATTCTTGTCCTATTTTGACATAAAAAAAGTCAACAGTTAGTAGCCCAATAAAATTAATCCAAAAAAATTGATTGTTCATAGAACTAGTGTATATGACATAATGTATATGACATAACAATAGATGACATAGAACTAGTGTTAAGAAGGCTAAGTGCAGCCAGAGGGGAAATATAGCTATGGGCTATAAGATCTTTCAAATTCTTGTCCTATTTTGACATAAAAAAAGTCAACAGTTAGTAGCCCAATAAAATTAATCCAAAAAAATTGATTGTTCATAGAACTAGTGTATATGACATAATGTATATGACATAACAATAGATGACATAGAACTAGTGTTAAGAAGGCTAAGTGCAGCCAGAGGGGAAATGTAGCTATGGGCTATAAGATCTCTCAAATTCTTGTCCTATTTTGACATAAAAAAAGTCAACAGTTAGTATCCCAATAAAATTAATCCAAAAAAATAGATTGTTCATAGAACTAGTGTATATGACATAATGTATATGACATAACAATAGATGACATAGAACTAGTGTTAAGAAGGCTAAGTGCAGCCAGAGGGGAAATGTAGCTATGGGCTATAAGATCTTTCAAATTCTTGTCCTATTTTGACATAAAAAAAAGTCAACCAGTTAGTATCCAAATAAAATTAATCAAAAAAATAGATTGTTCATTTTTTATATCAAGAAAAACCATTACAGCCCTGAACGAGAATACCAAAGTACAAACATCCAATTATTCTCATTGTTCAACATTCACCGATATCTTAAAAGGGCTTTTAATTAAATATAATACAGTAAAATACATCAAAACGAACTTATATGTTGAGTCTACTCCATGGGCATTTGATAGCACGACTTATTAACATTCAAAATGATACGCGCAAATTAGAAATGTCAAAACATAACTTTTCTGTAATTGCATCCAGGATATTCATCTTCAACAGGCAGCACGGTAAAATAGTAGTGGATTGTTTTCGTGTTAGCGCAGAGGATTCTATCTAATGAATCAAAGCATCCTTACCAAGTCAACTTGTGTGATCTGTTCCCGTTGCCTATACGGCAGTGCTAAGTTATTGTTGCCATGTTGTTCTCTGCAATTTGTTCTGCGTTATAGTGGAGTTTAATGGTCACATCTGCACGAGAAATATTAAACAGGGGTGTGGAACATCGCACAACTTTCAATTATACTATCATAATATTGGTCATTGAAATAAATCCTCACCTGTGAGTGAAACAGAAAAAGAATCAATCGTTGATGGGCGATACTCAAAGGCAACGAGCTCTGTGTTAAGGGCACTTCTTTTTCGACTTTTTACGCTTTCTACGAGAATTTGGAAGGAGGAGTCGATTAGAACACCTAAGAGGCATCAGCACAGAGATTTTAATCAAAATCGTTAGAGTCGCTTTGTAGCAATTGCTGAAAAACATGATTTTGTCATGATTTTTCATGATTTCAACCCAGCGCGGGAGCGATTTTAACGAAAATCTTAAAGGTAGATCATCCTAGAGTCCCCACTAACCCGTACACAAAATTTTAACAACGTATGATCAATTTTTTCTGGAATTATGCTGATCACGTGCACACAGACATACATTTTTCTAGACCACTTTTTTGAAATCAAGATGTTCCAAAAAATGGAATTTTTTTTTTTTTTTTTTTTTTACCGAATACTATACTTTCATTACCCTTTGTAAACGTATGGGTAATTGAAATTAAAAAATTACTTAGCTAGTCAAAAATTTAGCATTAACAACATAGAGTTGTAAAACTTTAAAACTCCTTTTTTTCCTCTTGGGTTCAGTTATAGATATCCTTTCCGTAGGCGCCGACAATTTGAGAGTAGAATTTCTTAATATTTTCAAAATTAAAGATTTTATTCAGTTTTATTGCCACAAAAAATGACAACATTTAAAAATTCTATAGAATGCAGAACTTTTTTTTTAGAGAAACAAAACAAAATATTTAAAACTGCTACACTCAAATCATGTACTATATTAGTAAGATTATTTGTTATAAATTTTGCACATTTATCCTTAGTAGTTTTTGAGTAAATGTTCATTACGTCTCCAAAATTGTGTTTGGAGGTGAGGGCCGTTAAAGTTGACGGTAATGCGAATTGATGCACTACACTTTTTTAGACATGTATAAAAAAAAAATACTTCTAATTTAACGAGATTTTAAAGTTTTTTGCACAGTCGGATTCAAAATTGTTTGTAGGTGGTGTTTTTTTTTTTTTTTTTATTATTTTTTTTTATTTTCAATATTAATCTCAAAACTGATTTTTAATGTTCTTGAACTCCAGCTCCCCTTAAAAAATGTCTATCCAATGTATATCTACTTGATTCCTATAGATAAGCTAATCAAACTCAATGAAAACGAAGTCTTTAATAAAAAAAAATTATATGCACTGCCCCCTTGTATGTGGCCGACCAAACGGTATAGTGCTTACTAGCTAGTCATACTAGCTTCTAGACCACGAGGTTACTGGTTCGAGTCCCGTGTAAGGCAGGAGTGTTTGTAAATGGATATTGGCTTGTCAAATGACGAATGTTTCAGTTCATTTTCGTGTTGCTGACGGCGCCAGATAATCTGAAAAACAACAATCCACTTATATGTGAAATAGCAACTTCTATAAGAGATTTTGAGCTCAGATTGAATTTGTATAGTGTTTGACTACTACAAAGAAAACCAATTATCCCAAGGCATTAAGGCCGACCAAACGGTATAGTGGTTAGCGTGCTAGCTTCTAGACCGCGATGTTGCTGGTTCGAGTCCCGTGTTAGGCATGGGTGTTTGTAAATGTATGTTGGCTTGTCTAATGACGAATGTTTCGGCGCATTATAGCCCTCGTGTTGCTGACGGCGCCAGATAATCTGAAAACAACCAACCAACCCAAGGCATTAAGGTAACCCGTAACTGAAAAGCATGAAACATGTCGATTTTCAGATTTTAATTGTTTAAAATAGCGGCTTTTATAATGTTGACAGTGATGTATAACAATTCCTAAATCGTAAGTTCCAATAACAAACAGACATGGTGCAGGTATACTACGAATTAAGTGGACTCTACTTTAAACTTGATTTACTCAAAACTGTGTTTTTGATGTGCCTTTCCGAAGTAACTACAGCCGACCAAACGGTATAGTGGTTAGCGTGCTAGCTTCTAAACCGCGAGGTTGCGGGTTCGAGTCCCGTGTTAGGCATGGGTGTTTGTAAATGTATGTTGGCTTGTCTAATGACGAATGTTTCGGCGCATTATAGCCCTCGTGTTGCTGATGGCGCCAGATAATCTGAATACAACCAACCGAAGTAACTACAAGAGATATTGAATTGAATTTTTGTAAAGGTATATCAAACATTGTTTATTACTTTAACACAGAATTCTTCAATAATATTGCCGAGCTTCTTAAACAAAAAATTCTTGCTGAAACATTATCAAAAAAATTACAAAACACACATTTTTTAATGTTTAAAATCCAAGAGCTTTTTGTGGGTCAATATTTCTAAATGCCCGAGTTAAAGTAAGTAGAAATGAATACTTCAGTGTTTAAAGTTTATTTCTAGTTGTAAAAATGCCCGACGAAAGACGCATCAAACTTCAAAAACATAGTTCTGAGTAAACAAAGTTTAAGTTAAGCAATCCGCTTAATTCATAGTATACTCCGCGTGGTTGCGGGTTCGAGTTCCGTGTAAGGCATGGTGTTTGTAAATGCATGTTGGCTTGTCTAATGATGAATGTTTCGGAGCATTATAGCCCTCGTGTTGCTGAGGCACCAGATAATCTGAAAACAACCAACCAATCATAGTATACCTGCACTATGTCTGTTACTGGAACTTCCAATTTAGATATTGCAAAGTGTTACATATCACTGTAAACAACACGAAAGCCACAATTTGAAACAATTAAAATCTCAAAATCAGCATTTTTCATTATTTTAGATTACGGGTTGCCTTAACTAATTTCTTTTGTCCCCAAAACTTATAGAATGCATTACCATCTATAAGTTTTGAGCCGACCAAACGGTACAGTGGTGAGCGTGCTAGCTTCTAGACCGTGAGGTTGCGGTTTCGAGTCCCGTGTTAGGCATGGGTGTTTATAAATGTATGGTGGCTTGTCTAATGACGAATGTTTCGGCGCATTATAGCCCTCGTGTTGTTGACGGTGCCAGATAATCTTAAAACAGCCAACTATAAGTTTTGAGTTTAGTCTATTTTGCCAGTTTCAGATCGATTGAAAGACAGCAAGTGAGTTAATTAGTCCTCCAAATGCACAACATAAACGTGTGTAAAATCGGTTTTTCAGTGACAGCCCCAAATAATTGATAGAATGCAATGTCATCGCCAACGCGTCTACCTGCCAATTGATTGGATAACGGCAAATGTATTTATTAGTCCTCCGCGGATTTGCCCGCAATACAAACGCACAAAATAAAAGCCAATATAAAGGAAATAAAAACGAAGCAAAAAATTCTGACAACAATATAAAAAAATATTAAAATGTTTGATCAGCTTATATATTTGTGATATAAATAGCAAATTCTCATGACACACAACTCATTCAAACCCAGAATTAGAAACAACTATCCATAAACATTTCCCTTTGATTCCCAAATATTACAACTCTCATACTCGTCCCAATTCCATCGGATTTTCCGTCTGAAATCTCCGATGCAGGTGAAAAACTTAATCACGGAAAAAAGTTGAAGAAATAAATTATGCATGCGTAATGCTTTTTTCCGACGTCGAACCCACGTTAGGGCTAGACGAAATTAAAGTTCGGACCCTAAGAAAGAATACCTCGCATCAGTGGATGTGTCTCAATTACGCGAGCAATTTTCTATCCATGTTTCTTCCTTAGGAATATAATTTTTTTTTTCTTCCCTTTGCTCTTCTTTCTAGCCGAAAGAAGAAGGGGTCTTTTCTGATTTTCTTTCGCCGACATTTCAAAATCCGAGTCATTCTTTTTAGTTACATCTGCATATTCGTTAGGGTTAAGATTGTTACAGGAAAAGAGTTTCGCGCAGATGAATTTTATGTAAATATGTTGCCGCTTCCGCCTGGATAAAGTCGGATGTCTCAAATGGATATTTAGAAAAAGATTTGGGGTCATTAAAAATGCCTTTTGGTGTATGGATTTCTTGTGTTTTTGTCTTTTGCTGACTACGTTACTATATTTCCCGCGCGTTCTTTTTTTTTTTTTTTTTTTTTCTGCAATGGATAAAGGGATTTGTTCTTTACGTTGCTTATAATGAAAGTACATAAATATGCTATCAACAAATAATGTTTAAAAAAAATTAAGATCAGTGAGTAAGAAAATTAAAATTATTTCAAATTTAGATAAAGCATAGAAAGTTCATTAGTGATGTTACTTGATATGCGAGCACTTTTTTAAATTTCTATCTAATTGTAGAAACAATGAAAAATTTTTAAAAATATAAGTGTTTTTATTGGAATTTCCGATTAAAACAACAGCCATATCCGGTTTCAGAATTATGGTTTTAGTTCTTTTTAAATATCAATAACTTTGGCTCTGAATTAGCTAAAAAAAAAAGAAAATTTTAACTACTCTGAAACGTTTAAAGAAGTTACTTCGGTGTAAAATATAAAATGAAGAACGAAGCATTTGATCAAAAATTGCTTTTCAAAGGATATTTTGCATATAACTGAAATTATATTATTATAGTGAATTGTTTTCGCTTACCTTAAATTAAGGTATAGAGTTCAAGGTTTTTCGGCAATGAATATCGAAACCAAAAATACGTCACGTGAGAAAAAAAATCAAGTTTCTCTCATGTGTAGATTTATTAATTGAATTTTCTTCGAGTATGGATAAAATAAATAATTTTTTCTGACTTTTGATGAACTATTAAATAGTTAAGTAGTTTCAAGTGTAGAATAGTAGGATGAATATATCTAGGCGAAGGTATGCCTTCTATTGTTTGATAATGGAAAAACCTGAAAGTGACTTTATGTCTAAATTACTCAATTTTAATAGGATGTGGATAAACAAGTAGGTTGCTTCACATGTAGATTTCTTAGTTTGAGTTTTTTCAAAAGTAGGTAAACCTGTAAGTGACTTCAGACATTACTTGGTTCAAGTCAGGTGGGGAAACCAAGAAGGTTGCTTCATGTATGGAGTCTCAGCTTGAGTTTTTTTTTTAGACGTTTGATCAGTCTATTGTTTCATGTGTGAGTAAACCTGTAAGTGACATCCAGAATAAATAATTTCAGTTTTTTCAGATGTTGATGCTTATCGATATCTTTAGAAACAAATAAACTAATAAGTTTCGTGTGTAGATTAATTAGTTTAAAATTTTGTCTTGGTGTGGATAAGCCAGTATTGATTTATATATGAAGCTTATCCACTTCTAGAAAACCCTCAAATTGAGTAATCTACACACGAATAAACTTACGTGTTTATTCACATCTGAAGAGATGGATAGGCTTACATACATCTGAAAAACTCAAACTGAGTAATCTACATATAAAACAACTTACTTGTTTATTCACATCCGAAAAGATCGGTTGGCTTACATAATCTGAAAAAAACTAAAACTGAATAATCTAAATATTACAATGAGATACGTGGAATCATTTAGTACGAAAGTTATACTTGCGAAAACAAGCATTAACCTGCGTTGTGTTAAGAATTCAGTATCCAAATATTTAAAATGACTCGCAATAACCAAAAATAAATTACTCAGGTAAACACACTTATTCAGATAGTATTTTTTTACCAACATACTAACTCCTCAAGGCGTTGACATAGTAAAAACATCAAAATCCAAATATTTTTAACAGACACCATTCTGACACTAAATTATCGTATTGATAGCTGAGCCTGATGTGAAATTAAAAACTCTTACTTATAAGTATACTTTCACTCGTACTAATGAGTAGTGGTTGCATGGAGAGAAAAAGAAGAATGGAAATTTCGGTTCTCGATGTGTCTGGGATGGGGCAAAGGTTCTTCCGTTTGTCAGTTCACATCAAAAAGCGAAGGCGGCAAGCTTGGGGGGTTCTAGATTCGCCATTTACATTAGGTGATGAGCTCATTCAAAACGTAGGGTTACTACCATACGTTTTAAAGCAATACTTAAGCATATGTTATGGTCAAAAAAGTATTTGGTGTATGGAACAGTGGAGTTTATCTCTAATAGACAATCTTCATTATCAGAGATTTAAATTCAAACAAAGTCTTCTCAACACGGGAGTTGTGGTCCGGTTTTCATCAAAGTTAATAAATGTCAGGGATACCATAGGAAACATATCAAAGTTGGAGGAAAGAGTACCTAGTGCCTTCAAGCAACCATGGTATTGTAATATGTGACAAACATTGCACCTAAAACATTCAAAGCAGCTCTGAAAGAAAGATTCTTAAAGCATATTGTGCCTTAACAACGGACAAGCGGCCATATTGATTTTCTTTCTCGGCCATTTTACCATTACAGTTTAACGTTTTAAATCAGAAACTCCCAAACATTCAAAAGTTGGAACCCACAATTTTAAAAAGTTTAACCGCAACCAACTTTTTTTTTTTTTACAATGCCTCGCTCATCATTAAACAAGTGTTTTTGATAGTTTTCAACATTGCTCTTGATTGAACGCAAAAAAAGTATTTCAATTTGTAATTAAAAAAATTACTAAATGTGTCACGAATTCCTAAAAATTATTTTCTCCTGTTATATTGTTTGAGAATGTGTACAATCCAATGGCTTTCTAATTTACAAGTTTTAAAAACAGCAAAAAAACAAATCAGTATTGAAACTACTATGCCTCACAAAATGACCGCACACGTAGCTGCTTATTAACATTTTCTATTTTTAAAAAATGTTGATATTTCAGATGACTTCCAATTTTCATACAAAAACCTCACCCAATTAAAAACTGTTCGCGATCTTCGAAAAATTGGTTCACGATCCACCAGTGGATCACCCACAGTCTGGAAAAATCAATTTTAAATAAATGTATTGCTTAATTTTATGAAACAGGTTCTCCTATAATTTTAAAATTATAACTTCCATGGAACACAAGAAAACCTTCGTTACGTGAAAAGTCGGAAGCTACATTTTTATATTACTATTCAGAAAGTAACGATGCGTTTTAATTATGTCCTTAAGGAATATATTTATATTGAACTAATGTCCTCGTTCACCCAGAAGGTATAGTTCATGAACGCATTACCCCTTTAAGGCGGGTTCCCCAGTATAGGCATATTTCCTCTATGACTTTATGTTTCATTCATAAAGCCATAAGTCTAGAAATCCTATTATGAAAACGTTAAGAGATCATCGTCTCTAAATTACAAGTCATGTGATACACACGAAGTCTTACTCAAGTAGTCATATTTGGAATGTCATAATCGAGAAGTCACAGTCAGGAAGTCATATTCAAGCAGTCATAATTGGAAAGTCACAGCAAGAAGTCATAGATAGGTAAAGTCACAAATATTTTGTCATTTGTCCTTCTTAGATCTCGAAACAGCAAAGAATGTGTCTGAAAATAAAGCGTTTGAAGCGTGTCCACTTCCTAGTGTCTTTTCTGTCCTCCAACTTCAAGCCTGGGGTGGCAGCTAATTTGGGCTGGTTGGTAACAATGCACCATGTGATGAATAAAGCCACTTCCTCTTGTCTTCCTTCCAACATTCCGGCGTATGCGAGTCCTCAGGGGAGTGCTGCATTCCGCTCAGCAAGAACCTCAGATTCTGTCTCCTCCAAGGTTTGGTTTGTTAGGGTTTACTGGCGCAAGGGCAACACGAGGGCCATGCTGCTGTCTCCTCCAAGATTGTTATTGTTGCAAGTGATGAATGGTATTTGAGCCTAGTCACTCCTTCGATTGGAAACTCCATTTTGTAAATCATTTCAAAATCCATAGCGTTTTTATACTAGAAATAGCAGTTATTTCAAGACCAATCTCAATTAACTTCAAATTATCTGTTTTTATTGGTCTGGTCTGAATCAAAGCCCTGTTAAAATTAACTTACGCACCTCTCATTGTTGCAACAAAATGCATAATTAAAAAGACATTTAGAGACTTGTAGAAAGCAATGTTATCCCCCACCTACAATACTTCATCAATTAAATATACTATTTTTGTGAAAAACTGCCTTATAGGTAAATTGAGGGACTGAGAAGCAAAGGGGTCTAAGTGACTTTTCTTAACTTTTGAGAAAATAACTTTAAAGTTTCTGATTTATATTAAATTCTATGAAAATTATGTGTTTTTCAAATACTAAGCTCTATAACACCGTTCGCCACTAACTTTTAGAGGCGGGCCGTATGATTCATGTTGGAGCTTTTCGCGGACCGGATACACCAAAATATGTATATTTAATTAATATCGATTTAATAATATATAGCATTTCTGAAAACTGGAAGAAAAAAATTATCCTAATAAAATTATAGATGATATTTGATTCTTTTTTTAAACAATTAAAAAAAAAAAAAATAGTTTTAATTATTAGAAAATCAAAGTCTGAAAAAGAAGTGAATATTTTGGTTTCATCAAGACAATGCGGCTTGACCTAACTTTTAATGAAAGTATTTAAACTGTACTTCCAGGTAACTCCGTTTTAGTTGATACCAATTGTTAGACGATGGAGGTCGAAATCGTTGAGTTTATTTTATGATAGAGTCCATGTCTTTCGGAGTATTTGTTGCAGTCAATTTTAATAAATTGACGAAATGAGATTCAATGAAGTTATACCTGTATTCAATCTTGATGAAAACCACCCCTTGCTGAAAGCTTCTTCATATGCTTTCATCGGACACGTAGCGGAGAGCTCTGTTCTGCATAGTTAACATATATTATTTCGGATAAATTACAATTATATACAAAAAAATCCGCACCGTGAAATTTGATTTTTCTTTCCCCCTCCCCTCTTTCTGTGGTGCCGGAAGGGTGCAGAAAATTCTGTCGATTGCCAAATCCTTACTATTTTGCCAGGTTCCTTGTGAATGTCTGTATCAAACAATTGTACAGTACCCAAAAAAAAAAACAGAACGATGACTATATCTTTTGTTCTAATTGTTGAAATAACAAACAAAAGGTACCGTTGTAAATCGTGAAAGGTTTTTAATAATTGTATGTAGTTGTTTTTTTTTTATCATGAGGGGTCATCTACATATTAAAACAGAACCAAACTTTAAAAAGTTCAATAGCAACCTCATAATATTATTCCATATTTGGATTCAGCATTAAAAAAGAATGCGAAATACAAAAATTCGTAATTTTCTAATGAATGGTTTGTAATTTAAATGATAAAAAGAAAATGATAAATTAATGTTAAAAAAAAAAAAAAGTTGGTTTTTTGGAAATAAATACTTAAATAATTAATATATTTCAGTAATTTTTTTTTTTCAAAAGGTAGTTTGTAAATGGCCAAACATAAATAGCAATCAGCTTTTGAATCAATTTCTTTTTTAATAATTAATTATTAATTAATAAAGCAATTAAAAAAAAAATTTGAATAGAAACATATATTTTTTTTTTTTTTTACTTTCATTAGATTTACCATGGTCTAACACTCCCCCCCCCCCCATAATTTTTTTCTTTCCATTTTGACTATTAGTTCTCGATTTTTTAGAGAAAATGTAAAAAACGCTCACTTTAAGGGACCGTATAGTAGACGACTTTTGAAAACTATCAAAGATTAATTCAAGGTAAACTAGAGGTGTGGAAAATCGCCTAACGTTCAATTATCGTATAACCAATAGTTTAAAAACTAAGAAACACGCTTTAATAGGAAAGTGAACTAAAAAGTAGAAGATAATTTTAAATAAGTTTGAAATAAGAATAGAGTGATTAACAAGAAATATTTATTTTATCGTAAAAAAGCGTGGGGTGCTTGATGTCAATTTTTGTAAATATTTAATGACAGATATTGGTAAAAGTAGAGCCATTATGAAAATATCTTAAAAAGCACCCCACGCTTTTTTACGATAAAATACATATTTCTTGTTAATCACTCTATCTTATTTCAAACTTATTTAAAATTATCTTCTACTTTTTAGTTCACTTTTCTATTAAAGCGTGTTTCTTAGTTTTTTAATCTATTGATTATTTTCTACTTTTTAGTTTGATTTTCTATTAAAGCGTGTTTTTTAGTTTTTTAAATTATTAATTATTTTTTCTGTAAACTATCAATTTTTTTTTTTTTTTTTTTAATTTGCTTTTTTAAATTTCATTTATTTAAAACAACATTTTTTAAGCAATTTCAATAAGTTATCCTTTAAAAATTTTGCTGAATCATGTGACTTTTTCATTTTATAAATAATTTCAACGATTTAATTACATTTGTGTTTATAGTGAAATATTTCTGTAAAATATTCATGCTTTGCTAAATACTGTTTACTAATGCCTACATTTAATATTTATTAATTTTCTAATTATCAGTAGTATTCGTTATATTTCTGCAATTACAGTTTTCGATATTTTATTTATTTCGTGTGAAGAATGCACATCTTTAATGTTGTAAATAAATTATGTTACTTTTGCGTTTACTTGCTATTTTTGTATTAATCTTAAACATGACCATATAAATCCAAGTACTTTCTATGCAATTTTAGACTAATACTTGTATTTTTTAATCTTCGTGAAACGCGCCACATTGACCGTTCTATTTCTCCCGCTGTGAAGAAGAACCTTAAAAATACCTTTCGTTTTATGGAAATTCTCCCTGAAGATCGGTCAAAAAAAGGTCGAAATATTTTCGCTCATAAGTGACGTGTTTTTCAACATATTGCATTGAAATTTGATATATAGAGTAAATGATGTATTCTGAATCGAATGAAATGATAAAAAATAAGGGTTCGTATTGAAATTTTCGAAAATAGCGTTACTTTTACTTAGTATACGGTCCCTCAAGAAAAAAAAAATTGCATCAGATATATAGAAAAGCGTAAGCAAAACATTTTGGTGCAAACCGTAAGATTCTACGATAATTAGAACCGAAGATATAGCCATCGTTCTGGTTTTTTTGGGGGGGGTACTGTACATTCATTTAATCAAATACATTGTAAAAAATAACATCTACTATTAGCAAAAGTTCAAGCCAACAGTTGCGTCATCGACTTTGACAATGTCGTCAATGTTAAATGGGAACATGACACCCTTACAGTGTAATATTCCTGTAAATGTGCAATACATTGCAATTTGGGAAATCATGCCTGTTCTTGCCAATTTCTGATCTTGTAGGGAACTTTAATTTGACATTAGTATTACCCATATATTTATTATGTATGTATTAGATCCTAGATAAATCAAGTTTTAATATAAATCACTTCTATGCATTGCCAACTTTAATGTGCAATTGTATTTTATTTCATTGATTTTGAGCTTAGACCGAATTTTTATATTAGTTGACCACAAACAAGGAAATAGCCATCGATTCCATTCCCTTGACTAATTCATTTTTTCCCCAAAAACTTGATAGATTCGTTACCTATAGCGATGAATTATATCTGTCAAATTTCAGATCGATTAGATTAACGCAAGTGGGTTAATTAGCCCCAGAAGTGACAATAGAAGCGTGTGTAAAAGCTACCTTTTTCCGATATTTCCCAAGACTTCATAAGATCATTTTCAATGACAATACATTATATCTGCCAAGTTTCAGCTCGATTGGATGACAGCTATTATGTTTATTAGCCCTTCGCAGATTTACCCACCACAAATAAACACATCCTTATGCTCACACAAACAAAATCTATGTTAACAAAAAGGATTTAAAAATGATAATTTCTTTAAAAAAAAGTATTGTCACTTTCTGTCTAGTTTAATAATTTCACTTAGTTTCTCTTAACGGTGACTATACCTAGCTTGAAATTCTTGGGTACCCTTACTTCCACTAGGTTGTCTTTCTTGTACTAGCTAGCGATATTACCTTCATTGAAGGACAGGTACTTATATACGTGGACAGACTCTCAAATTTGTCTGCGCTGGATAAAGAATATTGAAGAAGAATGGAAACAATCGTTAGTTAGAGGATAAATATTCCACAGTTCAAAATTATAACCAATAAAACTAAAAGAGAATAATTTGTAAACATCAAATTAATCTTCTTTTTCTCGTGAGATTTTTCAGTCTGTATGCATGGGCGGTTATTTCAAACTTCCGAAAAGTCTATCTTGAGCTAACACTTTACAAGCACTTCAATAGAGTTTTCAAACGTAATTAGGAGAATTTAAAAATCAAAAATAAATGAAAAATTTTAAATTTGACTGCTACCATTTGTTATCATTGGTCCTGAAAGGATTTTTAAAAAAAAAGGAATTTTCGTTTTAAAAGCAGTCATCAATTCCAAATTAAATATTTTTAAAAATACTGAACAAATTTAATGAACAAGACTTTCATTTTGATACAATTTTTAAATTTTCCAAATACCTTTTTAGGGAAAAAAAATCTTGCTAAAAATTAGCACAAAATTATAATACATAGGAATTTAAAAAAGAAATAACAAAACAGGAGATTCTGCAATTCAAAATTACATAAATGTCGACTATAAAAAAATATTTTTTGGATAATTCAGGTTGGTATAACTTCACGAAACACTTTGCTATTTTTATTTTATAATAGAGGCAATGTACTTTTTGAATTGCAATGGACAATAACCATTTAGAAATTTTTTTAAAAAATAACTAAGTTTAAAAGTCCTTTCACCTTTACCATACAATAACACATTTTATCATCTTTAAAGCCATCTTTTAAACAGTGTATTAAATGTTAACTAACACTCTCTGTTAATTTAACAAGCTGCATTTACGCATTATGGTCATTTTTACCAATATACACTAATATTTTATAAACAAAATACATTGATCTAAACGAGGTTCTGGAAAATAAATTCTTCAAAGTTTTTACTCAAGGTCAATATTTTTTTTTATCAAAACTATTTTATTCGATTGAACCATTTTCGTCTGTTTCGTCCAGTATAAAGAGGGATAAGCTAACTTTTGCTAATGACCTGAAAACGAAATGGGTGACTTTTAGCATACAGTATCGTCAAAGTATCAGTTTTTTAAATACAGAAAAAATATAACTTTTTAAAATCTACATGCACCTATTAAGAAGAACAAGCTAGTTTTGAGAAAAATGTTACTAGTTTTATCGAAAAAAAACATTATTCTTCATTTTTCATTTAAATTTTACCACTTTTCACCACTTTATTTTTAATTGGAAAGAGCCGGGTGAAGGGGTATGCATGCAAATGCAGTCCTTTGAACCTCCTGGGTGTCGCTCATGAGTGAACCAAGAAACTCTCCTTTAATCAGGGATGCAATTCCGGACTGAGATCTTCATACAACTATAACATTGATTCAGCAACTGCATTGTCACACAAAAAAGGAGAGCTTAAAACTGGTTAAAAATTAATAGCCCTTAATTCTTATCTTAAAATAATAATAAGCTACTTGCGAGAGGAAAAATTGTGAAATTCCAACTGCAATGAGAAGGACTCGATTATACAAAGATTTCTAGTCTGATTATCAAAGAGCTTTTACGTGGCCATTTTACATGCAGGACAAACTCTGATGTCACACAATCAAACTTATTAGACTTTAAAAAGGCCAAAAAAAAAGCACCATGCATAAATGTGTTACATAAACTAATTAGAGGAAGCATAAGAGATCGTCAGTCTCTCACTTGGATGTAATGTTTTTTTTTTTTTTTTTTTTTTTTTTTTTTTATAAGAAATATATACCGAAGTAATGTTTTAAAACATATGAATTTCTATGCCAGCAATAAAAATCTATAATAAAATTTGAATGGATGGCTTATAAAGCTTTAAAAAGCCACTAGTTAACCATCCTTTAAATTTAGTTATTAAACTCTTATTACAGTTTTTATAAATTTCATAAATTTTCATACGCTCCTAGCGAAATCCGTCAAATGTGTTTCTATACGACTCCAATCTTAGACCCGTCATAACTTTCAGAGGGCCTTTATGATGATTTCATTACCAAGATTCTAGATGATGATGATGATAATGATACCCGCATTTTAACCCTTTGCACTTCATGCCTTTTTCGTGCGGAGGGACCAGCAACTCGAATCATTTTAGGTTCGGTTGGCGTTTACGGATTTTCTTCATGGAAACTAAACACAGTCATTGGCCTTGCATCAAATTTCCGCATCGAACCTAGAGGTCCTCTCGTGTTTCGGCATCCAATCGTGTGGCGCCTGAGAGGCGCCGCTGGAGTGCAAAGGGTTAAATGCCTCAATTGCCACTTCCCCAGATTTCTATTAGAAAAAAAAGATGTCCCCTTTCGTTTAGTTCAATTCGTTCAGTAAATTTAACATTTATAATCATTTTATCCCAGGCTCGCAAGTAGAAACATACTGTAATCAAATGTATCATCCTCAGTATACGCCTAGAAGCGTACGTTTGATACATAAACATTTAAAACAATGTCCAATTCTTTATTGGATGTTATAGGCCAACATTTATGTCAATCTCAAGTTAGTTGATTACAAAGTGTCGATGTACCCTCTAAATAAACTTCAGGGCTTTCCCATGCCTTCAAGCAGAAAAACGCAAAAAGAAGTTCCCAAAGCCGACGTTTCTATCCATCCGTATAAAATATTACTTTTCTCAACTACGTTACAGCATTGTCTAGTAATCCTTTACACACACAACACAAAATGCAACTGTCTGATCAGGAAGAAGAAAATCCACCAGACATTCTAAGAATGGATACAAGTGTCAAGAATGATAAAATTCCAACCGTCTGAAGTGTTCCAAACAAAAAACGGAGGAGAGGAGGGGAGGCTTGAGGAATAAAACACCTTATGTCCAGCAAAAGAAATCATAGCAAGGAAAGAAAAGATGTACTTCACAATTTATCCTTACTCACACAATCTGGAGGGGTCTTTCAGGACTAGGAAATTTACAACTTCTTCCGGGAGAAAGTAGGCTGAGGCAGGGGGGGGGGGGGGATAAAATATCCCGTTGCCTTTGAAAGCAACGCCAAGGTGATTTTAAATTCATTCAATCGGGATCGCTTTCTTTTTGGGGAAGTGGATCGTAGATTCTGCTTAAGGCAGGATGAGAGACAGGGAATTGGTTTTGGAGGGAAGTTATGTCGGAAGAAAAGAAGTTTGATGAGTACCAAAAATAAAAGTGCTGGTCACGGGTCAATCGCTTTAAAAGAAAGTTACAAACGTTTAAGAAATATCTTCTAAAATCAATCGCAGCTGATTTTGTGTTGAAATCTAAATTATTTTATGTATACTTTCAGAGAGAATAGCAACTGTACCCATTTATTTTCAATTTTCATGGTACAATTGCTATTTATGTGTGTCTTGGCTTCTTTCAAGATGTATAGAAAATCTTCTTACACAAGGCCGTGTAATGGAGTAATTCAATTTTACAGAGTATCAATAGAAATAAGAGATTAAATGTCTTTTAACTTTAATCAGATTATTATGTAAAAGTAAGAAAAATGTAGATAATGTCTTTTGAAAGATAAAATATCTACTGGTAAAAGGTTGGATCATGTTGGATCGCCTTAACGAACAAGAAGGCTTGCCTTGCATAGGACTATGTTCTGAGTTCTCCGTTGAGACACTGCAGTCTTAAATAAAAAAAATTAATAGACACAGTAGCTATTGTGACAGATAATCTTGCTTTGGGTTTCATGATGTCTTGTGGGGGCAATTTAACCTTAAATAACTTGGACTACTTACTATCCAGATCTTTCTGTTGGCGATGAATCGAGCAATATAGATCACACAGGAAACACAAAATATAACCAAACTAGTGAACTCGTAAACTTAAATATCCTAATAAGACAACAACGCTGGACAATATCACTCGACATTGGCCAATTCCAGTGTGGAATCTTGTGAATCTGTCGTAGTTACGATTCTTGGCAAATCTCTCCCAATGCTGGATAAAATATACTAGAAGTTTTGAAATGTTTATGCACAGTTTCAAAATTGAAATACATTGTACATAGGAGCATCCACTGCTTTTTTTTTTTTTTTTTTTTTTTTTTTTTTAGGCTGGCCATATAACTTATGTTGGGGCTTTTCGCGTACCGGATACACCAATATGTGTATCTCTTAAATATGATTGATTTAACAATATATAGCAATTCTGAAAACTGAAGGGAAAAAAATAATGATTTTTTTTTTATCTTAATAAAATTACAATTCATACTTCATTCATTTTTTTTCAACCCAAATAATTAAAAAATAATAATTTGCATTATTAGCAAATCAAAGCCTAAAAAAATAAGTGAATCTTTTATTTCAACGAGACAATGCGATTTGACATAACATTTAATAGAAGTATTTAAACTATACTAACAAATTACTCAGTTTTAATCGATATCATTTGGGAGACGATGACAGTCGAAATCATTTAGTTTAGTTGATGATAGAGTCGATGTCTGTCGCAGTATTTGTTGCAGGCAATTTTAATGAATTTTCCAAATGAAGATTCTGTTAAGTTATTCCTGTATTTATTCTTGATGGAAAAACCACCTTTTGTTCACGTAGTTTCTTCAGGCACGTAGTGGAGAACTCTGTTCTGCATAGTTAACACATACTATTTCGGAAAAACTACAATTGTGCAAAAAAATGTCCATACTGTAAAATTTGATTTTTTTTTTTTTTTTTTTTTTTTTTTTTTAAATATTCTGTGGTAATGGCGGCCTGTGGAAAAATCTCGGAATGGCTAATCTCATAATGGCTAATGCTGGTTTAAAGGAAAGAATCGAGGGTCAAAAAATATGTTTTGTGATGTTTTTGACGTGTTTATTAACAAATTGCATTTTGGAACTAAGCTCAAGTCTTGGTCAGAATTGACCAATCACCCAGAACCTTTGTTTCTGATCTTGGCCAATATTGCAGTTCTACCAGATGGTGTTCATAAAAAAAAATTTCACTACATTAACTATATTGAAAATTAAACATCTTAAAGTGATGATCAATACAAAAACAAACAGCTACCAACCTTTGTAAAAAATAAAATTTTGACTGCCTCCCATGGGAATATAATTTCGAGTGTTAAGGTGTGCCATCAATCACTCTTCTAAGACTCTTTTGAAGTTTCGCAGATAATTAGAGGGAAATAAGTGAAAGATCTTTTCTGAGAAACTTATATTGAAAAATAACAATGTATTTTCTGGAGGGGGGGGGGGGGAGGGCGAATTATACAAGGAAATACCAACCCACTTTTTTTTCTTTTTTTTTTCAATTTAAAGATAAGTGTAGTGAAAAGCTCAAGTATGTTGTATTTTTGGAACTATTGTATCGCATAGATGCCATTGGAATATTTCTACATTGAGGAATTATCTCACGGATTTAAGTATATTTATCTATATCGAATGCAAAATTATTACTTTCTTAGGTAAAATTTTAGTAAAAGAAAGGATTCAAATGGATATTTTGACATTTTAAAGCGAATTTATTAATAGAGACCGTCAGTCTTTTGTCCAGATTTTTATTGATGAGATAATCAGACATTTGGTGACAAAACCATAAACATTGAGTCAACAAATTTCTTTCAGAATGGAATCCCTAACTTTGAAATAACATAACTGTGAAATTGTGAGACGATAGGAAGAATACACAAGTGGTATGTTGAATCGACATGTATGGAATTTTAAATACACCGGTTTCCAAAATTGATTAATGGAAAAAAATTTGACGTATTTTTACGGATAAGGATATGGTTTAAGGATGAGGACTGTTTTTTGACAATAAACAAAATGTAGAATGTAAGGGATACTGAAAACCCGTCTGTGTCTAGCAAAACCACTGCGTAAAGGGTCAGTTTGGTCTCGCTTTCTATTAAAAGGATCATAGTGGCCTTTGTCATGCGGAACAATAAACCATTATATTCAAATTTTACAAACAATTTTTGCCACATTTCAATACAGAAGCAACTTTTTGCAAACCCGTGAAATTCAAAATCCACACCAATCTAACAGACCACGTGACCCTCCTTTCTGAATCTCACTGTATCACAGTAACGTCAATTCAAAATGGACAACTCCCGCATTTTTAAAAAACGTTTGAAATTAGTTTATATTCATGAAGAATTTTTTTCTGATTTCAAATATTCAAACAAAAGTTCTTTTAAAAAAAATTAGTTATTTAAATAATAAGAAAAGAAAATACCCGAAAACCTCGTACTCTCCTAGTCCGATCAAAACGCTGCCTTATATCTGTGACGTCAAAACATCCTTTCTATGGTTATCGTGAGGTTTCTGCCAAATAGTTGATGTATGTTTGACATCGGTGTTTGGTAGGCAATTGCCATATCCCATACCAATTGACTCGATTTGCGAGAAACTTGCAAAACTGGTTTCAACTGCTGCGTTTCAAGCCAAGTTGTTTGAGATGTAGTCACGTCACATTCGCTTCAAGCCGAATGAGTCGTTTTTCCCGCCAAAACTAAAAAACGAAGTCTGGTTGCAAATTAAAAAAAATAATAATAAGTGCAGTGAGCAGAAATTGTTGTGTTTATGGTCTTTTCGAAACGTTTTCAATTGAATAAAAAAAAATAAAAAAAAATCGGAAATTGTCCATTATGAACTCTTTTCTGAAAAGTTCTGTATATAGTCAAACCCTTTTAACGCGAAATCGCTTAACATGAAATCTCATTTAAACAGAAGTAAAAGCAGTTCGCGAACAATTTCGGCGGCCCCATCGTCTTCGCCTTAACGGAAGTATATATATATATAAATTAAATTAACGTTATATATATATTTATAAAATTAGTTTAATTTAATATATATATAATATATATATATATATATATATATATATATATATATATATTTGGTTTAATTTAATATATATATATATATATATATATATATATATATATATATATATATATATATATATATATATATATATAAATTAGTATAATTTAATATATATATATATAAATTAGTATAATTTAATATATATATATATAAATTAGTATAATTTAATATATATATATATATAAATTAGTATAATTTAATATATATATATATATTAAATTAGTATAATTTAATATATATATATATATAAATTAGTATAATTTAATATATATATATATATAAATTAGTATAATTTAATATATATATATATATAAATTAGTATAATTTAATATATATATATATATATATAAATTAGTATAATTTAATATATATATATATATAAATTAGTATAATTTAATATATATATATATATATATAAATTAGTATAACTTAATATATATATATATATATAAATTAGTATAACTTAATATATATATATATAAATTAGTATAACTTAATATATATATATATAAATTAGTATAATTTAATATATATATATATATAAATTAGTATAATTTAATATATATATATATATAAATTAGTATAATTTAATATATATATAAATAAATTAGTATAATTTAATATATATATAAATAAATTAGTATAATTTAATATATATATAAATAAATTAGTATAATTTAATATATATATAAATAAATTAGTATAATTTAATATATATATAAATAAATTAGTATAATTTAATATATATATAAATAAATTAGTATAATTTAATATATATATAAATAAATTAGTATAATTTAATATATATATATAAATTAGTATAATTTAATATATATATAAATAAATTAGTATAATTTAATATATATATAAATAAATTAGTATAATTTAATATATATATATAAATTAGTATAATTTAATATATATATATATATATATATATATATATATATATATATATATATATATATTAAATTATACTAATTTATATATATATATATTAAATTATACTAATATATATATATATATATTAAATTATACTAATATATATATATATATATTAAATTATACTAATATATATATATATATATTAAATTATACTAATATATATATATATATATTAAATTATACTAATATATATATATATATATTAAATTATACTAATATATATATATATATATTAAATTATACTAATATATATATATATATATTAAATTATACTAATATATATATATATATATATTAAATTATACTAATATATATATATATATATTAAATTATACTAATATATACATATACATATACATATGTAATGTATTATCACTTTAAAGATTATCCTGTCGACTTTTGTAATATATTAATCCTTTTTAATTAAGGTTATTGCAGCGTGGTCGTGGAACTATAGTGAAGAATCCATTTTTAACAATATAAAACATTTATTAAGATATAAACCATAAATCAAAGTTAAACCCGGAGAGAGAGAGCGTTAAAGTTACGTCTTTACAACATACTGACTGGGAATAGAATGTCCTACATAGTAATGTCGAACAGAGAACAGCTTCGTTAAAAATCGTGGGAATCACTGATTCAGCAAATGTAATTTACAAACATTGTAGTGAGAAGGCAAGTATGTTGGCGCCAGAACGGAATACTAATTATGGGATACAAAACAAGAATGCTGACTCACCAAAGATCTCACACATTAAATTGGCGTGGGAAGTTATCCTAAATAAGTTGAATGAATTGATTAAAGAGAGTTTTGTGCTTTGGAAAGAGGAATTAATTTAACTGTCGGTTCTAAAAAAGGATTTCTATTACATATCCCCCCTGACAAAAATGCTCCCAGGGTCAAAAAAGTGTCAGCAGAAGTATTTTAAAAACAATTCTAAGAGGTATAATTAAAAAAAAATTAACTTTTGGGAACTAACTTTAGGTCAAACAGAATGATGGCCAGTCAAACAGCCTGACAAAAAGTAAAGAAAATCTGATAAATTTTAAAGTGGCTCTTTTAAAGTTGCTCTCTGTTAGACTACTTAGTAATGTAGAAATAACATAAAATATTTCGAAGAAAAAGTACATAATAGAAGATTATACTACAATGTAAATACAGTACAAAATATTACTGGACAGTTTGGTAAACAGGACCAACCAATAAACAAATTACAAACAGTATTAACTGAGGCATAAACAATTAAATGACATAGTTCTAAAGAAAATAAACAATTAAATGGTAAAATTATAAAATATAAACAATATTAGGTGTTATCCAAAACATAAACAATGAAATTAGAAAGTTGCCTATGCAAATCAAGAAAGATCAAAGTTAAAAACTGTGTTGAAAAAAGTTAGGCTATTCTGGTATGCAAAAGTTGTTTCCCAAAGTGAAAAAATTTACCTCAGAATTGTGAAATGAGGGTTCAAATTTTGGAGTTCTCAAGATAAAAAAAAAATTTTAAGTCTCGTGAAATTGGAAGTGGAATGCTTGTTGCAAAAAAGGGGTAAATAAACAAGTGTTAACTTATGTGTATGATGCATGATCCAATAAGGTATGGAATGGCAGAATTGACGCCAGCATCAGATCCTACACTTCAAATCTTAAACTGGATGAGGGATAATACAAAATAAAAGAAAGATTTAATTTTCAGATGAATAGGTATTTAAGAAAAGACTAATTTGAATAATGACAGGTCATCAATGTGCACAAAAGAAAAGATTGGTGTAGAATGTTGACAAAATGTTTGTTTGTGTGCGATTCGAACATGTTAACTGCTGCAGGCAAAATAATGCAATAAATAGTAGTATACAAAATTGAAAATTAAAATTGAGGCAGAGAAGAATTCAGTCATGTAGTGATAGATAACAGTGTTTTTGTAGTAACGACAACAGTATTCTTTTCTGTGTGGCCTTTTGAAACATGTTACTTCACTGACAAGGAATTGCATCTAGCTCATATGAAGTACAAAATTGAAAATTAAAATTGAGGCAGAGAAGAATTCAGTCATGTAGTGATAGATAAGTGTTTTTGTAGTAACGACAACAGTATTCTTTTCTGTGTGGCCTTTTGAAACATGTTACTTCACTGACAAGGAATTGCATCTAGCTCATATGAAGTACAAAATTGAAAATTAAAATTGAGGCAGAGAAGAATTCAGTCATGTAGTGATAGATAACAGTGTTTTTGTAGTAACGACAACAGTATTCTTTTCTGTGTGGCCTTTTGAAACATGTTACTTCACTGACAAGGAATTGCATCTAGCTCATATGAAGTACAAAATTGAAAATTAAAATTGAGGCAGAGAAGAATTCAGTCATGTAGTGATAGATAAGTGTTTTTGTAGTGACGACAACAGTATTCTTTTCTGTGTGTGGCCTTTTGAAACATGTTACTTCACCGACAAGGAATTGCATCTAGCTCATATGAAGTAGTTGATAAATGTATGAATGCCAATACACAATTGATAAACAAATCTAGTTGTGCTTTCAAGTGAAAAAAAAATGTTTAAATAATCAAAAATTTAATAAAAATTTAAGTAGTGCTTAGTGATAAAAGCTTAAATAATATTTTTAAAAATGAAGTGTCGACAGATTCCTGAGATTGAGTACTGTTCTAGTACTTTTAACAGACAAAAATGTATCGCATTTCTGTGATTTAGCACTTGGTTTAGAAAGCATATCATTCTCTAAAACAGACAACACTAACATAAATTACTTGACAATTATAAAATATGAACACCCAAATATTACTTGAATCTTAAGTTTAAGTATTAAATAATTCTAAAAACAAAAAGAGAAATGCTGACAAATTTTTAGGACTGAAGTGACTTCCTAGTATTTATAACAGACAAAAATGTAATATGACATAGTTGTGGTTTGATACTTGTTTTAGAAAGCACATCATTCCTCAAAAGATACAACATTCACAGAAATTACTTCAAAATCATAAAATATACCACAAATAATAGAATGTAATTAAATAATTTAAAATTTTGAGTTGATGAATGACTTGTTTACACTTGAAGAAGCAGAATTTGAAGATTTGTTTTGTAATGTTAACATTGAAATTGCCTGATCTATAATTGAAAAAGACTTGAAGGTGGTGGTGTGATTACAAAACATTCGGTAGTTGTACGTTGATAAACAAAATTTCGTGCACATTGACATTTGAAGTGGTTAATTGAACTTGTATTTCATAATTGATGACTTAATATTTAACACATTTCACGAGAAAGAAGAAAACACTGTTGGGCTGAACGACGATATAACTATTGTGGTTTGTAGCTGTAGGATGTGGAGCACAGCGGCGAGATGGAAATTAGCAGAATGTGCACAGAAACGTAGGTTGGTGATGGTGTGTAGAGCACAACGGCGCGAAAACACTGATTTAGATTCGGCGGGGCAGTCTAGAACGGTCTCGGCGATGTTGGACTGGCGATTTGGTAAATACGGAAATTTGGTGGTAGAGGAACGCTGGCACATTAGTAGACATAGAAGTGGAGGTAGAGGAACGCTTGGAAAATCATAGTAGAACAGGATTACATCATGGCGAGGAAGTTGTTGGCTGACCGAGATGGGGAATTGGTGGCGAGATGGTAAAAAATCCGGCAGTTGAGCACATACTGGGCATGGTAAATACGAAGAATTTGGTGAACGGCTATCAGTCCAACGCGAGCGGTTCTCGAAAAGTCGAATCGAAACGAAACATCAGCTAGGAGAAGTCTTTCTTGAAATTTGCATAAGGTTGAAAAAGGATTAAAAGATAAAATAGTTTTTCAAAGCGTCATAGTCCGTTGGGCGTTTGATGCATAGTTTGTTTTTCTTCCTCTCTCTCTCTCCGGCGTTTAAAGTTAAATTTCGAAAGAAAAAAAATAGTTGCATGAAAAATTTAAACACATCGCGAGGCTTCATGACAGGACAATCCTGTCGACTTTTGTAATGTATTATCACTTTAAAGATTATCCTGTCGACTTTTGTAATATATTAATCCTTTTTAATTAAGGTTATTGCAGCGTGGTCGTGGAACTATAGTGAAGAATCCATTTTTAACAATATAAAACATTTATTAAGATATAAACCATAAATCAAAGTTAAACCCGGAGAGAGAGAGCGTTAAAGTTACGTCTTTACAACATACTGACTGGGAATAGAATGTCCTACATAGTAATGTCGAACAGAGAACAGCTTCGTTAAAAATCGTGGGAATCACTGATTCAGCAAATGTAATTTACAAACATTGTAGTGAGAAGGCAAGTATGTTGGCGCCAGAACGGAATACTAATTATGGGATACAAAACAAGAATGCTGACTCACCAAAGATCTCACACATTAAATTGGCGTGGGAAGTTATCCTAAATAAGTTGTTGAATGAATTGATTAAAGAGAGTTTTGTGCTTTGGAAAGAGGAATTAATTTAACTGTCGGTTCTAAAAAAGGATTTCTATTACATATATATATATATATATTTATATATAAATTAGTGTAATTTAATATATATATATATATATATATATATAAATTAGTATTATTTAATATATATATATATATTAGTTTAATTTAATATATATATATATATATATATATATATATATTAAATTACACTAATTTATATATATATATATATATATATATATATATATATATATATATATATATATATATATATATATATATATATTTATATATAAATTAGTGTAATTTAATATATATATATATATATATATATATATATATATTTATATATAAATTAGTGTAATTTAATATATATATATATATATATATATATATATATATATATATATTAAATTAAACTAATATATATATATATATATATATATTAGTTTAATTTAATATATATATATATATATATATATATATATATATATATATATATATATATATATATATATATATATATATATATATATATATATATATTAAATTAAACTAATATATATATATATATATATATATATATTAAATTAAACTAATATATATATATATATATATATATATATATTAAATTAAACTAATATATATATATATATATATATATATATATATATATATATATATATATATATATATATATATATATATATATATTAAATTAAACTAATATATATTAAATTAAACTAATATATATTAAATTAAACTAATATATATATATATATATATATTAAATTAAACTAATATATATATATATATATATATATTAAATTAAACTAATATATATATATATATATATATATATATATATATATATATATATATATATATATATATATATATATATATATATTAAATTAAACTAATATATATATATATATATATATATATATATATATATATATATATATATATATATATATATATATATATATTAAATTAAACTAATATATATATATATATATATATATATATATATATATATATATATTAAATTAAACTAATATATATATATATATATATATATATATATTAAATTAAACTAATATATATATATATATATATATATATATATATATATATATATATATATATATATATATATATATATTAAATTAAACTAATATATATATATATATATATATATATATATATATATATATATTAGTTTAATTTAATATATATATATATATATATATATATATATTAGTTTAATTTAATATATATATATATATAATGTGGCGACCTGGCATCAAGTCGATTTGGCACCTTAGAGAACTTTCAGAACTTTATCGACTCCGTGGAGAACTTTTAATAAACCCACAGAACTTTATATATTTATTTCATCATTATTTAAACTTCAAAGTATTATGTAAATTTTATTTAGCTTTAAAGCATTCCTATATATATACCAGAAACTTGTTCAACTTACGAATTTTTCCGCTGAGGCAATGATGGCACAGTTTTTACAGTATAAAAATATTTATTCTCTCTTCAGAAAACTCACAAAATTTATTCACAGGCAACAGTGTAATCGCTCACAAGCTTTAGCAAAAACAACTTCGAATACAGCGATTATACAAGCTCACTCCAATATGTAAACAAAGCGATAAGATTTGATTGAAGTCCAAAGTCAATTTCCCGTTCTCCAGTCTTTTATATACAAGCGCGTGAGACATTCGCGAAATTTCCAGCCAATTCGTCGGAAAAGAAACATCTCGAACTTTCTCGATTGCTTTAGGTGTTGCCACCTTTTTCTAACCTGTATAATCGCTGCTAAAAAAAAAATAAGATAAAAATAAATTACAATAGAATTTTAAATTAATACGTCACTATTTACACTATATACAGACAATCTGTGCAACATTTCCCCCTTCTTAAAGACTGCACGTCCCGGGCAGTGAAGTCCTTAAGCCATTCAATGACTTCTACCATAATATGGGGCTAGCCTATTGTAGTGTACAACTCTAGGTTTACAGGATGGTGTCCGTTGAATTATCACCACAACTTCTTGATCTTCTTAAGGACCCCATACGGCCCTTCCCAGTTCGTCTGGAGCTTAGGGGAGAGTCCTTTCCGACGTTTAGGGTTCCCTAACTACACCTTGTCACCTTCCTGGAATGAACGGTCCATGGCCTTGGCATAGTACCGGATCTTCATGCGCTCCGTCATGATGTTGTTTCTCTCTCTGGCGAACCGATATACGGCTTCCAAACGTGCCTGCAGATCATCTAGATACTGGACAGGCGAGGAAGGAGTGTCCGGTGGTTGTCCAAAGAGGAGGTTGCTGGGGAGCCTAAGGTCTCTTCCAAACATCGTTAGAGATGGAGAAAATCCGGTGGTCTCGTGAGTTGCACTCCCGTATGCCAACAGAAGCGGTGAAAGTTTCTGATCCCCATCTTGCTGGTTATATGATTTTGAGATTGCGTCCGAATCATCCGCGGGTGCAGCTGATAGATCCAGGGACCTCCGTTCGATGCTTGTAACAGGAGTACGGATGTCGATTCCCTCTTCACTAACTTTGTCCATTTCCACATGAACCACTTCCTGGGAGAGTTTCATCAACGTCACTTTCTTCGGATCTCTTTCCGAGGCTGGTGAGGTACTTTTCATAGATGTGGACTCTTCAGCATTCTCTATGACATTGTCTTCATGAGCCATAATCCGATATACGCACAGCTCTTTCATGTCTAGATCGTGCAAAGGAACTTCGCCTCTCCATGTTTGCAGCTTGCTTTTCTCAAAATTCAGCGTAATTCCATTTTTCTTCAAAAAGTCTAGTCCGAGAATGCATGGATCTACAATTTCGGCAACATAAACGGTGTGCTTGTAGGTGTTAAATCCAAGGGCAATGTCCACTTGCAATTTCCCATGCACAGAGATATTACCACCTGACACAGTTTGTAGAGAAACAGATGGCGCTGTGTAGAGGAGTCGGCTGTTCAGGCGACGAGCCACGTCCGTCCTTACGATCGTAACGTTCGCTCCCGAATCGACGATTAGACGACATGGAGTTCCATTGATCTCCCCCTTCACGAATAAACACTGGTTTCCTCCTTGTCTTGATGAAACGTGGAAACGACTGGTCGGGGCTTCACCTGTTCTGCATTGAAGCTTCTGCCCTGAGAGATGGCATCTTCTTAGATTCAGTTGTTGAGATTCTGTGGTAGTGTTATCCCTTCTCTTTTTCAAATAAAGGCAGTTACGTCGTATATGCCCTTCCCGTTTGCAGTGCCAGCAAATGACTGGTCCTTCGATCCCTGGCTCCGGGATAGCTTCTCATCATTCGATCAATTTTGCTCTCCAGTTCTCGAAGCTTACTGGTGACAAAGTCAGAAGAATCCTCGGCTAATGCACCACACACATATCGTCGGTCTTTTCCAGAAGCTAGCTGCGCGGCTTCCACTCTCATGGCGTACACGAGGGCAGACTTCAGGTTTTTGTTTTGGGATAACCTTACCGCCTGCTGCACATCGGGATCTTGAATAGCGTCGATGAAATACTGCAGCGAAAGATCATCTCGTACATCCGGGGGACAGTCTGGGAAAGCGAGGAGCGACAGTCTTTCTATATCTGACGCCAACTCTTGAAGAGTTTCATTGGCCTTCTGTTGTCTCACTTTCAATTGCAGTCTGGTGTAATCCTTTAGATGCTGCTCCCCAAACCTTAACTCCAACGCACTTGCCAGCGCCACGAATTCTCCCCGCTTCTCTTCAGGTAGCGTCTGTAAAATGTCAGCAGCTTCACCTCGAAGAGATGCCGCGAGATGGAATGCTTTCGAAGTATCGTCCCATCCATTTGCAGAAGCAATCATTTCAAACTGCGTTTGATAAACGCGCCAAGACGACTTCCCATCAAAAGTTGCCACTTTGATGTTGGAACGTGGCGCAATGAATTGAGTGGAAACATTATCCCAATTAGGAGTTGCAAAGGTCACAGCTTCGCGAGCTTCCATTTTCCGTAGTCTTTCTTCTACAGCGTCATGAAACTTTTCCTGCTCGTCCTTCAAGGTGGAAACTTTGTCTCCTAAGTTGTTTACTTTTCCGTTAAACTCCTCAAACTTTTCATCAACTTCCTTTCTTACTGCATTGAACACTTCTTCTTTCACGGATTGCAGAACATTTGAGGTAGTTTCTATTATGGTTGATTCCACCATTAAGGTTAGCTCTATCTTCATTTCTTCTTTGATTTCATTCACTGCTGCAGATGTTGTTTCACACTTGGCGGCTAAAGCTTTAATCTCCGATGATGTTGCTTCTTGGCTGGCGGCGATTGCGGCGGCGAGTTCGGCGTTAGTCGTTTCTTGGCGGGTTTGAGCAGCGGCGATTGTAGCGGCGAGTTCGGCATTTGTCGTTTCTTGACGGGCTTGACCAGCGGCGATTGATTCTTGTCCGGCTTTTATTTCGGCTTTCATTTCAGCGGCCGTGGATTCTTGTCCGGCTTTTATTCCAGCAATCATTTCCATCAACTGCTTCATTTGGTCTTCCATCATTCCTCTAGTTGTCGGCATTCAAAATTACGAAATCCCACTTCTGACACCACTGTTACGAATTTTTCCGCTGAGGCAATGATGGTACAGTTTTTACAGTATAAAAATATTTATTCTCTCTTCAGAAAACTCACAAAATTTATTCACAGGCAACAGTGTAATCGCTCACAAGCTTCAACACAAGCTTTAGCAAAAACAACTTCGAATACAGCGATTATACAAGCTCACTCCAATATGTAAACAAAGCGATAAGCTTTGATCGAAGTCCAAACTCAATCTGCCAACTTTCCCGTTCTCCAGTCTTTTATATACAAGCGCGTGAGACATTCGCGAAATTTCCAGCCAATTCGTCGGAAAAGAAACATCTCGAACTTTCTCGATTTCTTTAGGTGTTGCCACCTTTTTTTAACCTGTATAATCGCTGTTAAAAAAAAAATAAGATAAAAATAAATTACAATAGAATTTTAAATTAATACGTCACTATTTACACTATATACAGACAATTTGTGCAACACTATATATATACCAGAAACTTGTTCAACAATTGTCTAGTTTTCCATCCCGCTCTTCGGGATGAGGTATTGTAAAGTTAATCATTAAATTTTGTTTTTATATCCTAAACTATGCGTAGTGATTCTTCAAAACCTTTTGATGTTATTCTGAGTGATCATGTGGTAAAACTAGGCCCCACATGAAATTGGCGACCCGGACGTGATCACTGCATAGTTTTGGAAGATTTTTTTGAAATTTTAATGTTGCATATGACATTGTGCAAGGTTCGTCATATGTTCTCTGAAGGCTGGAAATTTGTGTGATCCTGTAAAAACTGTGTAAGTTCACCTTTGTTTTTCTCCGCTCCTACCGGTGCACCATTCTTTCGTTCTAAATGTCGGACGACGACGGGAACGAAGGGCCGGCGGCTGTTGCTAATGAAGAAATTGCTCGCGTTACATTAAAATTGCCTCCAACCTGGCGCGATAATGTAGAGTTATGGTTCAAGTCTATTGAATCTCAATTTGTGCTTGCAGACGTAACTAGGGAAGTCACAAAATTTCATTATGTGGTTGCTGCGGTAGACGGCGAAATTCTTGTACACGTTTCTGATTTGTTAAGGAAAATTCCCGTAGAGGCTAAAAAACCGTATGCTGAACTGAATACGCAGTTGATAGAGAAATTCGAGAATTCGGATTCAGTTAGACTCCGCAAGTTGCTATCTGAGCTAGAGTTGGGTGATAAAAAACCTTCACATTTGTTGCAAGAAATGCGTAATTTAGCTTCAGGGAGCATAGATGATAGTGTGCTTAAAATGACATGGTTACAACGCCTACCTCTAAACATGCAACAAATATTATCAGTTAGCACAGAGGAACTGATAGGACTGGCGGTCACGGCGGATAAAATCGCGGAGGTTTCTGGTGCTTCACTAAATATAAATAGTGTAAACAAACGCGAAGGGGTAGCTGAAGAATTAAATAGTTGTTGTAGTTGTCAAAACTTAAAGAAACAAATCTCGGAGCTATCTGAGGTTGTGAAGAATTTGACGGTCAGACACGGACGTTCGCAATTCCGTGGTTCAAACCCTAGGCATCGCTGTTTTTCTCGGGACAGAAATAGTAGACGAAGTCCATCGAACAATAGTCGAAGGTTGTGTTGGTACTATCGGAGGTTTGGTGATAGATCTGCGAGGTGCATTGCTCCATGCAACTACTCGGAAAACTAGTAGACCAGTCGGTTTTGGCGGCATCCGATATTGGTTCGAATCAAAGTCGCATGTTCATTACAGATTTAATAAATGGTTGGAGATTTCTGATCGATAGCGGATCTTCTGTTTCGGTCCTACCTGTATCGTTGGTTAATAAGAAACCTAGAGCTGTATGTTTAGAGCTGTATGCTGCTAATGATACGAAGATTACAACGTACGGAACATATAACACTACTGTTTATTTTGGACTCTGTCGTAGGTATAATTGGAACTTCATTGTTGCCAAGGTATCTAAACCCATTATTGGCGTAGATTTCCTAACACGTTATGGGCTGTTGATTGATGTAAAAAAGCAAAGGCTTATTGACGGGGTGTCGCAACTTTCTTCCGTTGGTATATTAACTAGGTTTTCTGCCAACGGTCTTTCAGTTGTCTCAGGTAAAACTCAATACCACAAATTGCTTTCTAAATTTCCGAATCTGGCAAATCCATTGATTAACGTGGTTTCAAAAGTGCAAGGTACAACCCATTATATTATTACTAAGGGGCAACCAGTATTTTCACGTGCACGACGTTTGGCTCCAGACAAGCTTCGGGTGGTGAAAGAAGAGTTTAAAAGTATTTGTGAGCAAGGCATATGTAGACCATCCAAGAGCCCTTGGGCTAGTCCAATTCATCTTGTTCCGAAAAAAGATGGTTCGTGGAGAGTATGCGGTGACTACAGGAAACTAAACTCTATATCGGAACCGGATCGTTATCCTTTAAGGCATATACAAGATTTAAATTCAGATTTGCACGGAAAAACCGTTTTTTCAAAGTTAGATTTAAAACGGGCTTATTTTCAGATTCCCATGCAGGAAGAGGATATGCAGAAGACATCTGTAATAACTCCGGTCGGGTTGTACGAGTTTTTATTTATGCCGTTCGGTTTGAAAATGCTGCTCAAACATTTCAGCGGTTTATCGATGAAACTTTAGTTGGTTTAAACTGTTTTGCGTATATCGATGACGTGTTAATCGCTTCTAAGGACCACGAATCGCATTTGAAGGATCTGTCTGATGTTTTTGAAAGGCTTAATAAGAATGGTCTCGTACTAAATGTTGACAAATGTGTATTTGGTGTAGAAAGTTTATCTTTTCTGGGATGTCATTTGTCTAGTAAAGGAATCTCTCCGTTGAGTGAGAAAGTTGATGCGTTAACAAATTTTCCTCGACCTTCAACTGTTCATGCGTTAAGGCGATTCCTTGCTTTGTTAAACTTTTACAGGAGGTTCATTCCACACGCAGCGCAAATTCAAAGCACACTGTACGAATACATCAAAGGGAAAAAGAAAAATGATAAAACTGCTATAGTTTGGACTGAGGTGGCAATAAAGGCTTTTGAGGACTGTAAAAGTTCAATTTCCAATGCCGCTCTTTTGTCACATCCTCACTCTGAGACGCAAATATCATTGTTTGTGGATGCCAGCGATAAAGGGATTGGCGCGACTTTGCAACAAAGTTTAAACAATGTCACTAACCCTTTGGCATTTTTTTCCAGAAAGCTGACATCAGCAGAAAACAAGTACAGTGCGTACGATCGAGAATTGCTGGCTGTATACTCCGCAGTACGACATTTTCGATATATGCTGGAAGGTCGAGGTTTTTCCATTTATACTGACCATAAGCCACTAATTTTTGCATTCTCACAGAAGTCGGATAAAGTTACGCCACGCTAGTTAAGGCATTTAGAGTATGTGTCCCAGTTTTCTACTGACATTCGTTACATTCCATGTGCTGATAACATCGTAGCTGACGCTCTTTCTAGGGTAGAAGTTGTCAATTTCCCTCAAGCTGTGGATTTTGGTGCACTGGCGGGGGCGCAGGTAAACGACAGTGAACTTGAGGATTTAATAAAAAATTCAAATTTACTGATTAAAACGGTTGAGTTTTCTCCAGGAGTTAAGGTATTTTGTGATATATCCGGTAATAACGTTAGGCCTTATGTCCCTAAAAAGTTTCGAAAAGTAATTTTTAAATCTGTACATGATTTAGCACACACTGGAATTAGGACCACTATTTAGTCGGTTAAGCAACGATTTGTTTGGAAGTCCTTGTGAGGGGATATACCCGTATATCCCCGTATAACCCGTATATATATATATATATATTAGTTTAATTTAATATATATATATATATATATATATATATATATATATATATATTAGTTTAATTTAATATATATATATATATATATATTAGTTTAATTTAATATATATATATATATATATATATATATATATATATATATATATATATATATATATATATATGTATGTATGTATGTATGTATGTATGTATGTATGTATGTATGTATGTATGTATGTATGTATATATATATATATATATGTATGTATATATATATATATATACTAGCTGAATACCCGTGCTGCGCTACGAAATTTTACCATTAGCATTTTAGCGATCAAAAGACATTCATGTATTCTACACTTCAGACGTTTGCTCCCTTTTCGATCCCGACAAATTGATTTATCAAAATAGGAACTTTCCTTTGTTGACATTTTAAACGAACTTTATAATTGTGAATAGTAAACTGGAATAGTTTATTGTGTTTATGTTTGCTCTTAGTTCTAAATTTCAAAGTAGTAGCTGTATTGGAATTAAGTTAATTAGACATTAAGTTAATCCTCGTATAGTTTCAATGTTGCGTCGTCTTTTCATCCCTTAAAAATTCGTTAATCGATATTGGAATGACTTATTTTTTTAACATTTGCAAAAAAATATCAGAAAAATGACTACATTGGAAGAGGAACATTCGGATATCCCTCGTTTGGAACATTTAACCCCTTTTCGACCACTTAAAGTGTGTTAATCGAGATCGGAATAGTTTACTTTTTCTATTTTTACCATTGTTGATATTTGTGCCGATTTTCAGAGTTGTGACTATGTGGGAAGTAGGATTTTCGAATGTCCCCCGTTTGGAACGTTTAACCCCTTTTCGACCCCTTAAAGTGGGTTAATCGAGATCGGAATAGTTTACTTTTTCTATTTTTACCATTGTTGATATTTGTGCCGATTTTCAGAGTTGTGACTATGTGGGAAGTAGGATTTTCGAATGTCCCCCGTTTGGAACGTTTAACCCCTTTTCGACCCCTTAAAGTGTGTTAATCGAGATCGGAATAGTTTACTTTTTCTATTTTTACCATTGTTGATATTTGTGCCGATTTTCAGAGTTGTGACTATGTGGGAAGTAGGATTTTCGAATGTCCCCCGTTTGGAACGTTTGACCCCTTTTCGACCCCTTAAAGTGTGTTAATCGAGATCGGAATAGTTTACTTTTTCTATTTTTACCATTGTTGATATTTGTGCCGATTTTCAGCGTTGTGACTATGTGGGAAGTAGGATTTTCGAATGTCCCCCGTTTGGAACGTTTGACCCCTTTTCGACCCCTTAAAGTGTGTTAATCGAGATCGGAATAGTTTACTTTTTCTATTTTTACCATTGTTGATATTTGTGCCGATTTTCAGAGTTGTGACTATGTGGGAAGTAGGATTTTCGAATGTCCCCCGTTTGGAACGTTTGACCCCTTTTCGACCCCTTAAAGTGTGTTAATCGAGATCGGAATAGTTTACTTTTTCTATTTTTACCATTGTTGATATTTGTGCCGATTTTCAGCGTTGTGACTATGTGGGAAGTAGGATTTTCGAATGTCCCCCGTTTGGAACGTTTGACCCCTTTTCGACCCCTTAAAG